>CM021766.1:108720476-108759118 GCA_011076525.1 Nettapus auritus | reverse complement strand
TTTCTTTCTTTCTTTCTTTCTTTCTTTCTTTCTTTCTTTCTTTCTTTTTCTTCTTCCTATTGATTCATCTTATTTCTAGATTTTGTTCCTTCACCTGGTGGCTGCTTTCTTCACTCTTCCTCTTTCTGCTAAGTGATGCTTAGAGTAAAGGTATCCTGTAACATTACCACTAGATCAAAATAAATATAGTCTATATACCAGTCTGTAAAAGGTTTAAAGGCAGCAGAAGGAAAACAGAAGCATAGTTAGATGTGTGGACTATATGATCTTTTCCACATAGTTGGATAAGAAGCTACAGCAGCAGCAGGAGGAAAACCAGTATTTTAAATACCACTCCTCACTGCACTTTGGGCTCCTGGAGTAAGATTACAAGACATTGGGGGTTACCAGCTGTTCCCATGTCATTTTGAAAATCACCGATATGATTCAAAATCATATGTGGAAGATGTTGTAGGATTATAAAGCCATTGAGGTTGGAAGGCATCTCAGGAGATGGTCTAGTTGAACTCCCCTGCTCCCCTGCAGGGTCAGCTGTGGCAGGTTGCTAAGGACTGAGTCCAGCCAGGTTTTGAATATCTCAAAGCAGGCAGGGATGAATTGTGAATATCACAAGCAATAATCATAATAACAACTAAACCATTTTGTTTACAACAGCTACTGAACAGTGGAGTAACTATAACAGAGCCAGTGTTTATTTCTTTCTCATTTCTCATCTTCAAAACAAACTCAAATCTTTTTTAAAAGATATAATTTAGGATTTTGATACAATACTCAAAACAATGTTTTGTAAAGGCCAGAGGAGAGAAGCTTGACTATCCCTTCTGGTGTTTGGTCTTCTGAATGTAGGTCAACAAAATAGCTCTCAGGTTTAATGGATGTTGTAAGGAAACCTAACAAACACAAGAGGGCTCCATCTGAACACAAATTAAGAAGTAATTTAGGGTGGTGCCAAAAAGAAACGGTATGGTGTAGTGTTACATAACCTTAAGCTAAATTGCAGTGTAATTTAGAGAAGTAGAAGATTCTTAATTGTTTGCTGTGCAATTACCATCTTGTTTTGGATATGCACTGGTTTATATCTAAACATTTTCTACATGCTGGAGCAGAAATATCAAAATACATTACTTGAAACCCAGTTCAAGTGGCCCATTATGAAATATACAAAATAAAATTCCCAATTTTGTCATTCACACCAAGCGTATCCATTCTTTATGAAACAGGTTTAGGTTCGGCTGTCAAAAAAATATCACAGTACATCACAAGCTGGCTTCTGGCAGCAAAAATGATCTCCTTCCTTGATTTTACATTAGAAATCCAAATGTTTCCATATTGCTACCATGGAAACAAATAGAGAATAAAGGCAGAATGGAACAAAAAGCAACTATAGCATAATGGGGTTCAGTCATTCCTCCACAGAGAGAAGCAGGTTTTCACAAATGGACTTTACTGCAGCATTGCAGTACCAGTGCAAGTCCCTCAGGGTAGGGACCACACTTGCCTGTGCCAGAATTCAGTCACAGCAAACTGCTTGCAGAGAGGCCTCCACTCCAGTTTGAAGCAACGGGGCCGTGTGTGTATCACATGCTGCTGGAGTAAACATCTCTCATGCCAGCCAGTGCTACAGAAGAGAGAAGGTGAAATGAAGTCTTTCTGCAACCAGAAGATAGCAGCCCCTGCAAGAAAGGATTTCTCCAGTGTGTGTTGCAACAGTGAGGGTAGTTATTAGTGCCGGTAATAAAAAGGAAAGAGAAGCCACTGTTTCCTTGTCTAAAGATGCCCAGTTCTGAAGGAATGCCATCATGCTGGGGTTGCGCTTTACTCAAAAGGTATCACAAGTTTTTCACTCCCCTCTCTGTGACTCCCTATACAAGGAGATTTTTTTTCTAACATCTCTTGCAGTGAAAAAGAAGAACATTGTATGTAGAGAAACAAGGTACTGAGCTGGATAATTTCTGCCTTGAGCATCTTGCTAAAGATCCAGTGGCAGCAGTATTTTTCCTGAAGTAAGTTAGAGCTCAGCTACTCTTACAGGTTCAACATCCTGTTTATTGTTCCATAGGGAGACATAAATCCAAAGTGTTGTGAATGATGAAGGAGATCTATTGAGAGAAACTGCAAGATCAAAATACTTTGAAGGAATCCATGAAAAGGAAATGCTCAATACCAAATTGGAAACTGAAAGTAAGGTTACTCAGGTAGCATAAAGAATTGTACAAGTCTTCGATTAGTCCTTTAGGACTTAATTATGATCTCAGTTCAACAGTACATTAGAGTTGCACAAGTGTACTAAGCGTACCAGTTGTCTGGCCCATCACATTGCCATTGCACTTTTATGTTTGTTTCATGTTAAGACCACCTCCAGCAGACTGGTGGTTAAAGTTAGATATCATTATAATTAGGTTGTTGTTGTTGTTGTTTTCCTCAGGACTTTTCTTTTGCCAAGAAGTATAAACCTACACTGACAACACAAATGTTGCATTCATTTACAAACCCTTTGAGAAGGAAAGCATGTATCAAAGGATTTTTGGAATGCAGTTTTTAGGCCAGATAATTATTTCATAATCTATTTCCCCTTCTGAAAATATATATATATAATATATTTTTTGATTTAGCGGACATTGTTAATTGCTACTAGTAATCTCAAGTCTTTTCTTTTTCTTCTCCCCTCAAAAGTTAATGACAAAAGGATATATTACTAAAGGGAAATTTAGCAGTTTTCCTTTGGATCAGTGCTACAAAAAGCAGCTAATCAGCATGAAAAGATTAATTTATTATGTTATAGACATGCAGTTCTTGACAAGTGGGTTATCATTTCTTTACAGAAAGCAGTGTTATAAAAACAATTCAAGCCACACTTACACATGTACAAACAGAGCAGCCAAAGAATGATGGACCTGCAGTGACTGGCTGGGACTGACCTAAGCTCTGAAACTGAAATTTCTGAAAAGGTTATTGCTCATTGAATGTGGGGATTTGGCTCATTATATAAACAGGTCACAATCTGCAAAATTCTGACCTAACTTTGGATGAAGATATCCTCCTAGTTCAGCAGTATTTGGAACAAGGCTCTGGATTAAATCTTAATTCAGATCATCATTTGGTCTTTCATTAGGATTACCAGGAAAAATGTTGGCTTGAGACCAGATTTTCCCTCTCAGGTGTATATTGTAAATACTATCGAAGTAGTTCAGATTGATTGTTGTACATACTTACCGGGAAGAGACCCTGTATTTTATTCACATGACTGTCCAGAAAGATGCAAAGAAAATGAGCATGTTACTGCAGTGGGGTTGCTAACACATATGGGATTGCCAAGCAAATCTGGCCCACAGACACGGACAAATATATAGCAAATCTCCCAATCACTACTTCCATTTTGATGAACCACAAATATTTTGGCATTCTTATCTCTCCACAGCATATTAATCTCAGCATGTAAGAAAGAGACAAACAGTGAAAACACTGTAGTAAGAATTGCCTTCTTCCATTCCATCATTTGATGCATGCTGTGTTCCTCCAGAGAGGAAGACTAAGGGAAGTAACACATTTGTGATGCAACACAGAAAACTCTATAACTTAATGTTTAGTATGAATTTTAAAAGGATGTTCAATCTGCTGCTCTAATTTTCTGTAACTACTGAATTTTGCTCACTTCAGCTATCCTGTAGAGATGGAAATTGGAGAAGACAATCTGAGAACTCTTCTTCAAGCCAGTGAGAAAAGTAATGCACGTTTAAAAGTCTGCAGAAGCAGCAGAAGCAGTTAGAGATGCCAGTACTACTCTTGAGAAGGAACTTTCTTAAGGAGAAAAAATATAATGAAGGCTATTCTAGTAGAGGCTAGACCATAAGATATACAGAGCAGTTACTGCCTGAGAGATATTAAAGACTTTTCTGCCTCTAGCAGAAACACTTAAAACAGACACATATATGATGGTTCTGCAGCCTTCCACTAGGTCACTGTGCTCCTTGGCCTTCACAGACAGTCAGAAAACAAATTTCAAAAATCTATTTCAAACACTTTCATCTGCCATCTTTACAAATGCCTATTTCTAACATGAAACAGCAGCAAAACAGTTTTCTTATTTTCCTGTGCATTCAGCTGGAGCAATTAACAGTACAGTTTCTTAAATCAGTTGCACATTAGAGGTGATCAGTGAGCCTTTCTTTTTTCTAGATAAAAAAAAAAAAAAAAAAAAAAAAAAAAAAAAAGGCCAACTCTATATCCTTCATTATAAAGCAAGTAGAACAAAACAAAAACAAACAAACAAAAAAACCAACAGCTTTTACACTATAATTTCTCTTTGACCTCTTTATCTTTTTCAGTGACTTTATCTTTTTTCAATGACTTTAATATTTGTAACTCAAATACTTATATACTTATTAGAGTTCTTTTTATGTTACAACATTAAAAAAATCGCTTGCTCTGAAGTCATGCTTGACAAATCTGAGACTGATGAGGATTATCAGAAGCTAAGATCACACTGGGGTAGACAGTAGATCCATCTCCTCCAGACTTCTGTTCTTTGACGTCAAAATACCTATCTCCTGTCTTCCGGACATTTTTGATTTGGAGACTATGCAGAATATAGTTTTTGTATATTTCATAGGCCTTAGTGGATTTCTCTTCCATGAACTCGTCCAGTCTTCCCTTCCACCCATGTAAGATTTTAGTTTTTATTTCTTCTGAGGAGAGATCTACCTCGTATAAGATCTACCTTCTTTGCTTTGTTTTGTCTTTATTTAATTCCTCTAGTGCTTTTCTTGGAAGAGATGGTGAACCACATCTCCCTTTTTTTCGTCTGTCTATGCCTCTTGGGATTTTAAGGACTTAATGGTTTCCTGTTACAAAGTCCTGAGAGTAGGATGGGTATAACATACTTGGCAACACTTGAACATACAGTCCTGTACCTGGTGGCATCAGCATATATGCTCAAAGCCAAATTTTACCCAAGACACCCAATGGAGCTGTCTCTCAGGAAAGATACTGATAAAGATATTTAGCACTGATATGGAAAACAGTTCACTCTCAGCAGCTTTTCCATCTTCAAAGGCAGCCTTCATATACAGTTTATCTCTTGTAGCTGTGAACAGATTGAATTCAAAGGGCTTTTCATATTCTGGCCTCTCCAGATGTGAAATGGTTTTTACACTGAACTAGGGTTTACATACTACTTATGTCTCCTTATACAAGACTTCAGGACATGTATACTATAAGGGCTTAGCTAGGTTTAAGTGATGTGCTAGCTTTTTGCTCTCTTTTTGCACAACTTTGAAATTCAGACACTCTATGTAGAATTAAGTCATATTAAGGTTGTATTAGGATTGAAGCTTGTTCAGCTTTCGCATTCACAGAAATATCCTGCCAATACAAATCAGAATCAGATACCATGCTCTTGTGTTTCGTGGATAACCCTATCTGTATGCACTGTATGTATGTCTGCAGCAATTTTCAGAGTTAATAGAGGCAAATGCATTTGTTGTTGCACCCAGAACTATTTTCTTTGCAGACAACCACCCCCTGCTTATCTGTTAAAGACCTGAGAATCTGGGGACTTACAGATATTTGGCTTTAAGTTTGTGAGAACATTAACAGTTTTTCTGTTAATTTTTAGAGGAAGAGTACAATAAGATAATAAAAATGAAAATGAAATAGTGTTTTAAACATATCTTCTACATGCAGAGGAGAACATAATGGTAAGCATGCCTCTATCATATCTCACAGCAGTTCTCTTTTCTTGGCCCTTGTCACTTTTAGTCTGTCAACATAGAAAGCCCAAATCTCTGCCTAGGTGTGGGCTTGCTCTTTTGTACCATTATGACTTTGTCAGACTCTTCAGTCAGCACTACTTCAAATGCCAGCTGACTGCACTTAGGTTGCTGTATGTGACAGGAAAATGCTGATTAGTAAAGAACAAAATGCAGCAACAAGAAAGACACTTTTCACAGATCTGTATCACTAAGATCTTAAATTCTTACAGAGTCCACAGGGAAAGAAAATTGCTGTTTATCTATTAAAAATGCTTTCAGCAGCCTTCTTGAAAGGGAAGTCTGCCTGGCAAGCAATAAAGGGAAATGAGACATAGTATCAGAGTATGACAGTCTGACATACAGATTCTTCCCTCTCCTGTCACATGCATCTGGAAGGACAAAATGTTGTAAATACCAACTTGGAATTCAGTTGTTGGAAATGAAATCAGCCTTCATTTTTTTTTTTCCCTCTAAGTAACATCAGTAGGAGGTTAAATTGGAATGTACACGAAGATAAATCTTGAAGGCTTTTTAGGCTGATTAAAACCCACTGCAACAGAGTGGTATTATGCAAAAAGAAAAAAAAAAAGAAAAAAAAAAAAAAAAAAAAAAAAAAAAAAAAGCCAAAAGCCTACGTCCCATAACATTTCCCTTGATTTACCTGGGTCTATTATTTGGGCCTTATGTGAGAAGCAGAACAGCATCTCATCCTCTTGTTTGTCCTGTATGTCTTGTAGCTTCAATACACAGATTGTAGTTCTGTACCTAGCCAAGTTAAACCATTCAGCCTGAGCCCCGCCCCACTTCATGCATATGGCCATATTTAGGAGGACAGGTTTCCAATATCTTATTTCTGTGCAGATTCTGGGTCTTCCCTCAAAGGTCTTTGTTGGAACATGTCTCTGTCTTTCACTAATTTCAGAATGTACTCACAAACTTAGGCAACAATGGTTTTCAGACAAAATTGGTAAAGATTGAGTTGTCTTAGCTTCCATTTTTATTTGTGGCCTTTGTGAAGTTGTCTCAAGGATGTCCATCCTAAGGAGCATTTTCCACAAAAAAAAAAAAAAAAAAAAAAAAAAAAAAAAAAAAATTACTGGAGGGGAACTACATTCTCATCTCTGAATGTTTTCTCCCTGTCCATGCTAATGAGGACAGTTCGAAGGACTACTCTTATATCTATTGACTTTTTTCTCATCTCCAGATTTTTAGCTCTCTGTGGATACATGTGGCCTCAATCCCAACATATCCAGGAACAGTCATTCATCGATTTCTTCTCAAAATAACCTTCTCACTTTCCAAATTTTACTGAGAGTGAATGGAGATGTTCACAAGTCTGGCCAAATTTCTCCTAGGATGTCCACTTCAGGAAAAGAACTCAGTTCTGGTGTCTTAACCAAACATCCAGCTTCTTACTCACAGAATTTATTTCAAGCACTTTGTTCAATTATTAAAACTGGAGAAAGGAAGGCAAAAATGTATGTATGACAAGTTACTAACCTGAAAATTAAACACCTTGCTCAAGATGGAGGTTCTCAACTCTGGAGAGCTTCTGCTGATAACACCACAAAGGAGCAGCATGTTCTATGCTGCTGTTATCTTGGGCTGTTGAGGTCCTAATTAGGCTGCAAATGCAAGTGCCTGGCACACTCAAGATACTGACGAACAAAAATGGAAAACTGACTGTAGAGGAAAATCTGAAATCATTTTCAGGGTCAGCTTTGTGGTAATGCAGTTGAAAACATGCCGGTACAGAAACAAAATGCAGAACTGCAAGGTACAGATAAAACAGAAGAAAAATATGATGTTAAGGTACCATGTATTGAGTTTTAGATAATAAATACAAGACGCATTACAGATCTCTCTAGCATTGTAAATGATACCCATAAAGGTTGGACAAGGGAAAGATCTGAATAAATACTGTACTTGTTGCAGATTTAGATCATGAATGCAGGATGAGCACTGTTTATTTTAGGATTTTGAAAAAGTTTGACCATGAACATAGGATGACTCTTACCCTCTACCTTTGTTCTCTAGCTGTATTCAGGCATGAACAGGCCCTCCAAAAATTAACCCACACACTTTGCCAAAACAGATCTGTGCAGAGCCTTTCTGCACAAGCCCATTGCTCCCAGCCTCACCTTCCTAAGTCAACAGTGTCTTGTTCTCAGATTAAAGGACTAGAGGCCCCAGTGCTGGATAAGGTTCTGCTGGCACACATGAATAGGTGCAGGATGGGAAACGTTGTGCTGATACAGAACAAGATACTGCAAATCTGCTGATTGTTGTAGATTCTTCCCCATGGCCTCTGTAAGATCATGAAGATACGGGGTTCTTGTTGATAAAATGACCCAGGGGTTCTTGACTCCATGCAGAACAGTGATGCTTAGCTTCCATTTGTCTTTTTTTTTTTTTTTTTTTTTTTTTGGTCAGTATTGCTGTCGAGATGAAGTTCCACACAAACTGCTACTTTTTGTCCTCCAAGCTATTAATGCATATACATAACAAGGTATTAATGTGTAAAATTTATTGTATTTTTAGTACAGTTTAGGCTGTGTGTGGAAGTATTCTGTTGTATATTGTAATGCATGATCTGCTAAATTGACAGCAGTCAAGTAGATGAAATAGATCATTCTAAGACTTATTTCCTAAGGCATCCAGTGTGTGTATGCCCTAGTAATCCTGTTCAAATGAAGAACGGGGTATCATCAGCATATCAGAGAGCATATTGTTTTTGGAACAGTGATCTCAATAGGAGCCTGCCTGGCAAAATGACTCCACGTAGTACTGCAGCGTGAACATTGCCTTTATGTTCATTCCTGTTTTACTCAGGCACATCTCATGTGGATTTATGTAATCAGATGTCTGTGCTGAAGATTTCTTATTACTATAAGAAGAATTCTCACCTATATAACATTTGTCTTATGAGTGTCTGATAAAGAAAGCCGGTCTTGCTCTCATGTTCTAGGCTACTATATCCCAAAGGCAAGTGGACTTTGCATTTCTGTGCCTAGCACTCTGCTGTCCTTCCTTTAGCCTCTTGACTTCCACAGTTACAGATTGATGAAACCATGATGAAAATATCAAGGGTATCCATACATCTATGACTGTTCATCTGTGATGAGTGGTGCTTACACATAGACTGCCCAAAGACAGCATCTTTCATCCATCTCTGCCACTCTCCAGCAAAATAGTTGATGCACTGAGCTCAGAGTGAAGAATTTAAGAGACCTTTCTTCTCCCTCCTCTACTCTATGGCAGCTGTTTTAGGCACTAGCGACCGTACAGAACGAAATATGGCCACATGACAATCCACACTACTCTTTACCCTCTCTCAGCAGAAAAACAAAAGCCCTCTTTTCTAGAGCTTTTCTTCAGCAGGTAAACTTTGACAGCTTTCCTGTGTTTTATTGACATTCTGGATGGTAATTGTTGAACAGGATATGTACTTACTGAAATATCTGTCCCCTGAAAGGGTCATTGTTTTCCGACATTTTCTTACTGTTGGGTCACTAAAGTTTATTCCCACATACTCCTTCGTTGTTTTGTGTGTCAATTTTTTATTTATTTATTTATTTTTAAATTCTTTTGAATTGTTTTTATTTTAACAATTATTTAGGGTTGGGGTATTTTTGGTTAAGTCTCTTGGTTTAATTGTAAGCTGTCAGGGCAACACCATGGTTCTTGGAAATTGACGGATAAGCATTTCAAATTTAAAAAAATAAAAATAAAATGACCAGAATAAATTAAAAATAAATTTAGATAAAGTTAGAGATAAATCAAATTACTGAAGTGACTACCAATGTCAGCATCTTAACTGGCTGAAGAAAGACAGGTTCAGAGAAATATACTAAAAAAATACAAGCCACTGAGAAAGACAAGATTTTCACGAGAAACTATCTTTTCCACTCCAGATCTTAGCCATTATTTTATGTTGGTTGTGTGTGACTTTTTTAAGCTCACAGAAGACATTTTGTCACTTCCATGGAATTCACACTTGCAAATGTAAGTAAAGTATTGTCCTACCATAAAATTATGTTATTGAAAGGATTTCAATCAGTTCATTCCCTTCAATGTTCTGTTTTGAATTGGTTTTTTTTGTTTGTTTGTTTTTATTTTTTAATACATTCATTAGCTTGGACTCCATGTGTAGTAAGGTCATAACGTATCACTGCAACGTGTAGCATCGCATGCAAAACCGTGACCTACTATCTGCAGATTGCAATCAAACAGTTGTTTTTCCAGCATTATGGGCAGTAGGTGAAAAAGAACATCAATCGGAAACCCACAGTGGAGTCATACAGACATCCTGGTCAAACAGCATTTCCCCATTTGATTGATAGGAAAACCAAAGCACAGGAAGCTCGTATCACCAGGCTGCAGGTGTTTCCAGGGCAAATTTTGTATTTTTATGGGTCTGCCATAGAAAAGTCTGCTTATATTGGGGCTGAGATTTCTAGGTCTTGCCGTAACACAAATAATAACACTTAATGCCAGTGGTAAAGGCAGAGATAGGAGCTGGATGTCGATCACCCAATTTGCTGTCCCAGAAATTTCTTAGTATTTTATTATGCTGTATCTCTTCAGTCCAACTGAAAGAGCTGGTATTTTTCTTGGAGCATAAAGACTGACAAGCACTAGCTGAGATGGAGAGCCAGGAGATAATGTTCAGATATCTTATTTTTTGGCCACATTCGCTTTGGACTGGTTCACTTTATTAATGCTCTTTCTTCCTATTATTGTCTCTTTCAGTAGAGCGTTATAAATTCTGACCATTTTCCTTTGAACTGATTCCTAATCCATGTTTCTTGTTTAGGAAAATCAAGTGTATTTGGAGGTAAAGTTAGTGTTTTCCTAATATTTCCGTTGCTTTGTTGTTGTTACTGCTCTGATGTGGGAAGACCTATTGGCCACAGACATAACTCCCTCTTTACACACAGCTGGCAAATGAAAACAATATCAGAACATCTCTATGACACACAAGGCTTTTATACAGTGATGTTTCAGACTTTACTGCAGTTTCCTTTGGAAATGCTTAAAACAACTACATCTGTTTCCTTTCATTGGGATTTTGTGTTCCTTAAGCCAAAAGAATGGGATAAAACTCATTAATTCTGAACAGTAATTGCAATGTCCTATATAAATATTTTTTAGACTGCAGGATTTTTTTTTCTGTTCCACTAAAAATATAAAATAACTTGTCTGTTCAATGTAATAAAGAGTTCCTAGATACTTCTACATTGCTTTGTTATGCACAAATACTTGAACTAGATTTAAACAATCTGGCTCAGATGTTGGTATCAAGCTAACAGTAACTACACAGAAAGCAGTGCAGAGCCAGGCTCCTGACAGCAGGAGAGAGCTCAACATGGGTTTAATTTATCACGTTTCTCAACTGCAGTTTGCATCCTACAGTGACTGTCAGCCTGTCATAGCTAGACTGTTACCAGCTTGAGTACATCCTTCCTGAAACTGCAGTACAGGCCCACCTCCTGTTGCAGACACCAGGCTGATGGAAAATGGAGTCCCAGGTCAAGTACTGTTTCTTGAAGAAAACCTACATGTTGCTGATATTACAGAGGAGGAAAACTGAGTGATGCAAGCTACAACATTTAATCCAAAATACACAAATCAAAAGGAAAAGCAATGCCATCTCTCCAATTATCTGAGGACTGTGTCTCCCTCTGGGTCTGTCTGTGCTTGCCATATGTACAGCCATAATCTGGTGTTCCCTGCTTAAGAAGTTGTTATTCACCTGTCTTGTAATCACTCATAACTCAGTCCAGGTCAAGAAAAAGTGTACATCTTTAGGTACTGTACAAGTACCTAAAACATTTTGAGTAGGTGCTATGTTTAAAAAAATTATAAATAAGTGTGAAAGAAAATACCCTTGCAGATGGGGCAGAGATCAAGTCTACTCAGCAAGAGCTTGCCACCTGCCCAAATAACTGCCTGCCTGTCCCTAGTTCCATGAAGACAACTTTTTCTCTCCTGACCAGCTTTCCACTAGCTGTCCATCTGGTCTGTGACATCTCTGCTGGGCTGGATTGATCTCTGCTCTCTTCTGTTCCTGATAAAACTGCAAATACATTTGGTTAACTCTTCTTTGGGTCCACACTTCAGAAGTCCTATTCCTTCTCCGAGTTTCCCAAGAAATCCCCATAAGAATGTATAATCATGTGTCTTCATGTGTCCTCTGCAGGTCTCCACAATACTTTTCTAATTTACGTAACATATGCATTGGGAATGTCTCAGCATATACACACACTATTATGTTCTCAAGTGTGCTGGAAGAAAAGGCACATGTTCGTGACCACAACAGGAGGAGCCCAACAGCATCCCAGGATTTTCCTGCCTTAATTCATGTTATAGCTTAAAACAGCAGGGAAGTCTGCTTCCACAGGATACACCTCTGAGTACATAAAAAAGAGGAAATGGAAGGGTATTGGAGTGGAGTATCACAGAGTTGTCCTTATATTTCAGTGTTCATGATACCTCAAGACTTATCCCCTGTTCAGACTTGTACTCCCAAAATGTCCACTGCATTATATGCTAGCTGTTACCTACAAGCTTGGGGGGAACTGGATCTCTTGACAAAGGCACAAGGAAGTTTCTTGCTTTCAGGTTATGAAACTGGGTCACAGAATAGCTCAGGTCACCTGGATCTGTGAATTTCAACCTAAACTAACACAGCTACTGGAGGCAGAACCTACAGAATTAAGTGATTTTATCTGCTCTTTAATTTATGGTTCAGTTTCACTCACAGTGATAAGAGCTTTAGATTGGAACATGCTATTCTCAGCCACATTTTTTTTTTTTTTTTTTTTTTTTTTTTTTTTTTTTTTTTTTTTTTCCCCAGAATGCTGGTTGTGAGATTGTTAGTACATACACGAAGGACAAAATACACAGGGTGTTTGAAACACAGACAAGGAGTGGACTTTCTTTATGGAATAAAATAAAAAGTCTTTTTTTCCTGAGAGATCAGGAATAGTGCAGCATTATCATGTGTGAGAAGGAAATACATATGTTCTTGAAATATTGTTCCAAATAACAGGGAAGGCATAGCATTTTTTGAAAGATTTCCTGGAGCAATGGGACCCAGGTTATGTCTCAGAGTAATTCCTGTCTTGGAGCTTAAGTCTGGAATTGAGTTAATTTAATGGATATGAACATAAGGAAAAAAAAATCAATTTAATTGTTAACTAGCGTTTAACTTTCCGGTTGTTTTCATCTTAGCATCCTTGTCATTTTTTGACTTATATCACTTTCTGTCATTCCCACTTCCACAATTTAACATTGTGCACACCCTCTTCTTCACTCCAGAGAGTCTGCGCAGCTAATCCCAGGGCTCATGTAGAATAACTGCAGAAAAGTGAGGTGTACAATCATTGCTGTGTACCTGACATGAAATCTGAACATATGGGGAATGGATGGCATCAATGGGTATAGGACATTTTGACATTTACTTCTGACATTAAACAAGATTAAAAAGTAAAGAGCTGGATACAACTTACTCTATGCAGCACAGGGAGAGGGGAAAATGTAACCTTACGGCTGATACCAGATGGTAAAAGTAATTGCTTAAGATGGTACATTTGCTTTGCATTTAACAGTTAATAAAATACTTTTGTTTGATGTTCCCCATAAAGGTCTGTAGTAATTTAGATCCACACATGAGGACACTTACTTCATTTCTATCACCTTTCAAAAATACTGTGTTCTTAACTATTTTTCTCTCCACTTCCTTAATCCTTTTTTTTTTTTTTTTCTATTTTAAATTTATTCCCTTTATCTCTAACTCTGACAGAGACAGTTGTAATGTGACAAGATGTACCTGAGTCAATGTTGTTCACTGTTCACTCAGATAAATTACTGAAACTCTGAGATGCCTCCTATTGATATGCTTTTCAAAGAATGGGACCTCCATTTATAAATATAACATGAAGTCTTACTACAGTGTCAAGGTTCAGGTGCATCACTGAAATGATAATTTAAGACTTGTAGGTTTGCCTATTGCTTTTTTTAAATTTAAAGGCCCATTGCCAAGAATATTATATACAAAGTTGACCTTCCTTAAGGTTGTTATAATCTGCTTTGGAATGTTTCTTGAATACATTCACATCAACTATTTTGGCAGAAAGACTTAAAAAAAATTCATCAGTTTCAGTATTCATGTAGAGCTCAGCAGTAATTTGTTGTTGTTCATGTGGCAGTATAGAGAGAGCTTTAGGAAGCGTTCTTTATTCTGAAATATTGCACAGGGCTTCTCATTTTTCTGGAAATCTGCATTGCTCATTGGTAGAGGCAGGATACCAGAACCTGTGGAATAAGGTTGCTACTGTGTTTGGAAACACAGTTGTACAATCAACACAAAGACCATTCTATTCCTAAAGCTACTCTGAATATAATAAACATGTAAATATGTTAAACGAGATTGACAGCTTGTGTTCTTTATTACCTGGAGAGGGTAGGTAGGAAAAGACATGGTCAAGATCCTAGAAAGTGCAATCAACTAATTGCTGAACATTTGAGAACCTGTTAGGGTGAAAATGCAATAGTAACTGGAAATTTCAGTCACCCTATTGCAGGCTAGGTAAATGTCTCACTTAGGAAGGTTCAGGAACCTACACAATAAATAAATAAAAATGGTAGCACTTTTAAAAAATATATATATTGAAAGAGAAAATCATCTGTTGATGTAGACCTGAGGAATGAGCAGGAACTAGTTCACAAAATATTAATTCAGAATCATTCTGGGTCAAGGACCATAATGTGGCAAAAATCTATGTTCTGCTCAGACTGGAAAAGCTATCCAAAAAAATACACACTCCCCAACCCTCAAAATGCAGAACATTAACAGTGTATTTCAGAAAAGTCAGTAACAGATAAGACTAAGTTAATCAAATGAGGCAACTAATAGGGTAGAATTATACCAAGAAGGCAGTTTGGAAAACTAAATATTTTTAACCAGCTAAAAACCTTCAGTTAAAATACAAAGAAACCAATGCAGCTAAAAAAAAAAAAAAAAAAAAAAAAAAAAGGAATAAAACATAAACACTGGCAAGGTAAACATCAAGCCATAATAAGGAAGGACAGTATGAAGCATGCAATTTACCAAGGATATTAAAACTAATAATAGAAACTTACTCAAATATCAAAAGCAGGAAACATGCCAGAAAATTGGTGAGCCTGAAAAATGATCTATGTACAAAAGGAATACTCAAGAAAGATCAGACTAGAGCAGAAAACCTAAATTCGATGCCAAGACATCACTGTTCACTGCAGAAAAGTTTATGGAGTTTCTCATACCACAACAATTCTTTGCAGAGAGAGTCTACAGAGAGAGTCTGAGGATTTATCTCAAACTGAAGTGTTGATACAAGGCCTTTTGTGCCCAGAAGAAAATGTAAACCACACAATAACTGTTAATCAGGACCATGTGGTATTTACCTAAGTGCTCCAGAGGAGCTCCCTGTGAAGGCTATGAACTAACTGCCGTGCATGATATATTGCTCAAAGCAGCCTTAGCATGAGAGAAATATAAGGTGATAAGTACAATGGAAATTTAAAAAAGAACAGAGTTAGTACATATATGGATAAAAGTGATATATCTGGGAAGGTCTTGAAGAGGAGAATAAAGCCTTCTAGAGGAAAAGTACTACCTTATAAATCTATTGCAGTTCTTTGATGTAGTCACTGAACTTGTGACTAACATTGATTCTATTTTGATATCATGATTTTATCAATAAGCATTTGACAAGATCTCTCAACAGAGATGCTTAAAAAACTAAGCTGTCACAGGAGTGTTCACATAAATTATTAATTTGTTAGAAAATAAAGGGTAAGAATAAATGGTTGGCTTTTGCAATTGAAAGAGGTTACCAGTAAGGCCCAAGGGAGCTATAATGAACTCTTGCAGTTCATTGAACCAACTGGGAAGGGATGGGACTGAAGAGTGAGGTGATGAAGTTTGTAAATGATACAGAATTAATCAGGCTAGTCAAAACTAAAGCTGACAGCAATGAGTTGAAGAAGGATTTCTTGATAGTAAGTGACTGGGTTCAGAGAAAGTAAATAGGGAACAATTAACTGTAAGAATTTGTTGGCAGCTAATGAAATTATGCAGCAAGTAATTTAAAGCAAACAAAAGAAAATACATTTTCTTCAAATAATTAAATTGTGGAACTCATTGCCACAGGATGCAGTGGAGCTCAAAGTTACGATTAAAAAGTAATTGGACAAACTAATGAAAAAAACAGCTCATACAGTGTGGTTAAATGCAACAATATATATATAACTTCTGGCTCATGGAGCTCCTAAGCAAGCTATTACTGGAAGCTGGAAAGGTAAAGCAATTGAAGGGTCATTCAGTAATTGCAGTGTTCTTATATTCTTTCACTAAGCATCCCCTATCAGCTGAAATACAGCCAAAAGAATGAAAAGAATGAATTAGGAATATCCTATCCCCCCCCCCTTTTTTTTTTTTTTGTCCTACCATTAAGTTTGTATTTGTCTCATTTTGTAAGTTTGGGACAAGGATGGCTATTGTGTGTTTATACAGGATTTAGTGAAATTAGGCCCAACAGCACATACGTTTTAGCACTGAGCTTCCAGATGTTATTATAATATGAATTTTAAGCTACATTTCACAGAAAAGGCTTGTCGTATTAAAAAACAACAACAACAAAAAGGCAAACAAAAATCTATATTAGAGCAAATTAAATTGAAATGTCAAGCACTTTAAAGTTTGGAAGGATGGAATTTAAAGTTGTTTAAGCAAGCTTTAACCTTCACAATCAAAGCCTGGCAAAGCTACATGCAAATGGAAACGACTAAAAATTGGAGAATCAGACCAGGGTAGCTGCCCTGTTTACCTCAATCTCTTTACACATTAATTTATCATTTTATACACAAATTCCATCCATATACACACAAAGTCAATTGGGTCATTTGTTTCACAATTTCAGCATGAGTAAAGGAACAGTGCTAAACTGAAGATAACTGAAATGAGGAATAAGTTAATCAAAACTCTGAAACAAGAGGATAAGGTGAAATGGTATGCAAAGTAGCTGTGTTATTAGTAAGACAAAATTATGAAATTACTTTCTCTGTTGAGTTTGAATTTGGAACAGGTTGCTTAACTACATGTGTTCCAGCACTGAGCTGGATCCCATATTCAATAAGTTGTAGGATTTCTTTTATCATCATATACAGACGTAATACAAGAAAATTGTGTTTTTTTCCTTGTAAAGACCACAGAAATGTATCTGTCTCTATATCTTTTGGATGTGAAGAATGAAGGGTGCTAAGTTCAGATTCTGAGCAAATGAAGAATAGTTATTTCCCTGCTTGTGATTTGCTAAAGAAAGAAACATCCAGAGCAGTGTTACATCAGATGAAGAATGAAAAATTAGAAGGTACAAGGGAGGAGATAGCATTGAAAACCTTTTATTTTAAAACTTTCATCTCTTTATACCAGGACAGTCTGGTTACAGAATACCACGTTTTTTTTTTTTTTTTTTTTTTTTTTTGGTGCAATTCACCTATTTTATACTTCAGTTTCACCCTCTCCCTGTGTACCAATAGCATGATCTATTAAGGGTCTGAAGTGGAAACCAGCGCCTGAAGGTTTTTACCTTATTTTGTTTGATGTTTTCTTAGGTCAAAATACTGAAACAAATTTGGTATATACAAATATACAATCCATGATGGACCTAGGCTCTATATGCAGTCCGTTTGTCCATTCAAAGTTTGTCCATTCATAGAAAATTCCTATGGAAAGTGGTCAGCTTCATTAGACAAACTGACAGACTCCATTTGCATCCTATTCAGTGGAATAGTGTCTTTCTTGTTTTCCCATTGGGATGCATTGTCTCATCTTTGACTAGTATAAGACAAGATACTAAGGGCCTTGAGCAACCTTTCCCAGCCTCAGAATCAACAAGGGAAGTTAAGTAAGCTTTCTGATAGGAGAAGAAGAAAGTATTACTTTCCCTAGTACTTTTCTTCTACTTCTACATCACCTGCTTTGAGCAAGGGCTAACAGCTGATCAGATCTTTCTGTTCATCCTTTGCAAAGCTGCAAAAAACCTTTCTGATCTCTTCATGAAACAACCAACAAACGAAATCAAGCAGTAAAAGGGCCATGGAAGAATAGATGTTCCATACCTTATAACAATGAAGGGGCCAAGAATGCCATGCACTGAAGTGAACTAAGCATGAGGGTCCCCTGTATCACATGGAAACATAGTCCAGAGGAGTGGGATACAGGTAAACGGCCAGTAGGTTCTGTGACAGTGGGTATTCCTTTTCTAAACTTTTCAAATCTGCATTCAATGTTCTATTGCTGATGATCTGATTATTTGTCCTAATACATTCAGTTACATTTAACTGCTAAAAAAGCTGGCTCACTTGGAATGAAATATGCATCCAATGTGTGTCTTTCTCGCTCTCTCCCCCCCTGTTTTTTTTTTGTTTGTTTGTTTTTGGTTTTTTTTTTGTTTGTTTGTTTTTTTTTTCTTTCTTTCTTTTTCCAAGATAAAAATCAGTACCCTGTTTTCTTGCAAGTGCGTTGTGACTTCTGGGGATACAATAACATAGAGAACTGGGCAGGAGTTTGCTTTCTAATGCTCACATTGATCTATTTAATCTTATCTGACAAGCATCTGATTGCTAGAAAATGTACTAGTGTACAACCTAATATCCTGCTGCAGGATATTATCAAAACAAGTGGCTTTGTAAGATTAAAAAGTGGGCTAGACACTTATAAGTGTAAGAATAGCATCTGCAGTTATGCCAATGAGGATAAAAGAAAATGAGGCCAACAGTCATCATGCTTCAGGGCATAAGCTGTTCACCAGTTGGGGTCAGAAATATTCGCCTTTTTGCCATGTTTAAATGTTGGCCTCAGGCACTGTGAGTTTCACTCCATGAATTTAAAGCATTTGAGAGAGGCTGTTTCCAGTCTTCATACCAGATGATGCAATAAAAGTTAGCAGTACATTGCTTCTTTGGGGTAACATTGCTTTTCTTCCTGATCATGCTTCATGCTGCTTGTAGATATCTTTAATGCCACTGCTGTATTAAATGAAAGACTCGCAAGTTCTCTATTCATGTGGGACATGAACTGACAGGAAAGGGGATTTTTGCACCACTGACAGTCACTTAGTACATGAATAGGTCTACTGTTGATCAGTAAATGCATAAAAGAGCTGAGGTTTCCTGCTTGCTCCTAAGTAGCCCATGAACAAATCTCTGGGTGACTCAGTAAAACACATTTTTGCTGCTCTAATAACTGATTTTTGGCCCTCAGACTACCAGGAACAGGCTCCAGGCAGGCAGGCAGGGCCGAATGGATTGGTTGAGGTACAACCACCTGCTTTCAGGCTCCATACTCTCCTGGGTCCCCCTCACATAGCTATATCTTTATCACATAGTCCAGAGGAGTGGGATAGATGAGTGAAAATACAGTCCTGTGAAATGCTGAGCTCTCACAGCTCCTATTAACTCTCACTGGCCCAAACCAGTGAGATACTAGGTAGATCTTTGGATCTGGATTGTTGTTTGCTTGGTCACTGTGGCCCTCCCTGGTTAAGGAAAGACCTCTTGCTATCTTTATTTGAAAGCTTAAAAGGAAAACACAAAGTGATGGCAAATTCTTGTTACACCCACAGGCTTTCTGAATCACAGTGTAGACTGCTCAGGCCCAATTCCCAGTCAAAAATATACATCAGCTGCTCAGTGAAATGAGAAGTTAGACAGCACCACTCTATTTCATAGGCACCTTGTGAGAAGAAAGTCATGAAGAATTACTTGTCACAGCAGTGAGATAAAAGAAGTGATACACATAGCTGAAACAGCTAGGTTTTTCCTGAGGGAATTTTTGGTCTCATCCTTCAAAAACAATTGGGTCCCTAGTATACTTGTGTTGTCACTGTAACAATCAGTGTAGTGTGACTAAAACTACCTATGAAAATCAAGTTCCTATAAATTTGAATAGGAACTAGGTGTTTATCTATCTTAAATGCTTAACAAGCATGGTGGAGAATTACTAGAATCAGTTACTTTTGAACCTGAAGAGTATACAGTAGCACATAATGCCAGGGAAGTCCACAAATATTACAATTATATTACACTCTTTCAGTTGGGATGTGCACACTTTAACACATGAAAGTCCAACAGATCCTCAAATAGTATCTTCAAGTCATCATAGTATGCATTAATCTCCATACCACGGGAATGAAAATGTGTCCTGGAGTTATATATCTCACACTAAATTTGAAAACAAAGCAACCATATTACTTTACGGCACATGACTAGTGATCTTAGTAAAGCATGACCTCCTAAAGGTCAGAAAAATGTGTGCAAGTTTGCAGACTAACAACAAGCATCCAGAAGTCACAAGAAGCTTATGCAGAGCTGTTGTCTTGTCTTGGTATTTCTTTGTGCCATTCCTCATTATTTTTAGAAATGTGTCCCTTAGCTGACACAGAGATTATTCTGCATTTTAATTTGCAATTGTTTTTACATGTACTCTAATTAGCACAAGGTCAAAAGGAAGGCTTTTGAAAAGAAATGTGGGGTCTTTGTTGCAATCAGATGACAGCACATTGAAAAGTTACCAAAATCCCATGCCCAAATGAAAGAGGGATTTTGCTTTTTGTTTTGCTCCTTAATATGAATTGCTACATATTCAGGATTTCTTCAGATTGGAGCTCAGTCATCACTTTCAGAATGAAGAAATGACTCCATGACAGGAAAAGACAAAGTAAATTCTTGTTTTCCTTCAATTGTATTAACATTTACAGTGGCCTGAACTATCCCCATTGTAGTTTAAACCCACAGGAAGGAGCTCTGAAGAAGGAAATCTTTGTGAGAAAATAACCTTACACAGATTCTTATGTTTTTGTTTTGTTTTGTTGTTTTTATTATTATTATTATCATTTCCACCAGGAGGACAGGCTTTCTCTCTAGGGACCATGCCATGGGGCTTATTGCCAAGTCCTTAACTGGGAAGAAGTCCTTTAAGCTGTCTATGAGCTTTCCATCCAACATGGTAGCAGTATAGCATCCCTGAAGGCCAGCTATGGGAGACTGGGAGGTCTCTTTACCCTTGCAGATCTGAGGGAAAAACAGAGAGTCAAAGCAGGACAGCAGCCTGATGAGGGTAAATCCACAACTCTTTCCCTCCAATTGAGACTGAGAAAAACATCTGGGAACAGAGATTCTCCAAATCAGTGGAAAGAACTTGAAACAGCCTGAGCAGAAACCATCCTGTCTGGTTCCACTCAGGAGCCATTTGTGATCTTAGGAAATTCAGGAAAATTTAGATGAATCCTTGCAGGCTGGACTTAAATGAACCTCTCACTAGTTTCATTGTTTTTGTTTGTTTGTTTGTTTGTTTGTTTTTTCTGAGTAAGGATCCTGATACTTGGCAAGAGATTATACTAAAGTGAAAAGTTTCTCAGTGTTTTTGGTATCCCAGTGTTTTCTGTTTTGTAATAGATCAGGCCAAGGCAGTTTGTGATGAATGCCTTTTTTCTTCTGATTATTTTTTTTTCATCAGGCAAAATGATTTTAAATCATGTTGTAGCAATGAAATATCCTGCTTTCATTTAAAGTAGTGGAAATGTCACTATGAGGACCAGACGTGTCCTGGAGGACTTTCTCACTTATTTGGACAAAGTTCCCTTAAAACTAATAGGTTCACTAAAAACACAGAAGAGAATTTCAAAACTTGGTATTAAAAGATTAAAAACAGATTTTCATCAGAAGATGTGTGACAGAGGTAGATATGGAACGCCAGAATTCTTGGATGAAGTTCAACATGTGTCTGTAAAGACATCACCATTTTCTGCAAGTTTAATTTGGTGATCACTATCTGATTGTCTGTATCTTCAACTGCCTGCATCTCAAATAAAATTGATGTTGCTAACCTTCTCAGTGCCAAGGTCAAGGATCAACAGTGGTTGAGCCTGACTTGTAATTCATGGGAGACAATAGGAAATACCTCATGCAACTCAAAATTGACCCTGCCACAATTCTCAAGACATTAGGTGCTGAGCTGCTTCAGGAGTAGATCAGAGCTTCCCAGCCTTCCTGTGTGGCAGTAAATAAAATGAGCCATCTCTGCTCAAGGACCGCTCTTTGCACCTGAGACCAACTGGCACAGCACAGCTATAGGGTACGCTAAATTTCCTTACTCTCTGTGCAGTGTGGTTGCACTCAAAATGCCTTTTGGGAGTAATCTTTATCCAATGCTAATTCCCAGTGGTAGCTGGGCACTGTCCAGAAGCATCTGGAGGACTCTTTCTGAGTTCAGGCCAAAATGTTGACCTGTGCTGTGACAGCTGTAGAGTTGCAGTCTTGTCCCTGCTTTTGTCCATGCTCCAATATTTGGAGCAAATTAATTTCTCTCTCCAGCTTTTTTGACCAGTGCATAGGACGAGACAACCCACTTTCTGACTCTTTCCTACACTCTTCCAACTCACACATGGAAGACAAAGTGTAAGATCTCTAAAAGGAACAGCAGCCAGCCTGGTGCCGTGTATGCATTACACACTGGAAATCAGGGGGAGGTATTTCATCAGTGCACAGTTTTCTCCATAGGCTCTGCTCTGTGATCTCCATTCAGGAAATGACATGATTTCACATGCTTCACTCCCAGGAAGCTTCAAGATGTCTTTAGAGGGACATCAAGGAGAAGCCGGTATGTTGGCAGAACCATCTGTGCTTTGTGGCTGAAGGTGATTGTGGGCCCAGAAACCATCATTCCCCTACTTTCGTGGGCATTACAGCCCATAAGAAATGTAAAGGAATAACAGGAGGACTTTTCTATAATGCAAGTAACAGTAACACAATTTGGGTTCAATTTTCCAAGACCACATTTTCCTTTGCTAGGATCCCCATGCATATCTACTGGTGCAAGAGTAGCTTTGTAGTGTCTGCTACTTAAAAGAACAGCAATTTCAAAGAGAACTAGCCACCAACATCAACATCTTCACTTTTATCTTCAAACAACAGATGGTGTTAATCTGAAGCTTTGCATTCCTGAAAGTACGGGAATCATGAAGCAACTTGCTTCCAACAGGACCCTACAGCACAGAGTAACACTAGGGAAAACAGTCAGAATGAACAATCAGAGCAAAATATGCTTGCCATCAAACAGACTTTGAGTGAAATTTTTATCTTTTCGCCTGACAAAACATCACCCATCTGACGATTTGTGGGTCTCATTCTGCTTCCAGTCACACTGCCGAGAGTAGCTTATGTGAGTCACAGAAATATGGAGTAGCTTCAGAGAAGTGATATGCATTATGACAGGGTAAGACTAGTAAGGTCAGGATCACATTCATACACCAGTTCTGCACTGGCATAAGCTTGTGATGCTCTGCAGTGAGGTCAGATTTCAATGGAGTTGCTTCAAACCTACCTCTCCCTTACCAAGATCAGAATCTGTGGGTGATTTGGGATGAAAAGTTAAGGTGACACTGAGGCAATTTCTTTCATATTTCATGCAAGGAAAGCTAAAATAAATAGCATGAAAGGCCCCCACATTATTAGGTAGTGTGTTTGAAAGAATCCTGCAGTTGTGTTTTATCTTTTCTTAACTGCAAGCCAGAACATTTAAGATTTAATTATTTAGAGAAAGGGGGAGGGAAAGCGTGCCTTTTGAAGAAAGTCCCACAAGTTTCCAAACACTTCAACATTTCATCGTGGCAATCAGCCAGATGCCAAACAAAATGCTGCTTTCCACCAGGGATCTGACAGGTGGCCTTTCCAAAGTTTACACACTGAAGTGAGAGCTGATGTTCTACTGCTTATTTTTCTGCCTTTTAAATTATTCCTTTATTGAAGCCAGACTGGAGACATCTTTCCATGTAACAAAAGGTAGAATCTTTCCCTGAATATTTTGGGATTTTCATGTGCTTTTATTTTATCCATATCTACTTAGGGGTTTATTTTTCACACCTTCAGATGAAGAAACATTGTTCTGGCAAGAGAGAGAAACACGTACATAGATGAAAGATAAGCTACTCGAAGCTTTGCTGATAACACAGAGCCAGACACTACCTAGCAATTGCCTGGGGCAAAATCCTGTATTTCCCTCGAGGCCTTTACCCTATGCCACCCTGCAAGCAGGTAGTTGCTGGCTGGGAAGACGCCAGGCATGCCAGCCCACACTGTCTCTGCCCATGCCCACCTGGCACCATGGTACCTGGGGCTCTCCACCTGTCACCAGTACATCCAAAGTGTCTGCTCTGGAGAGAAGCAAACACAGGCTGTGGTTGCATTTAATTTCTTGCTCTGTGTTGTCTTGGGGCTACCAGATGCCTCCTCAGAATTTCTGGATTTAGAAAACCTCTGAATTTACCCAGAGAAGACAGCAAGAGGGACAGCGGAGGGCAAAAATGATGTATGAGAGCTCTCATTGTCCTTCACACATGGGGTCCTTACAAATACACAGCAAGGTCGAGACAAAGAGATGAGGGAAACTGCAAATTCTTCTACAGCAACTGATCTGCACTTCCCCCATATGGAGAAAGTCTGGATCCTCTTTGGATGTAGGACACTCTCTGTACAAATTTTTGCTTTCAGAGGTGCAGCAAACAAAAAAGGACTCATGAGACTCCACAGAAGTCAGCAGAGCTACTCCTGTGTTACATGAACACAAACCAAGAGACAATGAGCCCTATAAATAATACTTATCTGAGGAAAGGAGCAAATGCAGATTTACAGAGTTTGCTCTCACCTGACAACTGAGATACTGTTATGGAAGAAGTTGCTGGAGGTCCATGGAATTGCACATGATTGATACCTAGGTTTATGAGACTCATGTCTGACTCAGTTTAACTTACTTCTGGGATCAGATTTTCAAAGTCCACAAGAGAAGACCTGGGGATTGCCCTTGCTCTCATTTATATCCCATTTGTCTGTAAAGCCAAAGGGAGGATGGGATATATTAGATAATGCAGTACACAACCAAAATTATCAGTGTAAGAAGGACATTCTGGCAAAGAAAGGCCCAAGTCCCTTCCAGAAGATTTGCTTACTGTTGGCAAGCAGCAATAGGCGATCTGTGAGTTGGACATGATGATCCTTGTGGGTCCCTTCCAACTCAGGATATTCTGTGGTTCTCTGATCTTTCCCCTCTTGTGTTGATGTTCTTACACTGCAGTCTTCACCATAGAATCTGAGCAGCTTCTGAGAGCTTCTGAAAGCTTCCCATGTGACGAACATCTGGCACATACCATCTGGTTGTTCACCATTCTCCTGGGAAGAGAGACGTGAGCAGTGAAGAGTCTTTTTTGGAAGGGATTATTTTGAATTGTTGTTATGTATGTTAATATGCATTTGTACTAGAGAAGACAAGGTCAAAGAAATAGCTTTGCACTTGAAGCATACAGACAGTGTGCAGGACCTTAGTTCCTGGGGGAGTTTATTCCACTGGCTGAGAGCAGCACACAAGGCATTTTAGGGAGGAGGGTTCTCTTCTGCCAAATGAGCAAAGCTGTAATGAATAGCATTTCTCTTATATACAAATAACTGTGTGTGTATATAAATATGATAGAAGTCTAGATATCAGTCAGGAGTCTTAAAAATAATCTCTATGATCATATCCCTATGATCATTTTACCATGCCAGAATGCTGTAAAAGGGACCTTTCCTACTAGAAAATTTAAAAGCAAAATATTTGAGTAAATATGCCACTAAACACATTTACTGTATAGGACAAGTCTTTTATGCAGAGCTGGACCACAGAACAAAATCCTTCTGTCCTCTGAAAGCTTAAAGAAAGACTAGGGAAAGTGAAAATCAAAACATTAGGATGGCATCATCATTGCTGACTTGTCCACCATTGGTCATGATCCTCATGTTTTGACCAGTACTTTTCATCCATTCTTTTGTTTTCAGAAAGTCAGTGGACATACTACTGAATTTGTCTGCAGGACTAAGGAAGGCCTGCATGTGACTAAGAGGGAAGTACACTTCAGCATCACATACTTAAGGTCTCAGCTTCCACCCAGTCATGACAATAGCAAAATAACCACTGATTTGAGTCATGCAGCTCAAGGAGATTGCAAAAGAAGCATAAAATAATTTACAATTGTTAGCAACATTCCACAATACTTAGAGCAGATGGAGAAATGCTTGAACTCTTCTGTGAGTAGTAAATAAGTCAGAAAGCACTTGCCATCTCTCCTCCCATCCCACACCATTAAGAACATTAAAAAAAAAAGAAAAGAAAAAAGAAAAAAAAAAAGAAAAAAAAAAGACAGAAAGAAAAAAAGAGAGACGAGTAGAAGAAATATAATGAAAGCAAATCAACGAAGCAGGCAATTCCTTAGGAATTATCTTGTATTCAACATCTCTTTGAAATTATCCAGCAACTAAACCACAGGCCCTCTGATCCTTTTGGTCTTACAAAACAACAACATAGAGTCTTCTGTGCGCAGATGCAGTAATTACAGGCAACATGCACAAAGAAAAGCAAATAAAACAATTTCAATTGCCAAAGCCAAGCATGCAATTGTGTATCTATAAAGGTAATTACAAACTAAAAGATCAGTCATGGTTCTTGTTTTTTCCAATTACCATTTTGCCCTGAAGAAAAACAATTATCACATAAGTAATCCTAATCACTTTAACATTTGTTTGGCATATAGGAATCACATCTAAATGCCCTTCTTTTTTGAGGCATATAAAATCTGTATTCAGAGCCAAACGTTATATTTTTTACTCATTTCTAATTCAGGAAAGCCTTCATCCAAAACCCTCAGACAGCAATGAAAAGAACTCACAGAACTTAGTACTGCTGATTCAGGTTTTTGTTTTGTTTTGTTTTGTTCTGTTTTGACTCATCTATTTTTGTGTCACTAGCCCCTCTTGCCAACAAGCATTTTAAGCAGAAGGAGCAGGAAACTGAGGGACTCTAGAGACAGGCCAATATCAGATATGAAATATGTTCATATATATGGAGCTGCTTTACTTTTTGGTATTCACAGTAAAGCATCTGATCAATAGTTTTGTCTACAGTCATAAAATACCCTGTGTATGCCCTCAATCCTTTACTGAAATCCTTGGAGAATGGTACTTAGTTTTTACCTTTTTGTGCAGGTAATCCTGCAGGAGATTTTTCTCTCTACTTGGACAGAAAAATACAAACATGTCCCACAACGCATAGGTATTTGAACAAAATACCTTGTAGAAAACTAACCTACTGCCATCTGTGGGGCTTGATGAGGAACCCCATTAAAGAAATTTGAAACACTAAAAAAGTTCTTTCACCTCAATTTGATGTTCAGAATACATTAATCCTTTGGGAACATTCACCATACATTCAACGTTTTTCAAAACCTACAACATTTGGTGCAAGACAGGAGAAGAGCAAATGAAGAAGACAGCCAGATCTGTGTCCTTTCAGTAGCTCTAGTTGTCAGGATTAAGATCACAGCTGAAAAATCAGAAATGGAAATTAATGTTTTAACATCAGCGAATGTGATCCCAATGAAACCTTGAAAGGTGGCCTCATTTCAGGGGCAATGAGGGGAGATCAGACCTTTCAGCTTGTTGTCTTTATGGACAAGCAGTCTCCGTAACAAAAGCAGCTCAAGCACCCTCTCAAGGATGAGCAATTGAGCCAACGAAGGAAGAGGCCAGGCTCATGCTGAATGCCTAGTCTGGGCTCAGCATCCACATTTAGATCTGAGCCAAGGGAAGTCAGGCCAGCAAGGATATTTTGGCACAATTTCTTGGCGGCCACAGTGACCTCATACATCTATTATGTATTTTCTTTTTCATACTCTATGCATTTAGTCAGCCTAGCTGGCTGATCTCCTATTTTTTGGTTTGTTTCACTATAGCTTGGCTGTACCTTTGATCACTTGGCTTGCCCGAGTCTAGCATCACTTGATTTGTAAAGCTGTTGCAATTTCTTAATTGGACAATTATAGAGTGGAATCCATTTACGAAAGTTCGTTTTTAGCATTCCATGCTGCGTATAAACTGTTCATTCACTCATTGAGCTTGCTGAACTCAGAGTAGGAGCAAATACAGGACTTTGCTATGAAATGGGATGAGGGCTGAGGGGGAAGAATGTGATTGGTAAATATCATGAAACTCTCCTCAAAGTACAGCCAGTACAGTACCAAACTTTTCACAATGGGCTTCTGTTTTCCTTTCCTACATTATTTTTAAGCTCTCTTTCTACCCACCTCTCACCCCATAGGACTGAGTTATGTTGCCTTTTCATTCCTTAGGTTGCAGTCAACGGTATTTACGTGAGAGAAAGCTCACAGATTAAGAAATGCAAAGGACAGTGAATAACATCTGCATGTTAAGCTACCCTATCAAAGTAGAGCTAATGACTGCAGCTGTATCCTCAGCCTCACTGGTTCCCACTGCCTTGTTCAGAAGTCTACATGACACAGCAGTACTCAAAATACCTGGTAGGATGGTATACAACCACAGAAACAGGTAAAGTGCCTGGGGAACCTGTAAGTGGATCATTTCTTACTTTCACCTTCCCTTTTTCATATCTCAAAGTCCTTCTGTTTTTCCCCTCCTATTTCTCCTCTGTTGCCTCCCTCCCCTTCAGCCTCTCACAGGCTTCTAGTCCCCTCAGACAAGTGGATGAGCACTGGGGATGAGGTGAAGACACCTGTGGAGACTTTCAAGCCCTGAGGTGGACTGTAGGCAGCAAGGCTGCCTGGCTGAACACTTACCTGCTTACAAGAGCAGCTTCTCATGCTCATCAGAAGTCAAAGGAAATGCAGAAGGGCACAACAGGTCAAGTAAGGAGAAGAGCCCTCTTCTCCCTAAGAACCACATAAACACATAAAAATGCTTGGAAGAGCCAACACTCTATGGCTCTGTTGCCCACAATGTGGTGAAATCTGCCATGACTGAAGAAGTGCAGGAGCAGCATATCTATGAATGCCTCCCTAGCCTCTTCCCCTGAAGTGTTTGTTTCAAAACTCTGTCAGAGCACTTACTGTGCTAGCAAATGGGAGCACACAACATGGGCACACACCACAGGCCAAGCTGCTTCTCCCACAGTTTCCTCCATGTGGATTTGGGGACTGAGGAGGAGCTACATGAACTTGTACATTGAATGCTGTTGTTTCAGCCCCAAGCAAGCAACTGGTTCTTGCAACAACTGCAGGCGATAGTGTGCATGTGGTCACCAGCGAGACTATGGCGTGACTGTGTAGGGAGGGCTTCCACAGTGGCAAGCAGGCAGTACAGAAGGATGCCGCAGGGGTAAGCTCTGTCCCAGAAGAAGGACTGAATGACTTTGCTTTGAAACATCAAATCAGATGTGGTCGCAGGCAGAATAAAACACCAGGAAAAAAAGTCTTGGCCGATAGCCTGGCTGCTCCTGGGAGATCCTCTGGCTTGGCTGATTACACAGAAGCTGCTCTTCTTCCTCCTGCGGTTGTGCAAGACCTACCTAAAGAACCACCCCACTGCCTTTCTTCCCCTGGGGCTAGGGTTCATTCCTGCCCACCCTGGAGAAACAGCAGGCTACTTGTAGCAGAAACTCATTGGCTCTGATCCCACAGCAGTATGGCTTTGCTTAATTCAACACCCAGCAGGAAAAGCCAGCCTGTACATCATGGTGGGCAAATGTTTTTATTACTGGGGCCAGATGTTGTTTTGGGATAAGGATACAATTGCAAGATGACATCCCTTTCTTCTGGAAGAGTCTGATGGTGGCTTAGCACACATGGGTACAACAGGAGATGTCTAACGTGTGGAGTTTACCAGGAATGAGCTGTTCTTCCTGCTCTTCCATTCCCTGCTTGGGGTCACAATGTGTAAGATTATGGACGACAACACTTCTTGCAGACCACACTGACCTAGATCTTCACTTTCTTATAGACACTTCCCATGTTTAGTGTATGAGTCCAGAGGAGCTTTCCATTCTGATTTCACTCAGATCCTCTTGAAGTAGATTTCACTGGATCAGTGGCAAAATAAGAAGTGTGAGCTTAAGATTACGTTAATATTTATGCCAAAGTGGTGGTCAGAAGCCCAGCTAGTCTTGTTCTAATAAGCAAACACGTAGGAGGAGGCAGTGTATTGCTGTTAATTTTATTCTTCCATCTGCATCTCAGTAGGTGGGAATAGGATTGCAAGGTATAAGATGACTTAGAAATGGAACGTGATTTTATTCCTGGTTCCTGTGTTAATATACTATGCTATTTCTTCAAGAGTTGTGATCATAACTGAGAATTATATAGGGGATCAGGGGGCTTATAGGATTAATTTTGGATTTACAGCTTTTAATTTTAGGAGCATTTTTGGTTTTAATTGGTTTCTCCATACTGCCAGCAGCCTTTTTGCCTACTGTGCTGATCAAAGCCCTCAGCTGTGTCATAATTCAAATGACAATAACAAATCTGTTTGAAACCATCCAAGTGTCATTTTGTACTGCACAGAAGTGTTGAAAGATGATAGCATAAGGATGAAATAGCTGACTGAGAATGGTTACATTACTCTCTGACCACAGGTTGTATTTGTTGCTTTGCATGCAAAAATTCTGCCCAGAAAAAAGAGTTATAGGGCCAACTGTGTCTCCAATCAAAAGCTGTAAACTGGAAAAACATATTGGTTCATCTTCAAGACCACCAGCATTTCTCTGATGGTTGCCGAGCTTGGATGAGTAGTGTAATGGAAGGAGATGGACTATCCAAATCAGTTCCAATTTTTGATAAATTATATAATGTTTTTTCATATCTCTCCCCAGCAATTTAAGCACAGGGAAAGTGGGCTCAGAAAAATCATGATTTTTGGTATGGATCCTTCAAACCACCTTCTTAAATATATTTGGTAAAATAAATCCTATAACAGAAGCTGGCAGGGAAGCTTGGCCTGAAAAAGCACAGCACTGTAACTGAAATTTATGATGATGGAATATTACTGTCATATGAACAAATCCAGGAAAAAAAATCTGGTTTCAGGAGAGAGTAAAGAAAAGTGGAGGAAACTGCCTTCCTCATTATTAGGTCACAAAATCTATTCAGATTAAGTAGCACAGATGTCCTTAACTAATTGTCAATTTAGCCACATGAGGGCACAGGGGATGGATGTTCTCTGAGGCCAAGCTTGGCCCCAGAAATTCTTATAACAACTCAAGATACTAAAAAATAAACTCAGTTACTGTTCCTTCCAACATGTGAAAGAATCAGGTATTGTCTAAGAGCACTGAGCAGACCAACAGCAAAACTTCACAGCCAGAGAACCAAGACAATCAGGATAAAATACTGTGACTTTTTAAAACATCTACATAACATTGGACATCATTTGAACTCAAGAATTATATGACAAGGGTATGAGGAAAGAAAATAAATGACATGGAACTTCCACAGACCATGAGCTCATTCTATGGAAGAGGATACTCTGCCTAAATGTCTTCCTCTGTAATTACTTGCAGATACACAGCCCATTGGTAGAATGGGTGGTGTTGACTCTGGTGGCTAATCAGCTGATTCACAGACAATCAAGTGATCAAAAATGAGCCTAACTCAGACAACTGGGTGGACTCTGTGTTAAAAATTGTATCAGTGGAAAAATCTATATACTGCTGACAAGACAAATTATGAAAAAGTTGGATGCATTTTGACCATACCAATCTAACAGAAGTAGATACCACCAAATATTAGAAATTCTGTTTTACTTACAGTCTTTACTTAGGCATGGTCTGCGTAGCATTCACATGGTTATCATGTAACCTGCTCACAGCAGGCTAACATACACCAAATTATGTGTGAGAGTTCTAATCAAAGATCCACGTATTCCAGTGGTATTGAGATCAGGAATTGAGTATTTCGCATGAAGAAAACACAAAATGAATCAGTTCCAGGAAAACTCCCCCCAGAAAAGCACAAGATCACATCAAAATTATGTACATATCATTGAAATGCTGGTGTGCTACTGAGTTCTATTCTTACAAAGCTACTGGCCTCAAAGACAGTACTTTATCCTGGAAAAGTCTCCATTTTCAAAACAAGCTTTATGCAGCAGATTATGGAAGATAAGAGGATACAGCTATCCAGAGCTGCACAGCTTGCCCCAGAAAATTCTTCATTTTCTGTCTCATGAGGGGTGAATGCATGCTGTTAGCAAAGTTGCTGCAAACATAGTATTTCTGTTATAAATCTGCAATTATCAGCATAAGAGGTATACAGATTAACACTTTAATTAGTTCACAGCTGGTCTGAAAAGCCCAAAAGCAAGATAAATTGCTAAAGCATTTATATATTTTTATATATTTTTAATGGAATATTTATATTTTATGTACACCTATAGGCCACAAGTGAAATTATCTGGATCAGAAAACATCTATATATTGTTTGTAATACATCACATCAAAATGAGGTAAAGTTATTTGCTTTTGCTTGGAACAAGGAATATTTGAACTCTAAGAGCATCCTACAAAAACCACTTACTCTCCTAGTGCAAAAAAGAGATTTTTGGAAAACACATCACCCAATGTTATAATGGCATTTAACATTAAGTTCAGACCTCTGTGGATCTGTCATCAGAGTCCTTCCCTACTTTCAGCATGAGACTGCTAGACATGCTAGATCTTTCCATATCTCCCTCCAAGTCACGACTGAGGAACAGAGGTTCATTTAGTCTGGTTAGCTCCTGTCCTGCCGTACGTCAATTCCCCCTGTTTTCTGGATCAGTGGCAGCCTCCAGTTATTTCCCAGTGGCCTTGTTCCAAGGTAGGACTTTCCAGGGGTTGCACAAAAGACCAGAAGTCTGATGCTGGTAATGCGCCAGGACACTAGGTTTCCAAATCAAGATAAAACTGCATTTATACTTTTTTTTTTTTTTTTTCCTTCCTGTAGAAGGTGTTTTTTCTTTTTCTTTTTGTTTGTTTGTTTGTTTTTGTTGTTTGTTTGTTTTTATCTACCCAGTGTAGATCTCATCAAGACAGTTTTACACACACTTGCATACTCCGCTGCCATTGTCCTTTATTCCAGGGCTAAGTGTTGGCATTGTAAAATGTTTTAATATATATAAACACATAATTGAGTAAAATCAGTCTCCATCGGAAGTGAACTGTCTGAAACCATTGTGATGCTCTTTCAATCTGGGAATAATCAAGACCGAGGCAAACATTGCTGAATTCTGTTCTGGAAGAACAATTCCAAACACTTTAAGAAGCCACATCATGAAAATTTGCTCCTAACATGTTATTTTTTTGTTTCCTATCAGAATCTCCTTGGCAAGTTTAGTTGTGAAGGGATTACTCATTAGCTGGTAGCAGTATGCTACCATGAAAGAGTATTAAAGTAGGTTTTTATTTATATTTTACACTCTAAATAATGGACAAAATTTGTAAATAGTAAAAGCTTGAATGTCTTGATCTAAGTACTGATATTTCAGTGAAATTAATTTTTTGTTAATCAAAAAATATTTGGGGTCAGTTCTTACAGAGTAGGAATGAACATCTGAGATCTGAGTAGGGCAGGTCCACAGTGAATCAGCAGAAAAGTTTGACATCGCAGCAAGTATACATGCAGATCAGATAGCCATGCTGACAGCAGTCCTTTGTCCTTGCCCAGCTGCAATAATTACAGAAGATATTGCATGTACATTTGCATCTTTATCAAAAACAAAGAAACACATAAAACAATAACAACAATAAAAAAGAAAAACTGACAACAGTTGCATACAATGCATGTATTGGTAGTGTTGGTGGAAAAGTTTGAGTTCATTCTATTTTCAGATATGCTGTTAAAATGACACCTTTCTGAGTGTTTAATCAGTGTCCTGATATAATTTATTTGTAAAATGTCATAAAAATTTACACAGCAATATTTCACTGAAAAGAAATTAGAGTCTCTTCACTTGAGTTTTTAGTATTCAGCTCAAAAAGCGTACCTGACCAACATAAATAGGGCTAAATCTATATAGCTGCCTATATGACCAATTTTTGCCAACTTAAAGCCCATTAGCCAAAATACTATAGCAAACAAAGTTTCATGAACCTGTCTATACATAAGATTATTTTCATTATTAACACACACACATCTTGAAATTACTTAATTCAAAATATTAACTGTATAGATTTGTGTACACACTCATGTGGATCTTTTAAACACACAACTTCTTTGAATACAATATTTTTTGATATCTTGAAATAGGCAAAAAATGAAAAAATGCTGATCCAGCTAAACAATTCAGCCTACTGGGTTTGCTTACTTGCATTATCTTGGAAGTCAGAGTGTACATAAAGAGTGAGAAAAAAAATTCTCCTGTAGAGAAGTACAAGGTGTAGTAGATTTGGATTCATTCCCATCTCAAAAAGAATCTTTCATTTTTGTAATCTTAATTGGCATAAATTTAGAGAAGACCACTTGAGCCACTGAGTTTAGATAGCTGCATCTACAGTAAAAAGTATGCTATTTACTGTGGGTATCCAGTATAGCTGTTGTTTCACAGTAAAGCTCATATGGCAGGACAACACTTGACTCACTGCTTTGAAAGGATGAACTGTTGCACGTGCACAAACATCCTGGCATCAAGAAAAGAGTTTCATTACGGTGCCAACTATCTTTACTTTATGCAATTAAGCTGAGCCAAAACTCTCTCTGCAGCCCTGAATCAGGTTAATTTCCTCAGCCATTGACTGAGGAAACCCTGTAGAAAAAAAACCCTGAGCAACAGTTTCGTTTAAAAGAGGAACAGCTTCTCCCTTTTCACCTCTTAACACCACCTATTCACAGTATCAGAATGTTTCTGGGTTAAGAGCCCAGGCAGTGATGCTTGCTCTGTACACAGGCCACAGGCCTCATTGTAAAATGGTAAATGCCCAGGAGCTTGCTCCTTCTTCACGAGACCTTCTGTCCTCCAGGGTGAGTGGGCAGATATCGATTGATCTTTGCCCTGTGCCATGGACTCCTTCCAGGTGGGGGCAATCAGCCCTCCAGCTGTTGTACTAATGTTTGTGGTCACTGGACAGGGCAGGAAGAGTCATGGGCACTGAGAGAACACAGCAAGACTTCTGTGGTACAGTATGGTGAAAAGAGCACAAACAAACCTGCCTGGCTGCAGAGTACAATACAGGTGACTTTGCACCAGTCCACAGTCCTTTTAATCTAGATGAGAACTGCCCTAGCATGACCTACAAGCTGAAGAATTAGTTAATTTTCCCCTCTGATTAATAGCTCATGTAAAATTAGTAGGAAGGAAAAAAGATGTGCTAGTTAACCACCACATCTTTCTTGGCAGGAGGATGTAAACGCTGAAGGCAGAGATAATATTACCTCCCTTGGGCATTAGACGCTTGGTGGTTTGGAGCACATGCCTTTGATAATCAACATCAGTATCTCTTTCATGTCACAGAACAGAAAATAGGGCCTCTTCAAAGAGACTAACTCAGAAAAGAAATTGTTAAACAGTCCTGACTGGGTTGAGCAATGCTGGAAATTAAGTACCCTGCAGGGGCAGGATTAGATGTGAGGTCAGCACTCTCAGCCAGGGCAAGGGAATACATTAATAGCCCTCTGTACTGCCTCTGAAGTCGGGATGGTTGTCACCGAATACCCATGCAGCCCTCTCTTTCTCCCCCTCCATGTGCTGCCCTGATGATTAGCATTCTGCCTTCTTGTCACAAAATACATGAATTAGTTGGTGGCCAGGAGCTTACTGGCCTAAGCTTTTGAACTGATGCAGAGCTTCAATTACACAGCCTCACTGAGATTTATTATTTTTTTTAATCCTGACTTTTTCATAATGTTAATCCACTAGTAGATACTTGTTCTTTATCTAAGACACTAAGGCGTTCAGCAAACACCCATGAAAGAATGAGGCTTTGTTCCTTTGCCATCCGGACTCTTGTTTCGTGTGTGCTTCAAATAAGGGAATTACTTTCTAATGACTCACAGTTTTCTTTGCCTTAACACTTCTAGAGACAAGTGACTTGATGTACACTGATGACATCATTTCACTCTTGGACGATAACAACCACAGATTTAACCTTTCAGCAAAACACCTTTAGAAAAGCACATCTGGCTTTAGTCTAGGAATTTCAAAAGTTCTCCCTAAAACTGGGCTCTCAGTAGGGATGCACTTTGTTACTGAAGACACCTTGCAATGCCCTACCCTTCCAGACTGATAAAGCTGCTTAAGTGCTGCCGAGTGCGAGAGGAAAAAAGGGGCTGTGCTTAAAGCATATCTCCACGAGGTTTGCCTGTCCCTCCATAGCTGGACGATGTGGAGGCAGAGAGTCCCTGGGGATGCACGCAGGGGCAATGCACCCACCTCAACAGTATAGCCTGCATCAGGGCAGGGATTGATGCTGATATGTGTATGCTGCTCACAGGTCCGTTGTAAAAATTCAAAGATACCACCTAATGAAAGCAAAAGTTTTATTGTTTAGGTGACTTCAGGTGCAGGCTTTCCCATCTGTATTCTTTGAGTCCAGACTTTTTGCCTAAACCATTTTCATGTATGGTTCTTATTAACAAGGGCTTAGTTTCTGTCCAGTATAAACACGTATAAACCAATTAATTGCTGCCTACGCAAACCAGAAGACTTTGTCAACTGCTTTGCTAGCAAGCACAGTACATAAGCACAGATGCAGCTGGTGGAGTCTGAATTCAGGTGTAGACAGCACCTGAGAGAGTTTGTCACTGCCTGCAGAGGTCTGGGCATACACTTCTTGGACTGAATGTCACCAATTTGGTCATGTGTTAAGTTGATAAAGAAAAATGGAAAAACCTTAGAGCAAATCTTCCACTGTTTCTCCGGTTTAAATTGCTTTGCACATTCTGTCCCCAGTCTACTCAAATATATCATTTATTTCCAGGAGCAGCTTCTTACATTTTTTACCTCTTAGATTACTTCACAAAGACTTCAACAGCCAAGCCTCAAGCTTTGGTGTAAGAGGACCTTAAGGCTAGCAGCAAGTTAAGCTCCCAAGAGGTTCACAAATTCTGCACTGTTTCTGGTGAAGCAAAGAGCAGAGCACGGTAAGCAGGGCCCTCCCAGGGTTGCACAAATGTGCCACGTGAAGAAATGTCTCAGACATGTTTCCTGTGTGCCCAGCCAACAGGAGTGCCAAGGAAAACAGGAGAGATTAAAACTTTATCTCAAAGAGCAGACTGCAGGACTGCTTTCCCACAGCTTCTGCTTCAACTTTGGGAATTCAGTAACACCAGGGAGGGATCTAGCGGGTGAACAGTGCACCGCAACTATGTCCAGGCCTAGCCCTAAATCAGCTCCACCCAGACTGGGCAGGAAACTTTACCAGCACCCTTGCACAGCATCCATCTCTGTTATCCTAGTAAACCAGGGAACAAGAGATAATGTTTATAGCAGGAGTCCTTTCTCCCAGGCCAAAATCCTGCACATGGCAATGCTCATCACTTAGGCTAATACATTCTTCCTTGCACAGAAATAACATTAATCTCGGAGAAGTCTTCTTTCCAAAAGATCTCCAAGAACTGTACAGACAATTAAATTTCACAGTATCTTTTTCAAGGGAGTTACCAGTGAGTATGTTGTGGGTTTGTGTTGTTGTTGTTATTTTTGTTTGTTTTTAAGTGGGAAAAAATAGAGTGGTGGTGAAATTAAGCATCTCTCTTAGGCCAGAGTGGAATCATAAACATACTGATCACAGATTTCCAGTGTGCATCACTGGAAACACACGTTATTCCATGATAAACTTTAGGAAATCCCATAGCCAAAGCCTGGATACTATATTGAGATGGCTGACGTAGATGAATTTTGTTACCTACATTAAAAACTTAGTCCTGTTTCAAATTACTCTGAGCTCTCAGTCAACTCTTACCCATTTCACCAGTATCCATATGGAACCATGAGGTCAACATAGATCTGTAGCAAGAGGATGTTCTTTTTTTTCTGATAAAAAAAAAATAAATAAATAAAGGCAAAAAGACGTATGCTATGCATTCATTCAAAATTCAGTAAAATTCCTTGAATGTTTCTCTCATACTTCTACAGAATGGATGCATCATTGAACATCTCAGCCTCAGTGCAAGATTTTGTTTAATTTATGCTGTTTAATAGCTTGCATGGATTTTGTGTAAATGGCTACAAATCTAAAAATTTCATTCAAAGTGAAGTCTCACTACAGTTTGCTTAGCTGAGATATTTTGCTGGAAAGCAAGAATAGTAAGGGTGACAGTCTGCTCAAAATCAGAATCATAGAATGGTTTGGATTGGAAGGGACCTTATCATCTAATCCCAACGAAAAAGTTGTCTCCCCTTTTGTTGTACAAAAAGAAAATACAGAGACACCACTATTTTCTGCTTTCTTGACTCTGCCTTGCTGGTGATACCAAAAGACACAGCTTCAAGGTGACAGTCCAGACATGTATGCTTGGGCCAGTAACATGGCTTCAACAGTACTGAAGTGAACAATGCAACTAAAAGAGCACCTGATTACTTAAAATTAGCCTAATTAAAGCTGAAAAATGCAAACTTGTCAGTAAGTATTTAGATGCTACCAGTGTTGTGTGTAAGGATGGGTCAAGGATTTTTTTTTAATTTTATTTTTAAGGAGGCCAAGTCACAGAACTTGGAGCTACGTTCACCTTCATGGTGCACTTGTTACTGCAAACAATAGCTGCCTTGGAGAGGGGTGCTTCTTGACTATGACAGGTCTGAATAAACAGTCAGCTTGCACATTGGTTTCTATTAGCTCAAGTTTACATGCCTTGTCATGCTCCTCCAGCTGTCATTTATCACTGGGCTTTGTACAAGATCAGCAAACACTATAACACTATTTCCCCTCAAACTTTCCCCATGTTTCTTTCTTAGGAGAAGATGGAAAAATGGGGGGGGGGGGGGGGGGGGGGTCAAAAAAAAAAAATATTATGATACAGGGCAAATTCCTCGGACTACCTA
>CM021766.1:108648864-108718164 GCA_011076525.1 Nettapus auritus | reverse complement strand
AAAAAAAAAAAAAAAAAAAAAAAAAAAAAAAAAAAAAAAAAAAGAAAGAAGAATCAGAAACGTGCCAGGAAACAATATAAAAATTAGCAGGGACTTTTGATGTTTTCTTTTCCCTCCTCCTTCATTCTTGACTGAATTATAGGGTGTAGCATAGTACTTTCAAAGCATCTTTTACTAACTTTATTTAGTTCAGTGATTCACACTTCCCGAGCAAGGTTAACCAAAGAGAGGGATGTTTATCTCTTTGCCCCTAGCTGTTCCCCAACTTCCAACTAAGATGTATCACATTGTTAAAAATAATTGTCAAAAAGGAACCTTTCCCAATCTCCTCCAATTACATTGTTTTTTCCAACAATGCTCAGGATGGTTCATTACTTACTAATTTTAGAAAGATATTTTTGAGTACTTTACACAATGCAAAGCCTCTTACATAACGCAGATGCACATAGTTAAGACTGAGAACATTATGGTCCTTGCCCAACAGAGCTCATCTCCTTCGAAACACACACCTCCAGTCTTCAAAAGCAAGAAGTTATCTACTTAAGTCAGCTAACTTTCTCTCCTAAACAAAGTAAACTCCCCAGGAAAAAAATGAAGCTGAGATTGGGAGCTTATTGGGAATGCTGTGCCTGCACAGACTCCACCTCAATCTCCATGCTCCAACAATCCCCATGAAAATCACAGAATTTCTAGGTTGGAAGAGACCTCAAGATCATCGAGTCCAACCTCTGACCTAACACCAACAGTCCCCACTAAACCATATCCCTAAGCTCTACATCTAAACGTCTTTTAAAGACCTCCAGGGATGGTGACTCCATCACTTCCCTGGGCAGCGCGTTCCAATGTCTAACAACCCTTTCGGTAAAGAAGTTCTTCCTAAGATCCAACCTAAAATTCCCCTGGCACAACTTAAGCCCATTCCCCCTCGTCCTGTCACCAGGCACGTGGGAGAACAGACCAACCCCCACCTCGCTACAGCCTCCTTTGAGGTACCTGTAGAGAGCGATAAGGTCACCCCTGAGCCTCCTTTTCTCCAGGCTGAACAATCCCAGCTCCCTCAGCCGCTCCTCGTAGGACTTGTTCTCCAGGCCCCTCACCAGCTTCGTCGCTCTTCTCTGGACTCGCTCAAGCACCTCGATGTCCTTCTTGTAGCGAGGGGCCCAAAACTGAACACAGTATTCGAGGTGCGGCCTCACCAGAGCCGAGTACAGGGAGACGATCACCTCCCTAGCCCTGCTGGTCACACTGTTTCTTATACAGGCCAGGATGCTCTTGGCCTTCTTGGCCACCTGAGCACACTGCTGGCTCATATTCAGCCAACTATCAACCATCACTCCCAGGTCCTTCTCTGCCTGGCAGCTCTCCAACCACTCATATCCCAGCCTGTAGCTCTGCTTGGGGTTATTGCACCCCAGGTGGAGGACCCGGCACTTGGCCTTGTTGAACTTCATACCGTTGACCTCAGCCCATCAGTGCAGCCTATCCAGATCCTCCTGCAGAGTCTTCCTACCCTCGAGCAGATCGACACACGCACCTAACTTGGTGTCATCTGCAAACTTACTGAGGGTGCACTCAATGCCGTCGTCCAGATCATCAATGAAGATATTAAAGAGGACAGGCCCAGCACCGAGCCCTGGGGAACGCCACTAGCGACCGGCCTCCAACTGGATTTGACTCCATTTACCACGACTCTTTGGGCCCGGCCATCCAGCCAGTTTCTAACCCAACGAAGTGTGCGCCAGTCCAAGCCAAGAGCAGCCAGTTTCCTGAGGAGAATGCTGTGGGAAACGGTGTCAAAAGCCTCGCTGAAGTCAAGGTAGACCAAATCCACAGCCTTTCCCTCGTCCACCCAGCGTGTCACTTTGTCATAGAAGGAGATCAGGTTCGTCAAGCAGGACCTGCCCTTCATAAACCCATGCTGACTGGGCCTGATCACCTGCTTGCCCCGCAAGTGCTGCGTGATGACTCTCAAGATAATCTGCTCCATGAGCTTCCCTGGCACTGAGGTCAAACTGACAGGCCCGTAGTTTCCCGGGTCAGTCCTCCGGCCCTTCTTGTAGATGGGCGTCACGTTTGCTAGCCGCCAGTCAACTGGGATCTCCCCCGATAGCCAGGACTGTTGATAAATGATGGTAAGCGGCTTGGCCAGCTCCTCTGCCAGTTCTCTCAGTACCCTTGGGTGGATCCCGTCCGGCCCCATCGACTTGTGCACTTCCAAGTGCCGTACCAGGTCACCAACCATCACAGGCTGCAAGTCAACACTGTGCTTGGGACATGCTTCACTGTGATCATCAATCATCAGAACAAGTGCAATCTGTGCACAACTTCTCATCCCTCCTGGCTTTGCAACGGAGAGAATAGTATCAGCCATTTCAGGGCTCCAGCATAGTGAAAACACATACATTGGGAATAGGGGGAACTCTATACTCAGTTAAAGCAACAAAAAAGTTGAGTGGATAGTGTGTGACAGTCAAAGTAGCCAGCTGGGATCAACAGCAGTAAGAAAAGAGAGGTCTGAAAAAAAAATAAAATAAAATAAAAAAATAAATCAGAATCTTTTCAAAGAGAATCTGACTATTGGAAAATAAATAAAAAAAATCAGTGATGGAAAATTTTACTCTGTCCCACTTCCTTTTCATCAACTTCAAGAGAAGCTCCTGATGTCTCCAATAGAAATAATTTAAGGCCAGATTTGTTTGAAGGGAACACAGAGGAGAGCCTCTGGTTTCTTTCCAAGAATCAGTTTATTTTAGATTCACAAAAGGTCAGGAAGAATAAATTGCAATGGATACTCTTCCTGTGTAGCCAAACATATTTCCAAGGAGAAACATGATGTTATAAAGAAACAAACAAGTAAATACAAGAAAGCTGAAGAGAACCCCAGCCCTAAAATATTTCTGACTATGGAATGGCATCACTCTTACACATGTTCAAGGAATAAAATTGCATTTACAAAAATGGTGGAACAAAATGGTGGCTGTGACTTAGATAAGTGCAGAAGGTCACTTTCAGGAGATGTTTATGCATCAGAATGAATACCCTAGCACTGAATGAAAGTCTGCCAGCATGGCTTTGTCTCAATCATCTATTGTAATCTCTTGTACAATACAGGAAATAATGCGTCAGTCAGAAAACCCATAATTCTGCTGGAGAGTGCTGATTAACATATGATAACTTATGCTGTCTGTTACCTACAGGATGTGAGGAGGTTTATTTAGGTCCTTCATCCCCATTCTCTATGCTCTAACATCAGCACATTTAGATGCTTGGATGCTCTCATTCCCACATGGCTTTCTCCAAACACATATGTGCAGCTCCCTTTCACCAAGTGATGGAGAAAAACACAAAGAATTAACTGGAGGATGCTAATCTACATAGATCATAAACTAAGAATATTATACCAATATATCATAAACTAAGAGTATCATTTTTGTGGGTGCAATCCACTACTAGATGGTTAGAATAGTATACATTTAACAAAAATTTATGAGATACGTAGAACCTATAAAAGGAAGAAACTACTGGATAGATTTATATTACTCTCTGTTGATGCCCCAAGTACTAAGAAAGCCTACCAGGACTTGGAAATAGATTGCTGTGTCTCCAGAGGATAAGTTTTTTCACCTGTGCCTAACCCTGAGCTGGATTTTGAGTTGGGTCAACACAAGCCCTAAGAAACACTGCCCAGACTTTTATGGAGGAAGCCTACTGTCTGTTTAGGAGGCCAGATCCCCTCTGCTCCAAGCATCGGGAGCCATGGCTCCAGAGCTGGGATTTCTCCATCCTACTGCCATAGCACAGCAGTAACAACCTGCTGAGTTTTTAAGAAATAGTGGTATTTTTGTCTAATTGCTGTGATCAGTGACACCTTATGTCAACCAAATAAACATAAAATGATGGGCTGCTGGAGGACTAGAAAGCTACTTACCCTTGGCTGTTTCTGACATGTTTCTGTGCACAGTGCAGTTTACCATTAAAAAAGGGCAAATAGTGACCTATCTCCAATTTGGGGCTGAATCCCTTAAGTAATAAATTGAAAGCTAATGTCTAAACAAAGAGACAACTACAAATTCAGTTTGACACTCTCCAGGAAAAGGGTCATTAGGCAGCAGAGGGCAGATGATCTTCACCTGTCCCTTAGGAGATTTCTGTTGTACTTTAATGACCACTAAAGATACTATTCATCTTTAGTCACCCCAGTTCCTAGCAACACAGCGGTGTGAAAAAGTCAGACCAATTACTGGATATAGGTTCATGATAGCTCTACACGTGCCTTGTTCCACTCCACTCCACCCCACCCCCCCCCAACCCCCCCCATCCCCCTATAAACCATCACTCAGAAGCACAGCCAGAGGCACAGCCCACCATGCAACCTGACATGCAGCAAAGGATGCATTTTGCCCACCATCTCCCAGGGCTGGGAAAAGGCTATGGCACCACGGCACATTCTGGTGGGAGGGAGGGGATCTGAAGCGCACCAGCAGCATTCCTTCAGGGCTAAATCATAGGAATCAGCATGACCCACGGGCCATGGCATCCCAGACTACCACCAGATTCTCCACCATCATTTAGGAATGATGCATGTGAAATAATGCTGAAGGATTTCATAAAACAATCTCCTTGCCTCTTCTCTCCAAAATCCTGGGGTGTAATCCTCAGGAACAAAACAGGATTTCAACAGGTAGGCAAAGTGTGATGCAGCTGTGTGACTTTTCCTCTGAAGATAAATCCTCTGCTTTGAAGATAAATTATCAGCTTCTGAACTTCTAGATGGCTGGAAACACACAATCCTTCACTTTGGAAGACTACTTACTATCTTCTCCACCCCCTGAGGTTTTCTGTCAACAGTGATAACTTCCATCCAGGATGAGAACTATTAGAAAGCATTAGAAGTGTTTCCACTTAACTGTAACCAAATTATTTTTTTCTTTTAGGAACTCATAAAACCCAAGCAAATCTTCTTCCATTACATTCCCTCAGCAAAAGTCAGTAATGTTTCCAGATAGACAAGAAAACAGCTCTACTCTAAGACATTTAAATGAGACTTACATCCCCTGCAGAGAATACAAAGGCAGCAATCAGTGGCATAAAGAAAACAGGGAAAAAAAACATTTACATTAACAATATATATATTCTAGAGATTTAAAAAAAAAAAAAAAAAAAAAAAAAAAAAAAAAAAAAAACACACTGCTGAAAAAAAATGCAGAAAGGGATGTGAATTTTTTCCGGACTACTAATTTAATGGAGTCATAGTTATGGAATAAGTGCCTCATCCATAACTGAAGGTCTCAGTTTAGGAAATGTTCAGAAGCTTTTTTCGGTCCTTTTCCATAGTTCTTATGTCTTTCCCCTGCTTCCTCCTTATTTTAAATTAGGAACCAACAGCCAGAATGAATGGAAAATGCTTGTTCATCCCAGAGCACACAGCTGTATGCAAATATTCCCACTAAAACCCCACTCTAACCTCTCTGCAATCCTGTTGGACTGAATGCAGCAGCCTTTCTGGACTGTAAAATCTAATGAGAAAATGCTCACACAAACTGTGCCTGACCCCAAAGTAGGAGAGCACAGTTTACTGCATGAACTTTTAACATCTAAACTGCAGGATCCCCTGGCAGATGCCATTGTTTCTGACAAAGCCCATCCTCAGACAGCAGGAAGTGTACGGTATTCCCATGGATACGTGCTGCAGGGGCAGGTGGACAGTTGGTATTTTATGTCTGTCATTGACTTCCAATAACAGCACACTCAGTTGCTCACTCCTATAGGTCAACGAAGGCATGGTGAGCAAGTTCAGATGAAGACAGGCTGTTTAATGGGCTGCATATTTAAAGATCGTGAGCTTCTTCAGAAGCGACGGGCTGAATGAAGACCTTATGCATCAGTGGTATCTTTCTAAATGTGTGGCTTTGAAGTTTAACATGAGCTGGAGAGCAAGGGCAAGCAGCTCTGGATGGAGAGGGACGGTCCTGGCTGGACCCCAGAGCTCTCAGAGATGCAGGATTATCCTACCTCAAAACTAGAAGCCTACTTTTCCTCCCCTCCCTGCCTTTATTCATTTTTTTTTTTTTTAATTTTTATTTTTTTAATCTGAAGGCACTTTCAGAGCAATATATATACGTTAAGTAATTCCCACTAGCACAATTGCACCTACAGCTGTGTTTTTTAGTCAGCCTGCCTTGCCGTCATACAACTGAGAAGCAGTTCACACACAGGAACTGCTCATTAAGGTACAAAATGTGTCACTCCATACCCTGATTCAGTGAGAAATTTAAAAGCAAGTATTTAATTACCAGCATGCTTTGACTATTTGCTTGCAGAAAAGTGGCATAAAAGTGTCTTGCAGAGCTCAGTGCAGCAGTGCAACAAGCGTTATGGGATCTCAAAGAGTATTGTCAAAATTAAGGTTTAGATTTTAAAAGCCTATCCAGAGGTGGGCTCAATAAGAAAATAAGGGGTGTCATGCCTAAATGAACACATCTGGCCAGCTTTATTTTTAACAGGACAAAGACCCTTTTCTCTGAGGCCAAGATATTATGTCTTTAATCTTTTTCCATATTCCTCATGCTTATCGCTTATGGGTGTACCATAAAGATGTCTTTATCACTTCTTCCTTTTGATTAAAGGCTCTGAGTAATGCTAGCCAATATCAATAATGATGCTCTAAAAATAACATCAGCATCACAGTAGAACCTTGCAGGGAGCACAGCATTAATCCCACTAGTACCTCTCCTACAGATCAGTCCAGCTCTCTCCAAAAAGACAACAAAGAACAAGGCTCTTCAATTACCTTATGTCTGGAAGTTTGTTCATCTTAGAGAGTGAACCCTTCAGCGATCTCTTCTTTTTTACCCAGATATTATGCAAGCAGGTTGAGAGCTGAGAGGGAAAAAATAATTTGGCTGAAAACCTTATCCCAAACAGAAACCAAATGTCAGCCACTTTTGAAGTACCATAAACTTTTAAATATTTGAGTCTAAGGAAACATTGAAAGTAATTAGTTTTACCTCACATTTAGTGTCCACAAAACCAAAAATTATCCCCACAGGTATACGCATATATACACATTTAGACAGAAATATACACAGGTCAAAAATATGATTGAGGTTTATCAGCCATGTGAAAGGTGAGACCACAGCTAAATCCCCCCAAGAATTCCCATAAAAGGCATTGATTACCAACCAGCCTATTTATTATAGACAATTGGTATCTATATAGGACACAATGATAATAAGGACACTTTGTGGTCCTAAAGGAAATAACAATTGTGGGAAATCATTTTAACAGTGCTCAGAAGGATTACAAAATTCCAGTTTCATGTCATTCTACAGCAGACTAATGATTTCCCATAAATTATAACAGATTTCAAGGGAAAACAATTAGTAGTCACAGAATCAAAGACATATGAAAGCTTTCAGAATTAAAGTGACATTTCTCATTTGAAAACAGATGTTTTTAATTAGCTTCTTCCTAAGACCACTGAAGGTATGTTTCCCCCGTACACTGGAGAGAACTTCTACACTCAAGGAGGTTGCAAAGCTGTGATCTACGACCACAAAACTATTGGTAAACCGGCTGAATACTCTTAAAAATAATAAAATGTGGTAAACAGTCCAAAGATGACATTTCCACATTTCTGTCTTTCACTGTCACAGTCAACTGCTGAAGAAAAGCTGAACTATAATGATATTCTTATTGCAAACATTCCTAGCACAACCATCAGACCAAAACCCTGCCTCAGCTACTGAAGGGTGAGGCTCTGCATTACTCATGTTGCGTGAGAATTTTCCTTTTACTAACTTAACATAGCATCTCGGTTTCATACCTCATTAATACTCTTTAAGAAGGTAGCAACCAATAAAAGGACTATTTTTTCAGTACGTTGGTTTGTCAGTGTTATATGCATGTCTTGAAATAACTAGCAATTTATTTGTACGTGTACATGTCTAGACAGGTGATTGAAAAAAATGTCCTTGGATTCATAAAACATGTCACAGATTATTATGTTTCTCTGCAGAGACTTAGGAAAACAAGACAAAAACATTACCAAAGTTGACCAGATGCTGAGAATTATTCTGATTTTGAACATGTTCAAGCAAGACAAAGAGATGTCTGACCTGCTTTTGATCATTCATTTTCACAAAATACTTCAGCCAGGCATTTGAGATGCATACACTGTTGGTTTCTTTGAACAGTTACAAATCAAAACATGTGCAGAGCTGAAATGCAATCAGTTATGTGGAGCTTAATAAAGTGTCCTGGACTGGAATCTCTTCAACCAAACTGCTTAAGACTTCTGTACGTATGTTTGCATGGGGTATATATGATGTTGGATTTCAGTCATGGTCAAGATTGCCAGCAAATCTGCTTGATGCCTGTGATTTATATATATATATATATATATATATATATATATGAACCTGTTAATGACATTGGGCTCTGTACATCTAGTTACATTAATGAAACAATCACTAGTAAAAACAAAAATAATAGAAAAGAAATAAAACCCAAGGTGTAGCTGAGTATATACTATTCTGTTACATGATTTGCCTTCTTAGCAATGGAGTAAGGGAGGAGGTCAGAATTTTGAGTCAACATCCTAACTAAACAAAAGGTATTTTTGTTTCCAGAACTCTCAAATTTCTAGGGCACAGGGCCTAAACCCAGATGGCCAGAGGCAAGTGCTTGCTTTCAGTGCTCCTTAACCGAACAATGAGTTCACTGGTCCTGCAAAAGGGCTGATGCTCCATAGACATTCCCATGATCAATAAGGTTTCTGAAGCCTCAGATTTCACTCTAAGCCATACCTCCTATCTAAAAATCTGAGCTATAGATTGTGGCAATAGCACACCAAATAAGGTGAGGTAAGACAGTGAAATAAAATGAATAATGCAAGATGAAAATAAAATAAAATACCTCTGATCTGCCTACCATAAACCCTTGTATGTTCTATCCCAGAAAGAAAAAGGGCACCTTTCAAAATACCATCAGAACCTCTGTCAGTAAATAAAATTATATTGTATATAATGAGCTACAATGCAGTGGTACTTTTTTTTTTTTTCCTCCCCCTCTTAATTCATTCCTTTAAACCTTGTCTGCCCAGCATATGGAAAGCTAGTAGAGTTCTTGATCTTTTCTCAAGTATCCGTAAGACCACACATTGGCGCCTGCCTGGAAATATATTGTAAAATTTGTTGCCAATTAGATTTCACGTGGGCAGCAGAAATCAGCACAAAGAGAAAACGTGCCTTTTCACAGCACACAATGCTTATTCTGCTTCACATCCAGTCCAGACTGCTCACAGAGACCTGGGAATAGTGCAAGGAGTATCCTTGTGCTTTTACAACACCCATGCCATGAAAGATGTGCAATTCCTCCTTTAATGAGGGAAATAGTAGTTTGATTTACAGCCTTTGAAAATATCTTCATGTTAGAGAAGATGTATTTGCAGTTCCAGACAGAAATGAGCTGTCTGTTACAAGGAGTCAGTTACAAGGAACAAGACCTGAAGATCTCACAGATGAGAGACACCCCTTTTGTCTTGAAAGCAGGCATCTCTTCAAAGTGGCTGGCAGCCTCCCTGTATTTTTGGGAGCTTCAAAATACAAACATAGTAAAGTAGCCTCATCTTTAACTGACCAGAAGATTTCATTCTTTCTTCATGTCTATGGACTTCACATCGTGTTGTTGACCTTCACCATTTCTAACTGAAGGGTTTTTGTGCTCCAGGCACCTTGGGATGTTTATTAGGAAAAAAAGATGATGCTTCATGGCTTTGGCAGCAGCATCTCTGCCAACCCAGTCCAGGCAGCTCTTTAGGAGTGCACCCATGTGACAGACTCCCAACTCTCCCAGCTGGGCATCTTGCTGGATAGAAAGGGCCTGCTGCAGAGCCCAATTCTTAGGTGCAAGAAAGAGAAGCTCAAGCATCTAAGGTAAACTTACTGAGTGACCCTTGGGAAAGACTGAAAAAAAAAAAAAAAAAAAAAAAAAAAAAAAAAAGGAAGACGGAAGCAGGCTGTACCTGTACCTGGAAGCAGATCCTTAGGACCTGGATACATGGTGTTGATGTGGAAAGGCTCTCAGCAGCAGAACCCCTTACTGTCAGAAATCAGAAAGTAGCCCAATCCTGTCATGAGTAGGGTGATGCAGAACCCACCTTTCTTGAGGATGAATCTTGGCTAACCTCCTGTGATCTGCTGCAGTAGACCTGCACGAGTTGCTCACCCTTTCTGTGCCCCAGTTCACTCTTCTGCTAAACCAGGATAAAATTTCTTGCTTACCAATTGCCACAGGAAAATAGTATCCTAGAAAAATAGCAAGATAGACTTAACTAAGCTTATAAATTATTTTGATACTCCCAGATGCAAGTTCCCTGTAAGTTTTATTATTGTTTCAGCTGCTCCCTTCCATAGTGTTATTGCCAAAGAAAAGGCTTTAGGAAAGCCTCAGATAAACCATAATGCTTTTCTTGTTAATGACTAGCAAAACATTATACTTTGCACATATGGGACACAACTGCTTGGTTTCACTACAGCACACTAACATTTAAGAACCAAAGCAAGTATCCATCCATGTCTTGCTCAGACCTGACAATTTTCTCTCTTGGAGAATATGTTTTGGGGACAATCTGGCTATGCTTGTTTGTAACTTGCATGATTTCAAATACAATTTATGGAGAGACTAACCTGAGGTCAATTATTATTACTGTCTTGAAGAATTGATTGTAAACTGGGAATAGCTCCTGCTTTAATCATTTCATTTGCTCTACAAAGCAAAATGGAAATAGTTTGTAGTGAAAAAAACATGTCTTCCAGTGTAAGCATCCAATATAAAAAAATGCAAGACTAAAAATGATAGCTTTCAGCTGTTGCTCAGCAAGTAGTCAATGTTTCTTTTCTTCTGGAAAGCCAATACTCCCTCTTCAGGGAAATTTAAGTGGACAAAATCAGAACAGGAGACTAAGAGAGACTTAACAAGACTACAGTCAGGCCTGTGATTCTCTCTGTAGGAGATGTTTAACATCTTGTTTGCTACCCGCAACTACTGCATGTGGGTTGTTCCTGAAGTGGCCACTGTTAATCTACATTGAGAGATGCCATAGGAAACTTCGGTGAAAGGACTTTATTATGTATATGTAGAACAGCCTTGTCCCAGCACCATAGCTCAAATGCAAGGTAAACCAAGAAGGATCAACCAATCTAATAGAAAGCAGGAGGAGGAATTTTAGACCAACTTTTACATTTCTGCCTGGAGAATATCCATGAGCTGTGGTTAGAAACAAAAGATTTCTGCAAGGATTTGCTAGTATTTTTCAAAACCACATCAGATGGAAAACCCAGAACCACAGAAACACTGGGGTCAACCCTGAACTTTAATGTGCCTATGGATGCATGGATTACTGAAAACATGTCTGCAGATATTGTGGCAAAAATTTCCTATGTATATTCATAACATCTAATGTGTAAGTACCTGCAAAAGACCCAAAAGTGGAGGCTGCAATTCTGTTTTGGTCAGGAGAAAGGGGTTTCCAACACAAAGGCTTTCTATTGCTTTGAAATGGAGGAGGTGTTTCGTGTGATGAACTTTCAGTAGTTTCTTCACTTGTTTGGTTGGCAACCCTATCACTTTCACACAGTTGAATAAAGCTGTTTAAGGGCCAAATTCCAATCTCAGTCACACTCTGTGCTCTTCCCTCCCCCAGCCCATGGTGCTAGTAAGAAGATATGCCACGTACCCGGCTGGGACTGAGGACAGTCCAGACTTGGATACCAGAACCCACACAGGGTTAGTCAGAGTCTGGACTTAAGACAGAAAAAAAAACACAGCATCCTCCCACCTCCTCCTGCTGTCACTGTCATGAGAGCTTGGGCCACAGTAACATCTTTCTCCATGCATGTCTCCTTGGATCTATTGAAAGCCTTGCCGCATGAAGTTGTTCCACTTACCAAAATTTTTTTGCAACGTATCAACTCATTAGCAAAAGCAGTCACTGTCTTAAGTTTCTAAATGGACCAAAGTCTTGGAAAATTACTTCTGAAAGCCAGCTACCTTCTAAGCAGAATAATCAGGAAGTTTCTCAGCTTGAACTGTAGGGTTATGAGGTTCTTTATTTGCTTGCTTTAAAAATCTCATTTTTCCTAAAAGCAAAATGTAGACTGCAAGCTGTATTTTGTGTTTATGTTTAGTTAAAGCTACCTGCTTACCAAGGACACTGGCTTTGCTGATGAAAACATGGGGGAGAGATGCATCAACACATCATGAGTTCTTTCCAGGTGTCAGATATGGCCTAGCTAAACAAGTTTCTTGTCACTAAAGCACTGTTGGGCATGTCAGAGGGAGTCTGCCCTTGGCCTGTCATCAAGTTACCCATGTGTGAAAATGGGTGCCATCAGAGCAGGAAAGACCCAAAACAGCTGAGTCAGAGCAAAGATCTATGCAAAGGTGGACATCTCATGATTTGTATTTTGATTTCAGTTGTGCTGATCCTTGAGTACCTTTCACTGAAGCCATCTGGATTGCCCCAAATATCCACTGACAAAATTAGATTCTGGCTCAAGACACCTTTCTTCTGTAGTTCTTCTGTCCCATCTGTCCGTGGAGAAAGGAACAGCCTCTTTCAGACTTTCATAATTAGATTATTTAATTAGCTCTGAGTGTCTGTTTAGGCTTAAACACCTGCAGCCCAGCTGACTAATGCCATGCTGCTCCCCCAGAAACTCATGATGGGATGGCATTGCCCACGCAGAAAACTTAAGCCTTAACCTTATCGCCTGCATCCATGGCTGTCACACCTACAGCTTGTCCTCTGCTGCCAAGAAATACAAGTGCTGTCTGAAGGAAGTTCCTTCACATGCTCAGGATTAATAGCGCATCTCTTCAAGCCACATCTGCTGGATTTTCCATTGTTCATGCTACACAGAGAAAGATATTGTTGATGCCAGATGCTGACACCCTCACTTAATCTGAGCAATAAATGATCCCATGGGTAACCTACAGATGACAGTGGGGTTATCTGAAGAATAAGGAACAGATTTTGGTGGGGTGGAATTACAATGGGACAGAGTTGCTATAATGCCTTTCAAAGCATGAGCCTAGGATAGTATGCAAAGTAAAAAACTGTATCACAGTCTGGCTGCAGTGGCTTGATAAAAATTAAATGCTTTACACCAGACAAAAGCCCCTGTTATTAGCCAACAAGCAGTTTGAACTGATGGAATACAAGAGCAGGTAGGCTGGTAGTACTCCCAGATCTCCTGTAGGCTTGCATGCTAGGGCTGTCTCCCAAAAAAGACAAAGTAGTTCACTGAACCGTCACAGGACAACTCTTTCACAGGTAAATACAGAACGTATGATTCTAACAGTATGTAGCAGTAAAAACCGTGCTTTGGGGAAAAAGACAAATGGTAGAAGCAAGGAAAAAATGGCAATACAAAGTCTACCACATATTACAGTATCACCACATGATTTTCCAGCAAAAGGGATGTTTCACTTGACATTAATTCACTGCAAATCAAGTGAAACATCCCTTCCATGCACTGAGTGCAAAGGCTCAGGATACAAAGCCTCACAGTGAGTGTCACACAAGACCTCAGAGGTGAAGTTGTTCACCATGGTAGGAGACATATCACAAGTGGACCTGCTGCAAACATTTTTTATGCCTACACCACTTGAAAGTTTATGCTGGGTAGGTGAGTCTTCAGCTTAGTGAGTAACAGCTTGATGATCATGTTAGCCTCCGTGTCATAGTAAGTGCTCACCATCCTCCAAAAATCCTATATGGCTGTACAGAGCAGAAGCTGCTTTGCCTATAGCCGTGTTGCATCTCCATCCCCAATATGCTCAAACAGATGACAGGGTAGCCCCAAACAGCTTCTAATGCCCTATCAGACTTGCCTTACCATTTCCATTAGTAATGTGAGAAGAATTTCTGGCCACAGAATCATGGAGACATTTTAAGTGACAGCCATTATATTTTTATGTCAAATACAAGCAGCCAAGTCAACCAGAAAACAACCCAAACTTGCTTTCACGATCAGTGAGGATTATTTTTATTTCACAGTCTAGATCAACTCATAGGCAGTATCTGACCTCCCTGGCTTTGAGTGACATTACTGTCAATCCAGTACACTCAGCAAGTTGATCATTTTACAGCCAAGGAATCAAGATCTGTCTTGTTAATATCCCACTTTATATATAAATCTCATTGTATTGAGTATCAAAACAACAACAAAAGGACTCAGACTCTGCTGCTCAGACCACTTCAGCGTGCTTTGAGCTAGAGACAAACACAGCAGGCTGAGGACATCTTTGGGAAAGGTCAGGAAGTATGTTATTTATATAAAAGGCAGTTCTGAAGGGAAAAATAGCAGCAGGATGAAAGAAATGGATGGCATCCTGCTGCTAATGGCTGAGCAAAGGGAATAAATATGATGGCATGCTGAAGAAATTTGATGCATACAGTGTTGCCTGCCTAGCAGAGGCCCCAAAATGCAAGAAGTGGACTTCTTAGATAACATGGAGAAAGAGGTAGGATTCAAAATCAGGGAGTAGGAAGAGGATTCTGACTGTGCTCCAAGCGGTAATTAGATGTCCCAGCAAACTTAATCATACGTTATCCAGAAGAGAAATTAAAAGGAATCAAGGATAAACAGAAAAAAATTGTAGTCATCTAGAAGACTGTGATCTTACTGCCTGAAAGCAGTCTTCACACTCAGAAATGGCTCATGTGCAGCCAATTTTTTAAGTGAGTTTCATCAGAGTAATACAAACAGCTATGTACCTATACATACAGAGACTCTTGGTAATTTACTCTCCCAGTGCCTTTTGCAGTAAGAGGTAGAACCTACATCGTTGAAGCCAAAAGAAGTTAGACAAAACTATTGGTTTGGTCAAAGAAGAGCAATGTCAACAGGCACGTGAGGCACCATGGACCTGGGCTGACAGATCTGCTTTTATGGCAGTTATAGCCAGTTTTGTGTGACCATAGACCCCAGCAGCAGTCTGCCTCAGTGTCTAGCACATAGGTATACCTCTTGAAAAGCGAGGTCAATGAGGACACATGGTCCTCAATCTATTTGCAGTCTTTTAGGATATCTTGAATAAGAAATTGAGGAGAAATTTTTCAGGGTCCTAGATTATTTTGCAAGTACCATTTCTCAAAATCTAAGCCTTTAGTCACTGACTTTCAGTGAATCAAGCGTGTGAATACATTCATCACCTCAGAATACACTTTTTTTTTTTAAGCTGGGATCTGCAAAGGAACACTGAGAGAACAGCAGAATCCATTGAACAAAATAGACTTTGTACCAAAAAATGATCTGCTAACCCAAGAAAAACAACAGAGAAGAAGCAGTATGAAATTGGTCAACCTAATAGGAGTGTTGACATCATTTCTGCATCTGGTGTTTTGGAGTGTGTTATCTCTCTCAGCTTTCTTGAATCATATCCTTAGAGAAAAATAGATATGTTTATACTTAAGTGACTAGCTAGGAAGCAGAGAAGAAAAGCCAAGCAAAAGTAAACCCAGAAAAATATGAAATATTCAAACTGTGTAGAATGTAGCTGTGGCATGCAGGATTTCAGCGTGATTAACAAACAAATACATTCAGTAAGGCTAATTACATTGTAATGTGTCCTTGTGCTGGACAGAAGATGTAGGTTTGTAAATCCTGTTAACAATGCCACATCAGGGATAGCAAGGAACTTTGCCATCATCAACAGCCCTCCCTGGCTTCCCATGCAGCATCCAGCAGCTTACCAGGCCCTTATGTCCACACTGCTACAGAGCTGCCCCTAACCACCTGCTGTAGGGCCAGGAAGCCCACCTCAGCTCTACTTCAGCATCCTGAGCCAAAAGGGCTCTGGGTAGCAAAAGTCGTTCGTTCTTGCACGGGGCAGGACCGGCTGTGCACATAAAACTCTTCATGAAGTCAATGGAGACTTTTTAAAATAAAACTGGAGCTGTAATGAAGTTTTTTTTGGAAGGTATTAAGAACTACTTGCCAGAACACACTAAATAGCCAAATCTTACAGCATTTAAATCCGAAGTACAGGAACTACTATAGTACAGACATTAGAAGTCACATTACATTTTAAAGGATCAGTAGGTGAGATATAAGCATACATTACAACAGAGCTTATCTAGCAAATTCCAGCCTTGATGAATTAATATTTTACTGAAAAAACTAGCAGTGTCTCCCTCACCATACACTTACAAGATACTTCTCTAAAATACAACACCGTAATATAAAAATATTTTAAAGGAAACAAACTATTCTCACCAGAAGATGATGTACCTTCCTAAAATATAACCATATTGGATCAAGCTTCATTAAAAAGCCAGATTAAGCAGGATAGCACAGTCGAACTGCATCCGTCTCCTAGATTTTTACCCATAAAACCAAAGATGAAATAATGGGAAAAGGAAACAAGCTAGAAATTACTATGTAGGAGTTTAAATGATAGAGTTATATGCCTATTTTATAGGTATCCTATCTTTATAGATATGAACTGTTGTTTCTTCAGCTAAACTTTTCCACATGGGAAATATTTTGATCAACTACCACAATAACTCTTTTCTTTGAAATACCCTGAGCAAAGTCCATACCACAGCTTTTCTCTGCAGATATTCTATTTTTAATGGTGTCAAACTTTTACATAAAAATGGTGACATCTACTTAAAATAAAAACTATCAATGAAACCTTTAAATTAAAGCCATTTGAAACCCATGGAATAGAACTGGTAGTGAAAACAGCCAAAGGATTACTATGCATGTTTATTTTACGTTGAGGAAACTAAGAGGGAGAGGTGGGGAAGTGATCCCACCTCATACAGACTACCAAATCACTGTGGGCTGCTCTAACTCTGTTTATTTTCATGGGCTACTTATGATCCCAGTGACAGACTTAGCTTATGTGGATATACATCCATAAGGCTACCAGTCCCATGGTTATGTAAATCGGTAACATAGGCCCATTAGCTCAGGCACAAGCTATTTTTTGAAGTTTTCGTAGAGGTGCTTAAGAACTTTAAACAACTTCACCAGTACAGTTTCCTGGTTGCATAACCCAAGAGGGGTAGAATAAAGCTTTATGGATGGGAAAAAGAGCAGGAAATTCTTAAAACAGTATTTTCCACACACACAAAACCTAAAAACTAGATACAAGGTAACATACCTCAGACTGTTTTGCTTTTATTGAGGTTTTGTTTGTGGTTGGTTTTGTTTTTGTTTAAACAGAACCTGAAATGAGACCTGCACATACTCTGCTATAGAGAATTCATTCTTATCCATCCTACATGTTGTTATTGACATCTTTACAGGACAGAGAGACTGTACTGCTACAAGTATCCTGATTCAGAGAACAGCCCCACAATGTAATCCAGATATTTAGAGAAAGCGCCTCTCCTGATCACGGGGTTGACAAAGTTCAGAACGGGTTGGAAGCTCTTTTTGTTCCTTTCATCCCCAAAGCAACATTTCACAGCACATTGTTAACCCAATGTTCTTTCTTCTAAATCTCATCTGAAGATGACCTTGGATGAATCCCAAAGCTTGCCTGTTTTATTGGCTTCTCCCTGTCAGTACTCTCCATTGTTCTAATGAAAGGAGAAGGGGAAAATATATACACCTCCCTTCAAACTACTGCTCACATAGGAGGTCTTTGAAGGGATTTAAGATGGCATTGCACACCACTTGCATATAGTTACTGGTAGTGAAAATTAGCAGTAATGACCCTACATTACAACAGGAATTGTCCCTTTACTAAATGACACCAGGGACTGCCCGGAAAATATTGTAATTGACATTAATATATTACTAACCACTTAAAACATTTCTAATATAGGCCCAGATACTTTCTAACACAGCCACCCATAGCACTTTTGTATATACCTTTGTATACAGAATGCCACCATAAGTTCACAGAGTGAAAACGCTTCCTAGAAATAGTCAGGTCACCAAAACCATTTACTTGGGAGTCAACAAGTTCCTTCATCAGATGAGCTGGTGACTCTCATCTAGAAACATTGGAATAGTTTTCTGTGTCACTGAATGCTCTGTGATTGTCCAATGCAGGTGGTAAAAACTCCTCCAGGCTGCTCTCATAGCACTGGGGAACCTCCACATAAAAGGGAAACCAGTGACCTGGTCCCAGCCTTGTATCATAGGCAATGCAGAAGAATAAATTAATCCCCCTACTGTGGAGCAGATTTATGGAAACCCCAACATACCTGTTGTATTTAGTTCCTGGTAGAATTAATCTGAGCACAACATCCTTGCAGACTGGCTGCCTGGGCTTAAAATACTTTGTGTTAAACTCCACTTGTATTTACTGGAGCAGATACTGAACTGTTATCTCCCTCAGATCCTCTGGGGACAGTCCCCTGGAACAGCTCCTAAAGCTGGTGCGTCACCACTAATATCACTTGTTTTCTTTTAATAGGTGTGGAGACAGCCACAGGGGATCCATAATTCTGTGTCTGACTCCAGCATTGTCTCTTTTGCATGTGCAGTTTGTGTTGCCAAAAATGATGGCAGGAGATCAATCCCACTCCAGTATTAGCCAACATACAGATAATTTCATACTCATTGCCAGCCCTCAGCAGAACAGAAGTTTTATTTTGTCAGAAATATTTTTAAGCAGAAGAAAACCCCTGGTCTCCCCAGACTACATAGGAAAAGAGCTACTTGAAATTGAAGAAATTAAATCAACTTGTTTACACCTGGCTCATTTCATGAAAGTCCATCTCATTAGAAGTGTTCCTCTCAGAGGCCAGTTTTCAAGAGCTAAGCTCTGATGGGCACCAGCCGAGAATGCTGGCTAACCAAGGGCAGAGGGGTAGCTTCCCCTGGCCTTGCACAAACTAAAAAAAATGTTTTTACTCTCTTGAAAAATCCTAAAATAAAAGATACAGCCAGAAACAGCAATATTTATCTACAGAGATTTTACTAAAATTCAGATATAACAACCTAACTTCTTGTGTTATCTTAGGAGAGATCAGTCTCAGTGCACCATATAGTCTTACTAAAATTAATAGCTTCTTCAACAGGGAGAGCCTTACTTTAATGGGAGGTGGCACTGCTGTACAACTGCACAGCCCTGCATTTCAAACTACAGTTCAAGCCACACTGAAAGTAAGCATTAACCAAAGAATACCCCCATTTCTCTCCCAAGAATAAGACTTTGGTAACAACTACCCTTATTATTCATCCTGAGACCATCACAGCACAGTCTTAGATGTATACATACAGACTCTGCAATCCATTTATTCACTCTTAAGCAGCAAAGTTCCCCTGCATAAAGAGCTACAGAAGAAAAACTTCCAGTAGTGTTGGAAAGAGACCACCACCCCCTCTAAAAAACAGTGCAAGAGCTATATTAAGACTTACTCTCTTAAATCATATTCCACGGGGATAAGTCCTCCCCCAGACCACACCAATATCTTCCTTACCAGCCTTTTAACTAATGAGCAGGTTATCCAACAATTTATCACCTGCTAACAATTTATCACCTGGCCACCCTCCTCAGGTCATCAGCACATACGTAAGGAAGCACAAAATGGGGGTGACTGCAAAACCTTTTGAAAGGTCAGTCCTTTGGATAAGAGGCTTCCTAAGACAAATAACTTAACATTTAGGAGGGACAGCTGGAGTCACAGCTGTAGCTGTTGAATGAAAAACAACTTCAAACTCATGCCGTTTAGGAAAAATCACAATCCTTGGAAGTGTTTTATGCATGTACAGCACTACTTACTCCAACAAAAGCTTACATATATATATTTACTTAAACTGATCTCAGTTGTAATTTTTTAGATGGCTCTAATATCAACAACTATTTTTGATGGCATTTGTTTGGGATTTGCAATCTGGAAGTATAAGTCCTTTGTTCACAACCCTTATAGCACCTTTGTTTCTGGTAAAATAAGAAATCTGTAGATGTATCCAGCATGGAAAATATACTGGAACTACATCTGAGAGAAGTTTTTAAGGAGTCTTTTATCTGTCTGAAAAACAAAATTCATCAAGCCTAACACATTTTAGTGCTGATTCATGGGTCATATGCAGTGTGTGTGCCTAGATGCATGTCACTGCCACAAAAGGCTCGTGACAAACCCTGTAACTGTTTGCTAACTGAGCAGTATTAGCTGGCTCTTGCAGTGGGAACCCTGCTCGTTCCTGTGTTGCCCTTCTCCATTCCCTGTCCCCCTGCCTCGAGCATGGCTGTCAGACAATGCCATGGCTATAGGACAGCCTGCCCCTAATGCAAACTTACAGCACATTGTCTGAAACTGCTGCTGAACATGAGAAATAGCTTCCCCCTCCTTCCCCTGGACGTTTTATAGCCCTCTAGCTAAAATACACCGCACCACAGATTATTCCAGTTGAAACCCATGTCCCACCTCCTCCACCCCAATTACTCTGCCTTCCCTTAGGCTTGAAAATAAAAAGTAACCATAAAACAGATGTAGCCTCCTTCTTGATTGTAATAGCTACAAAACTGGCTAATTATTACCAACCCTCCTTTTCTGAAAGGAGGAAATCAAGATGCAGTGCCATTCTAAGAAATGGCTATCCAAGGAAAACTTCTGGGTCTGTCTTGACACCCACAGTGCCTTGCCTGGGTCCAAGTTAAGCAACTGCAGAGAGTTTTAGAAGTAGACTCAGTGAGACATCTGAGTATGTTTGCTGCTGGCTTACTGTCAGCATGGCCAGAGCAGATAAAGGAATTTGTGTATCTGACCTATACTTGTTGATACTAGCTTTCTTTCTTGGAAGCTGCCTTGGTACGCTTTCCAACCCCTGTCTGGGTGCTTATAGCACCACTTAATGCATGTTCCTAAAAAGTGCCATGCCACAAATTTGCAGAGGACTGCCATAATTACTCCTTTAAATAAATAAATAAATAAATAAATAAATAAATAGACACTTTTTCAGAGGGTTGATGGGACAGCTTGCACAAGTTATAGGGCCAGATGCAATTCTCATCCATCATAAAAAGCCAGTGCCAGCCTTGGGTGAGCAGAGGCTCCTGCACAGGGCAGAGGATGACTGTGGCATATCCAGAGACCATGCTGTCACTCTGTTCCCACCCATTGCTTTGATTCTCTGCCATATTTCACTGCTCACCAGGCCCACACCCACCAAGGCATTTCTGTGCCTAATTTTAACTGCAGTGAAGGGGATGTAGGTGTCTAAATACTGCTAGCTCTTAATCATTTGAAAAGATTTAACTCCCCCAGGCAGCCTTGCTCAAGGACAGCACAAAATAGCGTTCAGAGTAGTAGGTAAGGTGGGATGCTCTCAGCAGCATTTTTTAAAAGCTCCACAAAAATATTCAGACTATTCAGCCTCCTACTCTGGCTTAAATCATGAGTTTCTCCCATACCACATAGCCTTCAGATGTGTTTAAATACAATAACTCCTTTTACCTGAGGATACTGTTGCTTCTCGTTCTCTAGATGAAAAGCACAGTGCAGCAGGAAAAAACATGTCAGGTAAGGGTCATGTCAAGGAAAGCAAGTTTAAAATGGTCTTAGGTCTGACTCCACCTTTCCTTCAGCTCTACATCAATGGCTTTTAGGTATGTTGAGTGACGTTGCTCCAGGTTTATGACACTGTAAGCCCCAGTAGCATTAGTATCCAGAAATACTACTAATATTTCCCATATCTAATTATTAAATGGTATCTGGCATTTTTAAAATTCAAAGATAATTAAAGTACGGTTTTCACATTTGTGCCTGTTTCTCAGGCAGGGTGGTAAAAACAGATTGCTCACTTCTCTATTTCATAGTAATTTGTTTCCTTCTAGTTTCATATGTGGAATCCTATATAGAAGCCTTTGCATTGTTAAGATACTGGTCATATGTTTAAATTAATACATCCAGTCAAATTTAGAAAAGGGAAACAGAAAGGGCCTGATATTGGCCTTTACTAGGGCTATTAGCACCATAGAATGGGGCTGTTTCTGCTTATCTTGGCTTTTACCAAGTTTGTCCCTGTGAAATCCACATTGTGGGACAAATTTGACCTTACATCTTGAATACCACAATCTCTTTTAAAAGGCAGAAACAAAATACAGACTCACACTAAAAAGAAAGGCATGTATTTCACTTTTATATATATATATGTATATATATATATAAAACATTCAGCAATATGTTTGTTTTGGAAAGCTGTGCTCTAATGCTTAACACATCCACAGAAGCATCTACAGAAGGCAGGCAGGGTAGGCTGCTCTACCAGTGCCAGGATCTGTAACACTGCATATTAGAAGTTCAGATGAAATAATTTTCTGAGTAATTCAAGTGCTGTGCAAATGAAGTTAGCAGTTTAGATACATTTACAGAAACAAAAGACTGGTGACTGCAAAGTGAGGATCAGTTTGTGCTGTGTTTACGACTGCTTTCTGGAAGGCAGAATGTAATCAGAGGAAAAAACTATCAGCCTTTAAGATTTTCTCTTTTTGTTGAGGTTTTATTGGCAGTGGTTCTTTTTTTGTGGCTGGAGAATATGAAAAATTTCTGTACTTTTTCAGTGGTGTGATTTAATGAGACAACTGGTGGTACCCCCACGCTGGAACAACAACTGGGAATGGTCATGTAAATTTTCTGAAGACTTTCTGTGTCTATCAGCTATCAGTCACCTTCCTTTTAATTAGTTTCAGATGCAGTTTCTAAATACATGGTGAAATGTCAGCACTCACTCTGAAGTAAAGCTTCCTCAAACCCCAGGTAGAACTCGATTGGTTCCATTGCTGAAGTCCAATGACCTTTAAAGAGAGGGAAACTCACAGTCAAAAGGCCTTATACCTGCAACTAAATCCTGCTTTACTCAGAATCAGTCTCACTGAAGTACAATTAACTGTGGTCATAAGGAAAGGATTCATCTAGCCCTAGGCAGTTGTCCAGACCCCTGGGGAATCAGTAATAAAAGGTAGCTGGAGATGGTGATTCACCTGTCTTGGGGTGGACACTGTGCCCTCTGGGCTAATGATTACTGGCAGAGATAAGTGATTAGAGCCGTTACTTTCAGATGGTTAACACTAAGTAAGGTGAACCCCACCCTTATTTTCTACAACAATGCAGGTTTTTCACTACAGCGAAGAACAGAAGAAAATCCATAAAATGTCATATATGTTGACCTTCACTTGAAGGTCCATCTAGTCCATACACTCATCCCCAAAAGCAGATGCCTACAGAATATGCATATGTGAAAATCACTATAAGACTGTCTCTGCTTCCAACTATTGTCAGGATAGGGACTTCCAGAAGAGCTTATGGTTTCCATGTACTGAGAACTCTCAGGGGACTTTTCTTCTGTTCAATACTCCTGTCTTTGAACCTATGTAATGCTTTAGCACCCACACCATCCTTTGGCAAGGAGAACTGCAGGTCAGCCGCCTGAGATATTTTGCTTGGAGCCCATTAGTTTCATCTGATGCTTCCCACCTCATACTGGAAGAGAGTAAAAGAAATCAATCTCCATTAATGTTCTCTGTGCCACTCTAGAGATTTTGTAAATCCATCACCTCTTCCTCCATTATCCCTTTTCCAGCTTAAAAAGTCCTAGCTTAGTCATCCTTCACACAGAGCCATTCTGTGCCTGCAATATTTATTGTTGCTCTTCTCTGGACTTTTCCCAGTTGCCTTATATATTTCTTGTGATGAGGGGATGAGGACCTTGTAAGGTCATTAGAACTGAAAAGCTCACACCTTACATCCCAAATTCATTGTGATGCTACTTATTCAGGCTCAAAACACCTGTCAGTACAGTGATAAGCAGACTGTAGGCAGTAATTTAAGAGCTTGAGCAGCAGGATTACAGTGACTGGGGTCTCTAAAATAACTTTTACAGCAGCAAGTTCAGTCAGGTCTTCTCATCTCATCTTTTTCTGCTGCAACTGACACATATGAGAGATGGTAAGTCCCAACACCAGTGTGGCAGAGTCGTTGTAGTACACACCAACGGGGAGACCCTTGGAGCATGGGCCTTCCTGAGGCAGGCAAGGCTCTCACTGACTTCATCACATTTCTCCTGGATCTGTTGAGTGCCAGAGCTGAAACATCAGGAGTCTGGAGAAGGGTCTGAATTTCATGGTTCTTCCATTAAAATGCACCTCCCATGTGCCAAGTGGAAGAAATGCAAAATGAAGTGCTCTTTCTTTAGGATCCTCACCTGTGGCTGTTCATGCAGACACAGCAATTTTACCTACTAGGTCTTGTCACATAATGCTGGAAGCAAGCATGCCTTATAATCAACATGCAGAGCTTATGGGAAGTCCACTGGGGTGATGTGTCCCCTTGAATTAATGGTAAATGTGAATATGAGAGGTCTCGTGGGCCTCTGCAACTCCAGTGCCATCTCAGTGTGTTGGAGTCCCTGCCAGTGTAACACAAGGTTGGTCTGTATCTGCCTGCCTACAGACCAGTAGCTGAAGATGTGGGAAAGTAGGCTGTCACCTGGTAAAACAGTGGGCAGCTTTAGCCCAGACATCCTCAGAAGGTCTGTTTAAATCTGTGTGGGTTGAAGCAACCCAAAAGCTTTAATAGTATTGAGAGAGGCTCTCTGGGAGGCTTTGCTTTGTCCTTTTCAGTGCACTTCATTGATATGCTTACTTTGTGTATATTTTTTTCTTTCAGCAGTGAACAGATGGCCCCTTGGTGCTCATGACAAATGTATTGTTATTACTTCAACCAAAATCTCCTTTGGAAGAAAGATAGCCAATGTTTGTTTTGCTTCCAGATAGATAAACTTGAAAAAGGCAAACACATAATAATAGAGTAAAACACAACAAAATACAACAGGAACAAAGGGCGGAAGAAAGAAGAAGCAGAAAGAGGTAATAGAAAGAAGAGAAAGAAAAGAAAAAAGAAAGAGGAGAGGAGAGGAGAGGAGCAAAATTCAGTGACCCAACAGATTCATAGCCACTAAAAATGTGACTTCAGGTATCTGTTGTAAAAATATACTGGAGTTAAAAAGCTATGGCTCCTTGTTCTTCATTCACTGCATTGCAAAGTAAAATAGGTTATCTTGAAGCATTTGGATTCTCAATAGACACAGTTATTTCTTATAAGATGCTAACACCCTATCTGCCCATAGTGTAAGGGTCAAATAGGTGTGCTGAGTAAAACAAGATTGATCAACACTCTCCCTTAAAGCAAGGTATTTTTGATTAAATCAGCTGGGAGACAGTTTTTCTTTGGATTATTGCTATTCCTAAATCTTAAGGGTAATACAATAACAGACTCAATTAAACAATTGTCATACAATAGCAGGCTCAATTAAAAGTGTGTAATATACAGTGTTCAGACTCCAAGGTTAGAAAAACACATTTTGAAAGTGCAGATTTATTATTAATATTTACTATTATGGAGTATTAGCCAAGGCAAATATTTTGTCCTTGGAAAAATCTGAAACTCCCAGTAGGGTAGGACACAGCTGACATTCCTAGTTGTTTGCTGTCTTGTTTGGAGCATCATGTGGTTCACAGCTAGAGGCCTGAGATGCTTGCTACTGAAGCATCGCAGTCACATTAGAGAAATACATGGCCCAGGAGTATTTCATAGTTCCCCTGGAACAGCAATGCAAAGGCACGCAGAGGAAGGGAGAGGATGAAATTCACTTTAGATTATTGATATTGGTGTGTTATCACAGTTACTTGTTAAGATCATTTTGTATTAAAATCTTTGCACCTTGTTGGTAACAAAGCTCTACTAAATATGGCAGGGCAGGCAAGCCATTCTTTTATGTCAAAGAACCAAAATAATGAAACTTGTGATAGAGACTTGCACTTACAGTGTCATATTTCTGCAGTAAAAACTAGTTTTTACTGCTCCGAAGCCAGGAAGACTTTATTTTTGATCTTTCAGGAAAACCACGGTGATAAGCAAGTGCCTGTACGAGGAAGGGAAAATAGAACTGATCCCATAAAGCTTTCACTTGTTTCATCACACACATATGTTTCTTTTTCTCCCCCAGAGTCTGGTGGACTGCCAGGAGCCATGAAATCTGTGAGCCTGTGTGCAGAAGTATCAAAGAATCTCAGGGAAACAACTGAGAAAGGAAAGGAAGCTATGGTGATTATTGCATGAGTTAAGAAACATGTAACCATAGGCTTTCCAGTGGGTCCTTTTCCTTCTGCATTGCTAGCCGTGCACTTCATCACACAGAGACCTGGTCCTTTGAAATCTGGGCCCTCACAGAACTTGAATGTGTTTCCACTTTCACATCTTGGAGGTAATCATGAGGCAAACACAACGCCAGAGATCAAGATTCATCAAGAGCATGAAACCCAGTAATGTGATTCTCTCCAGTAACGTGATTTGGCTCTTTTATAAAGAGGAGATTTCATACCTACACCCCACCCAGCAAAAGGTATGAATGTTGTCAAAGTCTTAATTCCTAGTTACCCATATCAAATATAATGCAGCTATAGACTTGATTCCAAGGCCTTACAGTAAACTATGTAAAAAAAAAAAAAAAAAAAAAAAAAAAGGTATCTTTTGAAGTCTTCAAAATGATAAAGAAACTATCCCATGCTACAATTTCTTTGGCTATGATTAGCAATAATTAACTGCCCAAATTAGCCTGTATACTTTTCCTGCATTGAGAAAAATATTTAGTAATCCTTAAGACCATGGTTTAATCAGTATTAATCATGAACAAATGAGGCATTTTTTGCTATTCAACTTACATGAAAGAGAGAAATAAGGATATTTTTCCCATTTCTAATTAACAGGAAACGAATATGTAATGAATCAGCTCATAGTCAGAAGAGCCCAAAGCATCTCCCCTGAGGAATGAAAAATCTTCAATTTTAAAAAGCTTTGGTGAGGCATAAAGGCATCTTCTGATTCTGTTAAAGTCTATGGGAAATGTGTATTTGACTTTAAACTGAAGCAGAAGTTGATGCTTAGTGTATAAATCACAGATAAACCCACAGATATTTGGAAAAGACTAAGTAACAACACAGAAAGAGTGTGAGCACTAAGAAAATAAAGTAGGAGAATTATTAGTCTATTTTTAGTTCTCTTTTTATTACATGTCCATTAAGCGAGCAAAGTAAAATGTCAGATAATGAAGCCAGAGCAACAAATGATACTTTAATCTTTTGTTAGCTCAGATGATAAATGCTGATTGCCCCCTTATTTACAAGTTTTTTCTGTATCTGAACACAGGAAGGTGAAGTGCACAACTGATTCTCACTCTTCCCCTACAAGACTGCCCATTCAAGATGGATGGAGGGACAGAGAATATTCCCTGTGCCACAGTGACAGAGCAACCTTCTCCTTTCTCAGTAGTAGGCCTTTACACCACAGCTAATCGATGCCAGCTGCTGCCTCATGGGGAGCTTGGCAGCTATACAGCTTCGCACAGTTTGCGAAGTATGTACCACCATCAGCATTTCACAGAGAGGGAAACAGAGGCAAAGATGGCAAGTGTTTGGTCCTAAATCACTCAGCATGTCAGTGTCAAGTGCATTTTTGGGGACATAGTAAAGGCCCCCCAGGGCCCGAGCTAGCCTCCCAGTGCTCTTCCAGGAATCCCCTTTGCACACAAGCCAGCTGGCCAAGAGACTGAGGCAGCGTAGCTGCAAATAATAAACAAGCCAGGAGGGACAGGGCTGAGCTCCCAATGGAAAATACCTCAAAGGTTTCAGCTTCTGTCAACAACGCATATATCCCAACACATGCCTTACTGTCACCAATAATGTAGTATTGTTGTCTCTAGCTCTCACTGGAAAGAAGAGCATATAGGAGTAACCAATTAATGGATGGGAATGATGAACTTTGTCATGCCTGATTACCCTCATCCACGAGATACATGTCCCAGTGCTGCCTCTCCATACTTACCCCACTGCACCGTGGATAACTGTGGCTTGAGTGGGAGAAACACTGGGAGAGAGAGGAAGAGCTCAGGCCCTGACATATTGTTACCCATCACTGTGGATCCTGAGGGCCTATGCCAGTGCGTTATGATCACTGTGCTACCAGGAATTAATTTCATAGAGTGTTGTTGGGAGAGGTGAAAATAAAAACAGAGGAAGTTACGTAACTTTACCTAATTTGTCATTGCATTTTCTTCATGTCTTGAAATTGTGCAATAGAAAGTTTTCACTCTGAGTTGAATATATATGAAAATATATGAATAAAAATATATGGCCCATCTCTGTCTGTGATTACCATGGTAGTTCCTTGGTTTGCACTGGGTATTTTTATTTCTGTTTTGTTATTGTTTGGATGTTTGGTGTCTATTTTTTGTTTGTTTGTTTGTAGTAGTGGTCACAGTGCCTGAGCCATGATGAAAAAATTCCTCAGCTTTTCTAGTAGCCAGTGATGATGTCAGGCTGGACCATCCTTATACATAGTACATAAAAGGCGAGGCAAACATTTGAATTTAAATCCATTATTGTTCAAATTGTGGTTTCATAGAAGCAGGAACGCAACCTTCTTGGTTGCACTAGAACCCATAGACTGAGTTTACATTGATATGAAGTAGATAAGAACAGTAACTCAACCCTACCCCCTTCCAAAAAGTGTTTCTTTTAGTAATTTATCTTTCTTTCCCCCTTGAATCAGAAAACAACCAATCCAAATTGGAAAAGCAGTTCAACAAATATTGACTTTGCATGGAAAGATTAACCTGCCTTCTCCAATCCAAGGGCCAGAGAAAGCTCCACACCCTGGAGGCTGAGCAGCTTCAGAAAAGGGAAAAAGCTGAAGGTTTGGCTCCATTCCCAGCCAAGCACCACCTCTTCTTCTGAGCCAAGACATCTCTGGTTTGGGATCACTCCTGGCCACACTGGATAAAAGAGACAGGTCAGGCTCTCAGAATTGTGTCCTAAGCCTTGTTCACCTCTGGGGGGAAATCATCACCTGACATTGTCTTGGAAGGCTTGAGCCAAACCTTTTTAAGCCAGGTGGAATATTTCTACAAACCTTAGTGCTCTTTGGGCTGCTCCTCCATGTAAAGCATGGAGCAATTTGGCCATGGTTGTTGCTTGGGAAGTGGGATGTGGTATTTTGCATCAGCTTCTGTTTTAGGCTACACCCCACACAGAACATATTGCAATAGTTAGCTAATATTTACTGGGGGTGGATCACAGCAACTAATATTGCATTGGAAAGAACATGCAAAGCAGAAGTAGATGTAAACCAGTTCTCCTACACAGCTGTCTCACAGCTATGAGGAGTCCAGCAAGACATGAAAGGAAGACACTGACAATCAAAAAGGACACTTTGCAAAAAGTAACTTTGCATTTGTAATCTACACCTCATTTTCTTCCTCTGCTTGCTAGCTCACAGATGAAGCCAGATTACCACAAGGTTGGTCTTCTAGCATGTCCCTACACATCATTACACCCCAATGGCATTTGAACTCATAGTCTCATGCATGAAAAAGGCCACCAGCCACCAAAACAAACAAATAATCCTACACTTCCAAATATAAAACAAGCAAACCCCACACTGTTGTTTACAAGACTGCTTCATACAAGTAGAACCTTTCTCCTAATCTGCATTGTCTTGTCCTTACCATTCATTACTGAGTGTTATTTAAGTCTCTTAGAAGCCTGCTCTTGCCTCCATCACCACAGACCAATAACTTCTTCATGCAACCAAGTCTGTGACAACAACAGACTCTGCAGATCTGCCCACCTGCATAAATATTTGCATGTTCAAACTCTTCTGCTGTAAATCTCTCGGTGCTGATATGCTAAGATTTATTCCAACCCCACTGATGTCTTCAGAAAACATGACACCGGAACTAATGCTGTCATATTAAAGTGGTGGTTACATGAGAGCAGAATCAGACCTCTGACTCTTTCACTGACCTATCATACTAAGATAACTATAACTATGTGTAATGTTACTAAGAAGAAAAGGTAAAGCGTCCATAGGAAAAATGAAAAAAGATTCTTAGACCTATTTCCTCCTTCAGGTCCTTGAAAACCATTCTACATCATTACTGGTGTTGTTCAACCAAGGCTAGCATGAACGTTAGCAGGAAGTGCTAAAGAAAGAGGAGTCATAGATTTCAGCTAGATGTCTCTTGAAGGAACAATAACAACAACAACAACAAAAACAACAAGAACCCTAAGGCACAAGACAAGCAGAAATGGGGAAGAGGCCTCAGATTTTACAGGAAGAAAAGCAGTCTGGAAGAGGAGAGACGACAAGTCTTGCCTGCTGGGGATAATAGTTTTAAAAGAGGTACAGCTTTAGATCTTCCAGGGAATGTCTTGGACCCCTTGTTTTATTACTAATTGTGTTTTGAAACAGACATTTATAGAAGAGATCCACGTTGTTCACTGTCAATTACTAACACATGTCCCATCCTTGGCAAACAAGGCAACTCAGGAATGACATTTTCTGAATAATCAACACCATCACCAAAGAGTGCCTGCGTCTTTGCTTTGGGCTTAATAATAAATTTTTCCCCAAACAAGATAGCTTTCTCACGCTGGTGCCAACTGGAATATATTAACTTGAACGATGGCTCAGAACATTTTGCGCTGGAGAGGCAGGGCCAGTGGTTTGAGAGCGCGTCTCGGACCTTAGGACAAACAGCTGAGTGTGTACCAGCCAGAGACACTGCTTAGCAAAAAGGGGCCTCCAGGCATTGACTACAATACAAATAACACACTAGAACACCACACTTTGGCAAAGCCAGCCTGAAACTTTGCAGAGATCTGAGAGTCAATCACAAAACACTCAGCAAGATGCAATCCCCAGAGCAAGCAGCAAGAGCTGTAGAGAACAAGGGTAGCACAGGACATGGAAATGGCAAATTTATGGCAATAATGGGGTCCACTCAAGAACCCCAAACAATTTTTTGCATAGATACATGGCACCTGTCTGAAGTGGGAAATAGGCAAGGGTATGAATTTGAAATATCTGCCTAGCTTTCTCCTCAACATATACATATCAATATAGATGGGTACCATGCTGATATAGACAGAACAGAGCCTGTGCAGCCCTGTACCCTCCTTGCGTTCTCTGAAAAGCACAGAAATGCACCAGACAATGACGCTGCAGGAAACACTCTGGCCATTAACTTCTCCCCACCTGTTCTCAGCAAAGCCACCCTCAAATCCTTGTTTTCCTTTGAATTGACATTTCCAATTGCCAGGGAATGCAGGGAGACCTCTCATTTATTCTTTGGTCTCCCTTTTAGTTTTAAGTGAATTTACAACTTTTATTGATGCAAAGAACAGGAGTGTGTAAACACATAACCCAACCATAAGGTGATTTCAGGGTGTGTTGCTAGAGTGTCTGGGACACTCCACTTGTGCTGGAGCAGCAACCACTGCATTTACTTTATCTGCTTCCCATTTGGTCCAGCCACATATTTCACTGACGTTTCATTCATCAAAACCCAACATGACAGCCAAGTATCTGCTATACTGTGATGTCCCATGTGAGAAAGCACATAGCTTGGAGATGGGATTAGCACCATGAAAGGAGCAAGCAGGCGGGGGTGAATGTTGTCACTTGTCAGGACAGGAAGCACAGATTTCAAGAGTTTGGGAAACAGTGAATACAGGCTTAATGACAAACATCTACCCAAACTGCTCAGGATTATACTTGGAATTTAACTCATTCAAATTTAAATTTCCCAAAGTTTGGTTTCTAGTCCATGTCCATTGCTCTCTTTCTCTGTGTAGAAACTCCCACAGAGCAGTTCAGCTTCGCCTGCTCAGGATGACTGGGCATCCCTCTACAGGGATTCGAAGGAAACTCAGACAGATGCCTTTGAGTGGTGTTTTACCCGACATATTTGTGGAAAAGTGCAGGTCTCATCCATCTTTCCCTCTCTCATGCTCTTCCATCCCTTCAGGGAATCTTGTGGTGCTACCCACTTGCAGAAGCTCCATGCTCATTGGACACTTCCACGAGCCAATTTTACTCTTTTGATGAGCTATTCATTTGTTGGATTTGTGAATTAAACTGGCTCAAAGAGGGTCCAGTGAGCTCGCACAGAGTAAGCAGCAGGAACTGATAGCCAGGAACATGGGAGATGATGGGGTGGGGGAAGGAAGTGAGTGTCCTCCTCCAGTGGCAAGGAAATGCCAAATTGGCTCAATGCTTCCCATGGGGCTGCAGCCACAAACAGGATGCCTATCTGGGACAATGAATGCTGGATGACACAAATCCCAATAGTTAGTAGAAGAAGTTGAGACACTTAGCTTGGAAAGGTGCACTATTAACCCAATCCACCAGAAAGTGGAGAAAGACAAGGATTTACTGGGGGGTCACTCATAGGGCACCATTAACTTTCTCTTGTAGTGTTGTTTCTTTTGTTTGTTGTTTGTTGTTTTTCTTTTTCTTAAAATATATTGATTCTTTGGAAATACCTACCAGCTCTTCAGTGGACATGTATATTCCACATTTTGCTTTTAGACAGTCTTAAGCCCTGTGCATGAACCTGAGAAGAGTTAGCAGCCTTAAAATCTAAGGTCTGTCAAGAGGTGAAAAGTCATTTAACACTGTGCCATACATATCAGCCTAATGGACTGCACACTTTCACTACTTCACAGTGTTATTTTTCTCCTAAAATAATTTTCAAAGAGAAAAATTATATTCGCCTGAAAAGTTTGGGATTCACATATGACCTCAATTCTCACACATTTAAATAAAAGCAATGCTCTCCCTTTTAATGTTTCTCAGAGGAGGTTTCCATTTTGTGCAGATGGAACCCCTGCTCTGGTGATGACTACCAGTAGCCAAAAAGGTACTGTTCTGGTGGGGAGAGGATGTGGCAGGACCACAGACAGAAGCTCTGCTGTAATCTATTTAGCTAAAGTATGTTGCAATAATTACCCATCATACCTATTTGAATCAATTGGATTTTATTTTATCAAGATTCTCAGTAGTTCAAATTGAGAAAGACCCCTGTAGTTATCCAATTTATTCTGTGCCATTTTCAACTGTTTTCTCTCCAATTCCTGCTCTGTGCCTCCTCATTTGAGCTTTTATTTCTCCTTTCTGGAAGCATACCCTTTCCACAATGTAGTGAGTCACCACTGCCGTAGGTACAGCTCTTGATATCCAAAATTATTCTCTTTCTTACACCACATAAAAATTGCAACTAAACTGCAGAAAAAACAGAGGGATGCAAAACCCAGTACTGTGCACAACATCAAAGTGCTTGGAGAACAAAGCTTAAATGACAATCCCTAATAATTCACCTGTGACTATTTTTCTGAATCCTTATACACCCTGGCATGAAATGACTTCATTTTATTGTGTTACATTTAACACTTCGACTCTGGCCTTTGGTATTAATGGGAATGTTCTTCAACTATAGTTGCTTTTTTCTTCTTTTCTTTGATTCATTGGTTGTTTACTGCAAGCTATTAACAACACAAGAACTAGCTTTAATCCACAGCCAGAGTCCTTAAATATAATACATCATCAACAGGTAATTATTCACTTTGAACTCTTTCCTCCTTTTTTCTTAGCCTGTGAGGTGATATCTGGGGGTTTAAAGTATGGTAACAGGGTACTTCAATCAAAGCCTCAAAACTAGTAATGCAAATGTCAAGAAGTTAATTTGCTTACTTTAAACACAAGGATGGATATCTTGTTTTCTTTTTTTTTTTTTTTTTTAATTTGACTCCTGCTACAGCTTTAGAAAGCTTTTGATGTCTTTGCAACGGCAATAGCCTGACAATTTATACTTTAGAAATGGGTAACTGTGCTATAAATGCCCTGTACTACAAGTTCATTAGCAGTCTTGGCCCTCTTTACTGTGCTCAATAGGAAATCATTTGTGTTGTCCCGTTAGCAGTCAGATCAGAAATCAAAAGTTGTACATTAAAATTCAAGGCCTACACCTCTAAACATATATTTTCATAAGCACAAGTTCATGGCATTACATTGATTCCAGAGGTCTTTGACTCAGGTTCTTTGGCTTCATTTCAGGAAGGTCCTTAAGACCCTGATTAAGTGTTGCTGTACTTAAGGCTTTCCTAAGTGCTATCTGTTACTGGTATATATTTCTGAACTAAGATCTTTGTGTGCACTCTTGTAGAAATGCTTGGGCCAATCCCACATGCACTGGAAAACGCACAGGTAGTGCACATATGACAGCTTGTCTTCACAAACCCACAGAAAGACAGTCTGTGTTTCCTGCAGTACAGCATGCTTTCACCTGAAGCATTCTCAGTCTTGGGAAGTCAAATACATAACAGCACAGTGAACTCATGAGATAATTTAATTATTGTTGTTGTTTGCAGTGATCCTTTTTAATCTCTTCTGCAACATTTTCTAATTTTGGTCTCTAACTATCCTTGGAAACAATTTCTGAGAAGTATCTTACCTATAAATGCAAGACAACTGCTTTTATTGAGAGAGAGAGTGGAACCTCCTCTGGTCATCCATACATCCCTCCCTATAGTTGAATCATATGTGCTTTTGGGGTGCTCTGACACATGGCTTCTAGAAAATGTGGCACTGAGCATGTGGATTTTTATTTTTATTTTTTAATTTCATTGCACATTTGCATTTCTTTCAGTACACGGGCAGTGATAACCACACACACACCACCCTCAGGGGCAGACTGCTGCTCACCCAGCTCCCAGGAGTTACCAGCAGAATGAGTGATGTGACTTAGGCTCTCAGCTTCTGGACCTCACCACTGAAATCATGACAGCATCCACAGAAAGCAAACGGTACCTCCCCCACATATGCAGACATAATAGCCAATTTTTAGCTTCATTTCAGTCAGGCTTCCACTGAATCAGGTAAGTGAATTATGGAAGAAATGCCGCACCTTGCTGTTTAGGCCAACAGACAGCACAACCGACTGGCTCACCATGAGAGGAATAAGCCAGTATGTGAATTCAGAGTGCTGCAGGGAGGTGTGTGAGCACTCTCCATCTTCTCCTGCTAAGTAATCCGCAGAGCCATGAGAGAAAATGGTGATGAAAATTACCATTACACTGTAAAATTACCGTGATGAAAATTAGGCAGACAATGAACAACATCCCTGCTTGTGGAGAAGATCTAAAATCTTCTCCAACCAAAAAGTAACAACTAGAAAAGCTTTATCTTTGCAAGAATCATTAAAAAAATAAAAGCCGTAAGCTGTATACACTACAAAGGCACTGCCTTCACCCCTCCATATCTATCTGTGATGTCTTTAGATTGAAGAAACCTGTTGGCTTGAGTTCTAAAACACTAGATAAAAGCTTTGATTTGTTAATTAAATTTTTACTGCTATCTGCATTTGATATCTCAGGCAAATTGTATCCGCTTGCAACAACAAAAAAAAGTCACATCAAAGGAGAGCTCCACCTCCGTGACCTCTAATTACAGAATTTACTGCTCAGTGACACTGACTGTAAGATGCACCTGCCAGGCAGCCCTGACTTACTATCTACACCTAAAACAAAGCCGTTTCACTGAAATGGGGTGAGCCAGCACATGCCAAACAAAAGGGCTATGTTTTGTAAGAAGTTAGCCTAGCATATTGCTTCTCCTAAGACTGACAAGACTGAAACCATTTTTTTTTTCTGTGTTATCACACTAAATTGGGGATAAGGGTGAGCTCCCATAGAGAAAGGCAGAGCTAGGAGAAAAACTGAAGAGAAAAGAGTATGAGAAGATAAAGGGAATTAAAAAGGAAAGGAAGAAAAGGGAAAGAAAATTAAAATGAATTCAGTGGTAAAAAGATAAAAGCTACTCTTGTAAAGAAAACAGAAAGAAATATTAGTAAGCATGAAGAAGGAGAAAGAAAGGGAATTGGGGAGGGGGAAGAGAAAGAGAGAGGAAAACAGGCTATAAACCATACATGTATATTAGTATATCTGCTGTAATCAAATTTTTGCAGGCCCAGCTTTCTCCCCTTCAAACACCCCCACAGGTAATGCAGAAATCCCCAGTTTGTGCCAATGCATTCTTTGGTTCTCATTTGTTTTCCACCACTCTTTTGAAATAAGAAGAAATGCATAATGGCAAAGACTCACAATGTAGGTTTTATTAAACTTGGGAGCCCGGTTGGGAGCCCCAGAAGTTGTTATTAGTGTTTATGTTTGGGAAACAATGCAAAGAAAGAAAATATAGTAGCAAACTGAATGGGCTTGCTGGGTTGGAATTTTCCCTGGAGTCATCAAAGTACAGAAAACATCCATAAAACAGAACAGGTAATAATTTTGTTGAAAAAAAAAAATCATTTTTTCTGTTAGGAAAACCAATACAGCAAATCCCTGCTAGAAGACTTTTGTGAATAGTTCTTTGGTGGTGGCAGGCAGTTCCAGGCTGGCAGTAAAAAAAATAAATAAATAAATAAATAAAATAATAAAAAAAAAAATCCAGTTTGGTTATCTCACATAGACTAGGGACCAAGGCAAAAATGCCTTGAAAAATAAATAAATAATTAAAACAACACTGACAACAAAATTCATTGTACATTTTGTTCGTTTCATCCCCATCCCTTCCGTTTCCTCTTTTCCTTCCCTTCCCTTCCCTTCCCTTCCCTTCCCTTCCCTTCCCTTCCCTTCCCTTCCCTTCCCTTCCCTTCCCTTCTTACTTTAGTGTGAGCCTAGTTTGCCCAGGATTCTGCACCTTGCATCCGTTTGACCTCAGTGAACACTGACTAAACAACATTGCTGAAAAGCATGGGGTGACGTATATGGTGGGATAAAGGGTCTGTAGACATCAAAGCTTTTTTCTGTTTTCATTGGAACTTCAAAATGCTGTTGAAATATTTACTAAACCCAAATGACATGATGTCTCTGAAACCTCAAATGAAAAGCACAGGTGTCAGCAACCTGTGTTTTCAAACTGGAGTGCCACCAGGGCACTCCTGACAACACCATTCCCCATAACAGGACTTTGCCTTTTTTTTCCAATAGTCTGTCCTCTGTTGTGCTATCTGAGCCAACTTCAGTGGCATTTCCTTTGAAGAAGCATGGTTTTCCTCAGCTGGCAACAGCAGGAGCACAGACTTTGCAGCTAGGTCCCAGCTGAGAACAGGACCTGCTCAGGTCCCACCACCAGCATCATTCTTTTCAGTGCTGCCTTGGAAATTACAGACATCCTCTGGGACCATGGTCCCTCTGGGTTTTGTTACTGTGCCCAAGAAAATTAGGAGTAACCTGAAAAAGTTACAGGAGGCAGGTAAGGAAATGGGCACACAGGGTGGGTATGTGTCTTTCAATGCCAGAAAACAGCTCAGAACTAAACTGAGGCTAGAAATCAGCACTAATTCCTGATCCCTGCTCATTGACTTGTGCATTTCTAGTGTTGCTATAGAGGTTTAACCTTGGAAAGGCTGGGGCAGAGGATACAGGCAGAGGTCCACTCTCCCAGCCCCATCCTTCCTAGTTACACAGCCCTCAGCTTCCCCCAGTCTGGAGTAATCTGGCACAGGGGCTGTTTCCCCCTCCCGAGAGCAGAAGGGAAAGAAAGATGCAGAAAACAACTTTCAGAAGCACTTTCATTGGCTTTGATCCCACCAGTCATGGAAAGGTCAGTCTGGTCTCCAACCTGTTTCTCTCCTTCCCTGTCCCTCATCATCCCTCCAGCCCAGTCCTTCAGGTGATGAGGGAGATTTGGTCTTTGACTGGACTCTGGGCAAAACTTCCTGGTTTTGGAGGAAGGTGAGTTTGAGATTCAAAATCTCATATGGTGCAAGAGCAAGGTTAATCTGAGACCAAAAGCAGAGGGACTGGTTCACAGAACACGTCTCTCATGTCCTTCATTGCTTGGGTTACACCAAATTCACAGGCAGTAAGCAGGATGATATCCTGCTGTTGTGAATTACAGCTGCCAGCAGCCTCACACCATTGGTTAGGGAAGCTTGAAGCCAGGAGTATTGAAACTGCCTCAGTCTGGGCATTTCCCAAAAGCCAGAGGATTTGCACATGGGTGAGAACTGACCTGTAATCAAGCTGCTAATTTACCAGCAGACAGGTGGGAACTAGGAATGTGGTAAAGCTGTTTTCAGACAAGTGCTGGAAGCACTTGTGGAGCATTTTATAGAAATACATATCCACCTTAGCTGGATTCAGCCTGATTTCTTAAAGTGGAAGGAAAATTATCTTAATCAGTAAGCATTAGGGTCCTGGAAGAAGTGAGAGGACTCACAAAACTCCTGCAAAATATTGCTAAAGCATATCTGAAGTGTGTCATTTTGCAAGAGCAGTAAAGTAATTTCCACAAAGAGCAAAGGAGCAGAAACACAAACATTGACTTTCCAAATATCAAGAGTAACATCAAAGGGCAGTCAGTAACAGTGAGCATTAAAAGGGACCAAATACAAACCTGTCAGATAAGGGAATTCCACTTCTTGAGTGAAGAAGTTTCTACCTAAATTGTGTGGAGGGTCCTAGATCACATTCAGCTGAAGAGGTAAGAGCTAGTCTTTCATTTCTAGGCCACCCCCACAGGTGTCTGGGGCTCCCGCATGGAGGTAAAATGACAGGGACTATGTCTCTGTTCTCTTTGTGAACCATGCCCAATAGCCGAGTTACATTTACTTTGTCTATGGGTCAAGACCGTTGTTGTCTAAAAGGGGTAGAGACCGAGTTTGTACTGTTCTCCTCCTGTCCACCTGGCCTTTCATGCCAGGCAAGCCAGTCTCTTCGCAACCAGAGCAAGCCAACATGTGAAAAACATTGATGGCCAGGCATCTCAGAGTGATAATAAGATCATAGATGACAGAGCAGAGATGAGCAGAAACACCAGAAATGAGAGTCAAATACTTTCAGAGAGAGAGAGTCTCCACAAAAAAAAAAAAAAAAAAAAAAAAAAAAAAAAAAAAAGGTTCAGTGAAGAGATCTCTCTTTTGAATGCTCAGATAAGCAAGGGAAAAGAAAGTGACCTGAGACTACCTTCCAGGGTTGTCAATGGTCACACAACATCTAAAAAGTCGTGTCTAAAAGAAATTAAAAGCAGCGAGAGCTACTGCACATTGTTAAAGCCATTCAATGTCAGTTATGAAAACGTATCCAAAGCCTATTTGCCTAAAACCAGAGTGCCGTGATCCCCGTTTACCAAGTAAAACAAACACCCCATATTGCAGAGGGAAATGACCCACGGATGCAAGTCTTTGCAAGCCTCCTCATTACGGTGAGATCAGAGTGTGCCATATGTGTCTATCATTTTCTCAGGGCTCTTTCTTCTCCTCTTCCTGCTTTTTGTCAATGGTCCTGACTTCCTGTCTGCTTTTTGTTTACAGTTGCTACAGAGAGGGACAAAAACACTCACCACCAGGTTGGAGTGGGACAGAAGCAGGGATTAAAGTATGAATGAAAGTTAAGCTGGTACTTTTCAATATGCAACTTCACATGAGCACAAAGGATATATAATTATATAGGTACATCAATTTTGTAGTTTTGGAGGAAAAACCTTTACCATAGACCATAAGTCCAGCATATAGGTGCTATATTCCCTTGGTTCTTTCTGCAAAGAAGGAAAAAAATGTTGAAGCAGGGAATCAACATGTTTGGGAATATTTTCCTCTCATCACAGACAACAGTGATGGTGGTGTTTTTTTCAGTTGTGTCCACTCTATCCCATCACTTTTAGGACACTTTTATCAGTCCAGGTGAGGTTCCTATTTTGTATTTTTTCCACCCCAGAAACCTTTTATCTGTAACCTTGCTCAAAATCTCCTAGCAACTTCACAACTCTTCCTTCCCACTAATACATTGGCCACCACATGGCTTCCTCCCAGGTGTTCAGTTATGCCCCTGATGAGAGCCTGTATCATTTCCCCTCTCTGCCAGAGACTGTTGTACTGTTTTAGCTTCTCCAACATGACCTTCCACCAGGTGATACTCTCTTCATCATTCATTTCTGACACCTGCTGGACCTCCCTGAACCTGTGAGATCTCATCAGCTCCCTGACTGTGCAGATGCTTGCCAAGAATAGCAACACACATCCCTGAAAAGAGGCAGCTCCTTCAGAGCCTTACCTCCATTTCCAACCTGCCTGATGAAATGCAATGCTTCATCTAAGATCATCCCACATTCAGAGCCTATCCCTGCTAATGCAGTCGTGGTTTTCCACTAGCTGCATCCTTCTCAGAACTGGGCAGCTTCATGCCCCCCAGTCCTGCACTGACAGTGCTGTTTCTCCTTCAAAAGCCTCTCTCTTGGATGCCAGCTAACCTCCTGCATGCACATTCATGGTGGCATCATTCCCTGCTATGCTTCCTCCTCCACCCCGAATGCCCACCCACTTTCAGCCTCCAAAGCACCCAGGTACTCCTCCTTCTCCACTTCAAATCTCCCCTGGTCATGACTGTAGGCTGTTCAGCTACTCTGCAGCATATTGTGATAAATAAAGATAAAAATAAAGATAAATAAATCTGCTTGAGAATTTGGGAGAATAGATGTGAATAAGCAGCTGAGATTTTCTGACTGGACCCAATTCTACTATTTTAGCTTTAAGAGAAAAGCAACAGTTGATATTAAACCAGTAATTTGGCATGTGTGCTTCATCGCTTATCAGCTCATTTGCTCAATAACAAAGACAGAAAAGTGCTGCAGGGGTCATTTCACCAGGAGAAGGCTCAGAAAGCCTGGAAGTCTGTGCTGAAAATCATTTAAGTGGCACAATCAATGGTTAGATCAAGTGTCTGTGGTGGTAAATGGGAACATATTAAAATGGCATGGGAAGTTTAATCTGTGATTGATCTCCCAACAATTACCGTGCTTTCTAAACCTCTCCACATCATTTAACGAGGTGATTTCAGTGTTCTAATAAAATGTGGCAGGAGAATGTTTCCAGATGTCCAGAGTGTAAGGATGTAAATGCTTCTTTGAAACCATAACCTGTATATTAAACCAAAAGACATCATCTTCTGATTGAATTACTCTTCTGTCCCAATTACAGAGAAAGAAGTCACTGAAGAGTCATGAGATTTTTAAAAATCTTTTCAAATCACAACAGTTTTATACAAAACAGAAATCATTTTTCTCTGTTGATTTCTTAGTATAAAACTCCACCATTTCACAAGCACTGAAATATCTGCCTTTACAACATTTCTCTAAAAAATGGTTACTTTTTCTCCATTGTAAATTAAAAACATTGCTACTTGTGCCCCATGAGCTAGTACTTGATCAATTAGTATCTGATCCCTGCAGAGGTGAGACCAACTCATATAAGCCAAGCTCTTAAACTACACTTTGAGAACAGAGGAAGAGGTCAAGATGAAAAGTTGAGGACATCAGGAATCACACTGGATCAGTCCACTTATCCAACACATCTACAGCAAGCACCAGGAGGATACTAGCACCCACAGCCTGCTGCGCAGTACTTCAGCGTGGAAATTGTTTTATTTTTTCATTCACAAAGGTGCCTTCTGCAGCCTCTGGTCTAGTTTTCCTATTTCAAAGAGCTCATACCAAAGTGTTCACAAGACTCATGCCCTCTGTTGCTCATGTATAGCGTGTGTAGCAGCCAATGCACCATGCTAGAGGATACCTGTGAGCTGCCTGGGCTCTCCCATATTCCCTGTTAGGTAATTGCATGCTCTGAACCATGGCTCCAGCATTTGCCACCAGTTGGCCATACTTGCCCCACAAACTGCTCCTTGGCTAAACACATAGGCACAGCTTCTTGATTTCTGAAGTACTTTGATGCCTAATATTTCAGAGGGGTTTTGGAGTGTGCACATACCTGTCTTGTACAAAGCAACCTGACACCTTAAAAGTCAAGAGTGAAACTACCCCCTTCATTAGCTCTACCTTCACTACCTGCGAGTTTGGACGGTGACATATAAATACTGCAGTGTGCAGGACCCATGTCTCTATTTTCTGTCCACTTGAGACTGGATGGTTTCTCTTTGTCTGTATTCGCCCATCAAAAACAAATAAAAACTCAACTAATCCTTGGCAGCTGAGGTCACAGCCAGTCTTGATTTCAGTGAGTACAAACACAACCCTCTTAGCAGAGAAAAATGGGAGAAAGAGTGGCACACTTAACCTCTTCTGCTCTGTAAATAGTCTTGTTAGCTTTCAGCTATCACAAAAGCATATCCCACATCACATATGGCAAATATTAACCACATATTGACAGCAGCTCTATTCACATGACAGTCAGTAATGCATTCAGTCCTCCAGGTTAGCTGTGTTTGAATGTGAAGGTCTATATTGACCTTTGAAAGATTATTGAGGAGGAAGGAAATACTTAAAACAGTCAATATTTTACTATGTGCAGTGAGGTTGGTGCCACAGCTCAGAGCAGTAGCCCTGGAGGGGTATTTTTTTCCATATCTTTGAAAGTTGTATCAGTTAAACAAGCTGAAATGAGCAATCAGGTTTATTTTAGAAACAGTAAAAAAAAAAAAAAAAAAAAAAAAAAATGATGCAAAAAGCAAACTTTGAGCATGAAGTGTCTGTCATATCCAGGGAGCTTGAAATTATGAAATATTTTTATCTACGATGCTCATTTTTGCATTGCCAAACAGTGTGAAGGCCAAGATGCAGATTCAATTTCCCTTTCTCTTCCCTGCCTACAACAGAGTAATATGACCCAAATGATAACATACAAAGAACAACTGCCTGGGTTCTGCCTGCCTACAGAGTTCATTTGCCTACCATTCTAATTATTAATTCCAGTAACAACGGAGCGCACAACAAACAGGGATGTTGTGAAACCTTGTCTTCCAAAACCAAGGCCCCAGCTTTCTCTGTTGATATGTCTCAGGACTGCTGGCCTGTTTCGCCTTCACAGTCAGCAGCCGCTTATGCTACAGCCTGCACGTTTGCTGGCAGAAAGCACACAACTGTCTATTTCTTGTCCTTGCAGATGGTTGTTGGGAGTTATGCATTCCCTGAAAAATCAGATACATCATTTCTTCATAGAGCTTTTCTGGCATATAGCGGTCTCACTGCCACTATCTCTTGCTGCTGTGCAATATGAAAACTGTATCTGTTTCTCCATTAATTTACTTGGGCTGAATTAGTAATTCATTTTGAGTATTTGCCTCTGTCCATGAGGGCAGAGGAGGAATGATTAAGGGCTAAGAAATGTATCAATGCTTTTTGTTTCCCACTCAAGCCAAGGTGGAGAGTCACACTTTTCCTACAGCACTGCCTTCTCTTCTAGGGCCAGCCTCGGTGTCCCTGTGCATTTCTGGAGTGAGCAGAGAGAACCACTAAGGAGGGGGACTGTCTTATTCCTGCCAGGAAAGAAATTTCTGTCTGAGTTTCCTCAGTAAAAATTGCCAGAGGAAACTATAAAAGCCATATTTTCCATGGGTATAACCCCATTTTGTGTGCAGCACCCGCTCCCACCAGTGCACCATATGCTGCCCAATTGCCCTAATTCTAACCCTCCCTTTCAAGTCCGTCCTTTTGAATCTGTGAGGGACCTCTGAAGATGTCTACCATTTACAGTTTTATTCCAAAAGAATAGGACTTTTAAAGAGGCTGAAGTTATCTCAGTGTGGGTCATACCTGTGAAAAAAATGGCCATCCTGCTTGCTTTCTTCTTTCACTAGCTGTGCAAAGGTCCCAAACCCACACCTTCATCAGATCAAGTGGGAATCATAGCACACATAATTCCTCTGTTTTTAGGTATGATACCTATTCATGAGTTTGTCTAGGTACCAGCCTACCCCATTACTTCTGCTGACGTTGCTTCTACTGTAATCCCCTGCTATAAGCAGGCAGACATATCAGAGCAGCAACCAGGAAGCAAGAGGACATGAAGAGAGAAGAGATAAAATATATCAAATAAATATGGAATTAAAAGCAATTTTAAAAATGATAAAAACAGCTTTGCTTAAAGAAATGTTTTATCTTAATCTGTAGGTAATTCAAAGTGATAACATGAAATCTGTTAACTATAAAATACATGTGGAAGGCATTTAATATTCAAGAAACAAAACAAGGAATACTGCTGTCATAAGTGAGGAAAACAAGAAACTGGAATCAATCAGTATGAAATTGTTCATAAGACTACAGAGCAGTGTATAGCTGATACATTAGAGAGTTTTCTCAAAATTTTTGTCACGAAGGAGTACACATGTCAAGCTTGCCACTTCACAAGGAGACAATGACTAAAAGGAATAGCCTAGCAGAAACCTGGATGTAAAAGGAAAAGTTTTATTAACATGAAACTGTCCAGAGTCCCTCTTTTTATCATAACAAGCACAATTAAAAGTCCTTCCATTAATGAATTAAATACTTCCTGCATTTACAAAAAAACCTACCATAAGGGAAACGGCACACTGAATTGACATTCACTCTCAAAGACTTGCTTTATTAAAAGCTCAATGTGGAAAGCTCTAAAGAATTTCAACAAAGCAGTTCAGAAATCTTCAGGGATATCTTGTACCATGCCTCAAACAAGACCCCAGGGCAAAAAAATTAGAAAACATTAAGATTGATGAGATAAGATGATCCTGCAATTACACAACACCTCAGGAGAGGTACACCTTTCACAGAGCACAGTTGCAAGATCTATCATTGGCATCAAAGAGAACTGCATATAATAGCAAGCACAGAGAACTCCAAACAAAGCTGAGAGCCATACAGGAAAAGTGGTAGTGTGATAAAGCAGAGGAAATCCAGCTGCATGCTGATAAGCATGAAAGGGTTTTGCAAGTCAACGTGAAGAGGCCCCGGTCTAGTGACTCTGTTCCAATGACGAGCAAATTGCTTGTTACCTTCAGCCCTAGTCAGACACCTTGAGGAAAAGGCCAGAAGACTCTTGTTTGCCACAGCCTGTGTTTGCACTGCCTACACACAGCCAAGTCACTAAATATTCACCTCAAAGCATCTAACTCATTTCAGAGGGTTGTTGGAACTTTGATGTTACTATTTGTTTCAACAAAATGAAAGTCAAGTCCCAGCCTTCCACTGCTAAACTGCAAGGGCCTCTGGCACTACTGTGGATGGATAGTCATGACCTACAGCATGGAAAGACAAATAAACCCTTAACAGAGGGTTTAACAGAGTCACCATCCTCAGAGAAGTGGCATGTCACTCTTCAGCTCAAACACTGTGGTAGGAGTTCATTGTGGATGCAAGGGGTGAAGAACTGACAATCAGTTTTACTAGCAGGAAGGGATATACATGGTTTATTACTATTCATTCTTTTACTTATGAGCTATTTTATCTCTGTCATGTTCAAATTGTGGTGATTCTCAGGACTTCCAGCTAGCAGCAAAATGCATTAACATTCAATGACTAGAAGATAAATCTTAAATACAAAGTAGAAATAAAAGGAGGAAAATACGTATTGGAATAAGACATTAAGGAAAGTGGTAATTTGTCATACCTTTAAATCTTTAAATTGTTATATAACATCTCCCTAAGAGAGGTGTTGTAATTTAACAAAAAATTGATGGATTCAGTAATGGATTTACATGACAATGTTCCTTGGTCTGTAAAAGCTTTAAAGAAAATAATTCATTGGTTAGTAAAATTGTTTCCAAACCGAAATTTAAATGTTTCCAGTGAGTGAAACTTGCTGCCCACCCACATCCCATGAAAGTACTCAAAACTATATTGAAGTGAAGCTTTAACAGTGCAAAAGCATTATGCTGGCCCTCTGTGGTAAAGAGAAATGCACCTTAAGTCAGTCAGGGAACTTAGAGGTCAGGACTTCCAACTACTAATTGCAAACATACATATATCTAGCCTATCTTTAATGTGTGCACAAGGAAGTCCTCTTTATTCTGTCACTCACTGGAAGCCCAAATGGGATATTCTTCTGAGCCACCATAGCAAGGAAATTCTCAACTTTATAAAAGAATACCTCTTCACTCTATGGGAATGTTTTGCATATGCTGTAGGATTAAAAATACAGCATCATATAACAGAGTCATTTCAATACACACATTCTGAGGAAAGCTTAGTCCTATAAAGAGCTATATAATAAAAGGAAATTAAAGAGAAAGAGAGGTTTTCTGTACAGAGTTAACCACAATACTTTGCAATAAAAACTATAGTTCTACTGGCAACTTCAGATTGTTCTGATCAGGGATGGGAAATGTGCTGATTTGTTAGGGAATATTCATACAACTGAGACCAAAAAGCATCTACTGATCAACCAAAAACAAAACAAACAAACAAACAAAAAATAGAAAAGAAAAAAAAAAAAAAAGTTTGAAAACCAGTTTGTGCATAATTTTCATCACCAACATGCCCTAAGTGCATGCCAGTGCATCTAAAATAGTTCTCCCAGTAGTAGTGTTTCTATCAGATGTATGTGCCTATTAGTGCATACCTGCTCATGTGTTTATAAACTTCATGCAGTTCTAGGATTCGTTTTGGACTGAAGATAATGCCCAGAAAATGTACCAGCTCCAAATAGCTTTGAACTTTGGCTAAATTTCAGCTCAGCTCTGAATACAGGTTTTGTGACTGAAACCTTCCTCTAGCTCATTTGCTAAATCCATATTCTCATAGGAAGTTCTTGGAACTTTCATAGCTGTTTGGTAACTCTGTAATTGGAATCATTTCAGTGGTCTCTGAAAACACTGAAGCTATCAGAAATGTTACTGTCTAAAACCTCACAATTAATGCCAGGCCACACATACAAGTGGACATTGATACACAACAGGATCACCTCAGAGCAGAGAGCAGAACCACAATTTCCATCTTTAGGCCTGTGAGTTGACAGCTTCAACACAAAGCCCAAAAACAGGCAAAGCATCACTAAGCAATGCCAAGTGCTTCCCACCTTGAGTGCTTTGTCCTGCCACATCTTGCTAATTCCCTCAGTTCAGCCCAAAAACCAGATACTGGTTTCCCAGTGTAAAATCAGAGAAATCAAATGATTCTGATTTAAAATAACTTTCTTTCTCTTTCATAGAAAGACGGGAAGAGAAGACTTTTAGTATAAATTCTGCAAGTGATTGTTGACTGGCAGCCTCTAGTAGTAGTACAACTGAAGGGGCAGCAAACTATGGTAGAAAGAGACAGGAATCAGCTGTCAGAACTCCTCTACCAGCACTGTCAGCAAAGCCCACACAGTCCTAAATCCAAACCCTAAATCATCTAGGGTGTGATCTGGCCAACACTTAGGAGAGCTGTTTCATGCTGAAGTGCCTGAATGAAAGGGATCCGAATCTCTTTCTCTTTTAGCTGTGACTTGGAGTAACAAAAACATTTTATACAGAAGCATGATTGCTATGTTGATGATGTCTCCAGTTATTTACAGAAGTAGTGCCAAGATACCACAAGAAAGGCCAAGCATAAAGTATTTCCAGCACATCAAAAAGCAGGAAGTATGGGAAATCTTCCCACTAGAAAAGCCTGATCTCATGAGATTTCCAGCTCAGCTGCTTAACTCTTGCTATCCCAGAAGCTCAGGGAGTGAACTGCAGCAATTTACCTCAATTCTGAAGTCTCAGTAACCCATCGCAAGATAACAGAGAAGTGGTGGAAATTGCAGATCCATGAGAGTTTGAATCTGTTCACTGGTTGAGCCTGAGGAAGGCTGAAGTTCAATTCAACTCCCAGTTTGGCCTGCTGTTGCCCAAACTGAGGCTTGTGGTAATAAAGTCTTAGGAGCACAACAAGAGTGTGTATTTTGCTGTGTTCTGCTGGATTGTGTGCTGGGGGAAGGAGGCAGTGCAGGCCCAGATGACAAGCAAACAAAACTATATATGAAGTGCCTGGGTTTTGTCCAGCAAGCAGCTGCAGCTGGAAAGTACTTTCATGTCTGCTCCTGGAGGTTCTGGGAAAACTGTCAGTGCTGCAGTGTCATCTGCACAGGGCACGGTAACCAACATGGCCATCAGGGACAAACCCTGCAGCATGGTTGCAAGGAAAGAGATGAAGATTGCTTTTGTCCCATGTCCCCTTTGTAAATCTTGCTTTTAAACAGGATGTAATAATCCATGGTTAGCCTGTGGAAACAGTAAACAGGCTGCCATGAAGAATAATGCCTCTTAGAGTCTTAGGCAACTGGCTGGTATCAGCTACGACCTCCTGACAGCTCTGGAGACTCTTGGTCCTCAGTGCAATCTTTCTTTCCCTGACCTCCAACTACCTTGCATGTATCAGGGGAATATGGCAGCAACCTCCTGCTCCCCACTGTGCCTTGCATAAAACAGACACTACTTCAAGAAAGCCAAGAAATCTCCAAACCTCACAAATTTCTTCCAGAATCAGGGATAGCAGTATCAAGGGACAACAGCCTTTTTCATGCAAAATACTGTGTATCAAAACAAAAGTATTTCAGAGGAAACAGGTTCCCAAGCAAAGAAGCAATTTGTCTAGTTCACCAGCTGAATGATTATTTTCTACATAGGCTCCCTAAAGGCTTTCCACATTATAATCTTCAGCTACAGAGTGACTGAAACCCATGTGTGACTTCTCTCCTTGCTTTGTGAAGAGCCTCCTTTGAAACTACTTATTTTTTCTGATCTCTAAGTTCCCAGCCTGGCAAAACAAAGAGGGTTATTTACACTACCTTACATAGGGAACTAAGTCAATTGTCTTAGGAAATGATGCCGTCATTCGTCTCCTGGTGAGGCTCCTTCATAGCAGGTGTTTAAATTTGGCAGGTCTCTGTAGGGCTAGTTTAAGAGAAGAGTGATTTCCACTGCTGTCACATTCCTCCTCCCCACTATGGTGGACTAAGAAACAGCATGGCAGGAGAAGAAAGGCCACACTACTTAGAGCTTGTGGGCATCTCAAAAGCTGGGATCTCTGTCAGAAAATAAAAACTTGAAATCTTAGACCTTGAATACATGGGTGCAATTCAGGAAAGAGTCCCTAGTGTAATGTACTGAGTAATGATAAACACATGATTATAAAGAGATAAAAATCTCTTTTCTGAATGGGCTAATGTACACAGAGGGAGTAAAACTCCTATGACTGTGTGTATCTCCCTCATTTCTGAACTAGCTGTAAGGAGGATGCCTGCTACCCATGTGACAAACATGTTGGCCTGTTTTCAGTTCTTGTTTCTAAACTTGTTTCTATTTCCTTTGCTTTCTACTGCAATTGGGTTGTCCTTCATACAATTACCAATCTGAAATACTCAGATAAATAATACTAGGCTTGTATCTTTTTTCCTTAGTGCCTGCAAAAACCTCATTTTTTGTTATCCATAACTCTGCTCACCAATCCCAGGCATCCCATGAGGTCTAAGATTTTTCTGAAGTACTTACCTCACATCAGATGATTGTCTTTGATTAAAGCAAAGTGAGACAGATGGACTTGCATCATCACAGAAAGAAACAATATTGTATCAATGAAGAAGAAGAATATAAACAGAGGTTTTAGCAGGCATTTCAGAGTCTATTCAGGTTATTGTTTCTGCTGACAAAATGATCCCTGGATAAACTAAGTCCTGACCCCAAGATACTGGTTGCTTGGACATGACAAAGTAACTTTTCTACCTAGGCTTGACCATCTCCAGATTGCATAATTTCACAGGGCCCATTAAAGGGCAACCCGAAAACAAGTTAAACAGACTTCAAGATGAGGGGATGGACATCAAAGAAGCAGGCTACAGGAATGCAAGGAATACAAATATCTTCATGTGAGAATTAAAGTTGAGTTTTTGCAGAGAAAAATTCCACTAACCTTGCATATCCAAAAGTGATGGTGCAGGCATAACAGTGGCATAACAGTGGGGACTATGTTAAGCAGATAAGGGGACAGTGGAAGGTCCAACTGTCCCAAAATAAGGAGGATAGCTGAGAAAAACAGGACAAGCAGTGCAAAATCAGTTAAAAAAAAAAAAAAAAAAAAAAAAAAAAAAAAAAAAAGGAAAAAGAGAAATTAATGGTTGGTCAAATAAAATTGTACAAGTATGACATAGTAATAAGCATCAAGTGGTTTGTGAACCTGTAGTACTCAGTCAATGCAGAAACAGGGAAGGAATTAAGCATAAGGTAATAGGGAATATAAGGTTATGATCTACTTTTGTTGTGCGCTCCTGCTCGCAGGACACCTGCCATTGCATTCACGGAGGAAAATGCTGCTTCACTGAGATCCTCGCCTGAGCCTGTGTTATTGGCTGTAGATTGCTTCTCACATTAACCTGGACCAGCAGCAACTAGTCCAGTGCATTTTGCTGTGCCTCTAGACTATGTCTTACTTCTCTTTCCCTGCAAGAGGCAGGCTGGTATAATTGTCAAAATGCATTTGCTTACCCCAGAGCAAAGGCAGGCCTAATCCTCTTTCAGCTTGACTCAGCCTCGCTGCAGACTCAGACACTGGAAGGCAACTCATTGAATGGCTGTATTGCGACCGAGTATCTCAGCCCTGAGGGTGAATGGCTTTAAAATAAACTGAAGCAAGCCATTCCTAAATCAAACTAGGTGTCCATGCCACATTAAAACTTCTTTGAAGTTAAATGTGTCGGAAAATACCCAAATTTTCAGCAAAGGAAAAAGCTTATAAGAATATTGTAGATTTTTGTCATGTTGTGAGCAACTCACTCAGGACTTTGGGTTTATTACACTAATGCTGATAGGCATGTACCAAGGTTTGAGTAATAGCATTTTGATATATTCGATAACTGCCCTAAATTTCACCTTGCTGGGTGTCATTTTAATTAATATGGAGACTGTCTCAGTAAAAGTAAATGCATGGCAAAGCAGATTAAACCAAGAAAAATCTACCTCACTACCTGGTGGACAATGTCACTTCTATAACAGATGCTCTGGCCAAAGAGAACATATGTAAACCTTTACATGGAGCAGCCCACTCTCACTTGTGTTACCCCCCAGTAACTCATTTCTGTGTCAAAGCTAATAGAGATCATGTTTCTGGCAAAAGGAAACACTGCTTTCTCAAACCACACATGGAGAAGTAAGAGCACAGTCATTAGAAAATATCTCTAGAACAGTACACTGAAAATGACACAATCTTAGTGTTCAGAGATACATGGCTGAACAAAGCCATCACTTTAAGCAGAAGTTTTCAAGCCATTCAAGTCAAATTTTTGCTGAGAAACTGATGGCAAAACACAAGCCATTATTAGGTATTTTAGACCACAGATGCAGGTTTCCAAGAATAGAAGGTGATCAGAAATTCTAGCAAGAAAATTCTTGCTAGACTTGAAGTGTTTATTACTAAAGACTATTTTTCTTCAGTCAATCACAAAATGAGTTAGCGGGACGTTTTCCCTTCCTATCTCCATCTTTCTATTTTAATAAAAATACTACCATCCTGTTGTAGCCCTTTACTGCTCAAAGAGCGCTTCTCATTATTTAAACATTGACAGGACAGATTCTTCTTTCTCCCAATTAAGCTGTCAGAATACTTAAGATACTACAGACTTTCTATATCTAATAATACCATGCAATACACAGAAATGCTCCCCCCAGCAAAAGAAAAAGGCCAAATGTGCTTCAGATGTATGGTTGGAATGTCAGCAGGTTTTATGAAGGCATCAGAGAGAGCAAAGATGTGTTTCTTCTTGCCAATACATTATTTCGCATCCAGTGAAACATGGGAGGTGATTCAGCAGACAAAAAGAGGTTCAAAAGAAGTACCTGAAATTAATCAGACCTCTGGGTGCCAGGCTCATGGGTCACAAAATGGGGCCAGCTCCTTGTTTACAGGGGGCACATGGCCACTGAGGAGGGAGCAAAGCAGTTGTCTGTGCTTTTTAGAAAAGCCAGGGCTACTCAGGCTCGGCTGGCATGTCAGGTTCAACTGCTCTCTCCCTCCAGCCCAGAAATAATTAAAGTCTGTTTTCCTTTTTTTTTTTTTTTTTTTTTTTTTTTTTTAATGTCCTTTCAAGCATACTGGTATTTTTACATTTCACTTGCTGGCACATAGATCAACCACTGTAGGACCTGATTTACAACCTGTATTCCAGACATTGCTCCTAGCAAGGCGGGGAATAGGGACAAGTGTATTTGAACACCCAATGTGCAGTGTCTTGATCTGGTTCCAGGAGATGTTTGGAAATGTAATGCCATTGGAAGAGGCTGGTTCCTCTATCATTTATACTAATTAACTTCTGAGCACAGAATCGGTTTGACTGTTTCCATAGTGCAAACCCAAGACTTTCAGAGCTTGTCAGTGAGTCCTTTTTTAAAGGGCCATTTTGTTTTCTCAACGCTTGTAGCACAATCCTGCAACTCATCATGGATGGCTTTTCTAAATTAAAAGGGAAAAGGATTGTTTTATTGGAGAAAACTAAACAAATCTAACACCCCACACCATGTATTGAACCCATCTGAGAAACCTTTAGCTTAAAGCCAACACACAGCCTTCACCTCATGTGGCACATGGGGCACTAACATAATCTTAGGGCAGAGCACTGTACTTGTTTGATCTCTGGGAACTGGTTCTAGCTGTATGCACATAAATTCCATTGCACACAGAGCCCATTCAAGTGAAGATACAGAAGCCAGATATCCCTTTCACAGCTACCTATAACTCCTGAGTGGGGGAGCCCCAAGAAACACAGGGGTGTCCTGAAGGCTCTTTAAGCTGGTGAGGATCCCCCTGATGGCAGGCACAGGTCCCTTCCTGGCAGAGTGTGGTGGTGCCTGGCTGTGGGCAGCATGCCTGGCACAGGAGGAAAGCAGGGCTCCAAAGGATTTCACTCAGGGCTGTTACATCCTCGTGGAGATGGGCCCTACAAGCCCAAATGTCAGGTCCACCTTTGGTAATGACAGCAACATAGACTCCACTCCCACACTGAGAGCTTCTCAGTGAGACATCCAGAAAAGCTGCCATGTGCACCCCAGTCCAAAGCTCATTTAAATACATTGGAGATTTTAGGTTCTTTTCAGTGCACTTTGTCCTGGATTAGTAACAGTTCTGGACAACACAGCTCACTGACAACACACAGCTGAAGTAATGTACACCATCCTTATAGATTTCAGAAATCAGTACGACTGTCAGCCATCATATGGGTATAAAAATCCCACGTAGATAAAAGAAGACACTTTACTTTCCAAAACAACTGGTTATTGTCAGGAGTTTTATTTAAGAAATGGAGATAAAAAACCATAACCCTAAATAATCTTAAGCAATCCTAAATGAAATCAAACCAACCCTTTCTTAAGTTATCCTTTTCTCCATTATTTCTGGTTCAGTAGGTAATAAACAGCAACAGCTCAGTAACAGTCAAAGCTAAACACAAGCTGACAACCACTGTTTTGCTCCTTATTCTATAGGACGTTATTCACAAACAGTGATGAGGAAGTTTATGTGATCATATCTGCAAGGGGCCTTCAGGCACCTGGTTCCAACTCAGTCTCAGTGGGAGTTCAGTAGTGCTTTTGTGTATCTGGCGCAGACAGAAAATCACCACATTAGAGATGGGAAGCCACCTTTTCATGTACAAGCAAGGAGTCAAGGCATAGATGCTTCTCTGCATCCCTCCCTCCAAACCCTCTTTTAGAAACAGTTTACGGAAAATTGTCTTACAAGACTTTCTTCTTGGTTTCCTGACACAGGCAGACAGAGCATGGAAAATTAATGTACCAAGAGGTGTCTTGACTCAGTCTATTGACTCCATCCATGCCCAGAATGGTAAAGTTTTGTGCCTTTAGGTCCAGAGGCTGGTTATGGTCCCATGATCTATATACACCCAATCTAAGATGATGAAGCTGCTGTTTGAAAAACCCTTCAAGATAAGGTAGCAGGAGTTGGTTTCATCAGGATTTTGTTTAGGTCTAATCCTTGCAAGGACAGCAAATGATAGCAAAAGATGTTTTTTGTCACTGAGGAGCACAAATCAGATGCCTTCCTGTAGGAGAAATAGGTACTCCGGAGGAGTCATAGCGAACCTTGAACTGCACCTCCACTTCATCCCATACCCACCCAAAAATTGGTTAGATGAAGCAAACACCTTCCTGAACATTGAATTATATTACAGAGATATGAAAGACTTCTGGGGGTACTGGAAGTACAATGATTTGACCATATTTATTGTTGTGATTAGACTACTTCCAGCAATAAATATGCCCTCACACACTGCTACATAGTGCTGCTGTGGTCTGTGCACATTCATGCCAAAATGCTAAGGCTGGGAAGAATTTTGCTTCTTTTGTTCTTTTCTTGAACTCCTTGGAAAATAATGTGGCTGCGAGCTGTTCTCAGCAGTGACCTGTATATAGCAAGTGTTCTTCAGTCCTGAGTCTCTGCAAGTCTTAAGAATACATTTAGAAGGAAATCTTGGGAGATGCCAACATTTTCAGAACCAAAAAATGGCATTAAACCTATCAGGAAAAGATTGAGGTGTTTTCCTGAGATGCAGGTTTAATCTAATGAGCTCAGATATGGAGATGGATTGTTTCAGATTTGAGGGGATTGAGAGACTGATTCAGTTTTGAATCTAGGAAGCAAGGAAGGAAACAGCAACACTGGAAAAGCAAAATCTTGGTGGAAGAAAAGGTACCGGTTTCTCCCAGATACCAGGGGCACACTAAACCATTTTCAGTTCATGTTTCTAGATCCACAGTGAAGTAGGAAAAACTTCACATTTCTGGAAACAAAATCCAGATTTGTGCCCATACAGGTTTCTCTCTACCCTTTCCCATTCTGTATTCCTTCTGCAACACTGCTCGCTGCTCCTCAGTCGGTAAAAGTCACTTGAGTCCAAGCTGCGGGGCCCAACCATGACTGCCACCAGCCTGCCTCTGCCACACTTCCCCACATTGGCTGCTGCCACAAATGGAGTTGAGCTCAGAGAAAGGGAGAAATTCAGCTCTTGGAGGCGTAAACCCATCGGAGAGCAGCTAACTGAGAGCAGTTCCAGCAAGGGCTGAGGCACTTCACAGTCTAAGGAGGGAAATCTTCTCCCCACCACAGAGACTGTGAGACCACAGAAACTCTCTGGCAATAGTTTCAGAAGGGGGAACATTTTCACTGAAGTATGACTCTGGCCACAGTTATTTTGCTCTGGAGTAAGGTTATTTTTTTTTATTATTATTATTGTTTTACTAGACTCCATGTCATTAGGAGCGGGAAGTCTCTGTGTATACAAACACTCTTATAGTAGAAAAATCAATAAACAGCCTTCTCTATTATAATAATAAAAACAATGAAAAAAGACTATTGAAATCTTACACTGTAAGAACAAGAATAAATAGTGCCCTAGTGCCCTGTTTCTAATTAGACCTTGACAACATGCTTTGTTGTGTGATGGGGCCATTGTCTTCCACTCAGAGGTAGGACTGCTATGCTTCTAAACTGGCTGTAAGCTAATACATCATCAATGGGACTGAAATGGAGGTGTATGTATGCCCAGCATCACTGCTCTGAAGACAGTCCTTCTTCATAACATGATTGACCAGAAACAGCCCTGCAAATTTCTCAGTTATTGAGTACAAAACAAAATATGTTTTTTGTTTGGTTGGCTTTTTCTAATTTTTTTTTTTATTTTTTATTTTTTTTTTTTTCTGCTCAAGATCTTTGGTGATTGCCAGGAAGTTATGGGACTCTGGTCAATAAAGATTTTGGTCATCCAAGTGGCAATTAGAGCCGGTCATGAGACTTCTGACAACATGCCATTTCACTGGAAAGCACTGATGTGTCAGAGCCAGAAAGTTTCATGTTAAAACATATCTGTTTCAATGAACCAACATCAAACCACAGGTAGTTTTCCACTGGAGAACTGCCTGGCTTTCTACTAGCTAGCCTGGTGGGCTTCTTGGGACACAAAGATTGTAGGCGTGCTGCCACCAAGCCAGGAGCCTGGTACAGCTGGGAGACCTGGCTGAAGTCAGCTGCCCCAAAGAGTAAGATCCCAGCCCCAGCCCTGGCTTGACGTCTCTCTCTGTAACAAGCAGCAGCAAGGCTGGAAAGAAGCACGTCCTGGAGAGCACATTTTATTTTGGAAATACTATGCGTCATTGTTTCTTATTCCTATTTTTTTTCCCTATAAACTTCTCTTTTGTGGGTAATTTCAAAATAACTGGTTTCATTCCAAATCAGAACAAAACCAAATGTCAGAATTTCCCACGAACCAGGAATTTGATAATTTGGCCAGTCTTTCTGGTAATAATCCAGATTTTTTTTCAATTAAATTGGACGTGCTGCTTGATGTCAATGAGTAGTTTGAATTTCTATATAGCTTCGAATGCTTCTCAAAACACTTTCTGAACAGAAATAAACTGTCATTCAGCTTATATCCAGCTGCCAGTCGGTGAAGGCACAAGCAGTACCTGGACTGGGGGGAAGTCTTCTCCCAAGGGAGCATCCCCAGTGCTTGGTGAGGCTACCACAGCATGACCTGTTGAGCCCTCAGAAAAGGTCGTCAGCCTTGTTCTCAAAACATATTGAGGGACTGGATCAGATGCCATATGCCACATTCCCCTGTCTTAATCTTATTAAGCAATATTATAAAATAATAAACTCTCAGAATTAGATGGACCAGTGCAGAGCACCTAATCATCTGCTCGGAAATATAGCTATTTGCATTAAGCGTCACTCCCTTACTGGGGGGACAGCTGGCCTTATTGTTGGCCTTATGAAGTGAGACAGAATTGACTTGGAAAGTAGGGAGAATACAAGTCACCAACAGTTTCACCTACAGAATCACAGAATCACAGAATCACAGAATCACAGAATTTCTAAGTTGGAAGAGACCTCAAGATCATCGAGTCCAACCTCTGACCTAACACCAACAGCCCCCACTAAACCATATCCCTAAGCTCTACATCTAAATGACTTTTAAAGACCTCCAGGGATGGTGACTCCATCACTTCCCTGGGCAGCGCGTTCCAATGTCTAACAACCCTTTCGGTAAAGAAGTTCTTCCTAAGATCCAACCTAAAATTCCCCTGGCGCAACTTAAGCCCATTCCCCCTCGTCCTGTCACCAGGCACGTGGGAGAACAGACCAACTGCCACCTCGCTACAGCCTCCTTTGAGGTACCTGTAGAGAGCGATAAGGTCACCCCTGAGCCTCCTTTTCTCCAGGCTGAACAATCCCAGCTCCCTCAGCCGCTCCTCGTAGGGCTTGTTCTCCAGGCCCCTCACCAGCTTCGTCGCCCTTCTCTGGACTCGCTCATGCACCTCGATGTCCTTCTTGTAGCGAGGGGCCCAAAACTGAACACAGTATTCAAGGTGCGGCCTCACCAGAGCCGAGTACAGGGGGACGATCACCTCCCTAGCCCTGCTACGACTTGGGAGAAACCAAGATGGCAGTAGTTACATCTCTACGGACTGTTATATCAACCAAACACGTTTTAGAAGCCAGCCTGAGCAGGGCTGAAGTCTCCAATGCTTTTTACATCTACATGGCACAGACCAGGGTGCAGCAATGGGTATCTGAGCATGGCCCAAAGCTTCCAGAGGAATGACCAGACTCCATGTCTGAAATCAGTTCTGAAGAGCGTTTTGCCACCACCACCATGACTAACACCAAGGAGTCATTCCTGCCCTGCCCAGTCTGGCCAAGTGGCTTCAACAGGGATGCTACATTGGCAACCCACATGCAAATATTCCCAAAGCTGTTATTGGAGATTTCTCTGCAAAAGAGAGGGGGCCAGACCTGGCTGAATGTAATGATTCCCAAAATGCTCCAGCATGGCCAACAAAGTTAGTAGCTGAAGAAAAACACTATCATGATATCTGAAGCTGCAAATGCTGGAATCTCATACCTCCCAAACAATCAAACTTATATTTTTTGTTTGTTTGAAAACGCTATGGTCATAGTTTACTCCCATATGTTTAAGTAGTATTCCTGTATTTAAGCACTTCCCAGGGCTAGGCCACCTTGAAATTGTACCAGTTTAAGAGGTGAGGGAAAGAACAAGATACAAGTTCAGGAGAAAGCATTCATTAATAGTTCTTCATCAACGGAACATCCCTTTAATGAGTGTAGGGTTCAGTCAAAGGGAAAATATTCAGATAATAAATAAATAAATAAATAAATAAATAGAAATCTAGGTTTTGCTTTCAACCACTTCACTCCAGTTAACTAGTGTGGGCTACACAGGATTTCTGCTTCAGAGGCAACTGAATCCAGCTGAGCTGATATGTAAACTTGCTTTAGTAGAGAGCCTGCAAGTACTGGAAATTACTGTTTTGTATCCAAAACTCACTGTCATCAAAGTAGAAACATGGTGAAAGCATTACTACCTCTGTGTGACTACACTATAGAAATCTCTAAGGCTTTTTGTGTTTTCTTCAAAATAGTTCTGGCCTTACCATGGATACTCCAACACAAGGACACCTGTTATTCTGCTCTATTTCATTCCCACAGAAGCTGCTGTGAAGCAGTAAGATCACCCCACAGAGCACTGTGCTCCTGGAGCTGGCTACCAAGATTCACTTTCTAGAACTAGGACAGAATGGGGGAAAGTACCTGAAGTCATGTCTTTTTGGAGGCAGTATGCCAGAGAGGAGACCTGTTGTTCCCTCTCTACCTTTGTGAGACAGGGACATGCATGGGGCTATGTTCCTCTTCGTGTGCTCCTTGGGCGTCAAGAAGAAAAGCACACTGCCATGTAGCTCTGCCTTTCCTGAAAGAAAGGTGCTCTTTGTCTGTGACAAACCTCAGCAAATTTGCCATGCCATGATCTGGAAGACAAGACTGTACCCTGGTCATCCTTCCTATTAAGCTCTAAAGTATAAGTTGAATCCCAGAATATGGCAGGCAACATTGGGAGACGATTGTTTTGGTGCATCTTTTGTCTCACCATGTGAGGATCACAGTCTTCTGAGCTCTATTTAAGGTTGAGAAATTTATAACACATTCATTACCACCTTTCAGTGTGCAAACTGATTTTCTACTAGCTGAAAAATGCACTGGGAAAAAAAAAAAAAATAAATAAAAAATAAATAAATAAATAAATAAAAAATCAGAAGAAAAGCAGATCCCAGATAAATTACGTATGTAGGAAAACTTGAACTACCAATTTCCTGGAAATCTCAAAGGCATCTTCAGACCCCTGCCAGCAAGTCCCGGGCATGCAGCACAAGAGGAAATGCTTGTGAGGTGCTTGGTAACGGCCTGGCAGGGAATTCATCTGGGGGTGGCCATCCGCGTTGATGTCCACAAGGCTTGTTTTCCACTCTCTTCTATTAATAAGGTTAATAAGTAAAACCATGTGCTCTACTTATGCGTGACATGTTAGGCATATTGAATGCATGGCAGAATCTAATGGTCCATTTTTTAGAAGAGATTAAAAGAACAAAAGGTGTTGGGGAAGGTAAATTTCCTGAGGCACTCAAAAAACAATCAAACCAGCAGATCAATGGGAATTGATCCACCTTGCTGCTCATCTCTTCAAGCTGGTAACATGAACCTCTGACAACAAGATGTCAGCCATTCACCTTTATCATTGATGTAGACGATTGGCATCAGATGATGGCATTGGTTTCATTGAAGAAACAACTATGGATCGTGTAACATGCTACTGTTAGTTGGGAAGGCTACAAAAAGGAGAGACCAAAATGATGCTAGAAAAACACAGAGAAAGAAAAAGGAGAAAAGAGAAACACTAATATCAACTCTCCTTTCAAGGGATATAGTTTTCCACTTGACATTTTGATACAGTGGATGAGCTACAATATGCTTCAGTAAGTAAACAGCCTCTACAATCCAGCCTTGTTTTTTGTTTAAATTTTTCATTCACATCGTGAGCTTTTGATACAAGAAGGGGTATAAATAAGTCCTAAATATAAATCAGTACACTAAGCCACAACTAAAACTATAATTTGGTCCTCTCCACAGAATAATTTGGATCAGTTTGTATACAGACTTTCTTCCAGCAAGAGAGTTTCTATAATGTGCATGTGACTTTCTGCTGCTGTGCCAGAATAATCCACACAGCAAATCATCCATAATTTCAGATACATTCCCAGAAATCTATTCTGTATCCCCTATATTCAACAGTTGCTGTTATTGATGGCAGTGATCCTTCGTTCCTCTAAAATGTGGTTCACACTCTTTCATTATGCACAGGTTCATCTTTTCAAAGGTTTGAGGATTTTGCATTTGAAAGATTTCATCAGATCAGTGTGAGTGCCAGCAGCAGTACGTAATGTGTCTTACAACCACAGCTGGGGATGGTTATTTCACAAGTCATTTGGCAAAAGCCACACAATTTTATGGGCTTTAAAAAAACATTTTAGACGAAAGAAAAGGTGGAGACCCTTTCTGGAGGTGCCTTTCCAATAATCTTTGACCTCCCAATTTCTACCTCTGAGCTGCCATGCACATAATGACTTTCCATGGGTGATGTTACTGCATTCCAGCATTCCAGTGCTACCATGTGCAACAAGTTGATTACAATCTATGGGATCCATAAATCAAAATGTCATGGCTCACTGTTTGACGACTGGTTGCCCTAATGTCAAGTGCAATTTCATGGTGGCAAGAAAGTAATTCCTTATTAAGGAATTTTGTGATATGCCCAAAGAGAGATGCAGTAGTAGACAAGCCTCCAAAAGAAGGAAGCAAGGAGTGGAAAACAACCTCAGAAGCAGAAAATTTAACATTGACTGCTAAGACCTAAGACACTTTTACCCTGCTTGCTGGGAGCAGGGAGCATTTCAGGACAGTTTCATGTGCCTGTGAGGGTATGCAGTTACATTTTTATCGCTTTGAGCTGTGGTGGTGTTGATTTGGCAAGCAGTGGGGCAATTTTATTCCAGCTGGTGACTTTTAATGGGATGGGAATCTGTGCTATTTGTCAGATATCTCAATCAACCAGAACTTCTGAGCATTTAAACAAATCTGGAAATGGGATTTTACAGTATGAAGAAAAATGTTCAGGAGACTAGAGGCTAGTTGCAAACATTTTGTAAATGAGCAGCAGTTTCCCGTTACATTTTTATTTTAGTATTTTCCTGGAAAATACTAAAAGAAAGCAGCAGAATTTAATAATTCTCTTCAGCACCTTCAGAACAGCCTATTCAACTGCACAAATGGTAATGTTTTAGAGACATTACTATCTTCCATCTTTTTTCTTTTTTACTGACAGAACTGTCATTGTTGAGATCTCTGCCCAAAACAGCAGTCGTAACCTACATCAAGAAACTTCCCGTTGTTCACAGAGCTTGTGATTTATTTATTTATTTATTTTTCCTGTGGAAAGGGTACTTTTTCACTTGTAGTATCAAAACAGACTACAGAGCTTTGATATTTTGAAATTGTTTGGGAGGGAAGTTCACAGTGTCTTCAGTGTTGAGTGCAGACTGGCTCTCGATTCAGGGTAGTCAGTCTACACTGAAAGAAGTGTCTGGGTCATTTGCTATAACTTTTGGCCTGAGAAATCTGAGAAGCAGCAGAAGTGAAAACAGTGTCCATGGGTAATCACTAGGTTAATCTACAAGTGAAATCTACACTTTATAAAGAGCCTGGGCTTTACAGTCTTCCAAAAAGCAACACAATCAACTGAAACATTAAACAACATCAAGCAGTGGAGAGCAACTATTGTAAACCTTTTCTGAAAACCCTCTGTCAAACACACTGTGTTTCATTAATGTTTCCTGATATATATTGACAATTTTCTGGGAAAATATTCCAATGGAGAACTTTGGAGTCAGCAACATTTTGGGGCAGAAATAACATTTTAAGTAATAATCTCAGTTACTGGTGTGAGCACTTACACCTACAGACTGATCTGTGGGAGTTACACCTCTCCTATCACAAAATACTGGGAGAGCAATGCCTCCAAGTTTAAGAAAATCTTTGCAGCATGTTTGAAAATCAGACATCAAATGAGGAGCTGCTCATGAATGAAGCTGCACAGAGGAATCTTATTATCTGAATGTCTTAACATCAACAACATCGTCAGAAAAGAGCTGATGGGTGAATTACACAAAGACAGATGATACTTTTCTTATTAGACTCTCATCAGTCCTCTCCTTTTATTTCGAGCCTACAAATTTTAACATCAGACTTTTATTTACAATGTTGTAAGTTCAACATATTGTTTTATCACTTCTGTATTCAGGTGTGCCCAGGAAGGGAATGGCCCAGTTGCCGAAATCTCTTGAATATTGATGAGGAAAAAGATAGCTCAATTATGAATTGATAAAAGTTATGCCCCACTTGTCTCAGTAGTGATTCAGACCATCAGCCCCAGTCCTTCCACACTGCTGACTGAAAGCATGAAGTACCAACATCAGCAAGACCCTTGGCAACACAAGTTTCTTCCGGTTGTTGTAGCAACAAGTCAGACCTTTATTAAACAACTATATCATCTTGGACATGTTATTTCCCCAGTCTTTCAAAACAGACTTTTCTAAAACTGAAAAAGATTAATTTGGACAGATATATCCATTGTAATGTTCTCATTAAATACTGTGGAATAAAATTTCTAGCATTAGAACTACATGGACTTAGGCTTAATTTCCAGGGACTTCAGGCCAAAAAAAAAAAAAAAAAAAAAAAAGTGTTGATAAGACAGAGCTAGTCTTCTTAAAACGATGGATTCAATCTCTAAGGGCTTTCTCTGTAGGGAACAAAACAAAGACACTTTGTCTTTTGTCCCTAGAGCATTCTCTCAGAAGTGTCCAGGAGGGCCATGTTAACACAGACATACATGAGTCTCCAACACAGAGAGACTAGTACTACTCTGGTCTGGTATCTTATTAAAAATTATACAAATATTCCAAAACCATTAATAGGTATTACCTTTAAAGACAGGCTCAGAGGGCTCAAAAGAAGATGCAAAGGGGAAAGGGCTGAGAGACTTATTTTCCCCTTTGAATGTAGTGTCTCAAACATGATGGTGGGCATATTTGATTCTTACATGCTGAGTTCCTTTTGGCCTTTTGCAACCTGAGTTCACAGGAGGTGCTCAGAAGCAGAGGTTTCTTCAGGAAATGCTGGGTAGGCAGTATTGTTTTACTTCTGCATCTGAATGAAATCTGCCAGAAATTTGCAAGCACTGGAACATTCTCTTTATTTTCATAGCAGAGTAATTATTTTCCTCACAATGTGGTTCCAAAAGCCTTTAGGGTTTTTCAGCCCCTCCAGTCACTGGCTAATGGCTGGCACAATTTAGACTGGCATTTACTTATTCTCCATGGTGTCTCTCCATAAACTTCCCATTAGAGGAGTTTGTTGCTATGACTTCATCTCAACCAACCTCAGCCACAGTTCTAAAATGACAGCAGGGAAACAGTAAAAGTTTGATGTGCACTTCTCATTAGTCTCTATTGCTACAGCAGCGAGTGCCCCTGCAGAGAGGAATGGAGCTCAAAGCATCTTGGGGGGATTAGCTGTAGGACATGGCAGCTTTGGAGGCCTTGTGAAGAGGACAGGGATTATATTGAGTAGCCATAGCCACACCACCACTTCCCGTGGAATTTAAAAGAAGTACGTGGCTTAAACTCACAGAATCACAGAATGGATGAGGTTGGAAGGGGCCCCTGGAGGTCATCTAGACCAACCCCCTGCTCAAGGAGGGACACAGAGCAGGTTGTCCAGGACCGTGCTCAGATGGATTTTGAAGATTTCCAAGGAGGGAGACTCCACAACCTCTCCGGGCAACCCGTGCCAGTGTCCCCTCACCCACACTAAGCTCTTAGATGTAGAGCTTAGGGATATGGTTTAGTGGGGACTGTTAGTGTTAGGTCAGAGGTTGGACTCGATCTTGAGGTCTCTTCCAACCTAGAAATTCTGTGATTCTGTGATTCTGTGTGATTCTGTGATTCTGTGATTCTGTGACACAGTAAAGAAGTTTTAGACTTCAGTAACAATATCTCATGTTGCAAAGCATAAATTTTGCTCTCCCTAGGGTCCGGATGACTGTCTACACATCTGTAATTTCATTGAGCTTTGCAGGAGCAAGTGTCACACAAAGCAGGTTAATCTGGGTGCAGCACTCCTGAATCACTGAATGCCATAACCAGCCATCTGACAAGTTCAGAGGGACAGAGTGAGCAAAATCGGTACTAGCCATACAAAGACATGGCAATGTCTGTGTCTTTATCCATGGTCATGTCATTTCCAATGGTGGCTCAGAGGTAGCTCTGTAGAAAACAGGACTGAGGCATAACTGCTTTAATATTCCCATGACAAAGAAATGGGTTCTTACAGGCATCCCTTAAAGAGAATGCAACAGGATCAGTGTACGCAGAAACAAGTAGTGTTAATGTAAACAGCTGTTGCAGTTCAGACACTTCTGACAGGTCCTGCTTGGTGGCTACATTGAAGGAAAGCAAAGACAGAAAGAACTGGAGAGCTAAACTACAAAGAAATCAGGTTCCAGCTGGAGATACGGTCCTTAATGTCTGATGGATCAGTTCTGACAAGAAGTTCTTCCAACAAAAGGACTTCAAGTCTATTAAAAAATAGTGATTGGATTTGTTTACAGCACAACAACTTCAAGCAAAAATTATGTGTAGATTTTGGATCCATTGTTTGATAATGGGAGTCACAGCATGCTATTTAATTGTACATGTTGACTACTTAGAGGACTGTGGTCCTGGTAGGAAAGCACCATATGTGTTTCTGCTCTGACCAGGGCTCCCACACACATTGTCTAAAGGATAACTGCTCTGTGCATCCTTCTCTCCCAGGGTTCCTTTATTCCTACATAGCCCAACAACAAGCTGAGCAATACAGTAATGAGCAATACCGAAGAAAAAAAGAAAAAAAGAAAAAAAAAAAAAAAAAAAAAAAAAAAAAAAAAAAAAAAAACTCTTTTTCCCTGTGGTTTGGGATCTCCAAGAGGCTTCTCTCATATCTGCAAGCTAAGGTCAAAGTTTTCCCTCTGATTGAGCTTTCTCTTTCCTGAGCTGATTTACCTTAAAAGGGAGAATATGTTATGTTGAGGCCTCTTTCCTTCCTGAGGATCATAATAATATCTCCTTAGCCAGTCAACCATACTCATGGAATTGACAGTTAATCACTTTTTCCATTTTATAACTGTTTTGAAATGGGCCCATGGACCAAATGTGTGCACACACACCACTCCAAATGTGTCTTATTCCCTTGCAATGCAAGAGTGAATTTCATCTGTAGCTGTAGATAAAAAACCTTGTGTTTAATTTTCACACTCTGGCCTTTTTTTATGTACTAAGTTTTCCTCTCCACATACATGGCCAGAACTAACAATTGTGCACACAAGTGACTGAATGTCCATAAACTAAAAAAAAAAAAAGTTTGTTTAAATGGCATTTTTGTTTGTTAAAGGTTTAGCCCCTACAGGCATATGCAATAGGACTATTGTCTACAGAAATAGTACTGGAACTGGGCCTGTGTCACCAGAAGGCATGCAACTCTTAGCAAACACATTCAGTCCCAGCTGAAAAATCACATTTTTTTTCAAAAACAAACAAACAACAACAACAAAAAACTGTTATAAATAATGTCTAGATTTAAGATTTAAGCCTGGCACTTGAAATAACAGTAACATTCCCATGCAACTTTTGGGTGATTTGTCTAAGTGTGGCTGCAAGTTTCTAAATCATGCCCATAATAATGAATCTTCATTATTGAAATTTAATCAATTAAAATACTATTTAAATAAAGCCATCTACTATTGAAAATGCCAATACACAGAAATTCAAGAGAGCAAACATCAGTTTATTGCCAACCACAATCATCTTACTGATTTTACCTGGGTGATCAAAGCAGTAATCAAAGTTTATACCACATATGCATATTATAACATTTTCCTATGAGCACCTTAGAATTGTCTCAAGTGTATGTATGATTCAGATTCAGATCCTGCATATTTTCTATAAAATATATTAGGCCAGAAAGTGCTTCTAAGAAACTATCTGAAAAAGTGAAAGAAAAAGATGCTTATATATTTGTTGGTTTAGTCATATAAAAGGACTTTTGAAAAGCATAACAAAGGCATGAACAGACCAAGACAACTTTTAAGAAAGTTCTCCCCTTTTTTTTTGGAGGAGAGGAAGCGAGAGAGACATTGTGGTGTATTTCAGCTGTGTAGTAGGGTAAAGCCAACACAGTGACATGAAGTTCTTACATAGAAAATGAAACTGAAATATATTGATTAAGTTAACCAACAGGAGAATACCAGTTGAAAACAAAACAAAACAAAAAAGTTCATTTTAATTTATATTCAGGTAAATTTGAGTGTGTAGACCACACAATGAGTGTGTTTGTTCTATGCATAGAGAAACTGGGACCACCAGGGAATTTTAATATTTCACAAATGCAGAAATATACTGTGTGTAAAGGTACTATACAACTGAGTTCACTGAAAAGCACATTACTTGAAGCCACAGAAATAGAACCACTCTTTGTAACTTTATCTCATTTGTAGGTTTGGTTTTTGGACCATGTTTCTGCTAAGCAACAAGACATCCATACATGAGTTATAAGGATAGAGTTATTAACTCATAAATAACAAATACAGCACTCCTAATGCCCACAAATGGGATCACAAATCGTGCACCGCATGATACTCTAGCTCCATATAGAAACTTTTGTCATCAGCTGCTGAAGACAAAATTAAGTCTGTGGGCACATGAAGAGATCTTTCTAGGTTACAGCATATTTTTTTGTACTTGGCAAGCAAGTACACCCAATTCCAAGTGAGGACTGATTGGTAGCTCCAAAGTCTGAGAAACCAGAGGGGTAATTCTCCTCATTCCCTATGAAACCCATGTGCTTCTCAGGCACATACCCTATGAACAGGGTTCTTCTCCAAAGGAGCCCACAGAGGAACTGCATAACCATGATTTTGGGAAGAGAGCATAGTAATATTAGCACTGAGACATCCCTGTGGTGGTCAAGGTGCTTTCCGCATTGTATACCCACAGCCCATATTGCTACTTCCAGCAAAACCAGACTGCAAGCAGCAAGTATTTGTATGTACTTTTGGTATCTTTTTATGGTTGAACAATAATTTCTCTTTCTCTTTCCTGTGTACTAATTTCACAGTTATCCAGGCTAGGAATCAGTTGCATCAGAGCAGCTCCAACCTGTCTGGCTTGCCTATGTTTCCCAAAAAGGAAACTGAGGCAAGATGCATGGAGGCCAGCCTTATGTCCCAGCCGGCCACCATGCCACTATGGGGCCTCACTGCTGACTCTGAGGCTGCATCTCTGGGGAAACACAGACTGTTTCATAGTGGTTACTGTAGTAAAAATCACTTTTTCTTCTACTGTTTTGGCCAGGTCTGCAGTCACTGCAGCTCTGTAGCTAGGCATGGATCAAAGGACTGGAAAAGTATTTCCTTGTGCAGCACGCCCTTTTAGTTGCCTTTCCCCCTTCTAGCACCTCTGTGCAGTAACACACAGGAAGCGCTTATTATCCAAGCCCAAGAGTTTGTCATAAAGTTATTTTCCCCCTTTCCCCACACAAAACTGCTAAAAGGGATATTTTCCCTGCTGTTGACTTATGCTTTACATAGTTCAATGAAAGCAGGTCGAAGAGATTAATTGGGGATAAGGAGTGTCAACAAAGTATGAAGTCATTTCTTAGATTTTCAAAAAATATTAACTTTCATTGGTGGTGGTGGTGGTGGTTCTGTTTTGGTTTTGTTGTTACAAATTTTTTTATTTTTTTTTTAAAGTTGCTTTGTATATAGCTGTCTTTTAATTACATGAAATGCTTTTGTTGTCAAGACACCATGCAGTTCTGACAGCTTTTGCTTTTATCTAGGATTTGAAGTAAAAGTCAAAAATAGTTATGCTCAAGTCATTATTTTTTTCCTCAAAGAACAGGGTTCTTACACCAATTTCAGTTTTACCAGAGTTAGTCAACATCTAAGTGATTATAATTGAGCCTGACTGACTTGACAGAACAAAAATCCGTGAGGAAGAATGCAGTTTTCTAATGTGCTTTTGTTAATCACATGGGTGTTTTGACTGTTAAATAAACTCTGAGATAGCTGTGAGATGTTTTAGCAAAGCGTTCTGAAATGGCACTGGCTGACTCTCCTCAGCAACTGCACACATAACAGATAAATTTGCCCTTGCTTACACAGTGTTAATATGTTTCAACGAAACAATAATAAGTAAAAAAGTGCAAGATCAGATTTTGATGAAAATCTACCTTAGATACAGGAGCTCTATGCATGCCTTTTTATCAACTGTGGCTTTTGTTTGTTTAATCACACTTTGCTGGTTATAGCTCACGATGCTGTTAATCTATTAGAAATAATAGCAGAATAAGCTTTTAACTTGTTAATTTTATTACACCAAAGATCAAATTTACTTTCAGTCTCCTGTGCCAGAAGATCCTGTCTGTTTATTCTAGCTGGAGAGCATGACAGTCAGTGTTACTTAAAAGGGATCATTTTTTCCCACCAGGAGATAAATGTTTTAAAACATTTAAGCACTCTAATTTTTCTTCTTCAGAACACATGGCTGTATGTTGGCACTGCTGGGAGTTATTATTGTATTTAATAGCATACCATTATCTAGCCTCCAGCTGTCTGGGAACATGAGGAAAGCACAGCTAGATATTTTTACCATGTATGATGCTTAGCCCACAACATATAAAGCTGATCAGAGGGCTATGGATGGTATCCAGCAAAAACTTGGTTATGGGGTTGCTCTTGTTTTGTTTTTAAAGGGCTATTCAGTAATTCAGCTGCCATCCAGGTCTTTGCTCTGCTTTCTCTTTCTTCAGTTTGTAGTTAGCAAGTAAATAAAATGCAAATGAAGATTCCTCACCAGTTTTGCTGCTTGCCGTGGCTTGGCTTTATCAGCCCACACTAAACATGCACTGGGAAAAATGCTGTCAGTATTTTAGGAACTTGAGCAATAGCAAATCACAAGAGTTTCCAGTTCAAGACTGGTGCAGTTAAATGAATGAGAAGATGGTGGTTTCAAAGAGAGTCAAGGAATGGATTCCTGACACCAGAAAACCTCTCCCCGACAGAGCTACAGGAAAAGCACTGCCAGACCTCATGGCTTGACCCGAATCTAGGAGCTAGCCAGCCCCAGCTGTGTTTCCTAGAAAGCTGTTGCATTTCTACATCATTAGTGCAGTTAACTCTCCTGCAATTCATTCAAAATAAGTCCTGTTCTCTAACAACAGTTCTCCTGCACCCATTGCAGAGCAGCTGAGAAACTCATCAATCTACTTGGTCAGATGTTATATTCTGTTAGTTTTCTCCATATCACCCTAGCCAGGAACATCCCAGTCTAACTCTGCCTTGTAATTAAGCGTTTTCACTGACAAGAGGAAGCCTGTTCTTGCAACTCCATCGACACTGGCAAAATGACACCTGAATGCAAATACTGTGAGATTAGAGTGGTGTCTAATACGTGTTTTCTCCTTCAAAAATTGTTTTGAGATCAGCTCATCTCCCATTCCTTTTCACTGGTCACTCATACCAAGCAGAAACCCCATGTAAGTAAGTTGCAGTAATTAAATTTGGAGTTCATGAGATGCTAAAGGGGTGGGAGGGGGAGGAGGAGGAAAAGGACAGAAGGACGGATAGACAGAAGGAAGGAAGGAAGGAAGGAAGGAAGGAAGGAAGGAAGGAAGGAAGGAAGGAAGGAAGGAAGGAA
>CM021766.1:108622486-108635145 GCA_011076525.1 Nettapus auritus | reverse complement strand
AAAAAAAAAAAAAAAAAAAAAAAAAAAAAAAAAAAAAAAAATATCTAGCATTGATAAATGCCAGGCTAAAGAAGGCTCTTACAAGTAGAAAGACATAAATGAGAAGCAGAGGTCATGTCCAAGTGAAGAACATATAGCATACAAAATTTGTATGTGAAATGCAAAAACATAATAAATCAGAAAACATTTTGAAGAACATCTTGCCACAGGCATCCCAATTAATCACAAAAGTCTTGCAAACACAAAAGCAGCAAGAGCTTTGTCAGAATCTGTGTTACATGACAGAGATGTAAAAGGAGATTTCAAGGAAGATAAGACTGTATCAGAAAAGCGAAATTATTGATTTGTGCTGGTGTTTATAATGAAAAAGCTCAGAGAACTTTTTTGTGTGTGAAACAAGATTGAAATATGTTTTTTTGTTTTTGTTTTGTTTTTTGTTGTTGTTTGGCGGTGGGGGGGATTATATTAGGTAAATAAAACAGCAGCATGTCTCCAAGATCGGATGCCACTCACCCAGCAGTCCTAGAGGAACCAATGTCCTAACTATGCCTTTTATCACTTCAATGACTTCTAAGGGCTCCCAGCCTAGAGAAATGGAAGGCTGCACAGGTGACAAAACTTACTGAGCAGGTCTCAGGAGCAAGGAAATACTCAAGATCATTAGTCAAGCTTCTATGTCAGGCAGATTGCTTGGAACTTTCATAAGTGTACCCATAAATATCTCAAAACAGAGAAGAAACAAGTAGATTTTATAGAGGGTTGTCATACCTCCTAGATGCGTTACGCTTCTTTGAATATACCAATGAACATGTGAATGGGATGATTCACTTGCTAATATATTTGGATTCCCAATAGGCTTCAGTAGATTGGGAGACATAAAGAAGCTATAAAGAAGCTAGGCTGTCATGGAAAGAGGAGAAAGATATATTTAACTATTAAATAGTAACTTAAAAAAAAAAAAAAAAAAAAAAAAAAAAAAAAAAAAAGGAAATAAACAAACAACCAGCTCTCAAGGAAAAAGATCTGCTCCATTAACTTCATTTCTCAACCTACCACAACAGATCTGTAACAGAGGCTGAATAGTGGATAGAGATTGTTCATAACACAAAATTTCTCTGAATTATACAAATTAGAAGGTACTACAGAAAGTTACAAAAACATCTCTGCATGACTGGACAATAAGATGTCAGGTAGTAATTCACGCATTAAATGTAGAGTAACATACACCAGTTAGTATAACCTTAACTATAAGGAGAATGGTAAACTTTATGTCAATTATCATTCAAGATAGATCTGGGAAACTGGGAATATATAACAAAAGCAGACCTTTAGGAAAAACAACATAGTAGAAGCTACCAATCTTATAGGAAAAGTATAGAGAAATTAGAAAAAAATATATATTGCTATCGTGTTTTTAATATTATAAATCTGTGATGGATCTGCCCCTTGAATCACATGGGCAGACCTGGTCATTGAAAGGAGATATATTAGAACAGAAAAGGTAAGGATAAAGGCAATAGGATAGGGGGAATTAGAGAGTCATTTCTCCATGAGGGGGGAAAAAATGAAGTTAGCCAGATCTCCTCAGGCTGAAAAAGAGGCAGTAAGTGACAGACATTATAGAGATCTTCAATTTCTGAAGGGCATGGAGAATGTGAACAGCGAAATATTAAACTTCACATGATGCCACCACACAACAGATTTAACACAAGCTGCTGAAAGTCCTTTTTCACACAGCAGATGACAAAATCGCAGAACTCTTTACAACATACTATTACAGGGGCTAAAAGCAAAAGGGGCCCAAAAGTAGACAAGTATGCAGAGAGTCCATCAAAGATGCTAAAACACAGTAAAGGAGCCTCCAGCTCAAGAATGACTTTAATGACAGTTTGCCAGAAGCCATGAAAATAAAATATGGGAAGGTGTTGCTGTCTAACTGCCCTACCAGTATATTTTTCCATTGGCACCTGGTACTGGCCATTATCAGGGAGAGTACAATATTCTCCTTCCATTGGCCCACTGTAATGGTATTTATGCTGAAGAGCAGGTTTTCACTAGCATGTGCTTGGCAGGTTTTTTCCACTGATGTAGTTCAGGTGCATTGCATAGCTGGTCAGTGCAGGGTCACGGCACATTTTCAGCCCTCTATTTGGTGATTCTGGTCAGGTACAAGTCCCTTTCCAGACATAAACATAAATTAAACATGACCACAAGATATCCCTAGAGGAGCTACTGAAATAAGGGGAGGAGAAAGGGTTAGAAGAAATTAACAGCAAACAAGCTCTTCCAAGTGTATTTTTCATCCACTGTTTATCCAGATCTCACGCTAGCCTGAGAGTATATTGTATGGCTTGGGCCATGTTGAGCAGGCACTGGGAACACAGCAAACCTGACTTAGGCCCAATATGTACGTGAAATTACAAAAGCTCTTAAGAATTACATAAGGACTCTCCAAAGCTTTAAAAATATTGCATATTTCTTCTTTCAGGTAAGGTAGGCGTATGACGTGAATCAGTTTTCTTCAGTGATTCTATTTCTCATCTTGCTAAAACCAGGAAAATACAAAGCATTTCTTTGTTTTTCTCAGCTGCTCCATCAATTATCAGATAATTGTTCTCTATCTCCTTTTTACAGCCTAATAAATGGAGTTCCCCACATGAGACCACAGCATCAATGGTTCCTCATTGCAATGTGTTACATTGCACACACTGTATTCCAAAGAAAAAGTGCTTTAAAAAATCTTAGAATATTACTACAGGCAGTGCTTGACACTGTTGACACGGTCTCCGTGATAAAATTAATATTGTGTGGAAAATATTAGCCGTAAGTTATCACTTAAACAGCATAGTTTCACATTAAATTACAGACACAGAAAAGGCTCAGTTAGCTTTATAATTGCTAGCACCGCAAACAATGTCATATTTTCAACAAAATGACCACCAGAGAAACATACTGCAAAAACAATCTATTATGATCAACAGCAATGACTTTTGTTTTAGAAGGGACAGAATTTCTACTGCACAGCTAGCCAACAGTTGGAAGTAAGGCCTCTTAGGTCATGGCATCACTAATTTTGTCTACACCAAAAGACTGCAATAGAGGTTTCTGCTGCCATAATATGAACCCCAACTTGCATTTGTAAAGTGTTCTGAGCTATTGGAAAGACACAATCTAAATGCAAATTAATCTCTCAGTATAATTTGGAGCATTCCAGAGCATTATCTATGTAAACAACTAGATTTTTATAGGGTTTTGAAGTTGCTTGTGAAGATAAATATCTCTGAAAATGAACAGACCCTGCCACAGAAAATTTACTAAGGGAAAAATTGCAGCAGCCTTTTTGGGAACATTCTTAAGGGAGTATGTCATATACTAGGAAATCCATTCTGGATAACGCTATAAAATTGCTCACCTTACTTCACATGCCAAATTCTTCTCTATTGAATAACAATTTATGGTACACTGCAGTGTCTGCCAGAAACTGCTGACTGAAAGCCACAGCTGTGTTCTTTATTGGGCAGAAACTACAGTTTTGTCTGATCCTTTTATTTATTGTATGAATGAATTCCCTGTAAGCTTTTTCAATAGCTATCTGGGCACAATATAGAAATGTCTTTATCACTTTCTGAGTGGTCTGCAAGGGCTGTTCCTGGTGACAAGCTTACTTTCCATACAGACAACAAATAAGGGAGCAAAAGTCAAATGCCTGATCTGAAGATTTTTCCTGGAACCATGGAAAGACCATGTGCTTGAGGACATCTAGAGAGCCAGAATTCTGCTAATAGACTCTTTGACAGCATAATATATGGTTAAACACATCAGCTGGTCCGTCCCCAGATTTCCTATAAAGCATTTTGTGTAAAGATGTGGATCAACCCAGATATTATCACATTCTGACCCATTCATAAAACTGTACAGACTGGAGAGTGCTCAATAGGGATGCAGGAGACATAATCAAAGAGCACCATCTCATCACTCTCAAAATGAATGGTATCCTACCTTGTTAAGGAACAAGATTCCTCATCTTTGAAAATCTGAAAGTGTGTCAAGAGAAATATCAAAACAATAAAAAAATTTAGATGCATATTTGCCAGAAAGTATCAGACACATTTCAAATGTTTCAGTTCAAGATGAACAGAAAAGACAACTTTTTAAATTACACCCAAAGCAGAATGTATAAAATTTATATTTCCAGATTATTCAGTGCCCTGTTCAAATATTTGCCTAAAATGATAACTGTTACTTTTGCATTTGCTCAGTTCCGTAGGTCACATATACCCTTTGCTCCAAAACTGAACAGTTAGAAATAATTTCAGTTAGGCTATTCAAAAAAAAAAAAAAAAAAAAAAAGAAAAAAGTGGAAACAAAATGTGGCCTAGTGCAAGAGACAAAACATATATGTAGGCCTTTGAATCCAAAAGTGTTAAAACTTCAGTCCTGAATAAAGCTGGAATAGATTAAATCACAATGAGAATATTTTATCACAGTTTTCAAGAAACAATTTTATTTTTAAGAAAAAGAGCTGATGCCATTGTATGATCCAGGCTTCACAGCAATTATCAACTTATGGATCCAGCTTTTATTAAAGAAGAAATCAAACACATCATAGGGAAGATTTCAAACAGTTCATTATTATACCCCAGACTAATCACTTTTAACATTTACTGTATTTGGGGAAACACCTACAAGAGCAGTACATGGACATGTTCAACACACAATGAAGGGAAAGTCCGAAGGACCATGGTGAGACTCAGCAGTCTTTGGGACTGGGCCCTTGCCCTGCTTGCCCTCTGGTTACCCCAGAGCTGCAGCATCCCTTCCTGGGCAGCAGCAGCAGACGGCTCATACCTGTGTGCATTCACCAACACCCTTCTTGCCCCATGCTTAACACAGCATTTGAAGAGCGTATTTCCATTCATTCCCTAAATAGTTTTCTCTCAAGTGCACTACATACAATACAGGCCTGAACAGAGGAAAATAAAGAATAATAATAATAAAACAGAAATACCACTGTGAGCCACTCCACTGATTTAGAGTTGTCTCTCTCACGATGATGGCCCAGGCTTGTGGACGGCCCCAGGGTTGCAATTGCATAGCTTATAAGACTCAAAACCTATAGTCAGCTCCCTCACTCTACCCTCCACCTCAGGATCTGGGAATCTGGACCAGTCTCCTCATATCTGTCATGCTTGCAGTTGTCTATGCCCCTAAGGGAACTGCTGAGAGGAACGCAATCAAAGGCGGTGTCTGCTCAACACCTGAAAACGCTGCTCCCCCCAAAACCATAACATGCAGTCTCCATACCTAGATGTTTTCAAGACCGTATGCCTGAGCAACCAGAACTGACCTCAGATCTCACCTGGCTTCAGGCAACAAGCTGGGGTTGAAACCAACCTGAATTATCCTCTGGCTTTACAATTAACTGCAGGCAGTTCTGTCATGCTACTGTCAGATTTGTTAATGAAGGAGATTCTGCAGAATGAGGCTGGCAATTCAGCACTGTTTGCCTCATTTTGGAGATAACTATTGTAACTTAAAACCTGAAAATTGAATAATTGCATAGCATTATCCAGACTTCTTCACGGGAATATTACCAGGATGAATTAAAGACACTATTAAGGTTCTAGATTCCTATACACAGACACACACAGGAAGAAATTCTCTGAAACCAAGGCAAAAATTTTAAAGGGTTTCATTAACTACTGTAACTTTAAAACAAAATAATTATTTAAATTAAACCAAACAAAAATAAATTTAAATTATTAAATTGAAAAAATAAATTAAATTGTTTTGTTTAAATTAATTGTTAACAATTTTAATAAGGGTTTTATTAAAGCCAGAGTTTCAATTGTCTTCTGAAGTATTGCATGATCATTTTGTAGGTTTTAATTTCTTCTTCCTCTTCCCCACCTCCCAGCAAAGTAAATTAGTGAAGAAGAATTTGTTTTACATACCAAATTTCTCATAAGCTTTCTATTAAAGTTTTAAGTTTTCAGTTCAACTCTCAGAATGAGGAACTCTTAATTTCAGAATGAAATTAGATAGAACCAAAACCCAAAGTCACTTAGAATACTTTCTGAACAGAGCTGGTGAGAAACCCAGTTATTCCATACCCATGTATATTCTCCCTCTCTTGATTCTTATGAGTCTGAATCAAAATTCAGATCCAGCTTGGTCCAAAACTTTAGAAAAGGTTAAGATCAGTTTTGTTACTTGCATGATCTCTATTTGTGAGCACTGGATTTTGCAATCATTGTTTACAGAACAATCAGAACATCTGGGATTACTGGAATTGAAACAAAAGGGATAGAGTTATTAAAAAAAGGAGGGAGAGGAGGGGAGGGTGGCATAAATAACAAGCGAGGTGCTTCTACAAATTCCCAATCAGAACTGTATAGCCTTTCAATGGAATCTAGAGGAATGTAGCTAGAGCTAATAAAATTAGTTATGTTCAAATTATACTAAACGCTTCATGACACTAAAAACTTTTTGTTGTTGCTTTTGTTTTTAACGAATCTCACTAAACCCAGAAATGATAAAATCACAATTTTAAACAATCAGAAAGAGTAAATTCAAAGCTTATGTTAGAACATTTGATCTAAACACCAAGCTTTCTGGAGTACAAACCAAGTTATATATATATATATATATATATATATGCTATATATATTTATATACATATAAAATACTTCATAGAAACACATATGTATATGTACATATAGATAAAAACTCCAAATCTGTAAGTTCTTACAGATTTGTAGGTTCTCTTACAGACTTGTAGGTTCTACCTGCACAGGACTGATCGATCATTTGCTGTTGACCACATTGTTTCATGTAACTCTTTATTCAGGAGAAGATGCCTCAGCATCACTAGTCATACAAAGTGTAGGGCTATCAAACCAAGCAAACATGAGCAAATTATACCAGTTTTAGTTTCCCAACATTCTAAAGTTTGCATCGGCATCAGTGAAAAAGATACCTGAAAAACAAAGTAAAGCCTCAATACACACGGACTTTGCTATGCACGAAGCATGCAAAAAGTGCCAAGCCATTTTCCCAATGTATCTTTATCGAAATAAGCTTAGTTCCCAGACTCATACACAGACAAGTTTTCTGCCAGTGGGGACCAGATAGAAGGATCAATGACTGCAGTGATCCTTATAAGAGTAGAGATTTTGACTTTAGCAAGGTGGGCACTCCAAGGTCTCATTGCTTCAGTTCAGCCAGCAAAACAGAAGACATGAGACAAATGAAAGATCTACTAGTACTTTAATTAAGCTTATGACTCAGGTATTTTCTCTTGCAATTGTAGACTGACCAGAACACTTTGCCAGAGGATTTCTAGCTGTTTCAACCTGCCTAACTCATTTGTAGTATTTATAATTATTTGTATGCATACATAATAAAATAATAAAATGCACACAAATCTGTCTTGCTCAGGTGAATCTCAAGGAGCACATCATAAAACAAATTTTCATCAGTTCTAGAACTCTGGGGTTTTGTTACGAGTATGTTACCCTATTGACATAATCTCCGTGTGTATTATTTCTAGCTGTCTGCCACCAAACCTGGGCTGTTGAAAATCAAACAAAAAAAGAAGAGAACAAAAAGAAAAAAATATAGTGAGCTAAAATCCCCCCAGAAATCATTAGGTTTTTAAAACCTGATTCCAAATTTAAAATTAGTCTCCAAATGTCTCAGAAGCTTGAATCTTCTTGTTCTCTACATATTCCATTTAAGCTTTTGGTGTCCTTTTATGCCTTTCCCATAATTTCAGAGGACCCTATAAAACACATAGCATTTCCAAAGCACTTGCATGTCACTGGACCAAACTCCAAAGTTCCTGCTGTTCTTGCTTGTCCAAAATATGTCATCTTAAAAGGAGTTTTGTTCAAAAACAGACTGCAGAGGGACCTGCAAATTCCGCCCACCCAGCAGTTTCTCTGTTCTGAGCAGATAGGCAGCACAGCTGTCAATTTTTCAGATCTGTGGTCTGAGGTATGCAGCCTGGGAGCTACATATCTCAACACTCCATCCTGCTTTCCTATAAGAGATGAGAGAGGCTGGGAAGATAACATCACTTGAAAAATAACTAAAATTATTCCTCCACCCAGAGGATTTATTTGAACTGATAGCGATATGTTTTTCTTCTACACTGTTGCAGTTTTATGCTTCTGCGATGCAATAATCTCAGCTCTGAGCACTCTTGGAGCAACAGCAGCACAGCTTCAAACATGTAACTCTTTATCCTTATTGGCATATCATTTTGTCTGTTCATCTCCATTATCACATGCATCTTGACTTCGGTCTCCCTGACAAATCAAACATATTTTAGTCTCAGACAGAAGAAGGATTTCTTAATGTTTCTGTTGCTCAGAGCACAGCTTGTAACGTTACCATGTCTTGAGCATGCCATAAACGTGGAATCTCTCTCAAACTGTGGAGCAGAGCCAAGACGAGATCAGAGCCACAGCAGCAGCCAATTTTTTATGCTCCAATTATCAACTACTCAAAGTTTTCATTCTGGAAAATTTCTAATTCAACAGCTTATTAAATGAAAAGTTTGTTACAGCACAGACATTAATGAGGCTTCTTTTAAAGAATATATTTGTAAGTATTGCAAGGAAGCTTAATTAACAACATCCTTCTCTAGTCTTTTCTTAAATTCCTTCTCTAATTTAATTTATATGTTAAAGAATATTTCACTTTTATGGTTCTATTAGTGAATTAGGCAAAGACGTCTGATTGCATGACAATTAGAGAGATAGTGACCTTTAAGTACCTTGGAATACGGTACTTTTTAATTTAAATTTTAAAGTTCCATAAAATTGTCCATAGATTTAAATAAATAAATAAATAAATAAATAAACTTTAACTGGCAGAGATTTTAATCAAAGTTGAGTGATACTGAAATTCTGTTGAATGACCCCCTGTTTATGCTTTCAGCAAATGAAAACACTCAGCTGAAAAGTGCAAAGTGACATCTGAGCTGTGTTTCTTTTTTTGTTGATGTTTTATTTTTTGTCTGAATATCAGAGAAGATATGTAATGTTTATAACCAATGAACATAATAAACACATTTGTGGCACTTCAGGAAAATGCATAACATTGGAAGACATATGTATTGACAATTATACTAACAATAACATCTTAGAAAAGGCAGGTAAGTTCCACCACAGTTCTCCGTGTTGCTCAAGGATACAGGAGTGGATGCAGAGGTGGGGAGGGGAAATGAAAATTAAGCCTCTTTACCTCATGGAGATATCTTTCTCCAGAATGCGAGATTGACAACAAAGGCCTGTTTTAGACATTTTGAATCAACCTCTTGGGCAATTTCATTTTCCACCAATGACTTGAAAATACACAAGTCACCCTCCCTGGGTTGAAGCTAGTTTTTCTGTAAATATCTGTCAAGATAATTATATAGATGATAGTCCAACAGAGCAGAGTCTGGTATCAACTTTTCTACTGAAATTAGTGCTACAATACCTTAACATTTTCTAACTACTTAAGTGAAGATAATCTTATTTTAGGGTCATATAAATCCAGGGGAATCTTGGCACCATATTCAGTGCAAGGCAAAAGGGGCCTATATCAGAGTAACAATACTTTGGTTATTTCCCATATGAAGGTGAAACCTCAAAGTAAACCACGTAGCTGTGTACATTTATTTTAGTTACTCTATCTATGGGACATTATTAACAAAACTTTAAAGAAAATTTATGCAGTTTTACTGCAATTTCCTTTTTTACCCAACACTCACTTCCAAACCTTTTGAAATATATTACGTTCAATTAAATTCTTTACCATCTTGCTCCTTAAAATTAACTAGGACTGAATTTTCAGTGTTATGCCTGGCCCTACATTTAATTACCCACACTTATATTCTAAGACACCATGCTGATTTCTGCCTAGAGGAAATGACCTAGGATCATTGGAAGCATATGAAGTTCATTTTAAGATGGAGCAATAACTTATATTAGAGGATGTAAAAGGTCTTAACCCCCAGTCCTTCAACATACTGCAGCAAAAATTTCCCCTTTTTTAATTAAAAAGAAAAAAAAAAAAATACCATCTGCAATGCATTTTTCCCCTAAAGTCACTTAACAGTCTTTAAAGAGAAAGTGTCTCCCTGGCACTTTCTGACTGTGCATAAGTGTGTATACATATATAGGAGGCATCTTCCAGCTTGGCTAGCAGGCTTTGCTGGTTGTTTTGGGCATTAAATTTCCTTCGTGTTCCTTTGTGTTGCAGCCTTTCAGAACATTCTAAAGCACAATCTTTATTTATGATAATTTTTCATTAGAAATAAAATAAAAATAAAATAGGGGACACACACACACGCTTTCCCCAGTGTAAAGTCTTTCCAGATCTTCATCCTGCTTGAAATTCACTGCTAAAAATGTCTGACAGCTTACAGAAGCACAGCTAGAGATTTGGTTGGCAGTTGCCAATTCACAAAAACATGGTGCCTGCCTCTTCAAAACATAAATGTATGCAATCATTCTAATTGTTTGGCGCTTGTCAGAGCATTGTTTGATTTTAATGAACTAGTATAAGTTGGTTACTCAGAATATGAATTTTAGAAATGCTTCAGAAAATGAATGACTGAATGACAAACTTGCAGCTCAATTTTGTCCAGTCATTATCATCTTAATGCTGAGTTATTGATGCTTTCTATTAAGAGCACTCTTTCTGGAATTTACAGATGACTAACTCAGTAAGCTTGCAAGGACTGATCCTGACAGTGCTATAACCTTTCCTAAAACAGCAAAATGAACTTTAAAGGCAAATGCAATTGTATTTTGCCTTTGAATTATCAGGCCAGGATGTTCTAGCATGGATGATTATTGTAGGCAGATTAGTCAAAGCCTAAACCAAGGAGGATGAAAATAATTTGCAAAAAACATTGGCCTCTATTGAGAACATGTGATGGTAGCTCCTCAATCAGAAAATCTGTAGGAGCAAGTTTGAACTAGAAGTATATTAAAAAGACTTCAAGAATACCTGGTCTCAAACAATGTAAATCTTAAAAGATTAACAGCTGCACCTTAATTTTGCCTTGCAAACATCTAACTGGACATCACCAGAACAAGTTATCACAAGAACTACTGGAAGAGCTTTCTGATTAAGTTTATCATGGACAAAAAATTCTAATTTTATTTGGCAGCTTCAAGTTTCTAGCATTTCCTGATTTTACCTGGTCAGTGAAACAAAAATATAGAGGTCTGCAGCTCTATTAGACATCAATTGTTAAAGACTTCCAAGCTTGTTAACATCAAGGTCTTTTCCCTATTTCAATAACTAGAATTCCTGGCCTCACGTCTTTTTTTCACTAATCCTCCAAAGCTGTCCCCCCGTCTCAGACCTCTGTTCCTCCGTTGCTGTTTTCACTGCTGTTCAGCGTATGAAAGGAGTGAGCCATATGTCCGAAGTTCCTTCTACCTCTCTAGGGCTTCCTCAGCCAGCTCTGCTGGGCCCCAGTGCCAGTACATTGGCCCTAGGGCAGCAACTGCTCATGTTGATTTCATCCTGTGCAGGTACTCCACCACATGGAGTCATGGGCCCACGTAATGTGGAATGGGTCAAATGCCTTACCTTACCCATAAAATGTGATGGGACAGAAAGAAGATCAACTTTCCATTCAGCTACAGTCTAGACATAAAATCATTTTTAAGGATGGCCATTTCTACCCTTGACAGGGGTATGTGAAACACAGTGGCTTAAATCTGAATGAGTCCACGCTCTTCAGGATTTTGTCCTGCGTTCAAAGTTTTGAAGATACCACTGACTTCTTTTAATGTTTTCTTGCAAGTTTTGTACAAACTATTTTGACAGTGTTTCTACCAAAATCCTCCTGTCATCTCAAAACACAGTTCAGGTCATTCTCCAAATGTTTCCAGGCTTGCAAATCTCTTTTCAGGTCTGTTGCAAGTGCCAGCCTTTAGCAAGTTTGTCACAGCCCTGGCTGAGAAAGATTATACAAAAAAAATTCAAAAGAACAATTTATGTCCAGTCCGTGGTTTGGACAAAGTTTCAGATCAGATCTTTATTTTGCCTCCGCCAGTTCCCATATTGCAGTTTATGAAGGAAACCTGAACCAAGGAATGCTCTTAGAGCAGCTACAACCAGTCTGGACACAAGACAGTAAAATCAAACTCAGAGATTTGTTTGTTCAAGTGCACTGGCTGAGCACCTTTACCATGTGTTAAATACAAGTTATTTGAAAGACATTCAAAAGCTAAACTGAGCTTAGTATTACCTTTTAAGTTTTATGGGTTGTGGAAATTTTCCCTGCTTAATTATCAAAGCATTTTATGGCCTTCTACAATCTCCAGGAAAAGAAGGACAGAACAGAGAGGTGGGGGAGGCATCCGGATGAAAGCCTGACCTCCAAAGCTCCTGGGGAAGTATAGCGGTTTTTAGCCTCCAAAAGCAAAACAGCGACTGCCCTTTCCAGGAGAGCTAAAGGCTTTGAAATTGGAAGCTGAGATGCAACAGCTGGAGTGACTTGCATGGCACATACCTGTTGTGCCCGAGACAATGCACAAGTCACAGCTCCTCCGCAGTGGAGCACTAAATAGGATGGCCAAGGCCTTCTGTGAGCCTCCTCTGATAGCTGCTCCTCCACCGCCTCATGGTCACAAAAAAAAAAAAAA
>CM021766.1:108572622-108622386 GCA_011076525.1 Nettapus auritus | reverse complement strand
AAAAAAAAAAAAAAAAAAAAAAAAAGCAAGGTGGCTTCAGATCACCATGCTGTAGCGCCACCTGTTGTAGAGCAACAGAATGAAGCGGCCTGTCTTTCTTCTGGACCTGGCTGAAACAATAAACACCAAAGAGGGAAAAACAATTTTAATTTAATTATGGCCCGAGTTCTACCTTTAATAGCCAAGGTAAACAATGCCAAAAGACACTGCTCTTCACAGTCTCCATGGGCTAGGCTGAGGCAACAAAAGATCTGCAGAGCCTTTGGACCTGCTGGAAGCCACTGTCAAGGCCATGGGAGAAGTGAATCAGGGTCTGCTAGAGGATCACCCATACTCTGGGCAACTTAATTCCTTTTCTGTGCCTTTCTTCACCCATTCTCTGACTACCTCAATTACTCTGACAGTAAAGAAGGATTCTGTCCCTTTGTGTTTGCACAGTCCAGTACTACAAGGCCATGTTACCCAGCCCTCCACTTACAAATACTGCAGAATCAAATAATTGAAGAATAAACTCTTCTAATTCTTATTCAAATCTCATTATGCTCCAGAGAGAATTCGGTACCTAAGCTTCTTGTAAATCCTGCTGGGAATTTAACTGGATGTTGTATAATTAAGGTTCTTTCAAAACATCATGACCTTACTAGCCTGTCCTTTGAAGATTTTGGCATTCAATAGCAGTGACTATGAAAGACTTTACAGTGAACCATAAATTCATTTCCAAGTTACAGTAATAAGGGAGTGTCACATTTATTCAGAATGTTTCCTTCCTTTTTCTATCAGAAGTTAAACACCAAGCACCGTAAATAACCTAGGCACAGTTGCCAGCATCAAAGTTTGGCCCAGGTTTTCGAACATTATTACAAGCTACTCGAAGAGCTTTCTAATGCTGTTAGACAACCACCAACTCAACATTTTGGAAAGCACAGACTTGCTTAAGCACATATATTTCTTCCATAACATGTCTGAGTGGACAGTGGTTCTGACACATACATGTAATGCTGGTGTTAATCAGGTAGGACAGCTATACAGCCACTGCATTGCAGCCAGTTCACCCACCAACATACTTTTTGCATGCAAGGCACAGGATTTACATATGCAAGAATTAGTGCAGTTTTAGGTGCTCAGTAGGTACTAGGCACAGTTATTTACTGTATATCATTATGATCAACACTCAAGATTGTGTAATTAAGTGTAATTAATACCCTCTGTACTCATACATTTCCCCACGTATGTCTGGTTTATGTCAAATCAGGTCCACTTCAAGCCAAGAAACTGAAGTGGCAGCAAGACATTTGCGTTTTGGCTTCACAACAGATAGCCCACCACTCTGCAAGATCTAAATAAAAAGCAGGGATTTTCAAGCTGGCAAGAGTAACAGAGAAAGAAAAGCTACACAGAAAAAATTTAATCTGAAGATGTCAAAGGATGATTCTAATAAAATGTGCACATGACAACTAGGAGATAAGTTTACAAAATATAGTCTTAATTTTCACAAGGTATTTATACTGTCTGAAAACATTACAAATCTTGAGAAGTGAAACCCCACCCCACCCCCTTAAAAAAAATAGAGATGCATTTAATAATATCTTATTTAATATTTAATTAAATATTAAAATTTAATTAAAATGTTAAAATTAATTTTTAATTTTTAAAATTAAAAATTTTATTATTTTTTAAGTTTATTTATTAATTTATTTATATTATTTATTTAAAATTTTACTTTTATTTATTGATTTATTAATAAAAATAATTATTTTTAATAAAAATTAATAATTAAAATATTAAAATTAATTAAATGTTAAAAATTTAATAAAAAATCTTCCTAGCTACAGGCTTTTACCACCACTTTCCTCCCACCTGCCTTCAGCCAGGCAAATAGCTTTGTGTCACATCACTGTGCTTTTACAAGAAACAAACTAACCAGCAGACTTCATGGTTTACTGAAGCATCAGAAAAAGTGGATCAGCTATGCAGATGTGTCAGTTGTGCTACCTCCTAGCACTGATGGGCACTTCCTAAAGAGGAAAGAAAAAAAAGGAATGGCATGAACAGAGGGAAAGGGTCATATCCTGTAGGGTCTTTACTCCTGTCATATAGTCCTCCACTTAAGGCACAGTCCAACGGAACTCAGGGAGACTTTTTATAAGGCAATGAGAAGGATTAAACCCTGTATCCAGCATCATGAGATGGGGATGTCCTGCTGAGGTACTTAAAACTGAGAACTGACAGCAAAGGACATTACATTCAACTTCTTGGACACCTCACTTAGGTAGCTCTAAGTTAGATAACATTTCATTTCAAAATGCCAATAAAAGATTCAGCCCACTGATTACAAGTGCTTCACCTGGACAAGGCAGCTCTTCCCTCCCCCTCTCCATGATGAAAGGAGAGAGTCTGTACTGCATGCCGTGCAGTGAGACGCCTTAATAAGTGGATTTGCCAGCTTGCACCCTTCTGAAATATATATAAACATGCAGGCCCAGAAAGCTTTCCTCTTCCTTCCCTGAGGAAAAGTGAAACCTTGGCAGCTAAAAATAAATAGAGATAAACAAATATCTGGAGAAAGGAGAAATGACAACGGACCAGAAAAATAAGAGAATTTTAGGTTTCTAAAGACTAAGAAAGGAACGTACATGCCAGGTATAGAAGCTTCCTCTAAAGTCACCCCCTGGGAGATTAAGGCTGTAAGTCTAGACAGAGGAACTCATCCTGCAGCCTAGGGCTATTTAAGTAAATATTAAGGTGGCAAAGTCCCAAATCAGAATTTCTAGCTAGTAAAGCAAGATTACACACCAGCTTCACATCAAACAAGAAACAAGCATTTTTGCTCAATAGTAGCAGAAAGGTACTAAAATAAATTAAAAGACATACTACCTCCAAGTTGGTAAAAATATCTGAAGAAAAAACATAAGTCATTTTTATTTGCTTTGAAAAGGGTTGCAGTCTTTTGATTTTCCTGCTTTAGAAGGGGGAAAAAAAAAAAAAAAAAAGTCTTTTAAATTAAAAGTTAGTAACTTTCTTGTCTTTAATATGATACAGTCTGCTAGTACTGAAACATGTGGCTAATCTTACCATCGCAAACTTGGCAAAAGGTGTCTTAAGTTTTGGAGATACGCTACTTTCAGTAATTCCTTGTGTTGTTGGTTCAGTTTATGCACGATTCAAACAGCTGAATTACTGTTATCAAGGACAAACCATTATAATGTCCTTTTACATCAATCTTTCTATTAGTTATTGATAATTTCCTGTAGCATTAGCAAAGTTTTGCTTTTGACTTTTAGATGTTTATGGTTGTTTTTATATCAGGGATGCTTTCAGTTGTACATACCTGGTTCCTGCTCTGTGAGACACAAAAAGCATCGCCTTTTGATGCTCCTGTCTTGAAAATGCTACCAGTAAGGTCGCTGCTATAGAAATCATCAGCAGACAAGATGCTTAGGACCAGGGTGCTGCAGTGCACTTCATTGCAACCTCTGTCACAGCATGGAGACAGGTGCCTGCTACCCTCCTAGGCTGTAGATAATCACACAGACTGCACTCATCCCCAGCCTCTGAAGCTCAAATTTGGTGGTTTTACAGAGAGAATCTAAGTGCTAAAAAAAATTGGGAGTAGGAATGAATATTTATCTTAGGAATATCTAGCATATGGCATTCTGAAAATGAAGTTTTCTTTCCCATGAGTTAGCCTCTGGAATGCAAAGGAACTTAACACACTGCTGTCCAGCTAAGGGGAGGGTATTTCTTTTAATGTCATTCAGATCTGTATTATTATTGCTAAAGTATTTTTATCCCAACTGAAACTCCACAATCACCTCCATGTCTATGACTAGAGACTGCTAATTAAATGCAGTATTTCATTCATGCGGTCTGTTCAAAGTCTTTCTTAATTTGCCTCCACACCGTTTACATTGTTATCAGTCCTGGTGCAGCTCTCCACTAGCTGATTAGCAGGAAGCACAGGATGGTGAAATGGTCAGTTGTGACAGCCAGGTCACGTAGCAATAACAATATACCTTGTACTTGCAGCCACATCAACAAGGGGAAATAAAGATTGCTGACTACAGTGGTACTGGTTACTCAGCCCAGCTGAAGGGCTGTATCACCTGCTTCTTTATAAAGGGTCCCAGGCTTGATGCTCAGGGATTGACTACAATAGATAATAGGGATACAAATGACAGCAAAAGGACAAAGGGAAGGAAGAGAGCAATGATGCATACCTTTACAGTACCAGGTATAGTGATGTATCTTAGAGTTTAGTGGCAGCAGCCCTCTACAAGTGTAGAATATATGTATACATATAACTAGCAATGCATATTTTCAGCTCCTACATATCTACAAGAAATGAATAAACAGCAGTAGTGGAAAGCCATAAGATTGTCACCTAGATAAGTTGTATAAGTCTAGTATTTCAGATCTCTGAAAATAGACTTTGGCTGTTTGATTCAACCATAAATCAGGATTCCCGTTAATCTGGCTTTAGAGTGGCTTTCCTGTGCAGGTTTGAGCATCTCAAAGGAATATACTGTTCATTGATTTATGGACTAGTCTTGCTGAAAAGTTGATTTACCATTGCTTCCTACAAACAGTGAATTGCAGCTCGCTGGTTTCTCTGAATATGCAAAGCCTGTACTGTATATAAAGGTGAGAGAGTTTGACGGTTTGCAACTAAGTAAATCACACTGATCCCAGTGTTTGCCTTGAGATTTACAGTGCACACTATAATTTAGGCACCAATGCTGACCCACAAAATACAGACAAACAGGAAAGTGTTTTGTCATCTTTTTATATATTAGAACTACTTTAGTTTATCAAAATTTTAGCACATTTTTAACAAAACCCAATTTGAAAAGCACAAACAATAGCATCTAGAAATGGTTTCAAACTCAGTTTGACAATAGCCTCAGCCAGTACATTTTAGCTATTCAAGCAACCCCTAGGCTTCAAGAAGTTCCATTTAGATTTCTAGGAATGCATGCGTATTGTAACACAAGTCACTGCATACAGTCTCAAAATAGCCACATGAGTGAACATTAGCTTAGGAAAATTTCTAAAGCCCAGAAGATACAAACAAACCAAAAGTATTTAGACACCAGTAGAAAATGCCCCAGTGCAGAACATCAAATTCACAGTAGGAGTTGTTCAGTTGGTATTCTCTATACATACTGCAGCTGTGCATTTGATACAAATACTGCCATATTTATTTCTATGCCAATGAGACACAATCCTGCCATTAGCTACAACTCTTTAACAAGTGTTTCAGAACAATACATCTACTCAGGGTCAGTCCGCCAACCCATTCACCACTTTTTACAGCTCTCGTCTAAGATGAATAAATGTTAAAACAGCCATTTCATAAGTGGCTGTATGAAAAAGGAGGGGAAAAAAATGTGATAAATTCATGATTGGAATTCAGGATGTTCTTGCCTCATCTTATGTTCATTCCACCATAAGTGAAAAACTCTAATTCCAATACTCAAGGTGGATGGAAGAGATGCAGAAGGCAGACTGGAGGGCTCTAGGCTGGCTGTCAACAACATCCTCCGTTCCTCCAGGAGAAGAAGGAAAGCAAACCCACAGAATGTCTGGGTTATTAGTATTCCCTGAAACTGCCAGCAGAACAGAGGTCGGTGATCTCAGGGTGTTGTCTTAACTTTTCTTAAAGAAAAATTGAGTAATATTCATGAATCTAGATTCTTTGCCTACAGAGGTGACCCAGCTGTCACCATATTGCAGATAATCAAGCTAGCAGATACCTTTCTTTTTGCTGTTGTTTAATTTGGCAGACTATAACTTGACATGTTCTTTATAGTGACTTTTCCTACTTCTGACAAAAAATGTGCACCTCATTGGCCAGTTGAATAATGAGGAAAGATTATCTCCTTTGTAGAAAATTGTGCCGCCAGTGTCACAATATTAAGCCAGAGTAATTTATAACTACTTGTCTCCCATCTCCTTTAATTTTGGCCTGGACACTAGGTCTTTTATATCAACTTTCAAGCTATTTTTCATTTTAGGGGCTAATCTGTTTGGTTACTGAAGTGGAATGACAGAACACACCTGTGATCAAAGGCAAGGTAGATGGAAAAAACATCTCCCTGGTTCATGCATATATGTGCATTATCTTGACCCTGTAACACAGTGCTTCATATAAGTTTGGTCAATTATTAGACATTTTACAGTTATTTTCAGAACAAATAAGCTATTGAGCAAGTTTGGCATGTGCTTGTTTCTTTATTAATTTAAACTGTCCCATGAAATTACTTGAGAGAGGTCAAATATTTTTAATAATAGAAAAAAAATTAAAAGCCACCTCCTGTTTAAAAGAGTGTATTCACAGAGGCAAAAGCCAGAAATTATCATTCTTCAAGGTGGAACAAGACCACCCCCCACTACTCAAACCAACTGACTTATCAAGACGCATTTTAGAGTAAAGAAATCACAGATTCAAGACTCATTGAGAGTTTTCAAGACTCAGATTAAACTAATTCAGGGTTTTCACCCAGGAGTACTTTACTTTTAAGCATCTGTTTTATTCTAGTAGAGAACAAAGGAAACTAAACTTTTACTACTTCAGTTTTTCTACAAGGTTGGAATTTCTCTCACCCAATCACTTTTCATTAATTTCAATTGCATCATGAGAACACTGACACAGGATGAGACTGTGTATATGTTTATTTGCCTGGGAAGTATAATCTTGCACTGTTACAAGACACATTTTCAGTCCTTCAAGGAGACACTTTCCGTCTTCTTGAATAGGCTTTTTCCTCACTGCTATGTGGGCCTCCATCTCCCCCACCCCCAAAGGATGGGCAATAAAAACACATCCATCTTTTTCTCTATAGGATTATAAAAAACAGGTGTTAGAAATTCCAGAGTAGTTCACTACAAAATCGTTATACCATCTCTATGAGCAGAAAACATGGTCTTCCAAATGCCATCCTATTCCAGTGCCATTAAATCCTTTCTACTAGAACAAAAATTAATATAAGTCAAGTAAAATAACACTTCCAGTGATAAACAACATCTATTTGTTTCCAGGCAATCTCATTCTGAGTACCACTCTACAGCAAAGGAGAAGGTATTCTGAGTGCACCAACCTCTGATATGCCATAGGAATATTTCCTTCAGAACAGGGAAATATAAACAGGGATATAAGGAGTATCAATAGCGAGGTATCAGACAGCATCCAAAATTTTCAGTTCCTCTTTCTCACTGATCTGGTGCACAATAGCATCCAACAATTACACAGCTCATAATTGCAACTCATACTGTATCTCCACATTGAGGACTGGATTCTGCCCCAAGCAAAACCAGGAGATCCCATGACTTTACAGAGAAGTGGAAAGGTGGAAGACAAGTTTTTGCCATTTTTTTTGTTTGTTTGTGAGCTAGGAAAAAAAAAAAAAAAAATAGTATTTTCTCAGTTATAAGGTCAGTGAATTTTGGAGACAGTTTTTTGCTGTTGCAGAGGTGTCTGTAAACCAATAGCAGTTTATGTAAAATGCCAAGTTTACAAATATTGGTCACATACAAATTGAACTTCTGGGAAAAAAAAAAAAAAAAAAAAAAAAAAAAAAAGTTAAAATAGAATTAAAATAGAGCATTTTGTACAGAACATTTTTTTAACCATTTTTATTTCTGCATGATCCTGTTCTATCTAGTTTTAGTTAAAGTCTGGAAGAAAAAAAAAAAAAGTACAGAAGATTATTCTTTTCATACTTTCACCTTGCTCAAAGTTCGAAAGCTTAGAGAAAATGCTTGAGCAACTCTGAATAGGAAGAAAGAAATGTCAAGGAAGTTTTGCTGTGAAAAATCCAGTTCATCAAACTCAAGCAGTAGGAGGTAAGCACCCATTTCAACAGTAGCAGGTGTTTGGGTGTGAAGAAGTTGAAATTGAAGAGAATCCACTTAAGCCCAACAGTTCAGTAAAGCAACAGATCCCCTTACGGTTAAGCATGATGAATCTATGAACCGTGGACCATTTAACGACTCACAAAATCAAACACCACAAAGAGGATTTTTAAAAGTGCTTATGATTTTCAGAAGGCAGATCAGTTCTCACCTTCATTGAAGTTTTTCATCCAACTTCATTTGAACTGTATTGAACCAGACCCTGGAGAAGGATTATTTTCCCCAAGGCCACAAGCTACCAATGGCTAAGCAGGCTAGATTTTGTCTCTCCTCTCTCCATTCCACCATGTTCAACAAAACTAGTGCTTAATCTTTTTTCTGTTAAAATCAAACCCAGCTTTTAGCAAGCAGGCAGTTTCCAGTAGTATGCTTTCAAAAGGAAAATTCCCAAGAAGCTCCACTTAAAATCAAGCCAACTTCTAGATCAGAGATCTAGATTAAGTAATTTGAAGAAGTTTCAAAGGAGCATCAGTTTCTTCCACATGAATTCTTAAGTCTTTTCTCAGCTACTCTTTGTTAATCTTCTACAGCTCTCTTGTTTTAGTACAGGAGCGAAAAAGAAATTTTAAAAAAAAAAAAAAATAGTTGGAGTTAGAAAAATCACTGTCTCTTTAAGTACAAAAGGAGCATGAGGAAAAGGAAAAGAACTACTTAACAGCACAAAGAATGACTTTCTGATGGCAAAACAAAGAGCAAAAGGACTGAAAAACACCCTAGGCTTGCTGATAGATGGGACGTAGGTGGAAAGGCAGGCAACTCACTTCATAGCTTGTTCTGAGAAGATATGGAAGAAACATTCAGCCTTTTAATGCTAGCACTATTCACTAAAACCCTATAGGGCTACCTATAAAGAGACATAAGCTTGTTCTGCCTATAATCTAGCTGACAAGAAATCCACAGCTGTGGTTAGTGGGGCACCAAGCCCAAGCTAATAAAGTTCAGCTGAGGAACAGGGTATATTAGTTTAGGCCTAGTGCCATGCTAGTTTGCTCTATGGCTTCCAGTCTGCTCAGAGCAAAGACTGAGTAAGCTCACATCTGCTTGCAAAAGATCATGTAGCCATTATTTTAGATAAATACAAAAACATTATATTGGAGTTTTAAGTCTTCAGGCTTGCAGATGTACAGTAGTTAAAAGTTTATTTGCTCTTGCAAACAACTCTGCCTCATCCATGGGTTATGTTCACTCTTAGTTCACCCACTTGCACAAACAGGTGTTTCACCCCATAGAAATGCAACCCAGTTAAAAAAAAAAAAAAAAAAAAAAAAAAGCTGCAGCCAGCAAAAGACACAGGGTTAAGAAAAATCCACAAGACCCAGGACACATTTCACATAAGTGATCTACTATTTCAGGTTTTTGAAAAAAAAAAATCTGTGGAAACAAGAGAAACAAGGCTGAGGAAAAGGTGCCAAACCTGCTAGTTCTCTCCCATGAGAACTTCACGTGGTATGTTAAGATGTGCTCATGCTCCAAAATGGTACAGGTAATATGGTGTTATGTTATGCTCATGACATGTTTACAGCTCACAACTCTAATACAGTGTTTTGAGGGAGAGACTAATGCAGTGGAGATGAGGAACAGGACCTGAGAAAACACCTGTCAACATTCACCTTTTGGAGGTTAATACCACTGGTCTGAAGTACTCAACTTCAGTTTGCAAGAATGATTAATATTCTGCCATGCTTTTTATAGGAGTAAGAGCTTACTGTGGCTGTCTTCAGAGCTGTCATGCTCCTACACCATAATTTAAATAGCTACTGCTCTTTTGACGTTTTGTTAAATTTCAGAAGCTTTTTAAGATAAAAGATTGTGAAGCACAAAGCAGATAAAAGTTGGCATCAATATCTAAATTACTCTTATTGTCTGTTGTGTATAAATTTCTTCTTTGGAGATTAGGCTTACAACCTCTAGGAAACAGGAGATCTTTCATCCTTTCAGTCCAAAACCATATTAACAGCAAGGGATTAAAATGTCTGTAAATTACCACAACCACTCACATTTCACTACCCGAGGAGAGAGCCTGCTTCATTCTTTTCTGTCACACCTGTACAATGGCTTCTCTCACACCTCTCATCTGTGGAAAAACAGCAAAGTGATATTTTCAGGTCTGAGTCAATCTCTGAGGCATCTGTCAAGCAAGCAGGTGTGCAGGTCTCTACATTCATGCATGTCAAGCTGTATATTGACACTTATATGACAGTCCCAGAACTGGGGAGCTACATTCAAATCTTCAGAATAATTCCCACTGTAGGAATGATGCAAGGAAAGTATCTGCAGAGAAGCACACTGGTCATGAGATTGCAACACCAGATCGGGTGTAGGAAGCTGGGCTCAGCCTCTTGTTCTGCCAAGGACTCCTGTGCAAGGGCAAATTTGCTGAGCTCCTCTTCTCCCCTCAGTGAAGCACAGAATACAATCACACAAGTGTTCTCCATACCTGAAGCATTAGGAATGAAAACAATCATGTGCACATGTGAGGTGTTAGATATTTATGTAATGATTTATTCTCACAGCCTGTGAATGCAGCACAAGATTTAGAAACAACCTCAGAATGAATTCCTCTAGCCATTAGCTGGCAAACTCTTCACACCTGCTGAGTCCAGACACCATAACTAATTCATAAGCATTCAATAACTTCTCTCATCCCCCCTGACATTTACTGTAATTTTAGCATTGAGTACACTGCATGTGTGATTATGATTGAGAGAAACCCATCTGATTTTCACAAAAAAAAAAAAAAAAAAAAAAAAAAAAAAAAAGCGAAGAACAGGCTCAAGCCTCGTATCTCGTGTTGATCACATGTCAAGAATGAGATTTCTGTGACATTTACCCAGTCTCATAGATTGAGAGAGAAAAATGGGATTTGAAAAAGGAAAGCCCTGTTGATATTTATGTAAGATCATGAAGGCAAAAGCATGTTTGCTCCACCCAAAGCTGGAGTGACAGCAATGTGCTGGACTTGGTTTACATGCATTCTTCCCATGCCATGTACTTGTCCAATAAAAATAGATTTTAAGTCCGATCTCATATACACTTGTTTTCACTGGGTAGAGTTACGCTATTCAAGACTTCTGTCACAGTTAAGTGAGATCAGAAATGTATTCCATCTCTATTTTTCATATTTTAAGGAAGGGTGGAGGAAAATGGAGTGAGTTAGAAAACAATAAAAACTCCAGACCAGGATCTACTCTGAAAATGAAAGCCAGTTTTAAAAAAGAATAAATAAATAAAACCTATATGTCTCTACCTCCCTATTTCTTCTGTAAGGTCTGAGTGTACTGGTATTACTTGTCAGGAAACGGAGAATAAAATCTGTGAAATTTCCATTTTACACGGTTTCAGTTTGGAAAGCTTTGCTTTCCTCCACTTTTTTCTTCTGCGAAATTTGAAATTGAAAATTTGGTATAGAATAACAGTAAAATACTTGCTTTGTTCTCCATGGAGAAACATTTGTCCTGAGTTATGTTTTTTTATTATAATAAAGATGACCACTCTAGAATAATAATTTTCATAAATCTATGAATTCTTAATAAGAGAGGCCAATTTTCAATTTTGTATACAATTCTGGAAGAAATACAAAAGTGTGGAGCATTTTCTCCTCTGCAAACCTGTTTTGTGATACTTAATATCAGTTTATGTTCTTCAACTAATTATGATACAGACAATTGACTTTTCACAGTCATATTTTGTGCTGATATTTACAAGGAGCTAGAGGACCAATTTTATATACTGTAGGTCTGAAAATTACTCTTGGATTTAACACAGTCATTTAAATGCCAAGTTTTTGTAAAAGCCTCGCAAATGTCTTGGATTTGTAGTTCATGAAAAGTTTCATTCTTTTAAAGACTCTCTGAGTGTTCTTGCCAGCAAAGGGGTGGTAAAACGGTTTTAGCACTTCTGTGAATACTGAAGCATAGATGATTAGAGATTATAATACACAGAACAAGCCCTTGGAGAGTACATTGGATTTTAACAGCACTTGAAAGCTTAACCAGAAGCTGGTCAAAAATAAAATAAAATAAAATAAAATAAAATAATTTAGATAGAGAATGGTTGTAATGTTGTCTCAAAGAAGATCAAGTTAGCCTGGTTAATGTTACCCATATGGCAGAATAGTGGTTTGAGGCTACAGAATTAGAAATCTCATGAAACTGTGCCATGACATATCCCAAACTTTAAAATGCCCCAAAATTCACAAATATTCATAATAGAAATAATAGTGGAAAAGAGTGGAATCTGGCTCTGAAATTTGCCTGTGTTAGAATGAAGACAGAGTTGCACAGCGAAAAGAAATAAAGGGACACCAGGCTGTGGTAGCAGTGGTGGAGCAGCAAGAACAAGTGGATGGGATATGGGAGATAAATGTCAGGTAAACCCTTGACTCCTTGAAGCCAGCTTCAGGCCAAAAATGTTTCCAAACAGGCTTCAAAACTGGGGTTCAGTATACCCCACACAGCATTGTTATTTAGCCATGAACTGAATTTTGTCAGATATTTTCAGCGAGCTTTTGTACATGTTTTTCAGCTGACATCTGGGTGAGTCTGAAACTACAGCTGTTGGATTTCCAGCCCTTTTGAAGACAACACTTCTAATTGGCAGTGCTATTGGTGGGACTGGAATGAGCTTCCTTCTGAAGTGGTGACACAACCTGAAAGGTCTCTTCAAGGAGCCATACAAACTTTACATACAGAGAGAAAGGCAAAGAATTACAACAAGATCAGAAAGAGGCTAGAAAACAAAGGATAGCATTGAATGATGAATTCTCTGTGTAGCAGTCATCAGCAAGAGCCTTGAAATGGTATACTGCTTATTAAATATATTGTAATATCTGTAAAAATGGAGAAAGGAACTGAATGGTGATATAGTTATTTAGGGCTCCATCCAGCCCAGGGTGGACTATGAGGTCAGGCAAATCAGAACACAATGGTAAAATCAAATGTAAAACACAATAAACACCTTTTTGACAGGCAAAATGTAATCTAATCTTATACCTGACAAAGTCCTGACAGCCATTTCAGTTGGAGGAAAGAGATTTTGAGGCACTGCAGATAGCTTGGAGAAAAACTCTGTGTTCAGGGGCAGCCAAGAGCAAAGTGAATGTTACACTTCATAAGGATGGGGAGGAGTAACCATCTCGGTGAGGGTATTGCAGTGTAGAGGTATGTTTAGCCAAAAAGTGGATTCTCCTGTCAAGCAAGTTAATAAAGACTGAAATAACTAACATTAGAGAAGTGGCAGGTAGTCTGGGATTTGATGGAAATAAATAAAATATTGCATATTTTGAAAGGGCTGGATGGGGGCCTTTCTTCATCCTGTCCTGAACGCTACTGTCACTGTGATAAAACGTAACTAATATTCACAGAAATTAAAGAGTGCTTGTCTGTAAAGCACAGAATTAAAATGAGGAACACACTTTCCCAAGAACTGGGGAGGCTGAGGCATGGTCAACATTCAAATACTGGGATAAGGATATGAAAAATAATCAGAGTTATCATCATTCATGATGCTTTTGGCAGAGATGTTATACATTGCATTAAGAGTACAAACCAATTGTTAGATACTGCAATTAAAGTTACATGTAGGCAAGATCAGACTAGCCGCATGATGCAGAGTGCATGAATCTCCTTCAGGAGCCAGCTGGAGCATCTGCAAGTGCAAAGTCTGCAAAGCAAAGTGTGCTGAAGCTCTTTTCTCATGGTGGCAGGAGGCACAGGAAGGTCCTGTGAAACAAAATCAGTTTAAAAAAAAAAAAAAAAAAAAAAAAAAAAAGGAAAGTAAATCAAACTCCCCCAGTCTTGCTTGAGCTATGTTTTTTTCTGATCTTTTAATCAGCCTCCCTTTTTAATTTTGCCCAATGTTCTGTGCTATGCATGATTTAATATTTCAAATTGATTGCCTCTCTGATCTAAATTTACCAGGCGCTTTGAAGTCAGACATAGTGACACCTTTTCAAAATGACTTAGACAAAAACAATTGCCTGCTTTTTTTTTTTTTTTTTGCTATGTCTGTGAAAATTTATAACAAATCATTCGACATGCTTTAAAAACAGGCCTAAAAATACATATGGCAAAAAGCATTTTTGTGTGTCTGTGAAATAAACTTAGAGAGAAAACCACTTTAAGAAATCGTCTTTAGATAATTTGGCAAAGATGACTTTGTGTGCCCAAATTCTTTAGAAACCATTTATCCAAGCAATAGTGGAAGATAATTATCCAACCACATGCTTACAAAGGAAGGCAAGATTTGTAAGAGAGATAACATCTTTCAAGTCCATATAGCTAGAAAAAACAGACAAGTTTCCATGCATACAAGCCTTCATCCAGCTTTTTTTTCCCCAGCTACATAAGTTGGTATAATAAATAAAACATTTATGTCCCAAAACTATCATAGCTACAACACTGAAACTGATACTCACAAAGCTGAAGACTTTAAAGACACAATGCATATAACTTGTTAGCTGAAAACTGTTTTAGCATAGTGGTGAGGAAAATCCAAAGCCTTACAAGCAAATATTTCTACCAGAGTGCTTATTGAAGTTCTACCTTAAGGATCTTTCTGATGAGAATGAAAACCTGACAGGGTTTTTTAGCTTTATTTCATTTTTGACTGTTGATGTTAATAGGAATGTCCTGTTCAAAGAACTTCAATGCCAGAAAAAGAAAAAAAAAAAAAAAAAAAAAGAGGCAGACACAGGGGTGACTGGATGGTGTAGATTCCTCACAGTTATAAACGAAATACCGGAAAACACATCTGGGAGCCACATTGCTGCAGGCTGAACAAAGTGAACCTAATGAACCGAGGGATGAAGCAGTGCTGGAACTGAAGGCAGAGAGAGCCCTATGTATGCAATAGACCCAAAATGTGGAGAATCATGTCTACATCCAGCACTTGCAGCTGAAGTATCCCAATTTTTCCAAACTGTTACCAATAGAAACTCATCATACCTTGTTTGCTTCTCCTAGGCACGCAATGAAGGGAGACAGCAAAATGCTGGAGAAAATTGCAGCTTTGCTTCCCAATATTCTCCTGTTCCTTTCCCAACTCAATGCTGTAAAAGCAGTATTACTTGGGTGCGAATGCCCACCTTGTTCTTCCCATTGGAGGAAACAATTACAGGTAACACAAGCTGCTCAATGGCAACATTTAAACTCTTGGAAAAAATGTTATACATATAGACTGCCCTGTTTCTGCATGTGTAGGATCACAGATTGTTAGTCTAGGTGTGTTTGGAGAACAAAAGCTGCTTGGAAATGTAACCTAAGGGTTTGGTTTCTCCAGTGGCCCTGTGGATCACAGTAAGCCTTTGAGCTGCTGATGACTATGATCTTTGTATGGTGACACCCCGTCTTCCTTAGAGCAACAAAGGAAGCCTGCAGGCATGAGACCAGAGCTTGCTGGCCTGGAAATCCAGGGCTCATCTGCCTCTCTGCACACACAGCGCCTTGAGCGCAGCAGCATTCATTGTCAGCTGCTTTTAACCACAAGCTGCCAGCTACCGCCAGCTTGAAAACAAGCAGAGGCTCCCAACACAATGTAAAGCCACAGCCATACTTGGCCAAGCCCAAGTCTACCTACAGCTGCTAAATTAAGTCATGTAAATCACACTCAGCAGTGACAGCAGAAGGAATTATAAAACAAACAAGCAGAGGGAGAAGTATCACACCTGTTGAATGCAGCTGGGTACCAAGTCAGTTTTGGGCAGTGGCTATACCTGGTTGCAGAGTAAGTTGGTTTGGATTGGTTTGGTTTGGTTTTGAAGAGATTTCTTGCAGAAGCTCCTTGGTGCATGGCCTTTCTTTTTGTTACACAGCATTCCCAAACAATGAGGCCCCGCAAGCTACAGCCCTGCAAATAATAAATAGTTTTAATTAAAAAAAGATTGTATTTGTATTTATTTATTTATATTTTCGAAACCAAGTTGCCACTCCCAGGATACTTCAGTCAGCTCTGCAGACATATTAGAAGCCATGAAAAAACAAAGAAAATGTTAAGTAGATGAGGAGGGAGTTCAGATGGGGGGAAAAATGAAAGGAGTAATTTCTGTAGCTGAGCAATGGCTGAGGGCACATATGTTAACTGGCTATAAGCATATGTTAGAAATAAACAGCTAGCAGAAGAATAACAAGTTAGGATAGTAAAAGAGCAACAACTAGAAATAATGACAACTCTGAGAAAGGCAAAACTTAGACTAAACATCAAATACTTTTTACCATAGCAGGTCCTAGGCAATGGAATATTCCCAAGGACCTGAACAGAAATACCTTTGCTTAGTAAACATTGTTTTATCCTCCCGATTTAAAGTCAGTCCATATGGAAGACAGAATCTTGCCTTGTTAACATCAGAAACTGTCGGAGTTTCTATGCATAAGCATCATCTTCCAGATAAGGGACTGCTGGTTGCAGGAAATATCATTCACTGCAGAATTCACTGCTAAAAATTATCTATTGCTTATGTAAGATAAGAACAAAAGCAAGCAAGTGGAAAAAATAAGAACAGACCTGTTCGTCAAAATGGCAAAGCTAAAGTCATTTTGTACTGTCCTATTTCTTAGGGCAGTGTCTTTTATTTTTTGAGCAAAAGAAAAAATACGGACAAGTGTACCCCAAATCCCAGGATATTTTAGCAAGAACATTGATCTGTTTGAAAATCTTACAGTGTTCCCGTACTCTTCGGCTGTTATCTCTTCTGCAATTGGTTAAGTGAAAACCAGGTGTGTATTCTCTAGGGTCATCTCAGAGGATGTATATTCAGGAATGACAATTTCTGGAAGATATTCAAACATTCCTCTGGATCCGTGTCATCTTGGCGAACAGCTATAGATGTACATATTGACCTGTATCTCTTCATCTGCTCTGTGTTTTGCTCAGCCCTGTAAGCACAGCCAGTATTTGGATTTCATCACACAGAGGTGCCAAGTCTCTGAGAAGAGGAAAAGCGTGTGACTCATCCTGAAGAAGGCCAGATGTGATGTTCCCATTACCTGTTACAATGAACACATTACCATTTCAAAACAACCTTGATTTTAAGGGTTGCACTGACAGCTTCATAGCTTTTCATTATTATTTGGAAGAATTGTTCCCAAAAAGGTCTTTTCTCTTACAGTGGATGCTTAGGGAACCTTCAGGAGCTTTCAGGCTAATACTACTCCGTAGCTGCCTTGTAGGTTTATTCTTCAACAACTGCAGTCCCAAAGAGTTTCTTCATAACTTTGAGAAGCTTAACCAAAATACTCAAAATTAAACCCAAATGCTAAGCATCAAAGCAGTCCTAGAACATGTTGCTCAGCTCCCCCCAGCAAGCAGAGACACAGAGAAGCCAGACCTTCCTCCAAAGATTATGGCTTTACGTCCACTTAGACTTAGACCTAGGAGTTGAGCTGACTGAGTTGACTACTACAGCAGGTTATGTGTATCTCTGTCTACACAAAAATCCTTCCTCTTGTCTCTGCACCACCACAGAAGCTTCCTATTCTCCCTTTGATGTGCCCAGTTTTGCATAACCTACTAGTAATAGTAGTTGGGAACATTTAAACAATCCCTTCCATGCCACCATCTTTTAAGTAAGCTTACATTTTCTCTTGCCTTTGGCTTGAAAATAAAAAATATAGGATACCATCCTTCAGTGGTTGCAGACAAACCATCTATTCTCCAAAATGCAGCAGTTAAATGCTTTAGTCATTTAAGAATGCCAGATAGTTTATACATAACTTCCTTCAAAATAAATACCCACAAGGACAAAAATAATAATAATAATACATCTATCCAGAGTTTTATACATGTATTTGATATATGATCTAATTCCCCATAAAGCTGACTCTGTGACTCAAGGAAAAAAGTTGAAAATGAACAGCAGTAATAGGTAGTACAGAAACCCTTTAATCTGTAAAAAATGAAACTGGCAATACGTATTTACGGATATACAGGGTGAACTCTTCCACAGACTGAAATCATAGGGTCAAGGTATATGAGCTGGTAAGCATTAAATATTATTTTGCCTGAAATACTGTTTCTTTTGGTACCGTTACTTATTTTCAATAAACCATATATATCAATTTTCTACAAGTTTGTGGGTATGCTTGAAAGTAACCTCATCTGGCATAAAGCAAATCTCCACTTTGTATTCATGTTGAACCACTGCTGAGTCCAGGGCCACTAGCTTATCCCCAGGCTGAGGTCATAGAAATATTGCAGCTCACATCAAAGCTGAACAGAGGGCTGAGACGACCAACACAATGACCTCATGTAAGAGAGGGTCTGAGTTCAACATGCTTCATCTTGATGCCTTTACACAGGGAACCAGCTGATCTGAGATGTGATTTCAGCAACCCACCTCACTGCTGCTCAACATAGTGGGGGAAAAAAAGGGAAGGGAAGGGAAGGGAAGGGAAGGGAAGGGAAGGGAAGGGAAACAGTCTTCAAATATAATACCTACTAACAAAACCAGGCAGCAGAAGTGAAGTAAGGTTTTCTAAGCTTAAACCACATGTATCACCTGGAGAAAAAGTGTGTTTAGAGAATGAATAAGCCAGAGATAATGAAAAAAAAATGTAATTTCTTTAGCTGTCTTACTTTGTGGCTATTTATAATATGGGATTAGCATGGAAATGTCTGTTTCTTGCTCTGCCAGTTTCATTTTGGGGGCTGAAAGAAAGATCCTGGATAGTGTCTGAGAGGGGTGATAGTGTCTGAGAGGGGTATTAGCTCCTTGCTATTCAATTCAGTGCACTTAGATCAGCAGCAGCAGTTGGTGAAGGAGAGCTGGTACGACAGAGAAAGCAGGAACTGCTGGGTAAGACCCTGCTGCTGGTGACCAAAAAATTGTTTACTCATGAGGGCTGTCACCAGGGAGGCATTTGGACAACAGAAAAATCTGCTGTAGAACAAAAGAGGGGGGTTGTTCTCCCGAAATCCCTGGTATGTTCTGCTTTAGGAATTTCAATTCTACCACAACAGTATTTCAGCATGTCATCCACTCTAATTGGAAGAGAGGCAACATAGACAGAAGACAGCAGTGCAGAAGCACAATCAAATTAAATATAATTTTAAAATACAGTAATGATGCAACATTTTCATATAAGTAAGTTTGGAATTAATGATAATCATAACCATGCACTTATGTAAAAATTAGTGTCCCAGGATGTTCTGCAATAAAGGTTAAAGCAATCACCCATGTACTTAAACTTAGCCAGGTTATCCACTCTGGGAAAGGAGGGGATGGGGGCAAGAAGTCTGAAAGCATCACCTGGGCACCTGCAACAGCATTTGGTGATTATCCATTGTGATTTTAAAAAGAAGGAAAATATCAACCAGACCTAACCTCCTCCTCAGGCATATGAACAAAGCCTGCTGTTATAGGATATTTGTGCAGGCTGTAAATTCAAGCCCTCAAAAGCAAGGGCACAATGAAGGCTGAAGAGCTCGGAGGCCTGGAGGGGCTTGTGCCCCCTTGGAGTGATCCAAGGAGAGGCAGTTCTCCTGGCTGGACTTGGCTGCACCAGCTTGGGAGTGGAAATACGTGCTCAAGGACCTGCGAGGAAGACAAAAAGTGAGTCAGCTCTGGAGAGGCGGATTTTGCCACTGCCTGTGCCCCAGAGATTCCCCACAAGTCTCAGGGAAGTTATGTAAGGTAAACTTTGGGAAAAAAAAACAGTTTCAGGGGTACATGTAGATGCTGAGCATGTGCAGATGCTGACATGCTCTCTGGCATCACGAGACAGAGACAACTAGACACTTCACCCAGTTAGGATTTTTGAAAGATCCAAGCAGACATGTAAGTACATTTGAGATTGGTTTCTGCATGGGGACCATATTGCTTATGTATTAATAATGTGATGACTAGCTTATTAGAAAAAGAAAGTTTTACCTGCTGTCATTCAACTAGATTGAAACAGTCATAAAATTAGGACTCATGTAGGTGCAAAAAATATTTTACAAAGATTTTTTTTACAAAGGGCATTTTACTGAACAAATAAAATGACTCTTATGCACTCTATGTGAATTTTCAGTCAACCTTCCACTTCCATCCAGAGCCAACCAACTGGAATGCAGATCTCTTTACAGAGAGCAGTATAAAAGATGCAAAACAATCATAAATAAAATTTAAAACTGTTATTTATATCTTGATTTCTTACTCAGGTCAGAGTTTACTGAAAAAACTACTCTGGGATATTCAAGGGATTAAACCATCAAGTACCATAGCAAAACAAGGCCAAACAAACGATGCCCAGGAAACCTAAATAATGTCTTTCCCTAATTTTTGAATCCTTTTGTAACCCTATTAGCATTCCTATAAGATTACAGAACAAATGAAAAGTAAATATTTTCTGAATAAACATTTCTACACTAACATATTTCCAGTAACCTTGGCAGGAAAGATCTGGATTACTTTAATTTGAACATCCCACAGACTTTATAAACCTTCCTAATCTAGTCATAACTATCTATGATTGTAAAAAAAATCTTTACACTGAGGGGGGAGGAATTCATTCTTCTCCCTGATAGCCTCTCATAGACTAGACAAGCCATAACTATCCTGGAGATTTGGAGTAAGAGCATCTTTGAAACAGAGGAGGTGGTGTTTTCTCCACATAGCACTTGAAAGAAACCAAGAATTTCTGTAGTCAGTTACCTGACTACAATGTCTTAAGGTCTGAGCCAAAATCCCCTGGTAGCCATTCCACTGTTTTCAGTGCTCTTTGGAGTAGTCCTTAGGTGAACAACCATTCAGTCAAATGCTTTACTGTATCCTTTTTTCTATACCTCTCTAATAGTACAAATGGTCTCCTGTTGATGATTCAGCCAGAAGTCCAGTAATTTTGCTCTGGAAATCTGTTAGCCCCATTTTTTCAGCTACAGAATGAAACAGTCCCATGGCAGCTTCTCGCTGGAGGTGCTCTGTCCCTTTGACTCCAACCAACACGTGCTCACCTCTCATTTCTGTGCCTAACACCAAATTCACTAGAGACCTCCACATGGAGATCTCTTAAACAAGAAGAGTCCTTCAGTAGTCTCTACTTGAATGCACAGTTAATAATTAATCTAACAGAGTATGTTTTTACATAAATCTGATTTTACTTCATCAGACATCTGACCTATAACTGTGGATGGGCTGACAATGTGGGCTCTCCTCTCAAGTGGCATGGATTTGAGCTGACAGTCACATCACAGAAGGTTTCTTGTCATTGTAACACTGTTTGTTACTATGTAAAGAAGCCAGGATTGCTAATGAAAACTAGTTTTTTGTGCCATTTTCAATTATAAGAAGATTTGTGAAGGGTTTTTGGAGATGTTGTGCTGATTCCTTGCCTCCCTACTACCTCCCGCATTCGTCTTTTTACTTTGTCTTTCATCTCCTTTCTGATGCCCCACATCCCATCATGCCACACTGCACTGGCTAAATAAACCCCCTAAATCTAGCTTTTGTGTATCGTTAATCCTTTTATTTCCTAAATCTTATTTAATCCGAAGGGCTTCCTTTCATCCCTTCAACTGTCATTTAGGTCACAACTGTTTCCTATCAACAGCTCCTGCAAATCCTGGATGGAGTTAAAAAGCTTTCAAGTGTTTCTATGATTCTCATTAGATCCTGCTCTCCCTGACACCTGCTAAATAACATACTGCTGCTGTTCATGCCCTCCTGCTCCCCTCTCCCTTACACGGCTCACTCCTCACACTAGCAATAAAAAAAATTGGAAAGGGTTTCTCATGTTTTTCTGGTGCCTGTATCTCCCCTCTGTGCTTTTGATTCTCTTCTCAATCCCTCACAGGCCATCAGAGCAAGTCTGGATCGACAGGTGAAGGGGAGAAGCAGGTTTCAGGAGCTGCTTCCTGTAACCAGTACTCATCTGCTAGTGCCCAGCAGGCACCTGCAGCAAGGTCCTGTTCTCCTACAGTAAGATATTTCATGGAGGACCTCTGATGGGTGAGACATCAAGCAGAGGATACAAGAGGAGAAACCAGTTCCCATGCTGCTTATTTGCAGACCACGGGTGCCAGCTTTTTGCTCCCAGTCCCCAGTGCCTCTTCATGCTCAGCCCAAACTACATCTCTCAGAGGGACAGCACCAACTCTTTACATGTCTTCCTCCCAGTGAGGTAGCCCTGAAACCCTAAAAGCCAATGCCCAGTGCTGGCAAACAGAAATAATCACCCCTGTCAAAGGGAGGCAGAGCTGCTCCTGCAGCACCACAGCTGGAGAGGAGCTCATCACACTTTCCAGCTCTCCTCTGGGCACCCTATCACTCTTCTGCCCCCTCACCTCCCTCCAAAACCCCTCAGTAATTTTAAAGCCTTGAGATGCGTGTCTGAAAGAGTGAAAATGTCTGAGATGACATGGTGGGTTCACACCAGTAGGTAGGTAGGCCCCACCATACTGCTCTCTCGTTCCCTCTCCTCAAAAGAACAGGGCAGAAATACCATGAAAAAAAGGCTCAAGGGCTGAGATAAGGACAGGGAGATCACTCAACAATTATCTTCATGTGCAAAACAGAATCAGCATAGGGAGATTAATGTAATTTATTGCCCATTGCTAACAGACTAGAGCAGTGAGAAACTAAAAGCAAACTAAAAACACCTTCCCCCTATCCTCCCTCCTCGCCCTTCTCCCCCCAAGTGGTGCAGGGGAACACCGAATGGGGGCTGCGGTCAGTCTCTGATGCTTCGTCTCCTCTGCTCATTCACAGTCTCTCCCTGCCCCTGCTCCACGCAGGCTCCCTCCCACGGGATGCTGTCCTTCCCGAACTGAGCCTGTGGGGGCTGCCCACAGGCAGCATCTCTTCAAGAACTGTTCCCACATGGCTCCGTACCACAGGGTCATCCCCCAGGAGCAAACTGCTCCAGCACAAGTCCCCTGTGAAGTCGCATAAATGAACAAAACTGTGTTGATTTGGGAAATGTAGGAACATCTTAACTTTCCAAAGATTCAACATTTCCATCAACAAGAGGGACAGCAGTGCAGTCCACAGGTTCTTCAAAGTTACCCAGAGACCAGTCTTAAGTCAAGAGACCTGCTATGGTATACATCTCACAGGCTGTATTCAGACATATCCATCTGACATGCACACAAAAATATGAACAAAGTCCCTCAACCAGAGAAGTAGCAATGCATTTCCCAAACCTTAACAAAACACAGAATGAGCCAAAGTGTTAGCAGCAGGAGGTGCAACTGGCAGACCATCATTTGTCACCTTGGTATTTTAAATCAGGATTGTGGTAATTAAAAGAAAAAAAAAGAAAAAAAAAAAAAGAAAAAAAAAAAAAAAAAAAAAGGAAGAAAGTACTGGACATAAGGAAGGCTCAGAATTTGCCTGAAAAATTCTAATGTGTCATGTAATCAACTATCCGTTTAGAGAAAGTTTAAAAGTTTATGTTGCCCTTTTACTACTTCAGTTGCATCCTCAGTTCAAAAAATACACAGTCACAACAGTACCTAGGCATATTCCACAAACACTGGCAAGTTGGAGAGAAATATAAAAGGAAATCCCCCAAATCCCCATTTTTCATCTGGCTTCACTTTAGATTCTTTCATATCCTGAGATCATCCTTCTCTGGGAATTACAGGACTTGCCCTCTTACCAGAGCAGCTCACAAATAGTAAACGTGTTTCATAACAGAATGCTAGAAGGGAAAGAAAACAACCACAACTGAGTCTTGAATTTCTTTTTCATTTTTGATGAAAAATTTCAAAATGATTTCTTCCAGCTTTTTTTTTTTTTTTTTTTTTTTTTTTTTTAATTGATGAGGAAAAACACTTCATGTTTTATGATAACTTCACTTTTGGGTCATCAGTGTGCCGCAGGTTACAGTGTGGACAAGTGCACCTTACCTCAGCTGGCTGAACAGCTTTGTATTAAGTCTTTCAGAAAACTGTCAACACTGTGTGTGGGTAACAGTTCAAAATGCTCCAGAGTTATGACATTATGTGGTGAACATAAACTTTACTGAAGCTGGAAAAACTTTCCATTGTAAAAGCAACTTCTTCTGTAGATACAGAGATCATAATTACTATTGCTGCCATACTCATCATCAAATTATACATAGCATTCAGCAAGGAAATTCTGAGTAAGCTAGCCAGCTTGTCACAGTTAGAAAAAGAAAATAAAAAGAGAGAGAAGGGTAAATTATATCACAGAAAGGACTCAAAAATCATCCTTGCCATGGAGAAAACAAAATCCTTCCACCCACTCGCATTGCCAACCGAATGCTTGTGTTCATCTCTTTCTGCCCTTAGTGCCATCCTGGATGCTGGGGACAACTGCACTGCTGGTGATGAGCCTCATCAAACAAACCTGGCAGGGAGCTGTGGGGTTTTCCTGGGAGCCCATGACCATTTCACAGCTCCCTGCAATTGGACTCAATCGCAGCACTGTCTGCTTTGATCAGGCCTCTCTCCGAAAGCATCTGGATAGAGCCTCAGACAAGAGGCACTTAGAAATGAGGTTGGCTGCTTGCCCCGCTGCAGCTGAAGAATTTGAGTGGGGTGGAGCGGAGGGAGGGCAGAAAGGGAGAGATTTCCAGCAGGGAGAAAGATGCAGCCAAAAGATATCCCAGATCTGAGGGAGCGTTATCGGTGTACAGGATCACCACATTTACTTAGAAAAGGAGGTAGGAGGGGATGGGATAGACAAGATGGGTTTTGAAAGGTCTTAATCCATCTCCAAATCCAGTGCCTAAATCTAGCCAAATCTAGGCTTAATTTCTTCTCTTGTGCTGTGACAATTCATGGAATTTAAGGTAACAGAGGCCTAGATCAGGCCCTGCTCTCTGCCAGGATTTCTTCTCTTTGCAGTCATCCACAGGGTGCTCAGATGGCACCAAATCTGCCCATCAGCTCTACAAATCCATTTTCCACAAGTGCTAACAATACAGGGTACAAAATAGCTATGAAACACTTCCAGTATCACAGGCTGTTGGGTTATATTGCAAAAGCCAGGGATGCAGCAGGTAGACATCAGACTGACCAAGGAGCTTCTATGTGAGGGATCAACCACCAGCACACCTGGGAGACAGAGACAGGAAGGCTGTAATAGAGGTATTAGCATTCCCTGGGTTGTAGTGACAGGTCTCAGCTTTGAGCTACATTATGTGGAGAAGCAGGAGAAGATACTCAGCTGCTCTCTTACCTCCCTTGTACAAAAGGCAGCAAACTGTGAATAGTTCTTTATTTTCTTGCACGTCATTTTGTAGGAGCCTTACTATCACTAGTTGTGTGGTTGCCAAACTGAAGCATCACTAACATTTAGGAATGGCACAGCTACTTTTTTTTTTCATAAAAAGTGCAACAAGCTGCAATATGTTCAAAAATACGGTCACTGCAGATACCAAATGTTCTAGTGAGGTCGGAGAAACCCCAAAACTTGCTCTTCCTGTACTAGTTCACTGCACTGTTATCACCCAGACTTGTGGTAGCCACAAGAGCAAAGGGCAGCTCATCTCCTATCTGCCTTCCACATGTAGCCTCCATGCTTGCTGCTGAAGGCCCTCACCCTAGCGTTGACTGCAAAGATTTGGGGATGACAATATTAGAACAGTGAAAACACTGGCTCCTATCAAATCCACCAATGCTGCAGGACAGAATCAGAAATTCCCTCTGGAAAATTAACTCCATGTAAGCAGAGAGAAAAATAAACTGACCTTCTGAGCTCTTACAAAGCCCAGGATGCTACCCATGCAGCTGTGTGCACAAGCTGAGTCCCCCTGTGTTAAAGCCAAAGCCTTGTCCTGAGACTTCAGCTATGTTCCATAGCACAAGCAGCTGAGATCCACCTGACCTGCCATAAGGAGCTTCTTTCAGCAGCAGCACCAGCTCTGAGCACCTGTGAGTGATGATCCACTCCTTTTTCCCACTGAGCAAAGCCCAGGATGATGAGGTTCAACATCATGAATGGATGGCACGTGAGGTGGGGTTTCCCAGAGCCCCAGGGGATAGAATGAGACCTTTCAAATGGCAAACTCTGTTCCAGAATCAGGCCACAAGGTCTCACTACCATCCTGTCAATGAGAGTGGGTTACATGGAAATGGGGCACTGCCTATTGGGAAAGGAAGGCTTATCCCCCCTTGGACATAGTATTTGCCTAAGGGCAATTAGGGCTCACATACAGGAGCCTCAGATGTCCCCCTTCTCTGCTGTCCACTTAGAGATATAGCAGCACAACCCTGCCGGTACCTCAGCCAGAGGCAGGAGCACGAGCACTCCAGGTGCTCTCTCCTCCCTGCTGCGCACATACTGGAGGTAGGAAAGTTGATCTTGGCAGCAATTATCTGGGCACCTCTGCCTGGAAAGGTCTTCATTGCAGAAGAGGCGAGAGAACTCCTGGGAGCCTTAAAGTCATTCAGATTTCTGGTAAACAGCAACATGAGATTTAGTAGCACCTCGGGGAGCTTAAAGCAACTCTATTTCTAAATATTTGCTCAAACAAACTCAGTGAAGCTACTGCAGTATTCACATTCACCAAGAACAGGGCTGAGGCAGATCAGACCCCATCTGGCACAGTCCCACTCCTCTGTCCTGATCTGGCTGTGATTTTTGCTGGTGTCACTTCAGTCATCAGCAGCCATGGAAGAATTTCTATTGGTGTGTTTTATTTAGACAGATGTCTTACATACTTCTGACTCCACTGCAGGAGACAGCACCAGCTTAGGCTGTGCAACTGCACACCAACTACAGCCAGTGAGCAGAGCAGAGAAAACCCTACCTGTGAGAAAAAGTGCAATTTGCAAGTATTGGACATCTGTCCGAACTGCTGTGATGGTTTTACTCGGGTGGGCAGCCGAGTTCCACCACAACTGCTCTCTCACTCCCCCTCCTCAAAGAGGAGCAAGGAGAAAATATGATGAAAAGGGCTCAAGGGTTGAGATAAGGACAAGGAGATCGCGCAATAATTATCGTGACGGGCAAAACAGACTCAGCATAGAGAAATAGTAAGATTTATTGCTTACTACTAACAAGCTAGAGAAATGAGAAACAAAGGAAAGAAACCAAAAGCACCTTCCCCCCCCATCCACCCTCTTCCACCTCCTCCCCCCGAGCGGCGCAGGGGAAGGGGGGAATGGGGGTTATGGTCAGTCTATAGCACTTCTTCTCTGCCGCTCCTTCTCGGTCACTCTTGTCCCCTGTGCTGTGGGATCCCACCCACGGGATGCAGTCCTTGCTGAACTGATCCAGCGTGAGCTGTCCACAGGCAGCAGCTCTTCAAGAACTGCTCCATATATAGGTCCGTACCACGGGGTCCATCCCTTGGGAGCAAACTGCTCCAACCTGGGTCCCCCACGGGCAGCAGCTCCTGCCGGGTCACCTGCTCCTGCATGGTCTCCTCTCCACGGCCTACAGGTCCGGCCTGGAATCTGCTCTGGCAAGGGTCTTCCACAGGCCGCAGTGTCCGTCGGGGCAGGTCCACCTGCTCCACCATGGTCTCCTCCACGGGCTGCAGTGTGGAACCCTGCTCCACCGTGGTACTCCATGGGCTGCAGGGGGACATCCTGCTTCACCATGGTCCTCACCACAGGCCACAGGAGACTTCTGCTCCAGCGCCTGGAGCACCTCTCCCCCTCCTTCTTCACTGACCTTGGCACATACTGTTTCTCCCTCCACTCACCCTCCCAGCTGCTGAGTGGCGCAGCGTTTTTTTCCCTGTCTTAAATATGCTCTCACAGAGGCACAAAACAACATCACTTATTGGCTCAGCTCTGGTCAGCAGTGGGGCCCTTACCAAACATGGGGCAGCTTCTAGATCCTTTTCACAAAAGCCACCCCTAGGACCCCCATGCTACCAAAACCTTGCCACATAAACCCACTACAACTGCTGAAACCTCATTCTTCTTAATGAAGCCTTTGTCTGAGGATCTTGGAAAGGCAACAAAAAAGAGAGTGGTAGTGTTACAGAAAAGAAGCCATGAGACCAAATGATTTCCAAGACAGCAAAATCTAGAAGAAAACCTTGTATTGGCAAATAAATATTGCCCCAGACTCTGAGTTTGAGAGTCTCAGAAAACCCTCATGATCTCAGTCTCCTGCTGAAGACCTGCTGATGCTGCTAAGCCATCTGAACAGGACTCTCTTCTCACCTGCAGCCCAAGCTGTCTCCTGGCCTCTCACTGCACAAACTGATCAGGTTTGACACAATGCTTTCCTACCCCATCGCTTTTTCCTCTCGCATTAATTTTCTTCTCGGCAGTAGGCTCTTATACAGGGTGCAGAAACTGTAGGAGTTTAGCTATATAAAGCACAATAGATTGCGTGAGCTTCATAATGTTTCCAACCTAAATGCCATAAATTATTATCTGTTCATGTGTTCAGTAGTTGAACAGTCGATGGGTATATCCCTCCATCCCTCCTCAGGGCTCTTCAGCTGTGAGAATGAAGCTCACAAGCACAAAATTCATGTAAATGCTAGAAAAACCAAAAGCTGGGATGAATTTGAGCATATCAAGTCTTTGTGGCTTTGTTTTGGGGAAGGCATGGAAAAGAAAATATAGATGGGAAGCTTTTCAGAAAAGGTTCTCCCAGAAAGATTATCACAATTTAGTTTTCAATTGGAAAGTCATGGCTACAAGAACTGCTATCATACGATCTCAGCATTTGTTTTCAAAGCAAAATATGCAGATATTTTCCCTCAATCAGCATAAATTAATAGCATGTATGCCCTGTAAGAAGAACTGTTTGAGAGGAACAGCATTTTTTTCCTTCATGGGTGGAACATTTTCTTCATTTTTTTCATTTTCATTTTTTTCCTTCAAAGCGGTGGAGCATTTTCAAACCTCATGAAAGAGCCTGTTCTGGGTGGGCTCTAGTATTGGACAAAGATTAAGATACATCTATGCTACAGCCAAGCCTGCACTGGAGGATTTGAACTCCATGTGGTTCAGTGCTGTAATCCCCATCCATCCCTTCCTTCTGCATTACAGCTCCTCCCTGCCAGCCGTGCCATGACCCTTCCTCAGCACAGTCCCTTACTGCCCTCCAGCTCCAGAGGCTCTTACTCCCGTACCTGTGCCCAAAGAGGCACAGGTGATGGCACTGGCTGCACAGTGAGAGCTCGTGGGCAGCTTTTTGTTGCCCAAGCCCAAGGTAGCACCAGTGGCAGCACATGGCTGGGGCACGTTTGGTGTCCTGATGGGAAGACTCACGTGCTACATGAGAGCCCTGGCACTGCCAGCAGTAGAGGTGGATGAGTGCTCAAGCTCTTATAATGCACAGGTTGCTGATAACAGAGCATTTATCCTGTACCAGTGCATGTGCTGGAATTAACCTTTAGCAAACTGGTCAGCCACCACAGCTCACCAAAGCTCTGCCATCTAGAAAAGCTAGCAGTGCTGGGATGAGCATGCACTGCTCTCCACTTTTCTTTTATCTTTCCCCCAATAGCGAACTTTCTTGACCAAGAATCATCCCAAAATTATATATTTGTATAACTCTGATTCATCCCCCATTTGCAGGACATTTACAGGAAGAAGTTAGCACAGGTACATATGTACACATCAGTTGTTCAGGTGCACACACTACAGCTGCCTCTACCTCCCTGCTGCTTTAGATGGTGGACATAGCAGGTTTGATGCAGACTGCATCAATACGCCTTTTGCATCACAACAAAGTGTCATGCCCTTCACCACCACAGAAGACCAAGACATTCAAGAAGAAAGCCCTGGGTACAGTTCCCATTCTGAATCGCAGTGAGGCCAGCAGCTAGCCACCCTTCTCTGCGGGGCCCTGAGAAAGAAAAAGACTTTGAGTTGCACCATGAAGGTACTAAAGCTAGGGAGAGAAAGATCACAAACATCTAGATGACTTCCCCTGTGGAGAGGATGCTTGCTTGTCATCTCTGACAGTTCCCACAGCAGCACCATCATGGAGGGGAAATGGGTTGGCTCCCTGATAGTTAGATCTCATGCCATTCATCTATTCACATGGCCCAGCCAAAACCTTGAATTTCTTTTCTTAAGTTGATAAGGCACACCAAAATCTCAGCAAGTTATGTCATGCAAAAATCCAAATGAGAAGCCTGAAGCCACAGGCCTTCTTAAAGATAAACAGCGATCACATTTAAGATCATATTCACTTTTGGGGACTAAGGCAGGGGGAAAAGGCAGGAATCAAGCAAAAATGAAGGTAGATGATGCTTTAAAATACTATTTCTAACAATATACTTTTTTTTTTTTTTTTTTTTCAGAGTTACAACATGTTTCTTAGCATATTACTTCTTGGTGAGCTTTCCACCACTCTCATGATGGGAAGTATTGATGCTCAATGCCTTAGGGAAAGGAAGGCATTCATAATCTTTGTCTCCCATCTTAACTCACAGCATCAGAGAGCTCTCAGCCACTGCTGCTGGTCATGGACTCTTGCACACTGCAGGAGCTCGGAGTAACTCCTGGTTCCATCCCCAGAAATCTCCTTGTCTAGGAAAATAAGTTCTTCAAATTAAAGAGAAATATTTAGAGAAGCAGCAGGACCCAGAAGATAAAAAGCTACTCTGGCTTACAGGAGACTAGGGGGTCCTATTCACAGATGCATTCCAGGTAGCAGTGCAAAATAATTAGTTTTCCTGAGCAGTCAGTCACATTGGCAAGAACAAAGGCTAGTACAGAAAGTCAAAACTTCCTTGCTGAGTTTGGGTAACTTTAATTTACATGGATTTATAATTGTTATTTAATTTATATATGGATACCATAGTTTTAAAAGCAGATAGAGAGTATTCAAAGGGGATAAACCTCTGCATTTAAATTATTCTTGCTTTCTTTTTACTTGTCGCAGTCAATTATTTCATTGTCATGAAACTGCAAAGGAAAAGAAACAATAAGGAGTCAATATGCGAAGTTTTTTTTTAAGGTGGTACAAAAATATTCACGCAGCAGTATAAAAGCTTTTCTGAGGTTATGTTGAATTCAAATTAAATCACCTTCAGCAGGTGACAGCAGGGTGACATTGCTCTACCATGTTAGGATGCAAAGCTAGTGTCACTGTCTGTACACATTTCCCCTACACAGGGCTGGGGCTCCAACAACAAGATAGTTCCTGTGTATTCAGCGCAAAATAACTCACCCTCAGTGGCAGTAAGAGGTAAGATCGGTATTTCAACTCCAAAGAAAGACCCAACAGAACTGTCAGCATGCAACAGACCCACTGAAGAATCAAGGAATAATGTTGAGACTAATAGCGGAGGTGATTTTTGCAAGATCTTCAAAGAATACAAAAAAGGTCTGGAGCAATCACATGTGGCAGAATAAAAGAGAAATAATCAATGCAAAGAAAAAAAGAGCTTCACTGTGAAATGGCATGTTGATCCAGCTAAATTGATTTTCTCATATATGTGTAAGATGTATTAAATAGCCATTCCAAGACCCCAACAGAAAAAGTGGTGTCCCTATTTACTGAATTGTTGAAGAAATTTAACCATCTTGACATTTTACAGTTTAGTAAAATGTTAATGGAGAGGGTGAGGGATTAAGCTGGCTGAAAGCATGGTTTAATTTGTTGGTAATTTTAGCCCAGCAGGAAAAAAAAAAAAAAAAAAAAAAAAAAAAAAGGAATACATTCTGACAAGAGGAACAAACAAACCTCTTAGAGAAAATTGTTTCTCACATGGTATATTCATGTGTTAAGAATAAAGTGTCATTACAGCAGGCATCACAAAGCAGGATTTTGTGAATTTCATGTGTTTATGAAGCAGCTGGTGCCTCTCATTTCTATTTGTGCCATTATTATTTGTTGCTTAATTACTAGTCTTTTTTAATTACACCAAGAGGTTTCAGTTCTCCTTCTGCCTCCTGCAGAAATAGTATCTTAAAGAAACCCAAAGACTGCACTGGTGGGAGGCCTCCAGTCCTGAGCTTTGTGGTGGACCCCACCAGAGCCATCAGTCTCATGTTTCAAGTCAGAGCGAGAGTGGCATCCTCCCATCCCCATCCCCGTCCCCATCCCTGTCCCCACCCCAGTGTCACCCTCCCCAACCCACAGCCAAGTTGGGCAGGATCACCAATACACATAACAGTCTAGCTGCTCAAAACACCCAGCAATCTCAGAAGTCCCATCTGGTGGACGCCTTCCACAAGACCAAAGAGTTTTACCACCCATCAGGGCCCAGCAGCCACCCATACCTGCCCAAGTGCAGATCCCATTACGGACCCCCCAGTGGCTCCTCTTCCACTCTCCTTGCACTGAAAGGCAATGAAAGTGGGGAGACTTGAGTGCACAACAGTTGTTTACATCTTTGCGCAGGGGAAATCTGGGAGTATTTGTGGAAATTCAGATGTTGCTAAATAACAGATGCTGTTCTGAGAAGGAAAACATTTTTTTTGGGGGGGGGGGGGTTGTTTGAGGGTTTGGGTTTTGGTATTTAAGTGTACATAAGTGGTTTAGGAAAGAGTGCTGAGGGTTTGCTCCAGCATATAGAGGATCTGCATCCAAATAAAATGATTTTTTCTTGGGGCATGGTTTTCATAGGGTACCCTTACTAGACTTTGGGGGCAAACTAGCAAATCTGTTAAAAATAAATAATAATAATAAATAAAAATAGCTAGGACTTTATGACTGCTTTATTCTGTACCCCACAGAGAAAGCTTGTTCTCTTTTTTTGTTATTGCTCTGCAAAGTGTTGCAGAAGAAAGGGTCTCACATATAATAAGCGAAGAACTACTCTTAAATTAAGAGCTTCACATACAGCTTCTTGTTTAATACTTAAACAAGAAAAACACAGAGCTTGTCAGAAGATGGAAAGCCCAACCAATTGCTCCAGCTCAGCCATACCAACTTGTCCTCTAAGTGCTCAGCACAGATCTTCTCCAAGTTTGCTTCATAAACACACCGCAGCTCTTGTTGTTGTTCATGGTGGAGGTTTCAGACAAATGCCTTTTTGTTGGATACCATATTTTGCTTTGATATGGTTAAAATGACTTCATATATAACTGATTTTACCGTAAATATGCTACGACATTTCTAAGATCTTCCCCAACTTGAAAAGTTTATTCGATTCATGTACAATTTTCTCAGTTTTAACTTAAACTTTTAACAATTATGCTTTTTCTTGTAAAGATAATATATTTGACCTGATGAAAAGAGGTCACTCAATTTTTTCAAGGATTTAACAGTCCAGCAGCATGCGTTATTACTGTGACAAACAACATGTCCAGGGTAAGCATTAGTAATGCAATTAACCTGACCTGTGATACATTTTAAAAAACATTTTAGATGCCCAAACCACAAAGCTAACTTTTATCAGAGGGCTTATTTTCCATATTTTTAATAGTAAATTTCACATTATGGCTACAAAAATGCATCAATACATCAGTAAGAACAGAGTGAAAATAAATAATGAAGGTTATGAAGAAAAAAGAAATGTCTTCGTTGTTCTAGAAAGCCTCCCAGCATCCATCTGCTAATATTAAAATGACAAGTTTTTCCCCCTAATTTGGGATATAACATGTTTACCAGAGGTAATAACATATCATGGAAGGGTAATGGAGAGAGGACTAGAGTGCATTCAGCCACAGCTTATGCAGAGAGCACTGCAGTAAACATATGATGTGGTGTATTTAGAAAACAAAGAGAGCACACAGTCCAGTGCTCAGACCCCTGTGAGCTCTCTCTGCTCAGCAGCCCCACAGCAGGAGGCTGGACTGAGATGGAAGCTCTCTCTCCCTTACCTGTCACACACTGCATCACCTCTAAAAAGAAAGCAGAAGCACACCAAAAAGCAAGAATTACACTGACCTAGAATCTTTCAGAAGGGATTATATGAGAACATGCAAAACTCATGGTTCAGAAAATGCTCCAAACCATCCCTCCATTATATTTATATGACAGCAATGCCTGGATCTGATCAGCCTGAAGCAAGCAAACAGCCAGCTTTTGTGATTCAGTAAGTAGACTTTATCAACAGAAAACATTAGGTAAACTTTAAAATAGCCCCAAAATTCTCCCTCCACAGTACAAACGTTTGAGTAAAGCTAAGGATGTTTAAAAGGTATGGTGAGGATCTCCACATGGATCTGCTTTGAAGAAACTATAAGTAACTCCCACCAATGCTTCCAAGTCATTCTTGACAAGACATACTGGGGCACCTTTTATGAACATCCCTGTTGTTTTAAAACATCTTGATTGCCAAAATCAACACCTTTTAGTGCAGTGTCCATTGATTTATTGGTGGTGAGCTGGGTGATTCAGAAATCGTCAACCAAAACACCAACCGAGAACATGGGAGATTCCAGTCTGAAAATTCAAGTCTGCTTTGTAACAGATTTCTCAAGTAACAACATCACATTTTGGACAAGTGTATCACAGACCCAGACCAATTCATCTGTAAAGCAGGATGTACTCAGGGCTGTCCTATACTGCCTTCAGCCTAAGCCTATTCACCTGCAGCTCCTTGCCTATTCCTGAGATCCCAAGGTACATATCAGACAGTGGTAGGAACCAGAACATGTCAGACCCCAGCTTCCCAGTCCTCTGCCTGGGGGTGAGCTTCAGAACTTACAACATGTGATGTGAATGGCACCACACAGCATAAAAATAAAAAATATATATATTAAAAAAAAAAAAAAAAAAAAAAAAAAGAGAGAGAGAGAGAGAGAAGAAAAGCCAATGCAATTTATTCCCTTTTCAGACCAAATAAAGCCCAAACCAATAGGACTTCTATGCAGATCTCCCAACACGACACATTAGCAGCCTCCCTCTAAGCCAGCTTTGCTTCCCCCCATCTTTTTTTTTTTTTTTTTTTTTTTAGATTCATGATGATCATCACACACCCAACTTAATCATGTACCACAATCCTCATGTCATCACCACTTGTTCTGGCAGTGAAGGACATAACCCATGACAAGAGGTTGAATAACTCAGACTCAGTTGCAGCAACTACAGAGGAAACACAATAGGGGAAAATACTGCCCAAAATCACAATCTGCAAAAGCTGGATGACTCTGTTTAACAAAATACTAACCACAAACTGCTCTTATTTTTGGAAAAAATAAATAAATAAATAAATAAATAAAATAAAACTTTTAGAAAGGCGACGTGGAAATAAAAATAATGTAATGTGATGAATTCAAGAGACTTCTCAGCAATAGGCTTCTCAAGGTTTCTGCAGAGTGGATGCCATGTAAAGACAGCTTCATCTGATAAAGGTGGCTTTACAAGATAGAGAGTAGAGAAAAGAGTATGTGGTGACATCTGTTAAAATTATAATTAACATGCAAAAACAATAGCACAAATTCTCCATTCAACCTAAAAAGTTCAGAGCATTAACACCTCTAAATTTAATCTCCATTGTTTCCCTACAAAGAAAGTCAGCAGTCAGAAAGTATTAGGTAAATAAGGGCACTTACCAAGCTAATCAAATTGCATCAGGATTGTCTAAGGGCTGTTCATAGAATCATAGCATCACAGAATTATTTTGGTTGGAAGGGACCTTAAAGACCACCTAGTTCCAACCCCCTACCATGGGCAGGGATACTTCCTACGAGACCAGGTTGCCCAAAGCCCCATCCTGCCTGGCCTTGAACACCTCCAGGGATGGGGCATCCACAGCTTCTCTTCGCAACCTGTTCCAGGGCCTCACCACCCTCATAAAAAAGAATTTCTTCCAGAAATTCCTGTTACCAGGAATGTTTCATGTTTAAGTGGGAAAATAATAGCTCATGAAAAGTACACTTCCACTGTCTCTAAACTTATGTATCTGAGGTTCAGCTTGGTGCACGAGCTTGAGGTGAAACATTTGGTAGGGCAGGGGTTCTTGAAATATGTTGGTTGCAGAAAAATAAATAGTACCAGAATTTGCAAGAATCTTGGTTACTGCTCATATGTAGTGTCCTAGTTTCAGCAAATGTTTGCTGATTGTAGTAAACATCTTGATTACTGAAAATGATAATAATTATTAGTAATTAGTAATTAATAATTAGTAGCTACAAATGAAGACATCAAATCCTGCCAGCTCCTGCATATGCACTTCATTGTAAATTCACCAGTAATCCCAAATTAAACACATGCAGAAGTGTTGACAGGATTGGGACCATCAGCGACTCATCTCCTAAGTACTGACAACATAAGTAATGTGCTAGCTTCAGCTAGACTACTCAGCGTTATGAGACACACCTCAGTGTGGTGGTTTTACCGTGCTAGGCAGCTGAACACCACAACCGCTCTCTCGCTCCCCCTCCTCAGATGAGGAGGGGAAGAAGTAAAGGAAAGAACATCTCACGGGTTGAGATAAGGATAATTTAATTAAAGAGAAAAAACATATATATATATATTAAGGAAATATTATTAATTAACAATTCAACTAAAGGGAAAAAGGAAAAAAGGGAAGGGGGAAAGGGAGGGGGAAAGGGAACAGCAAAAACAAAACAAGTAAAGGCTATATGGAGGTGCAGGGGAAATAAATTATTCTCTACTTCCCACAAATGAGTGATGCCTGACCACGTCCTTGAAGCAGGGCCTCAACACACGTAGCCGGTGTTCGCGAGGAGGACAGACGTTTTCGCAACGAAAGCCCACCCCTCCCCTCTTCCTCCTTCTTCCACCTTTTATTGCTGCGTGTGACATCATATGGTATGGAATATCTCTTTGGTTAGTTTAGGTCAGCTGCCATGGTGATGTTTTTCTCACTTTTTGCCCACCCCCCAGGAGGGTTAGAGAAAGTCCTGATACTGTGCCAGCACTTCTCAGCAGCAGACACAACACTGGTGTGATAACGCTGCTGTTCTAGCTACAAGTGCAAAGCATGGCACTGTATGGGCTGCTGCAGGGAAAGTTAACATCCCAGCCAGACCCAGTACACTCAGGCACAAGGCCACAATATCATCAGACCATAGGTTAGGACTGGATACTGACATCCTTACAACAAAGATGTAAGGTAAATCTTTGGCACTTAACTCAGCAAGCATGTAAGTGCATGCACAACTTCAAGATTTCAAATAGACTTGATTCCATTAAAGCAAGCCACAGACTTAGCTTTTTTTCACTGGACGAGGTTTTTGGTGAACAAGTACTGCATATAGACTATATGCAGAGTAAAGTACTTGCCAACTGTTGAGTGCTAAGTCCTAGCTTCAAAGTGTTTTCCACGTAAATACATAGCATTACTCTAAATCATTATTTTAATACAGATTATTTTAATAAACAACAAGCTAAAAGGTATTGGGTATAATAGCATGGTAATACCTTAAATACAGAACAATGAATAGCACTTGCCTCTGCAAGCTTATCGTGCAGACAAGAGCAGAGGCATTTAAAATACAAGAATACCTTACAGTGGGAGGGGAAAAGACTTAAGGTAATTTAATTCCGAATATGATATATTTAGATGAAGACATCTAATGAAAAGCTAATTGGATTAGTGGGAATAATAATGGGATTTAAGATGACAGATAATTGGCCTTTCGCTATAAAGCTGTCATATACACAAGGAAAATACCTAGAAATGGGAATCCCCTAAAAGTGTTAAGGTTAAAATTAAACATTAAAAATTGAAGAGGAGACTTTTAAAGATGTTTTTATTTCAAAAATTAACATGAAGTAATAGCAGACTAGTTTCATATTCTAGAAGTATTTCATTTATTGTTTCCCTTCCCTTAAGTCCACTTAAATATTCAAGTATTTGTAGGAAGGATGATGGTTGTGTTTTTTATTCAGTACAGTGCCATGGGGCTGGTGACATGTGCATCTACTTAGGCCAAGCTGACATTCTGTATTGTTACAGGAAAAGAAAAACTGAACAGGCACCCCTTAAATCTTTGTCCCTTACTGTGAGAGAAACATCCCACAAGAGCCAACATAGCACAGTCTGGGCTTAAAATAGCAAATCAGCAATCAAAACATTCCAACACATTAATCTTCACCATGATCACTGAATGCATGCTTTGCCCCTCTTGCTGGGGCAGAAGGTCAAGGGTTTGATGACGACAAAAGGCTTCATCAGAACCTGAGAGGAAGAATCAGGTGCACATTTGTCGAGGAGGAAAACAAGTTCAGTCACAGAGGCAAGCTCTTATTTTTCTTCCTAAGTGCTTGCATGAGACCATTTCAAAGGAAATGCTACCTAGAGAATTAGGTAGGACCACGAAAAGAAGTGTTTGTGCTGTTGCACAACAAAATGTGGTTTTGCTTGTTAATACAAGTATAGCACTGCTTAAACAAATCTTTGTCTGCAAAAGATCGATCATTTTGGAAATACCACTTCAATTTTCAGCCATGTTTTGCAATGCAGTCTCTATACAGGGTAAGATTTTCAAGAATATTTATGACTCAGCTGTTCCAACGACAATGCTTGAAAAGACATAAAAACCCTGGTTCCTTACATATTGATAATATAGTTCCTATCAGAGAGAGGGGAATTTCAAAAATCTTCACATTGGTGACAGGAAATAAGAACAGGTGGATTATCAAGAATCACAACAGCAAAGTTTAAGTTAAGAATACTGGTCCACCTACTTGACTGATACCGAATTTTCCTCTTTTTCTAACCAGTACCAATTTGTACAAAACAACCATGCACCCCATTGAAGAACAAAATGAACAGGAAAATGCATTTCCAACCATAGGATAAGAAAGTATTTCCTTGATATTCAGGAAGAGCTCATCATCCAGATTTATAACAAGACAAATGAACCACAATAAATAGAGTGGAAGGGCAAAAGTATTTTTTAAATTACAGTGAGACAGTTGGATTTTCACTTACCAATTATCCAGACCTTTCTAGATTATGCTATTTAGAATGAAAGAGCTGGGCTTGAGCTGCAGGGCAGGTGAGCTCCCTGACATGTTATACCAAAGGAGACTACAAGAAAATGGCACTGGTCCCATAGTTCTTGCAACCAGCTGCTAGTGGACAGCAAGGATCACAGAGGACAGCAATGTCATTAAAGTCAAATCTGAAACACGCTTAAAGCCAAGGAACCCATGATAGAAGCCTGCTTCCAGTGGCATCCAGCCTCTCACTGAGCAACCTTGCTCAGGTTTATATATCCAGAATAGCTGCAGACTGACAGATTTGCTTTTTTTTTTTTTTTTTTTTTTTTTTTTTTTTTTTTTTTTTTTTTTTTGCAAGGCATGGTGGTTAAGATATGTCCAAAGTGTAAGGAAATGCAGAAAATAGAAGATGGCCCTTTGGCAGCCTCCTTCAGGTCAGATCCACTGGCTCCACCAGGGGCCTCTCCACAGGCCACAGGGGAACTGCTGCTCCATGCCTGGAGCACCTCCTGCCCTCCTGCTGCACTGACCCTGGGGGCTGCAGGACTGCTTCTCACTCCTCTCTCCCAGCTGCTGTTGTGCAGCAGGCTTTTGTTTTCCCTCTTTCTTAAATCTTCTCTCCCAGAGGTCCAACCAGCGTCACTCCCTGGCTCGGCTTTGGCCAGCAGCAGGTCCCTTTTGAGCCAGCTGGAGCTGGCTCTGATCTGACATGGGGCAGCTGCTGGGCTGTGCTCACAGAGGCCACCCTTGCAGCCCCCTGCTACCAAAACCTTGCCATGTGAACCCAATGCAGAGAGCAATGTGGTGGAGATGAGCTGCCCATCAGTATGAAACCACCACAGGCTGTGGGAGAACTAAGCACATGACAGCAACAGGCAGAGCACTGGTATGTCACGAGGAGCTTTGACCTAATGGCCAGGAGCACATGTTTACTGTGTGGAGAACGTCATTCAGTGATTCTCACGGGCAAGACGGTCAGGGCATGAGTCAAGGATGTAGTAGCAGATTTCAAAAGAATTAGGTGAAAACATCATTTTTTTTTCTTTAGAAATGGTGCTTCAGTAACAAGCAAACAATGAATTTTATAGGCAGATGAGCACCCTTTACTCAGACCCATGATAACTCTGTCTTCCCTATGTCTCCCAGTCCCTCACCTCTAAATCCTAAATCAGCTTTAGGCCTCTATTCACATCACATCTCAAAACGGAGATATACCTTCCCTGAAAAATTAATAATCCCCGCAATGTGAAGTCATCCACCCTGTGACCAATCCTGATCCCCTAAGGCTCCAAAACTACTTTCCATCTTACTAACATCCAATGGTGTGCACAAACTCACCCCACCCTTCAGCCCAAGGGTTCCCTCTCTAATCACAAACATCTGGATATAAAGCATTTCAGCTGCTACTTTGTACTAAAGTTAACAGGTTTGGTAAACCCACAAGTACTGCTAAAAAAAAAAACACCCATATAAGCTTGTATGCATTTCTCTTAAAGATATTCACTTGAAGCTTTGCTTTTGCTCATGACTTTGCTGTTTTATACACTTTCTTCTAGAAACTTCACTTTCTGCCCTCCCTCAGCCCTGAATCTCCACTCTGCTAAACTTCCCTAAACCCCAGCTCAGAACATTACCAATCGTTTTGTAACAGTACATTTTAGGACCTCTGGAGGAAGATAATCCTCCCCACAATGACATCCAGCCTGTACATAACGCAACCTATAGGCAGTGGGTTCAACACCTCTGAATAGAGAGCCTCCCCACCCAAGCCTGGAAAGTCCTTGCCAAACATACCAGCAGGCAGTGCATTATGCTAAATGTGTGTCGGACTTTCTCCTATAGTAAATCGCACCAGCCCAAATCACCACTTTTCCTCTGGAGTCCCAGCTGGTGGATTTGGGCAGTTCATGGCATGTCCTTCTGGTTGTGCCTGCACAATATGCTGACAGTTTCAGCCCTGCAGAAACAAAGCTGCTGAATCCAGTAGAAAAGGGGTTACAGTCTTTTTTACTAGGAAAAAAAAAAAAAAAAAAGAGTGCCTTAGGAAGTCTTAATAGATACATCACTATAAAGAGAGGGTGAAAGAGGATCAAAGGATTTACTGAATGAACGTGTCATGAGATGTCAAGAAGACAGCACAACAGGATGAAATAACTTACAGAGGTGTTGGCAGGGCTTGCAATGCTCCTCAGCACAGAAATAACCCAGAAAGAGTGAAAAAATCTATAAGGGACTGCAAGAGAAATACCATATATCCTGGTCTGGGAGGAGAACAGAAAGATGGAAAGGGCAATTCTCATACTAGGCAGCTTTATAAAATTGTTCTACCATGACCTGGCAACCCACTATTGGTCTGGCTGATTACTACAGCCAAAGTTCTTCCAGAGTTTATAGTAAGCATAAACAAATGCTTTTCCACTATAACCAATATAAACAAATCATCCACTAACACACTCTCCTTTCCAACAATTGTACACTGTCAAATGGCATATGAGATCCAAAAGCGGTTACTCATATTCAGAAGCAAGCAGCGTTCCCCTGCCTATCTCTTTTCAACTTCATTGATGTTTTATGAACTAAATTCAGTTTCACTTACACACAAAAGGTAAGAATCCAGATCTGCCATAGCTATGTTCATATATTGTGGGTTTTTTTTAGTCAGAACTCCACAGCTTCCAACAAGGTTACTTCAAACAGACAGCAGGGAAATCAGCAGCAACTCAAACCCAGAGACTTTTGTTTGAAAGCAAGACAATGAATGGCAAATCTCATAACAGTGAAAAAATATCTACAGCCACTGAAAACCTAACACAGTGAGAGCAGTGCTTTTTAAGCTTTTAATAGTGTGTAGAAATAATAGTGCATCTGTGTAGCTGTTCTACAGTATTTATTTTCATTTCTGTTAATAAATATAAATTTTGAGCCACATCCTCATCAGACAGAAGCAATGTAAGCAATTGTTCCTGATGACTTTTAGGAGTCATCAAATAAAGGAAGCGAATACAAAGTAGCAGTGTTTCTCTAAACATTGGTCTAATTGGGACAGAACAGAAATATATCAGAGAGAGAAATTTCATCTGGATCTCAAGGTCAAAGCTAGGCTCCACTTTCTTTTCTTTTGCCATATCACCCTGTCTGAAGTAGGGATAAAATACTTTCCTGAAGGTTATTATTAATTTTTGAGCTAGATAGAAGTCCTTGAATAAAAGGTAAATATTAGAAGATTCTTCTATCAACTCTTTTGTTTAATATGTCTATCAGCAATAAAAGGATTCTTAGCCCTGAGCCCTGCTTGCAGTCTTGAGAAAACCATGAGTGCTCTTAACTGGGACTTCGTTCAGCTGCTCAAAAATCTGAAAACAATGCCTCAATCTGTAAACCAAGGTCTACCTGTGCACCGCACAGGTCTACCCAAAAGTTTAGACCATGTCACTAAGCGCAGAGTACAATCGTTTCTTAAATTCAGACAGGCTTGGTGCAATGACTACTTCACTGGGGAGCCTGTTCCAGTGTGTGACCACACTCTTGGTGAAGAACCTCTTCCTGATGTCCAGCCTAAACTTCCCCTGCCTCAGTTTAACACCATTCCCACAGGTCCTATCACTGGTGTTTATGGAGAATAGGTCACCTGCCTCTCCACTCCCCCTCACGAGGAAGTTGTAGACTGCGATGAGGTCCCCCCTCAGCTTCCTCTTCTCCAGGCTGAACAGGCCTAGTGACCTCAGCCTCTCCTCATATGTCTTCCCCTCTAGACCCTTCACCATCTTCATTGCCCTCTTCTGGACACTCTCCAACAGTTTCACATCCTTTTTGTACTGGGGTGCCCAGAACTGCACACAGTACTCAAGGTGAAGCTGCACCAGCACAGAGTAGAGCGGGACAATCACTTCCCTCGACCAACTAGCAATGCTGTGCTTGATGCATCCCAGGGTACGGTTGGCCCTCTGGCTGCCAGGGCACACTGCTGGCTCATATTCAACTTGCTGTCAACCACGACCCCCAGATCCCTCTCTCCGAGGCTGCTCTCCAGCGTCTCGTTGCCCAGTCTGTACGTATAGCCAGGGTTGCCCCGTCCCAGATGCAGGACCCAGCACTTGCTTTTGTTAAAATTCATGTTGTTGGTGATTGCCCAACTCTCCAACCTGTCCAGATCTCTCTGCAAGGCCTTTCCACCCTCAGCCAAGTCCACAACTCCTCCAAGTTTGGTGTTGTCAGAAAATTTGCTCAAAACACCTTCCAGTCCTACATCCAAATAATTTATAAAGACATTGAAGAGGACTGGCCCTAAAATGGAGCCTCGAGGGACCCCACTGATGACCATCCGCCAGCCTGATGTGGCCCCATTTACCACAACTCTTTGAGTCCTGCCCATCAGCCAATTGCTCACCCATCGTATGATGTTTGTACGATTTATTTCAATGTTGGTTTTTTTGTTTGGCTGTTTTTTTTAATTTGGTCATTCCTGCCCCTCCCCCCCGGCCCCCCCCCCGCCCCCTTTTTTTTTTTTCCTGAACGTTTGTCATTTTTGTTTAGGTTAAAGGCCCAAAAGTGAACACAGTATTCTAGCTGAGTCTTAACTGCTTTGGAACAGAGCAAGAATTTTCTTCAGACTTCTTCCAGGCAAAAACTAGTTTACAAAAAGTATGAAATCTTTTTTGAAAAAATGTGGCAATTGTGACTCTTACTACAAACCATGATACAAAACAATCCTTAGTTACTTCTTCTGCAAGAACAGCTGTCTAGCCAGTTCTTCCTACCCTGTTCGTGTAGTTCTTGTTTAACTATACTGCCCCAAATTTGTAATAGTAACTAGTACTATACTATTGAATTTGAAGCTAATGAATTCAATCCCAGCCCCTCAGGCCATTTCTCTAAACCCATTCTCCAAGCATCCTCTTGGCTAACTCAATCATTCCTTTAAGTTCCTACCTCCAATCAGAAAAACAGTTGTACAGCCTTTTTTCATTCAAGAGTAATGGCAGAGACCTCCTAGCCACAAATCACAGTTATTATGGAGTTTTTGTCTACAATAAGGAAAAATTTAAGCCAAGAACAAATGAAAAAAAAATAGGAATGAGAAGATAAGCTTATGGGAAGATTTCACAGACTCACACTTCTGCCAAATGTCTGATAACTTGAAACGTGGCATGCTACATAAGAAAAGAAGATATTAAATGCTTAAGAGTAAATGCTGTAGGCATAGCCAACAGGAGTGGAAAAACTATCCTTTTCCAGGATGAATAGGAAAAGAAAAATCCTGTCTCACAATTGCAACAAACAAAAAAAAAAAAAAAAAAAAAAAAAAAGTGTTGGCTTTTTTTTTTCCCTAAGTGTTTGGCATATTATAACCATGAAGCAATAGAAATGAGACAATTTAACCACATAACCTGTTGTTAATATGACCACTGAAGCATGGAGGTATAACCTGACAGCTGTTAAAAACAAAGACATATATGATTTTGTTTATTCCTGAGACAATTGTTCTACTGCATAGCTGTGCACGGAAGAACAGCAGAATTAAATTATCCAGATGAATGTTCCAGACAACATCAAACAAAGGCAGAAGGAACCTGAGAGCTGAAGGCCATTAGAAGATTTTTTTTTATTTTATTTTTTAATTTTAGCTCAGGTAGCATCTGGAAAAAAACCTTGTCTTACCATCAACAAAACCTTGGGACACTTACTGGGCAAAAGTCCGCAATCCCATGACCTTGAATAGAGCCTTTCTCAAGTATGGTCACTTGACAGGAGGTATCTGTACAATGTAGAGAATGCCCGAAGGTAAATGCAAAAGTCAGGCTCAATTACCAGTTTTAAACTAGTTGTTTCATGGACAGAAAGAGTAGTAATACATAATCAGATGTTTGGATTCCTCCTTGTCCAATACAGGGCCCACATTGTCCAATGCAAGGTCCACTTTAAAGTCTGCCCATCACTGTATTTTCAAGATATCTTTATCTGTGATACCAATGTATGTATTCTGACTTTTCCCTAAGCAACAATGCTGACGTCTCTCTCTCCACCATCTCTTCAAACTTCCAGAGAGGTAAAAGCTTTCTGATTACTACTGACTTTTCCAGTTTGGTTGAAACTGGCCAATGAGTTAAAAATAGGGTGGGAATATTACAAAAGCATAGAAGAGGACATACAGACCTTGGGGCTGCACAGCCAACAATGACTCAGGTTAGATGAGCACTTTCTGAATTTCAGCAAACACAATTGCATTTATATCAGCAAGAAGTTTGCTAAAGAATGTCATCTCTCAGGTTCTGCAATCAGTGTCTTCTGTCTTTGTTTTCTTTATCATATGAGGTTTGCCCAGGTTTAGATAGTTAAAATATGTATGTCTTCATATTGGTTATTACAGGAATATCTGATGTGAGCCTCTCTAAGTCCCCTCCTGAATCCAGCTTGTCTTTTCATGGTTCCAGGTCGGGTGCATTCTTCTACTTTGTGATTCAGTGAGTAGTTCGGTTTTTGATCCTATTTGCCATATAATTCAAAATAAGACACACTGGGTCTATATGGTTGGCAAATACCAGACAGAATACCTTGTAAAAAGAGAAAATTATCTAGATAATTAAAGACTTTTGAACTACAAAACCTCATCCAAGGTTTTAGCACACACTTAGAAGGTAAGGAAGAAAGTAAAGACATGGAAGAAAGTAGAAATTTGGGGGTATAAAGTAAGATGGGTTTACCAAAGGTTGAGTGTTTGAGAATAATAGATTTTCAAACAAGAGAAATGAACCACTTTTAATATATCTGGACTTCATTAAAGTTCTTTATACAGTGTCATATGGGAAAAGACTATGCTCTATAAAATAGGAATTGAATTCAACTATTGTAAGATGGTAAGAAACTATATAAAGGGAAGGATGTGCTGACAACAAAACAATTGGTTGAGAGGGGAGGTTGTCTTAGAGTCCTTCAAGAAACTATACATTTTCCTTTATGCCTTTGGTGTAAAAACCATTGTCAGAATGACCCATTAATCAAGAGGATAGCTGGAGTGTCAAAGAGTGGGGTACCTAAAAAGTGTGTCATGTATACTGTCTGCAATATGTGTACGTCATAAATAATGTGTGGCTTGACATGAAGCTAGAAGTTGCCAGTGACTGTAGTGATAGATCCTCTGGATACTCACCAGTGCTACTGAGGCTGCGGGCAGGTTTTAGTGGCAGAAGACAGGAGGCAATTCACTGTTTTTCTGACTGGACATTGAGATGAACCAGATGACCATGAGGCATGGAGCTCTGGAAATCAGTTAGCATTCAGCAGTGCCAAGCATAAGATTTTTTGCCGTAGGTTGGTATTTCCTTATTTTGATGAGGACCAGGAGAAAGAACGAGTCAATCATTAACAGGAGGACCAAGAACCACACATATGATGTCACTGTGAAAGAAAAATGTGGCCCTAAATGTATATGGAGGCAAAATTATTTCCCTATCCAGCAGAAACACAGACTTCATTATACAACACTTTTAGGAAACCACCTCTGTAATACCACACAGTCCCAGTCATGCATGAAAATACATATTGAAACAGGTGTGGATTGCTAGAATGGATGAGGCTAAGACAATTTGATATGTATACCCTACAAAAAGAAGGTTGAAAGCAGATGTAAATTATATCAGTAAAAAACAGCAGGGAACTTCAATGCCAATAATGATAGATGTTACTTAAACTGCAAGACAAGATCAGTATAAGATCAGCAAAAGCTGTAAAATAATCTTATATTAAGCTAAAAATGAACTATTTTATACGAGAACTAAAATATATATATTTTTTTTAAATAGAGAAACTATATTCTGGCCCTGGCCCCAAAAGTTGTAATGACTAATTGCAATATACACTTCTTAGTGACTCAGAATATCCATTGTAGTCCAATACTTCTGTGTTCTTCCTAATAAATTGGCATCCTAGTCTCATATGTACTAAGAAAAAAATATATAACTGAACTCAGTATGTTGTAAAGCCGGCAAATTAGATTAAGTATGCTGCCAAACTGAAGCCTTCCGCAGGCCAAATTAATATGGACAGAATTGATTTTTCTTATGTGGTACAGTATATGTAAGTGAAAAATGTAATACATAAAGTTGGTTTTCTGCATTTCATGCCAAAAAAAAAAATGAAAGTTAGGACATGCAGGTTCAATTATATAATCACTAATATTTCAGATTGACTAACTTCAATCAGAATTGCTTTAGGACAGTCATCTAAATTCATTTAAAAAAAAAAGTCCACCATACATTGATTCAACATGATCAAGACTCTGTGAAGCTACAGTGATAGGCTGTGCTAGGATGAATTTTCCATTTTTTAATTTAAGTTTGAATAAATACATTTAAAATGTATTTCTATAGTGTCCATATGGTAATAAATAACAATTTGCAAAACAAAAAATCATGAAGCAAATGAATTCCACAGCACTTTAGATGAAACCACATGAGTTCATGCTGTATTCTAAACTAAAATTTGTGTTAAAGGACAATTGTATCCAGAAGTTGAAATGTGGAAAAAGTTAAGTGTTTTGTAATAAGGGATTATTCCCGGAAACAATTATGCTACTTTGGTGTCCTACTCATTTAAACAGCTTCACTCCTCTTTCAGCGGTCTCCCCTTGTTTATTTATAGCTCATTCATTTATTAATATTTTTTTCCACCAACCCCAAAGACATCTTCCCTATAGAGTCACAGGAGCGTACAACACAAGAATAGGACAGACTGAAGATGGCAAAGTATATGTTTTCCAAGAATAAAAGTTCATTTGTTATAAATGTTTCACTATTCAACAAAAGCCAAAAGGAATTGCTAGTAAGCTCCTTAGGAGGCCTCACTCCTACAAATAAACACATGGGCTGAAAATGAACCCGTGAACAAGGGTTCATTCGAGAACTGAAGAGCATGCTGTTGTGTTGTGTGCATATGCAGGCGTCCAGAAAGAGTTGACAACTACTGGAGGGCACCATACCTTACTGGTTTTGTAGTGCTTATGGAGCACATGGCAGCATACCTCATTGCTTGTATAGCATTCGCGACAGCAAAGTCTGCAGCTGGGAGAACAGCTACTACCACAGAGGCAAAGACCATAGACACCTCTGGAGATTTCAGATGAGACTAGAGAGGAAGCAAATAAAGCATTCTGGTTTCAAAGCTAAAATGTTGCAAACATTCCATGGATTATATCAGAAAATTGTGTTTTTACTACAAAGGATGCAAAGGATATTTAATGACTCTAAAATCTTAAGAGGATTAATCCATAAAGTGAATGTTACTGTAAGGCAGCTTTGATCTTTATATGCTTTTTAAAGGTAGAGATTTTTTTCTTACATTTTACTAAATTTAATTGGGAAAAAAGCATCTCAGCAGAATCCTGCTGGTTTAACTGCTATTTAGTTCTGTCGGTCTTTCTTATTGAACAGAGTTCTGGTTTTGCCATGTAAAAGGACACCAACATTATCCTAGTGAAACACCCCACCAGAAAATGTGAAGACACTGTACACTCCACAAAGGGTTAATGCAACCTATTAACCCTGTACATTAGAGAGGCCAGTGAGAACAATCCTCTAGAAAGAATTCCCTTCTGAACTCTCTGCCAAGAAGCCCCAAGAAAAGGCTAGCTAAAGTTTACATTTACTTTATTCCTGTGGGTATTTGGGGTGTAAAGTAAAACCTAGCACCTGCAGAAGTGGCATGTTTGAACTGGATACTGAGAAGTCATCCCCATTCAGAGCACGGAGAGGAGTCTTCGGGTTTAGATGCTATTACGGAGATCTAATCAAAGCAACTCAGACCTCTGCTGAAATCTGTATTTCAGATTGCCCTCAGTTTGAAGGACCTCAGATTCATTTTGACAAATGAGGCTTAGTCAAACAATTCCACGATATAAATGCCCGTGGCTTTAATCCTCTTTGAATCTCCAACCTGTTCCATGATATTGGGCTTAACTTTTAACTTTCTTACACCTCACTTGCCACAGCTGGAAAACTAGGTAAGAAGCACGGCTGCACTGAAAACCAGATGCTCCATCCAAGCCAAGTTCTGCTGAAAAATAAGGGAGCATACACTTTCCTTGAAGTAATCACTGCAGTCAATAAAATGTGCGGTGGGGGAATGCAAATATAATACCTCACAGACTATAAATCATAGATCATGATTTTCTGTTAAACAAAAAAAAAAAAAAAAAAAAAAAAAAAAGGAAAAAAACACAAACAGGACACATTTAGAAATACTAGATTCTGTTTCTGTAGAACAGAGTTGGCACTTAAGTCTGGATTCTGCAAATGTGCACGCGCATGTATATAGCTTTACTCTCAGGAGGTATTTTGAATTCAGCAGGGTGAGTTGTATACAGGAATATAAAACAAAAAAAATAAGGCTAGATACATATATTTCTATAAAGTGTGTTTTCCATGCACATTTGAGTGCATTGTGAATTTAGTATCAGATTTATTCCATCTTTGCTGGCTGACAGATTCAACAAGCAGTGAAGGATCAATGGCAAGAGGTTAAGTTGTATTGTATCTCTCTGTAGCATTCAAGGCACAAGCTAATGTTCCTATGCACATCACTCTTTCTCGCTGAGTTTAAATCACTCAACTTATTTTTTTTTTTCTGCTTATTTCATCTCCACATAGGTTTGTGCATCCTTGGCACAGAGATCATTTTCACACACGTCAAGGAAGCCTCTGAGGTATCAAATAAACAGACTCTTCTTAGTGTAGACTGTATTTTACCCAGGTCCACAGAAAAAGCAAAGCCAAATAAAGATTAGGTTTTAAGGGAGTCTGTAAACCCAGGGAAGCATTATTTGTTTTGGTTAAACTTTTTTTTTTTTTTGAAAAAAGATGGCAAATCAAGGCAAGATGCTACTTTTTAATCATCACAGAGTATGGGAATACTGAAACAAGAAGCAGTAACAATTTTTAATTTGTAAGAATTTTTGTCTGTTGCTTCAGGAAGTCTCTGCAGGAAAGAACTGAGTGAACATAAAAACTGCATGTTCTACAAGAGTTAAATCTCCCCTCAAGTCTTGCATTTCTCAGCTAATATTACAGTGCTGGCCTCATTACCATTCTTTACTTCCATTAAAGCTTAAAGATTACTTACAAGTTTCACTAGGAAGGAAAGGAAGTGAGAGGAGAGGAGAGGAGAGGAGAGGAGAGGAGAGGAGAGGA
>CM021766.1:108548695-108572522 GCA_011076525.1 Nettapus auritus | reverse complement strand
GGAGAGGAGAGGAGAGGAGAGGAGAGGAGAGGAGAGGAGAGAAAAATAAGAAAGGGAATCCTGTTGTAACTCCTGAAAGGTCTCAACAAGTGTGTGGACCAGGGGAGATCTGGTCAGTCTGGATTTTCAAAAGGTCTCTCACTCAAGGCTCTTAAAGAAACTGAGTGTCTGGGTGGGATAAGTATAATAAGAAAAGATGAATAACCATGGAGAACTGTTTCAGAGACAGAAAACACGTGAGGAATAAACCACACAGCATATCCACCAGCACATCCACGCTCTGTAAAATGGAATGAGACTATTGTGGTTTCAAAGGCATTCAGAGCAAAGATGAGGCTGAGAGTGAGGAGCTGCACAAGGATTTCATAAAACTGGCTGAGTGACAGGACAGCAAAGGAAATCCAGTGTAAACAAATGCACATGGGCCATACAAATCCTAACTTAACCTGGACTATTACCACTTAGGGACAAGATTTGGGATTACAACAGACAATTCCATCCACCTGACTGCCCCATAGCCATCAAAAAATGGAATCAAATGCCAGGAATTATTAGGTAAGGGGTAGATATCAGAGCAGAACATATCATTATACATCTGTATTGTTGTTATACAAATCCTCAGATTGCAGGAGTCTTTGTGCACCTACACATTGAATACTGAATACATTTTTCATCCCACCATCACAAAATGGGCAAAACAAAAGTAGAAAAGATATGCAAAACACCAAGAAGGATGACAAAAAGCATGAAGCAACTTCTGTACAAAAGGTAATTTCTAACTCCAGAACTGTTAATCTCAGAAAAGAGATAAATGATGAAATTAGTAGTGGAAAGTAAAATATGACCAAAGAGTTCATTGTTTCCAGTAGCATCAGAAATAAATGCAACGAAAGATTTATCTCTACATCTCAGTAGAGAAACGGAGGTTATCTTAAAGCATCGTGGTTTTATATGAGAGAAACATTGTCAGAAAGCATTGTGGATGTCAATTTACATTGTTACAAGACATAATTAGACTGATTCATGGAGGAAAAATCTTTTCTGAGCTGTCAGATGTTAAGACATGTATTGCTGGCTCAGGAAAACTCCGAACTACAACTCACCGAAGCCTGAGGAATGCACCAGGGAAGTGTCATCACGAGCTTTCCCACAGGTAGCAGCTAGCACTGAAATCAGACCCCCGAGGTCCTTGTACACCAGGCACAGCTACATGGCTCCTGCCCACGGTGTCCCATGGGTCCGCTTCAGTGGGCAATCCACAATTCTCTAACTGTAACAACCCCCAATACAGGTAAGTAGGAAGTTGGAGCATGGGAAGGTTTGGGACCTGGACGATGTTCTGTAACAAGACAGGTTGGAGACTGCAATGCCAAAATCTTATTCAGCGGGATCATGAAGGGGTGTTTTGCTGCCTCCAGTAGAGCACAGCTCTCACACCTTTGGCGATTTGTTTTATTGTTCTGTTTACCTTTCCCAAAGGCTTTTTTTGCACAGGATTGTGCTGACAGGAACAAAAATGCATTCATTCTGCTGACTTCCCAGAGGAAAGCATGCCCTAAACAAAGTCATTTTCGGCAGTTCTCTGTGTGAACAGGAGATAAGATGGCTCCCCAGAGGACACATGTGTGTGTCCTCTCAGTAGCTGTCCTTCCCCCTGCTGAGCACAACTTGCTGCAACTGCACACACAACCCCAAGGGCTGTTTTCACTCCACCCATGCACTGCCAGGAGGTTTTTTAGATTTTCAGCATATTGTTTCCAGGGCAACCATTGATCTCAGATTTCAAACAATGCCAGTGCTGCACATCCCTGTGCTATTCTTTCCTCTCTTTGAAAAAAAAAAAACAGTTTTGCCATAAGGAAACTCCATACTGTACACACCAGCAGAGCTCCCACAAGCTGGTTACCTCCTGCCTTGGAGTTCCTCTCGGTTTTGTGTCTTATACAATGCGTCTGCTCCAGGGAGCTATAAAACACTACCAGTCTGAAATGCCTCGAGGTAATCGAGTCCTTGATTTAGAATTTCTTCTTGTTCTCAAAAAGCCTTACAAATAAGGGGCTAGGCCTCATTCAGGGTATCTAGGCTTTGTGGGGAGGATCCTTCCAGTGTAAGATGTGCACTGTTATTAAACCTCTCTCTGCTGCTTCCCACAACATTACCAGTCTGGAAAGCTAAAAGCTGCAGCGAACAGTCTGGAAAGCAAAGCCAAAATCTATTGCATATGCACTTGAAAGACAAGAGACGGGGACTAAGAACAGTTTCCAGGGGCTTCAGGGGATGGAGAAAAAGCAAGCAGGATGAACCACTGCAGTCATACCCTGTGCAGAGGTGTCCACAAGTGCCTGTCTGGACAGGGACCCCACAGCCCAGGCACAGATTTTTCAGGGAGAGAAAGCACAGGGTGAGCTGGCACTTCGACCTCCTGCCAGGCATCCCAGTGGCTCCAGGGGCTCCAGTTCCCACTCCCCACTGACACCGGGGCAGGGTCAGCCACACAATTAATCTGTTCCCCAAAACCAGGAGCAGAATGCAGCCCCAAATGGGGCTCTTTTATGAGGTCAGGATGCATGAACTCCTGCAGCTCCTCTAGCCCTAGAAATCAGCTTTCCCAAAAGATCCACTTCCACCACAGAGCTAAGGACACAAGAAGTTCTGCTAATGCAAAATACCTTTCTGAATCCCACCCCAAACACTCTGGAGAGAAGAGACAAAAAGCAGCTTTCTTTATGATTCCCTTTTGAACTAGATGCATTATTTCTGGGTTGTACATTAAAACAGATGTCTCATTGATTTCCCAGTCACAAAGAAATCATTCTTTTCATGTCTTGTGACGGATGTTTCTTCAGATGAACAGTGTTGACTTCAAACAGGATTTTTACCTCATGGAATAACTTTTCCCAAACTGATTTTAAAATACCTATTAGCAAACCAAAACCAGCCCCATTGTATTTTTTAGGCAAAGGGTAAGTAGAAAGGCTGTATTTTCCAGACTGTGAAAAATGTTGCAGTCATTTGGAAATTTTGTCCCTCTCAGCATTGATCATGATGGAACATAACAGGTGCTTAATTAAGGAGCATTTATTTATCTTTTTTTTTTAAAAAAAATCTCATTATCAGCCCTGAAAGTGTGAGCCCCACACACATCTCTGTCTCATTTCAATCACCTCTCTTTTCTAACAGGGGGCAGATTAGTGTGCTTACAACTTTCTTAAACTATTTTTGTAGGGTTTGCTCAGTTTGTAATCCCTGGAAAAAAAACTTTAAAGGACAGGTTGGAAATTACAGAAGTATATAAATAATGCTTTGTACTTTGAAAGGAAAGTGCCCTGAGATGAAGTAAACAAAAACTGAGGGGGGAGAGGGGAGGAAAGAATGTGATTTTGTGATTTACAGAAGTACAAGCAGGGAAGTATTTGATGTACCATTTCGTTCTTCAGTTTAGAAAGAAGCACAATGGTAGAAAGACTGCCTTAGTCTTTTCCCCTTAATCCTTCACCACACAAGCCCATTGTCCCACTTGAGCTCACTATAAATGCTGAATAAACCTCTCCCATGAGCTACTTAGTTAAACAGAGTCTGGCAGGGGGGAAAGTTTGATTACAACTTTAACATGGCTCTTGATTTAGCTTGTAGTACCATTCCCTCTGGCAGATCTTTTTTCTCAAGAGATTACATCAATGGTAGAGAAAAGAGCAGCTAATACATCTTACAATGCACATGGCATAAACAGCTACGCACAGCAGTTAACTTTACAGGCTTCTTCAGTCTGACCAGAGCACACCTGATCATCTGTTTCTGAAGAAGACAGTTACATTAGCTGCTGTTCACCTGTCAGAAAGTATTTTAAGAGGTCTCATACAATGGATGAAAAATACACTCACAAAATCACTTTGTTAAATCATCATCAAGCTTGCAAACATCTGTCTCATTAGAAATTTAAGTTGGGAGAACACCCAGGTTTATGATTCAAGGCTAAGGGCAAATATGAGGATATGAAAGACTGAAGCTTGATCTCTATGAGGTTCTCTCGCATGGATTGCTCATATTCACCACAGATATATCTCATGACATGCCTGCTTTAGTTTCTCAGATTATACAATATAATGCACAATGGAAGCAGCCTTAGGGACTGGAATTTCGTATTGTGAACTCTGAAGTTTCTGCTCATATGTGCCACTCTGAGTGCATACTGCTAACCACGGTGTTTACCTACCTGTATATACATAGCTGCAAAAGAAGGATGTTACCAAACAGAATAACAACATAATAGAAAGGTCAGAACCAAAAGTACCCCTACCCCATCAATCTCAAATATCACAGCTCATCCAAAACTTTTCTAGCCAGAAAAAAAAAGTCTCAAACATTTAAGCATATTAAAAAATAGATCTAGTTTGCAAAAATTTTGTTGGAGTGGAAACAGTTTTTAAGAGAAAACATCAGTCACGGAAGACAAAGAGATGTTTTACTCCACGACTGATCCTTTAGCAACAAGGGCAGCACATACCTCCTCCTGCTTTGCTCTGTCTTACCAAAAGCCCTCATGGCTTCTAGTGGAGTAGCATAGCCCTGTGCCTGCTTTTTATATGCACAAGTATGGTACTCTTGTTCACATGTGGATTAGCTGCGGAATACTTGCAGCCGTACATCACGACAACAGGGCCTATTCTTGCACATACGCATATGGCATATAGCATGCACATATGTCCCTGACTGCTTATATGCAAATGCATGCATGCAAACATCAGCAGACTTGGAGCTCCAAGAACACAGGCTGCGTTATCCCCCGATCCACCCAAGCAAACCAGCTATTTTAGTCACTGCAGGAGCATGGGTTACATACGCATACAAAAACAAACATGTGGGGTGACATCCTCTCCACATGAAAAGATGACTCTGTCATCTCTGTGGGTGTCAATTTAGCATAATCCCCGCAGAAAAATTTTGCTTGCTTTAAAATACACAGATGTCTTATTTAAGAAGGGCCCATTCATTTCAGGCCCAAAAAACATAAACATGCCTTGAGTAATAAGGCAAGAAAGGTACTTTTTGCTGATGTGTTGTGGTTTAGGATTTCTGGGGAGGTGAAGTATGGAGCTCAGTTGTTGTTTTCGTTTTCTGAGTGGCTTTTATTATTATTAAGTTTTAATTCAGTTTGGCTCAATCTTTATTTTGTAGGTATGTAAATACAGGCAACCCAGTGCCAATAGCTAGAGCAATAATTCTGGTCAAAATGAAACACAGAGCTCTAGGCTATAAACCTAAGACAAAAATCAAAGCATTTAAATGAAATCTGACATGGCGACTCATTAAATTCAAGACTATCCATGATATTTTATTAAACATCAGTTAAGTGCATCTTTAAACAAGATGAATGCAAGTTCAGGAAATGAAACAGTCATTGCCTAAATATTTAACATGCTAGAGACAAAGGCAACACACCACTGCTGAACCAAATCAGAGGAGCGGCCACAGCTTGTCCACAGACTTATCTTTAAGAGTAGTTCCTATCAGCATCTCCAGAGGTAGTCATCTCTTTTCTAGAATAAACTCTAAAACCAGTCTACAGATAAGATGACTGAACTGAACAGAGTATTTCCAATGAGGTGACATCACCATGAAGACATCTGAGCGTGTAATTGTTTGACTTCCCCTGTCTTAGCAATTTGACCAGTAGGCTTGATTTAAAATTCTTATATATATATATATGTACTAAACATAAAGCTTTCACAATGACACCCAAATACTGTTTATCAGGACACAAAAATCACCATACAGTGTAAGAGTCAAAGTCTCAGCCTACAGTCCTGTTTCCAGCAATGTCTGAGTGTTTCAGTGGGAGACGCAAGAGGCCTACAGCAAGTACCTGAGATGATCTTCCCTCCTCCTATGTCAGACATCTTCCCTATCAGTGCTGGTTGGCTTCAGTTTAAGGTCTTTTTCTGTGATGAGAGAGTTCATTCAGAATTCCACATGTTCCTTCCAAAGGTACATTACTTTGTAACTTCCCTTGAATTTTATCTGTCATCCACTTGGCTCAGTTAAATCCATCTGACATTCTCCCCAATCACATTAGCTGAAATAATTTTATGTTATTACACTGGATTTATTCATCCCTTTTTGCATATCACTAGCAAATATATATGGTAACTTCCATCCCAGGATATGAATTCAACTCCCTTCTTGTTAATATTATGTTGAGGGTTGACATTCCTGTTTTCTCAAGACACTTCATTTCTCACACCATGGCTGTTTAAACATTTTGTAGATACATTTTACCAAGATTAATGACTAATTTAAAATTATCAACCAACTTTCCTTTGTCTGTTATTTTATTATGATCCAACCTAAGTTTACTAATAGATTGCAAAAGCTGTGGCAGTTAAATTTGAATATATCATGATATTTTTAATGTTTTATTTCACTTTCAGTGCTCTTTTTAAACAAGGACAAGAATCACTCAGTCAAGGTGTTGCTGCCCTGTAATTATTAACATCTCCTTTTTGCCCTTTTGAAAGATACAGATCCAACAGAATAAATAAATTAAAACAGTTACATTAAAGCAATAAGAATTTTTAAGCAATGAGATCTTTAGATACCCAGCTACTGCCTTAAGCATGTGGTGTTAAGAAACTGCTTTGTTCCTGTGTACATATAAACAATTAGGTTTTAGATGAGGGTATAGCAGAGTTTGTTCAAAAATAAGTAGGTCCATTCCTGGCATTTTGAGGACTAACATAATGTATGCTTATCTGCACTACAAACAGCCCTGCTGTTCATCTCACTTCTTTTGAATTGTATGGCAATTCAAAACACATTTTTCCAGTCCACCACATCAAGTCTTCTATCCCCACAGGATTAAAAGTGACTAAAAGAATAGGGAAACTTAAGTAGCTGACAAAATATATTTGAGTGTGGCCATTTTTTTAATCTCTCCTGCTTTAACAAGCTACAAGGAACATGGCTTATTTTAGCATGTATTTCTGGCTACGGTCATACTTTCCTATTGCCAAAAGCTCTGCAAACTGTCTGCAATGGGCATACAATCTGCTTCTCAGATTTCCCATTACCCAAGGAAAATCAGTAGTCACCATTCAACCAGAAAGGAGAAAACTGATCTTGTGTGGCTCCTTGGTATTAATCTACATTTTGTTGTGAAGCATAAGTGCTCCATCTCTATAGAGAAGTCACAAAGCTCCCAGTTACTATTGCAAAGCTGATTTCCTGGTTGCTCATACCATGCTCACCTTGGACCATCATCAATATGTCAGAGCTGAGGCACCTGCCTGACCCTCCATCAAGCCAGTTTTCTGCATCTTTGTGGCTTGAAGTGCCCAACACATAACACAACATAATACATAATCCCATATGCTCTGGCCTGCAGCAGGCAGCATTCTCCCATGTGTGATAACATCACTCCATCGTTCCTAATCCACTACTCAAGAGCTGATTGTGTGGGGCATGGCAAGGTCCAAAGAAAAGATCTGAGCCCTCCATGCTTTATCCAAGAGTATGTATGGCACCAACATTTTCATAAAGCCTCCCAAAAGTGGTACACCCAACACAAGGTTATGGGTTCGGTATATAGCTCAGCAGTGCTATGCACAGGGCAACAGCCAGTTCTGGAGGACTAAAAGCAAAAACACAACCCCACTCTGGGGTGAAAAATTCCTTCACCAAGTTTGAAGTGTTTCTGGCAGTCCATCACTCATTCTGTAACATAATATTCACCTGAGCACAACGTGGAATCTCAGCACCATCCAGGATCATTAAAAAAAAAAAAAAAAAAGATCTAGAGAGGATGATGTGAATGGCTACAGCACAAGTGACGTGAAACAATTCAGGGGACATGGGAGGAAAATAGAGCAAAGGCAACTTTTGTGCCTGAGGATTTTTCGGAGGGCAGTGGCAGACAATCACACAATTTTGTGAGTTTCTCACAAAGGGCACACCCTCTGTTCAACAAAGACCTCCAGTACTCAAACTCACAGCCACAACCCCAATAGGATCATCACAACAACAACATGTCTCCATGAACAGCAGGCTACCTGCCCTACAACCCAGCAGTCATGATCCAGCATTAGACCACCAGCAGTCATCGAGGGCATCCCATCACCAGGCCACTGGCTAGGACTATTGGGTTTGGAAGATCTCCATCACTTGGGAGCGTGTGTATAGCCCAGCAGCTGAATTGCAATCACCGATCCCCCAAGGAAGAAGAACACAAACTTGCTGGAACCCCCTCCCCCCATCTTTTTCATTCATTGGGCATGATGAATGCCTTCCTGTAGGTACCACATGATATGGCTCTGATATACTGGCCACACAGAAGACAAGGACAAAATCCCAAGTGATCATTAATTTCCAGTTTTAGCCAGTATTTTCATTCCCAACAGGCCCTCAGCTTTGGGACTTAAAGTGTCTATGTAGCATAGTCCCTAGTATTAGACTAATAGACCCAAAGTACCCCACAGTCCCTAGCTACCCAGCCATTCACCAAGCCAACTCTCCAGCTGTGGCAGAGTGGGCTTCTAACACTTCAACCACGCAAGGGAGGAGTTCATCCAGAAGGACAAGAGGGAAGAGCACCATCTCACACACAAGTAGAGGCTCTGTAGTGACTATACAGAGAGGGAGATCAGCTAGGGACATGGTTTAGTGGGTGACATTGGTAGCAGGGTGATGGTTGGACCAGAAGATCTCGAAGGTCTTTTCTAACCTTAATGATTCTGTGATTCTATTGAGGGAACAGGACTGGCAGAAGTGGGAGTACCTGGTAATCCTGGCAGAGGAGCCCAGCCTCAGCTCTTTTGCTCTGGCAGTACTACCTAATCAGCAGATATTTCTACATGCCCTCCAAACACTCAAGAAAGCAGCCAGTCAAAAGGCCTATCACTATTTTACTTCAGTGATTCCCATATGAAATTCAAATCACACATTTGCACCAGAAGCAAGCAGAATACAAGTGGCACCTTTATTATCAATGAAATTGTGAAAGGTACAATGTCATCTTCATGCCCAAGTATTCAATATGCAACTTACATTTAAATGGAAACTTTGAAAGAGTTATTCTAGCTGAATCAGAATGAATTCAAATCTAAAGATGTCAAAATTTTCTTAGAAATAACAATACTTAAGCTTTGCCAGCTATCTTCCGTCTGAATGTTCCATCTCACCCAAACATACAAACACTATTCCTCCTTTTTGCTCTTTTTTTTTTTTTTTTTGGGGGGGGGGGGGGGGGGGGGGGGGGAGGGGGGTGCGGTGGAAACAGACTGAGTCAGATATCCACAAGCTCTTTGATCTGAACTGTGAAAATAAATTATTTACTGGGTTAGATGATATCTTTTGGAGTTCTAGTAGCATTGTCTGTAAATTTCCTTTAGTTGTGCATAACAGATGGGCAACAGGTTAATTTTATTTACAGACAGCCAGCATTCATAGAACAACAGAGATGGAAGGGGAACAGCCTGTTTGCTTTGACATGAAGGACATCTCTTGGAAAAAGTTCTGCCAAGAAGTTTAGGGTGACTTAAAGGGGACGTTTTTCTTTAATTGTTTTTCATTATCAGTTTGGACTTAAACATCCATCCCACAGTTCTATTGTTCTCCCCTGGAAATGTTTAATCAAAGTTTAAACATTAATCAAAAAGGAAATAAAACTAAAATTACCTCTAAACTACAGTGAATTTTGTCTTGGCAACTCTACCCTTTTGACCCTGCTATCACTTTGATGAATCCATCCTATTGTGTTTTGTAGTACAGTGCTGACTTGCATGAGCTGTAACACAGGCTGCCAACTTGTACACGGACAGATTAGTTTGCAAATGCCTATGTTACCAAAGCCTCTGAGAGTGTATAAACAAAGCCATAGATTGTCTTAAACCAAACTTCTTAATAAAACCAACATCCAGGCAACAACTCCCAGTCATCAGAGAGAAGTTTGGGAGTGACTTGAGCCTTGCACCATGTCATAAAGATCAGACTCTCCTAAGCTAATGGGGAAGAAAAGCAGCAGAGAAAGTAGTTTTAATTAAGAATGATTGGTTGGGAATTACTACCAGTAGATCTACCATTAGTTGGCCATAATCAATTAATACTAATAATCCACTGTTTATACTAACAGTATATTCTTCTCACTTGGGAAGACAAACAGCATTTCAAACGGTCTTCCTCCAGCCTGTACAAGGAATCAAGCAACCTTGTACAGTCCAATAACCTTTCTGTCAGGTTGTTGCCCAGAAGTCAGTATTAACACCTTCAGCTGCCCCCACAAGCAGAGAGCTTGCACTGGAGAAGAACTGGTATATTCTGTCCTGCTGTGGAGCACAACTGGACCTGTGAGCTGTAACAACAGCTTAATGTACAAAGGAGATCTCAGGTGCTGAGCTGTGACTTAGGAAACCCAAACCAAACTCCCAGCTCTGCCATTGCCCTGCTGTGGGACCTTACCCATGCCATGCTGACATTCTGCCACTCTCATTCTCTCTGCTTTAGTGTGATGTTTCACAGTACACCCATGTTGGGTCAGGTAGGCAGGAAGACTAATAAAATGATGTCAAGATCTTCATCTAGCAGTAAGCTGCAATTACCATTGGAAAAAGATGCTTTTCTACTGATAACACTTTGGTGTCATTAGAGCTGCCTGAAACAAATACTTGTTTTATTACATAAACATTCTTCTAGTTCACGTCTGCCCTGCTGAACTCTTTCTGTGCCATCAGAGGATGGCAGATGTAGCCAAACTGCGTCAGCTCTGCAAACCCACTGTTTCCCAGTTCAACAGCTAACCGAACTGTGTCCACACATCATTGCTAGGGAGCCGGCTCCTTCTGAGAAGGAAAATAGAAAATGTACTGTATCATTGTGGGGCAGCTCCAGCACACTAAATAGAGTCATATACTATCACTTCATAAGCAAAACCTGCTGCTGAGGGGAAAGAAAGGTTATGTTTGGTTTTGAGGTTTCAAAAGCTTTTTTTTTTCTTTTTTCTTTTTTTTTTTTTTTCTCTTAACCCAAAGGGATCCAAGCCAGAAGTTCCTTCCTGTCTGAAAGAGTTAGGCCTGGGACATTTGTGGCCTGATTCTCTCAGCTATATTGAGTTAAGTCAAATGTACCTCCAGTGAGCTGACAGAGCTACTTCTGTGTAAAACTAGGATGAGGGAGACAAGGATCTGCTCCACACTAATGAAGTCATAATGGCAGCAGCCCTTCAGAGCAGTGTCAGCATTTTCAAACCAAAATGATGTTGATCTTTTAACTGGAACACACACGACTTTGAAGCTTGTTCAAGTGCCAAAATATTCAATTCTCTTTCAGCATCATTTTATTGTGGTTGATAATATGGATTTGTAGCCTGTTGAGACTAAGAAAAATGCCACTGACTTTACCGTCTTTTCTCTGCTTGCCAGTTTTTAACCCAGATGTAAGAAAAGCATAATTAGAATAAGCATCAACTTTGGGTAAGGAATCCTTGCAGATGCCACAAGGTATGAATTTCTCTAGTGCATCTTGATACTTGATGACAAAGGGACTGTTGTGATCATCGTATGAAGACTACAGAAGTTATTCAGCAATTCCTGCTGTGAGACCCGAACCCTTGGGTGACTGGGAAGGAGTTTGGATATGGAAGTACTATATTTGCCTCAAGAAAGGAAAAAAGAACTACCATCTGTGATTCTATGATCTGTATTGGGCTTACGTGGCAAGGGTTTGTTGGGGGTCGGAGGAGTGGGGGAGGCTACAGGAGTGGCCTCTGTGAGCAGAGCCCAGCAACTGCCCTAGATCAGATCAGAGCCAGCTCCAGATAGCTCCCAAAGCTACCCACCACTGTCCAAAGCTGAGCCAGTGAGAGATGCTGGGTGGGCCTCTGGGAGAGAAGATTTAAGAAAGGTGGGGGAAAAAGCTGTACAACAGCAACTGGGAGAGAGGAGTGAGAAGCAGCCCTGCAGCCCCCAGGGTCAGTGCAGCAGGAGGGCAGGAGGTGCTCCAGGCACACAGCAGCAGTTCTCCTGCGGCCTGTGGAGAGGCCCCTGGTGGAGCAGGCTGTCCCCCTGCAGCCCATGGGTCCCACATGGAGCAGATCTCCACGCTGCAGCCCGTGGAGGAGCCCCTGGTGGAGCAGGTGGATGTGGCCTGGAGGAGGCTGTGGCTGATGGAGAGCCCCCGCAGGAGCAGGCCCCGGCCTGGAGCTGAAGCCCGTGGAGAGGAGCCCACGCAGGAGCAGGGGGTCTGGGGGGAGCTGCCACCTGTGGGGGACCCGTGCTGGAGCAGTTTGCTCCTGGGGGATGGACCCTGTGATATGGAGCCATGTGGGAGCAGTTCTTGAAGAGCTGCTGCCTGTGGGCAGTCCCCACAGGCTCAGTTCGGGAAGGACGGCATCCCGTGGGAGGGACCCCGCCTGGAGCAGGGGCAGAGAGCGACCGTGAAGGAGCAGCAGAGATGAAGTGCTAGGGACTGACCGCAGCCCTCATTCAGCATTCCCCTGCGCTGCTCAAAGGGAGGACGTAGAAGAAGGTGGATGGTGGAAAAGTGGTTTTAGTTTGCATTTACTTCTCACTGCTCTAGTCTGTCAGCAATAGTCAATAAATTATATTAATCTCCTTAAACTGAGGTTGTTTTGCCCATGAGGGTGATGGGTGAGCAATATCCCTGTCCTTATCTCAACCCTTGAGCCCCTTTTCATCACATTTTCACCCTCTCTTCCTTTGAGAAGGGAGAGTAAAAGAGCACCATGGTAGAGTTTAGCTAGCTATAAGTGTGAAACCACCACAACATCATGTACATCAGATCTTTTTAAAGCAAGTCATCTTTGTAGAGTCTACTAAAAGAAGAAGTGAGACTCACTGTCTAACATAAAGAAATCTTCTTTCTTTGAAGAAAAACAAGTGCCGTCTCCAAGTTTGGTCCCTGCAAAAATTTGTGCCCTGGTACAAATTCAATTTCTAATTCTAGTTAATCCAGTACAGGTAGACTCTGCCACAGGGAATATGTAAGTTTTCAGCATACAGTGCTCCTTGTCTGCTTAGTCTTTTCTTTGACCTTTGAACTTCACTTGTAATTCTTGACTTAGCTCCTGACCCTTCTGCACAAACTTCTGATTTGACCTTTGATGATTTTCTTCCTTCTAATCCTGACCTGTCTACATTACTTTGCCTAAACTTTATTTCTACTGCTATCCCAGGATCTGCTCTGCTATTTATAGTCCCTGATCTTGTGGTTAAGCTCCCAAAAACCTACTTGCCCTTGTGGCTGAGTGCACCCTATTTCCCAAATTGTAATTGACTGCAGAACCTACATCCCACCTCCAAGCCTGATGCCAGTTTGATTCTTGTTGGGGGCAGGGGGCTGATTACCTATATCCTATGGAATACCTTTTACCTTCCAGAGAAGATTAACATAGTAGATTAACCCCTGAGTCATCTTTGAAGACTACCAATACCCAGCCTTCATTCATTGGTGATCCACCCTATCCCTTCCACATCAAACGTTCTCCCCCTTTTGGAGATATTATTTAGGCTGAAATAGTTTGCATTCCTCTTTACATTTCTGTACTTAAGCATTTGAATCCAGGAGAGGCCCCAGACTAGCATAAGATATCCTGGACCCACCCTGCACACTCCAAGTAAAAGATGGCTTTTCCTGTGTTTTGTTACAAAGCATGTTTCCCATTCTAGCAGTGGACATCATGAGCCCAAGGCAGAGCTAGCCGTTCAGATCTCCAAGTCTCATGTTATTTTTCCAGTCTCATCCTATTTCTTTGATACTCCACACAGACAGGCACCAAGCAGACCTAAGGGCACTGCTCTTCCCTTCATCTGCCTATCCTGAACAAAAAGAGTCCATTCTCCACCTGAACTTGAGCATGACAAGCCCAGCCCTACTAATGAATGCAGCTCCCCTGCCCATACACCACCTGGATATGACAGCTCCTTCCCATGGCATCAGGTAGAGAAAGAGAGATGGTTCCTCAGACTGTTTTATGTCTGTGTGATGAAGCTCCCTGGAATTCCGGGTGCTACAACATACCCAAAGAACTTAAATTAGGCAGCACTGTAAGCTGGGGTTGGGACTTGTCCTCTTCCACACCATCAAACTCAGAATCAGCTCCAAGCCAGATGAACAAAATCAGATTTAGCTGCTGTTGGTAAAGCCCTGGCTATTCACAAAAAGTTTCACATACACTGGCTACTCATAAATAGACCTAAATTAATTCTGACTGATATTAGGAACCCAGTAAGTATAAGGCAAATACTGTGCACAGATCCTTCACCAGGTTGCACAACAGTATATCTTCTCAAAGTCACAGGCAACTTTTAGTAAGTTTTAGAGCCTGTACTAGATCCTTCTTTTAAATCTCTTTCTTATACCTGTGAACCAATGTGATCCAGAAGGTTGTTGGCCACTGTAGTAAAGATACTAGGCCTGGGTGGATGTTTATGACTCTAACAGCAAGAATTTATGTGTTTTTCCTCCTTCCTCATAAGAGATATTCAGACACATTTTATTTCTTTTCTGAGGAAATAATCCAGTCTGTATGCACTGGCACACTGATGATTCTTTGACTTTCTCCTTCACTTCTCTGCTGTTGGACTGCCCAAGAAACTAAATAGGTGGCGGTTTAGTATTTTATTACTTCTATAGCCTTATTCTGAGATGTTTATGAAGAAGGAAATCGACCTCTTCCTGGATACCAATGAACTGTCAACTTCCTCTAGCCAGCTTCTTTGTAACACATGAAAGCCTTTCTCAGAGGCAGACTTATTAGCCTTGTTCCAGCTATAAAAGGGGAGTGAAAAGAAAGCAAAGAAGCTGGGTGGGGAGTGTGCCTCAAAATCCTTCCCTTGAACTCTTCCTCATGTTCACCAGAAACAGGTAGGAGCTCAGTATGTAGCACACATCTCAGGCTGTGCTCACACTTCTTGGATTTGGGAAGGATTTCAGCAAGGAGAAGGCAGGCAATGTGTCAGAATTCCACAAAAGCAAAGGGGCCTAGATATGACCATTCCAGCAGATCAAAGTACTCAGAATAAATTGTGCATTGTTCCCAAAGATATAAACAAGAGATTCTTTAACTTTCACACAAGCCTTTGCAATTCCAGTTCTTCCCTTCACACATGTATCTGGAAATGCTCTTTGCTAAAATATAAATGCCCCTATTCTCGGTGGCCCAGCAGGAAACCTGGGACGTCCATTAACAACTTCAGAGCTTGCCAATACCCTGAAACCCATAACACTGGGTAAAGCACCTGGTCTGACAGTTTCTAGGTTAATTTTTTTTTTTTTTTTTTTTTTTTTTTTTTTTTTTCAATAAACTTGCAGGCAACTATGTACTTTTCTCAACAAGTCTCTGGAGGAGTGTTCTGTCCTCTCTACCTTAAGGGAGGGTTTTATTTCAATCGTTTTCCAAGCTGGGCTGGGATCACAACTCAGGCTTGAACTATTGACCCACCTCTCAAATTCTGGGAGGTAAGTTAGAGAAATTCATGCCCTATATCATATGTCTGATCCAAGTAGGGTTCCTTAATGGCTGAGGCAGCTCAGATGTGGGCTCAGGACATCAACACACTCACAGCTTGGACAATGGAATAGGTGTTGACCAAGAACATCAAATACACACCTACTGTACATGATTTTGAGATCTCTTCTATGAGAAAAGGACTAGGAAGAGCCTTTCCTGCATAGTCACTTGGCTCAGTGGCCAAAATAATGCATAACTAGGGGTAGATAAAAGACAGGTTTGGAGCAGAAGTTAGGAGGTTAAAATGGATAACTTCCCTGGGAGGCAGAGGGATACCTGAACTCTTTCAGGACAAAAATAGCTGAAGATTTTTAAGAGACAAATACTGGGAGAGACAGCCCTGCAGTACAGTGCTACACTTTTGCTAGGACACAGGGAAGGAGTCCTTTATGTCCTCCCTTGGCGGGAAGACAATTTTTTAAATGTTATTATTGGGAAAAGAGAAAAGAGAGATTGCAGGAAGGAGGCTGGGTCCCCCTACACTACAAAGAAGAAAAGACTTACAAGGAAGCTCCTGAGGAAATGGAGTGGTGAGCCTGAGGTTACGACAGCCATCACCAACAGCTCAAGAAAGCTGCAGAGCTGCAAAGGTGATGGTGTCAAAGGACAGAATCAGACAAGCATGTGCAGGGCAGTGGGCTGATGCCTGATGTCCTTTGGCTGAGATGGATTTGATGTTAAGAAGCAAGAGAACTTCATATCTGCTTAACTCTGAAAGAAGGAAAGATAAAAATACCAAGGAATCACATAACTCTCAGAAATATCCTTTCCATAGCCAGCAGGAGACAACAACAAGCAAGAGACAACAACAAGCAAGACATATTTTACCTGAGCATTTGTGGAAACAGATCACATTAAAAAAATTACACTTTCCTTGTTTTTTGTTGTTTTGTTTTGTTTTCTTTGTTTGCTTGCTTGCTTGTTTTGTTTGTTTTGAGTGGTCCTTCTCTCATCACTTCCCAGGACTGAAAGAGATGCACAAGGGCTTCATGCTGGTCTTGGAACAATGCCAGCAAAGCTGAAGGAAGCTGTTAATAGCTGTTTTGGGTACCCAGATTTCAGTGCATCCCCAGAGCTGGTTACCTATCCTAGAAAAGCATGGACAGAAAAAGGTGGAGTTGTCTACCCACATCAGTATACTTTCCCTGGCATACCAACACAGCAACCACTAGAACAAAAAACTCCTATGGACATGGCCAGAGCCCATCATGGGATAAATGATTTGGTAAAAAAAAATGCCTACTCAGACCCAGCTTTTCCTCGTCTTCTTCAACTGCTGAATAAGAAATAGGGCATGGGCCTTCTTTTTTTCTCTTCCATTTTCACCTCCTGTTTTCACATCTCCCCTTCCTACTTTTCCCATATCATCCTGCTTGTAGCTGTATCAAGCCATTTAGTTTCAAGCTGTCAGTGTTGCAAGTTGTATTCTTTTGGTACCAGGCTGTTTACCACAGAAAAAATAAATTTGATACAGAAGGCAGAATAAATCACCTTGGGATATTTCATATGATAATAGAATATCCTGAGTTGGAAGGGGCCCACAAGGACCGTCAAATCCAGCTCCTGGCTCCACACAGGGCCACCCAAAAATCAGACCATGTATCTGAGGGTGTTGTCCAAACACTTCTTGAACTCCAGCAGCTCAGTGCCATGACCACGACCCTGGGGAGCCTGTCTCAGTGCCCGACCACCCTCTGGGTGCAGAACCTTTCCCTAACCCCCAGCCTGACCCTCCCCTGTCCCAGCTCCATGCCGTTCCCTCGGGTCCTGTCGCTGTCCCCAGAGAGCAGAGCTCAGCGCCTGCCCCTCCGCTCCCCTCCTGAGGGAGCTGCAGGCCGCCATGAGGCCTCCCCTCAGCCTGCTCTGCTCTGGGCTGAGCAAACCAAGGGACTTCAGCTGCTCCTCGTATGTCTTCCCCTCCAGACCCTTCACCATCTTTGTAGCCCTCCTTTGGACACTCTTTAATAGTTTAATGTCCTTCTTATACTGCGTCACCCAAAACTGCACACAGCACTTGAGGTGAGGCCACACCAGCACAGAGCAGAGCGGGACAATCCCTTCCCTCGACTGACTAACAATGCCATGCCTGATGCACCCCAGGACATGGTCAGTCCTCCTGACTGCCAGGGCACACTGCTGGCTTGTGTTCAGCTTGCTGTCAACCAAAACCCCCAGATCCCTTTCTGTGGGGCTGCTCTCCAGCCCCTCATCTCCCATTCTGTACATTTAGCCAGGGTTGCCCTGTCCCAGGTGCAGAATCCAGCACTTGCTCTTGTTGAACTTCATCTTGCTGGTGATTGCCCAGCCTCTAATTTGTCAAGATCTCTCTGCAAGACCTCTCTGCCCCTGAGGGAGGCAACAGCTCCTTTCCATTTAGTATCATCTGCAAACTTAGTATACCTTCAAGTCCTACATTGAAGTCATTTATGAAAATATTGAAGAAAACTGGTCCTAAAAAGGAGCCCTGTGAAACCCCACTAGAGACTGGCAGCCAGCCTGATGTAACCCTATTTACTGTAACCCTTTGAGCTGGACCTGTCAGCCAGTAGTTTGCCCATCACATTATGTTTAGCTTTATGCTGGACATTCTGTCCTGAAGGATACTGTGAGAAACAGCACTGAAACCTATGCTGAAATACAGAAAGATTACATCAGCTGCCTTCTCTCTTTCAACTAGGTGGGTGACCTTGTCATAAGAGGAAATTAAGTTCATTAAACAGGACTTTCCCCTCATGAACCCTTGTTGGCTGTGGCCAATGAACACATTGTCTTTCAGATGTTTTTCAATAACTCCCAGAATAATCTTCTCTGTAATTTTACCAGGCACTGAAGTGAGACTGACAGGCCTGTAATTACCACGATCTTCTTTCTTGCTCTTCTTGCAAACTGGAACAATGTTTGCCACCTTCCACTCAACTGGATCCGCTCCAGATTCCCAAGACCATTGAAAAATAATTGAGAGATGTCTCATGATTTTTGATACAAAAATCATGAGACTCTGGCACTTTGAAGCTGTTATGTGGTTTTCCTTCGAAGCACACCATTCGGAAAGGCTTCTGTGTGCTGCCTTCCCAAGCCTCTCATCCTCCAATCAAACATGTAGTAAAATCTGCTGGTTTCAACATTTCTCGTTACATTAGAGTTAAAAACTGTCCTGCCAATCCACTGGCAATTATGCAGAATCCTACTGAACAAGTAAAATAATAACATAAAATAAATAGTAAAGTAAAATAAAATAATAGCACCAGCACACAGATCTTTCACTAGGAAAAAAAAAAAAAAAAAGAATCCTCCCAATGCATCACATGTGGGTAGCTGAGAAAGCATGAGTCAGTCACACAGCAGCTTGAGAGCCTGCCCAGTTTCCACCACCTGCCTTGGTGCAGCACTTTCCACAGCCTGCACTGAATTTGGGGCCTGATCCATCAGTGCACTGAGCACGTGCTCAGTGAAAAGCACAGTTACTGCCCAGTGGCATCAATACACATTTAATCTGTTGTCACAGACAGGACCTGCGGAGACAGGAGCTCTTCCCTTGCGGGCATGCCAACTGCACCAAAGGGCTGGCATGGCTTTCTGGCATGAAGCCATGCTTACTGAAAAGCCCATTTCTCTCTTTGCCCTTGCTTTCCCATTGCCAGGTTTATGTCAGTCTTGCACTTGTATTTCCTGCAGTGATCTCATGCTGACCTTTGACAGGCTCCACACAGTTAATTAAGTTTGGCTGTAATTTGTTTCACTTCTAGCAGGGTGTTCATTTGGTCTCATCCATTTCCCCCTCTGCTGCAGGATACAGTTCTTCAAGGGAGATGAATTCTGTCTTAGAGTGAAGGTCCAGAGGTGTTTGTTTTTTTCACTGACCTAAATTAAAATCCATATTTGCATTGACGTAAATGATAGCAGAATTCAGTCAAGTCCTGTCAAATTCATAGAAAAGGATAGCAGCATCCTTTAAAATCTACCTCCATTCATTAAAGTATTGTAATTATATTTAGAGTACAATTGTATACACACAGGTGTATTTTGAATGACTATTAATGATTTAAATTATGTAATACAATTGATCATGAAAATAAATTCTATGTCTGTACTCAGGGAGTCAGCATAAAAAACTGGAGATGGAGAGGATTTCTCCCCTTTTACCTGCCTAAGAGATGAAATGATACATGTTAAAGCTAGAAGAAAGTTATTGAATTAAAATATCATAGGGTCCTCAAAAGAGAGTAAAGGGCTAGGTAAGAATGATTAATGTGCTTTTACACAAACAATGATACTTTTTATATATCTTTGACCTTCTAAGGTCAAAGGGATTATAGGACTGTTTGAAGTTCAGGAGGAGCTGAGCAAGGAAACAAGAGGGCTTTTCATGGGGTGATGAGAAACTGTGGTTGACATTTCGAGAGCAAAAATCCAATTTTTATTAACTCCTTCTTTCTCAGGTAAAAGGGTTTTGACAGAAGAAAACAAAAAAAAATATACAGATGTGCAAAAAGTAATCCTATTTCCTCTGCTAATATGCAGAAACAAAGTTGAAGTTCAGCAGAACCAGCACGGTAGTCCATGAGGAAGCAGAAAAGAAAGACCCATTGGAGGCAGGTCACTGAAAGCAGGATAGCATGACATTATCAGTGGTTAAATTGACATTGCTCACTGCACTTTTGGAAATTTAGTAGGACAGCTGCTCAGATCCTGCAGCAGTCACAGCATGTTTTTATCTTAGATTTTTCTGTTTAAACTTCTGAAGAGTACTTCTTGTACATTTCTGTGCACAACTCAATGTGTAAGTAAATATCAGAGCAGTTATTAAAGTGTGCAAATAATAACAAATATAATGGGCATAAACTAGAGAAAGAAGTACAGCAGAAGGGGAACTCAAGGGTTGGTTATTCTCAGTGAGTATTTCATTTGCTGAAAAACTCTTCACAACAGGCAGGGGAAGGATAGGTTAAATTTAATTAATGGTTTTTGCAGTGATCTTTGAAAACTGAAGGACAAGAAAAAGTTTCAGTTAATATTTTCAGCATTATTTTCCTTTCTCATCTCAAAATTTATATATATTTTCACATTAAAATTGTCCAATTACTTTAAAGAATTTTTAAAAGAATTAAAAAACCCACAAAGGAAACTAAATATTTGACTTTGAGTCAAACAAGAGGTTTTGATCAATCTTAAATTATTTTTGTTTTTATAGTATAATTACATATGGGTATGTGGCTTTTAGCATGAATATTAATATTTTGAAAACATATGCAGTTATATCAATCATAAAGCAAATTACATGTACGTATTTGCTCAGCCACAGTAGTAAAGTGTGGAGAAGGTCATTTTCTTCTTTGCTATTCTAAAATATACTGAATATCATGTTTTAATGCCACAAGAAAGTCTTAACACTACGGTCTTGCAAAACAGGAAATAAAATCACTTAGGGTCAACATTGTATCAGTAGTTTATTCCAATGTTCTCAATTCAGCTACTAAACTGAAATTCAGTGGAGATCATGCATGGAACTCTGGAGACAAGGCTTACTTCTCCCTTTTCAGTTTTCTCTAAGTTTTCTGAATTTTTACAGACAAAATAAAATTCTTTCACTTCTCCAAAATTACTTTTCATTTTCATTCTTGTTCTAACCAAAAATTGGAATGCAAAATCTCATTTCTCTCTCTCTCCCTTTGTTTACCCTCAGGGTATAAATGTTAGTACATGACTGTTATTAATGCACTTTGCTCGACTTACATTAGACTTTCTGAGCATGAGTTGAAGTTGCCAACAAAAGTTCTCTATCTGTATATAGAAAAATGCATGGATACAATTTTCTACAAAAAAATCAATGAGAGCACTTTCCAAGTCTGAACTCTAAAACTGAATTGAAAATAGCCTGCAAGTCTCCACAGTTCAAAATATGAGTAAATTATTTTCATGCAGAGCAATCAACTTGATCTCAGCTTTTTTTCCTTGTCTGTGTCAGGAAAACATGGGAAGTTTCCGTAACCATGAATATGCCATCACAGAGAGGTACAATTCTGGTAATTCTATTCAGTCCTAAATGAGGTCTCTCTCAGCAATTCCTCATTGTTAGAGTAGTTTGAAGTGGCTGTTTCCTTATATTCTTCTTTAATATTCTCTCTGTAGACACCCAAATGCTGAAAGCAACTTCAGCATAGCTTATTCAGTCAAGGGCTTTAGACAGAGTAGAAAACTGCACCTACAGGATACAGTATCTACCCTATAAAACCTACAGTTTAAGGTCCTTCACTGCCCATAGAGTAGTATGCTATGGCTCTGCTTCTGTGGAGAGAAATGCCATGCACGGTCTTGATTTCTAGAGCTTTCTGAAAGAAAAGGTGAATTTCATCTCAAAGGCTTCATTCAGCTTGCTATTTACTCTGGACTCACACAGTAAATTCACACATGGACATTTTTTACTTGGTGGAATATCTGCCATGTAATACATGTAGCAAAGGGCAGACTGGTCAAATTCACCAAATCATTTTGGTTTGAGGAAAAGTTTAAAAAGCTAGACACAGGAAAGCATTAGTTGTGGTGTTCTTTTAACTAGTATTATAACACTTGGAGATCTTAGGTGGATGTGAGAAAACACCACTTTCCTTCCTCTGCTAGAGCATATGTAACCAACAGCCCTCACCTCCCAGAAGTTCACCCACAAAATCAACACTTTGTATTCAGGACAGGGAATCCTTTTCAGTCTGCCTGTTAACTGTTCAAGTTTCATTAGTAATTATAGAATTTAAGAAATTACTAAACTGCAGGTTTCCCAACTTTCAGTTGCGAATCCAACCCACTGAGGTAGGGAGTCACTTTAATTAGCTGTAGCTGTCTCGGGATCAAAAAAAATCTTTGCAGAGTGAAAGAGAATTATAGAATCATAGACTCAAACTTCCCTTAAACACTCCCAGGGACAGTGACTCCACCACCTCCCTGGGCAACCCATTCCAATGCCTGACTGCTCTTTCTGAGAAGAAATGCTAATTTCCAACCTGAACCTCCCCTGGCACAACTTGAGGCCATTCCCTCTAGTCCTATCACTGGTTATGTGTGAGAAGAGGCCAACTCCCAGCTCCCCACACTTTCCTTTCAGGTAGCTGTAGAGAGCAATAAGGTCTCCCCTGAGCCTCCTCTTCTCCAGACTAAACAACCCCAGTTCCTTCAGCTGCTCCTCACAGGACTTGTGTTCCAGACCCCTCACCAGCTCCATAGCCCTTCTCTGGACACGATCCAGGGCCTCGATGGCCTTCTTGAAGTGAGGGGCCCAAAACTGAACACAGTACTTGAGGTGGAGCCTCACCAGAGCTGAGTACAGGGGGACAATCATCTCCCTGGTCCTGCTGGCTGCACTATTCCTGATACAAGCCAGGATGCTGTTGGTCTTCTTGGCCAAAGAGCTTCAAACAGAAGGGACTGATGGGGCCCCACCAAAACTTGATAATTCAGTTGTTTACTACAGTGGTGGGAGTTAAATTCACTGCTTTTTGACTCAGCAGCTTGATAGAAACTACAAAACTTTCAGAAAGAAAAAGAAAGAAACTGTACAGGTCAGAAGTGGTTAAAGGCTGTGCCATGCAAAGGAGGAGCACGTAAACTCTTCCTGCATCTTTACCACTGCTGTGCTTCGGAATAGAGATTTAAGTAAAAGTGGTGCCTTCTGGTCAAATTTTTGTTAAACAGTTTTTAAAATGTTCAGGGGAAAGAGATTCATGAGGAGGCATAGGTAGTCTGCAAGTTGAAACACTCCTCTGGGCTCATGTCTGTGTTCCAATAAATGTTTATATAAAGTTGAAAAGTGACAAAACAGAAGATTTCTCTGGCAATGGGATAAAAGTGTCTGACTCCTCCTTTTCATTTTCCAGTTTTGTGAATCTATCCCTTCATTTCCTTTGCTTTTCTTGCAAATGCTTGGAAAATGAAATGTTTCATTTTGGGTTGAACAGAATGTTTCATTCAACATATAACGTAATTTTCTGAGTTTTCATTCTTCCTTGTGGAGAAAAAAAAAATGGAAAAAAAAAAAGTCTAAATTCATTTTAATCCAAACCAAAATCTTGATTTTCTTTTAACTTGGTCAACAGACGGGGGAGAAAAAAAAAAAAAAAATCAGTACTTTGCATAGCCTTAATAATTCATTCAATCAATTCCAATTGCTAGGTCTTACTTGCTCAGCAGCTGTAAACATTCCAGGCTACAAAAACAAATTGCTGCAACAGAGGAAGGTGTTCAAAACAAGTCTAAGTAAAAGAGAGTATGATTTAGTGAGAAGAGAAGAGAAGAGAAGAGAAGAGAAGAGAAGAGAAGAGA
>CM021766.1:108529072-108548685 GCA_011076525.1 Nettapus auritus | reverse complement strand
CTGTCTGCAAGAAGGTAAGTCCTACTGACAGCCACAGTTCCTCTGACTTAGAGAAATGTGAAAAGAATGCAAACAACTGGTAATTTAGTTCTGCTACTCTTTAATGTTAATTAAAAGAATTAAAAAAAAAAAAAAAGTCCAAACTCCTACATTTCAACACTCTACTGCACACAAAACCAGGTGAGCCTATGCCAATTCCTCCCAGTGTGTGTGTTGAGACTTGGCTGATGCTGCATTCCACAAATAATTCCTCTTCTTTGTGCCTGCAAGACATTTTGGTGTAGGAATGGGAACACAACCCAATGCTCTTAATTAAAATAATTATTTAAAACTGGCAAACTCTGAGATACATCTATTGTTTCTCACTTAAGAGGTGGCATTTAAGCTTCCAGAGATATGGAGAGGAACTTTGTTTATAGATCAAATTCAGTTCTAAGGAAATCCTGCATCTTTCTTGCCTCTCATAAAGAACAGAAACCCTCTCTAAGGCCTCCTTATAAGGGGACATAATTAATATATACAGATAAGGATCTTATTGCACATTCAGGAAAATGTTCCTAATTAAATATAAACTAGAAGACCATAAATATTGTGCATAAAAGGATTAGCCATCACATAAAATTATTATACTGCTTGCACAGAACAATGCACCATCTCCCTTTCTAATGCTTCGGTATTAATTAAACATCTCACCATCATGTCACGTGTTCTACATTAGTTCCTCTGTTAACACAGTTTCAAATGAAAATGAGATTATTTGGCCTTCTCATTATTTAGACTGAGAAAAACTAGCCTCCTTCAGGATTCATGAGAAAGGCACATAAAAAAAAAATAGTCTTTCATAATTACAAATAGCTATTAAGTCTCATTTCTTATGCATTACAGTCAACATTAATCAAAGGGCAATGATCATTCTCACAGACTTTGAGATTTCTAAGCTATGCAGTTTTGTGTGTGTGTATGCATTATAGCTTTGCTGAGGCAAGTTCTATTCTTTGACTCTAAATATCTCCCCTGTGGCTCAGCCCTTTCCTGTTGCTTTCATGAAAAAGAGAAATAGTCCTTGATCACAAAGTTCCCAGGTTTTTCCTCACATTGACAAAGGAGATTGTTGTTAACCTGCTGGCAAGTGTTTTGAACTGTACCAAAGAAATGGGATTCAAGTGAATACTCTCATGAATCAGGAAAGGTTTTTTTAGTCCTCCTTGGAAGTGTTAAGGACACAGCAATAGGAGCATGTAAGAGAGGCCAAGAGCAAACATGCACTAAATGTATATTTTAGGGCAGTTTCTCATTTTTTTTCCACTCACGAACTCTCTTCCCATTGCACTTCCAGGCTCATGACCCCACTTCTGATTGCAAGCCCTACTCCTGCAACGAAGTCCCCATCAGGCCATCTCTTAAGTACTACAACCTCTTGTTTGTACACGAGCACCCTAAGGGTCTGGTAAGAGGTAACTCCTTTGTGATTCCCTCAGCACAGCTGCTGCAAGCAAACCACAGAGATCTCAGACTGCTTGTTCATATACTGTATTTGCTCACATCAGAGATGAAGATATTTCCACCTGACTTTGTCCTGGAATATAATGGTCCTCATAGATGATTTCCAGAGGTTCCTTTCAACCTAAACAATCCTGTGAATCTGTAAATGAACCTCTGTCCTAAAACTATAGAACTAAGATGCTTAAACTCTCCAAATACACATGGGCCAAGAAGCCCTCAGCCAGCCTGTACCCCTGTCACACTTCCTCAGAATCAAAGGGACTTTTCCACTGACTACCAGGACCTCCACGTGGGATGCCACAGGGCTGAGTGCAGCCACAAACAGGGTGTGAAACCACACCTTGTCGTGACTGCCATCACATCACCCACAATTCGTGATGGCTCTTGTGTCACTAGTAGTTGGTAGGGGAAACAAGCCACCTTGGTAAACCTCTCTTCATTTTTAATCCTTCCTCATAAATCAGTTCCTCTGATCTTAACTCTCTGGCTGTTCATCTCTGGCTTCCCTCCATTTCACCATTGAAGTTGGAGAGTTTTCAATCCTACAATCTTTTTCAAAACTCTTTAAAAGATAATATACAGCTAATCACAGAGGAAGTGTAGACTTCGGTCATGATTTAGTATTGAAACTGACACCTAATCAACCTCACGCATGTGTTACTTCTCTGTTGTACCTGTTCTTCTGAACAGCCCCAAATCCTACCACGTTTCATTTGTCAGACTGCAGATGCCGCTGTGGATTAGTAGAACCCCAAAAGGATCCACTGCTAGTTCTGTGTGGAATATCCTTACAGGCCTGCTTCAGATACATGTGTGTCTACTAGAGCAACAGAGGGGAAAATGCAAAGTAGTTTCTGCTTTAATAAAAAAAAAATAGTTCTTAACAGGATGCTGGAACATCTGCCCCACGTGCAAACTGGCATCTCTAACTTCAATAATTATATAGGGAACCTTGGATTAAACTGGAAAGTTCAGATGCGTGTTGGTCTTAATGCCATATGACTCCCATTCTCTAAAGCTGTCTCTGAGTACAGGGGAGATCTTCACACCTATGCACAAAAGCATAGAAGCATGGATTGATTTCCCCCCCCCCCCATCTTAACAAACATTCTTGCAGGAACGTGGGCCAGAAATACCAGCTTCCATAGGCACTGACGCTGTGGGTGGTTTGAAGCTGGTGCACCCATGCCTCTGGGGGAACAGATGTTGCCACTGATTCACTTTGCAAGCATGTGAGTCAAAGTCTACATCTGTGACAACTTACAGTAAAGAATTGTGAGCAGCTGCAGAGCAAAAAGCACAGAGTGAAAAGTCAATCAAGATGTAAGGCAAGATAGTGCATAAACCCTGAAAACTGACAAATGGAATCAATTTGTTTCAAGCTGCAGCAAATCTACCTGAATAGAAAAGAAATATATGAAAAAAAAAAAAAAAAAAAAAAAAAAAAGAAAGAAAGAAAAAAAAAAAGAAGAGGAAAAGAAAATAAAAGAGAGGCACACAGCAGGTCACTCACTGTCCTATGCATGTTGACTGCTCTCTGAAGCCTTCTATGCTTCCTCCTGCTTTAAAACCAGCTGGAAGAGGTCTGACTTTACTGCAGGACTTCTGACATGCACAAGAGCAGTGCAGAACCTCTGCACCTTCTTCCCATCATCACTGTGACCCACTGAGCCAACCAGAAGGTTTGGTTGAAGGGCTGCCCCCCTGTGTGCTACTTACACAGACAAAAAAACACACGGGTGTTCTTCATTACAATGATGGCGTTGATTAAAGGGTACTGGTCAAATTCCATTTCTACCATTTATTTTGTTCCTTTGAAACAATGCTGACATGCCCTCAAAACTAAGGAAGATTGCTTTGGATTGATGTGCACTGTCTCTTTCACACCACAGGCAAGCAGACTTCAGATGACAGTAATGTAATATTGAATTGAAGTTTATATATCAGCTCATTTGTAAAAGGTGTTGGAGCTCTCCAGGTGAAAAGTATTGTCTACATAAAGAAGTAAAGCTATCTCTGTGCCTACATAACAGAGTAAATACTGGGGGAGGAAGGGAAAAAAAGTCTGTAAATATTTAATCAACTTTCTAAGCGAATGTTCCACGTTTTTTGCTCTTTTATGCTTGCTTTTTCTGGCTATTTGTGGTATCAGGTTTTATTAGCTAAACTGTTTGTAGAAGGTAGATATACACAAGGCTGCATATTGAAGGAAAAAAAAAAAAAAGTGCTTTCTCCCCTAATTCTACAAGAAGCAGGGGTATATTACTACACCAGTCAATCACAAAATAGAAGCCTCTTCATGAGTCTTAAGTAAACTAAGCTGGTGATGTAAGAACATTCTCAAACTTACTGGAAATATCAGTACACCAAAAGATAGTTATCTTTATAATCTTCAAACAACTTAGAATGCTGATTAACCTAATTTAGTTAAAGTTGGGGTTTTGGCCAGTCACAACACACTTCTGGCTGTTACCAAGATGATAATTTTGCACAGGGAAGAAGTATCTTCAAAATTATGTTCTTTATGAATGTTTTGTCTTTTAAACCTGTGTGGTTCGTGGACTTCTTAAATTAAAAAGGAATGATTTGACTGCCTGAATAGCTTGTTCTTGTGTGGGTAGAATTTTGCCTAGTGTATATGCTACATCCAGCAGCCTAGTAGCTACACTCTTGGCAAGGGTTTTACTTTTTTTTTTTTTTTTCCTTGAATTTCTGCACAAAACTCTACAGTGTACAGAACATTTCTGTAAATTTGCACTGCATTTAGCGATTGCTTTGTTAACTATTACTGCATTTATAAACTGCATTTAGCAAAACCGTACTCTATTTGCTATGAGTGGCTCATTTGTCTGATTTGTTAATGTTCACCAAATTTCTCCCCATCTCTGTCTTCCTACCTACTTCTTTCACCTTGGTTAACCTAAATTATGTGGGAGACATCTGCTGCTGAATTACTGCCTGTGGGCTTGCCATCATTTCCAAACTATTACTATACACATCAAACATTGTCCCTTAAATGGAAACTTGTCAGACCCTCCTCTCATGATTTTGCAATAATGAAAACTGATCGCTGATGGAAATTGATCTCTTCCTGGTTTTTCTGTAAAAACAACTCTTTGACTTTTCACTGGTGACTACTTAATTTCTTAACACTTGCTGTCAAAGGTCTTTCAAAGTCTAAATAAATGTTATCAACACATTTTTCTTCATCCTCTGACCACTTTATTGACATACTCAAAGAATTCCAGCAAGCTTCCCCAGCTCAGCTTTCCACTGCAAAGACCTATTATGATCTTCCAGGTTCGTTTTATTTCACTAGTTTACTTTTGGAAGGTCTGAATGTAAGGTTTATGGCTTGAAAATTCCTAAATGATCTCTAAAACAACACAAGAATTCCTATAAAAATGAGATAAAAATAAAGAACACATTCAAACAAAACCTTTTCAAGCAAAAGTTTGAAAGGAAAATTTGGGTGAATTGTCCTAAAAATGTTTATTTGATTCTGAATTTTAAAACATTGGGTGAATTGTCCTAAAAATGTTTATTTGATTCTGAATTTTAAAACAATCATACTATCTTGTATCTTGTTTTTCTTAAAGTATTACTGCTATTCAGCCTCATCTAGTCTAGCTTTACAGAGAGAGATATGAAATGATTACCCCTCTCGAGTAACATCCTTAAAGTAGATATTTTAACTTAAATACAGGCTTGGTATCAAGAAGCCATTAGGAAGGAAAATTGAACAGTGGGAACTTATAAGAAAAGACCAAAATTAGTTACTATTATGCCACTGCATGTGCTTCTCATGTGCCTGCACGTTGAATACTGTGTGCAGTTTTGTTTCTCTGACCTCGGAAAGGATATATTTGAACTGAGAAAGGTTCAGGAAAAGGTCACAAGGATGATCAAAGGTGTGGAACAGCTTCCCAACTAGGAATCACTAAACAGAATAGGCTGGAAATGAAATGACTGAGTGGGGATATGACAGAGGTCCATAAATCACAGGTGTCATGGAGGGAACAAGTTGGGAACAATGAGAACAGTGTCCCTTCCTGGGCAGGAACTGGGGGCATAACGTGAAATGAGAAGGTGGCAGGTTCAAAACAAGGAAAAGGCAGTGGTTCTGCACACAGCATGTTATTAAGCTCTGGAGTACTTTGCCTTGGGATGTTGTGGATAACAGCAGTTTCAGAAAGCAGCTGGACAAATTCAGGAAATAAACATTTGCCACGGACTTCTGCATTTTATAGATGCAACTCCCAGCTCAGGAGATTTTTAAGCCCTGAATTGTTGGCTGGCAGAGAACACACCAGGCATTAAGCAATAAGCTCTGTTCTACTCTTGCCTAGGCATCCACAGCTCCCTAATGTTAGAGACAGGACCCTAGGTTAGATGGATGCCTGGTCTGACTAGCACTGCCATTCTCACGTTCCTATTTTCTATCTTTAATGCTGAAAACTACTTTTACTGTCAGATTTTTGGTAGTATCTCAACCATTTCATATTCAAGTTACTGGCAAACCCTCTTCTTTTGTCAACAGCAGCTTGTTTTAGTCTCTTTTCTTCCAACATTTCTGTCCTTCATCTTCAGCTTCCAACCACCATCATCTTTCAACTTCATCTTCACTTCCAACCACCAATAAGGAACCACATTTTTATGGAAGTCAAGGGGAGCTATGCATGCATGATGACACACAGTTTCTTCTGTTTGCACTGCAGTGTACAGAAGGTGTTTAAAAAGTGGATAGACTAATCCATAGAATACCAGATTCCCCATGCTTTGGACATTTAATCATACATGTTGGAGCAGAATGGCCAAAAGATAGGTTGGGCCATATTAGACCTGTAAGTTTGAAGCAAAAAAGAAATGTGTCAATTAAAAAAAAATAATAATCCTGTTCTACTGATGTCCTGTATAAATATCCATATGCTGTTTCAAGATCTATATTGGATTATCTTGTCCTCTAGGGTAAATAAAAGTAATTAAAAAAAAAAAAAAAAAAAAAAAAAAAAAAAAAAACTTCCTGAAGACAAAATTTCAGAGGTTATGGAGAAAATGGGTAAATATATTTGATTATCAAGATGAACTACAGTATTTTCAAGCTAATCTGACTGCAACTGCAAATTCAGAGCCTCTGCCTTGAACATTTTGTCTTGTATACTTTCATGCAAACATTCCCTTTTTATAGTTTTTTATTTTATTTATATACACTGGAAGCATAATCACTAATGCAGCAACATCCAACAACAATCCTGGTTGTTAAATTTCGACAGGGTCAAGCTAAAAATCCTTTAGGTTTGCTTATTAATATTCATTCTAAAAAGGGTCAGTAGTATTTATCCTGGATTCATCCCAAATTTCAAATTTGCATCTTCAAAATACTCTCAAAATAGGTCTTTTATGCTAGAGAGGTCCTTCATGAAGAATTGGCTCTGCTTGGAAATGAACGGGGCAATGTGGCCTATTTGACATGAAGAACTAAATTTTCTGGGTTTCATTCCTGAAACTGTCACCAAACCATTGTATAATTCAGTCAGTGGGATGGTAGGCATTTTTTCAATTAACAAAGGTTTTCTTCTATCAAAAAAATGTGAATTTTGTAAACATACAGTTTTGATGTTTGTGGTTTTTGAACAATCCCATCTGATTTTTTTGTGTGTGTGTTTATTAAAAGCTCTGACATTTGATACTTTAAAAGCAGGAGAAAACTCACAATCCTCTCTCTGTTATCTTTAAGTTTGTGCTGAAAAGAAAAATGTCTTTAAAAAAAAAAAAAAGAAAGAAAAAACAATATTTTTTATTTCTATAAACTCAGCAGAGCAAAACTGATGAGAGAATAGAGAGGTCAAACTTGATTTGTTTTTTTTTTCCACTTAAATAGGCAAAGGACTGAACATACATCTGTCTCACTTCACCCACCAGACAGCACCCTACAGCAAAAGCTCAGGCACGAGCCCTTCCCCTGGCTCTATGTCCATTTCACCAGCATCTGCCAAGGTCCAGGATGCATGGTGCTGGCCATCCCTGGTATGTGCAGGATCCTTTGGGGCACCACATCACCCCAGACATTCCTTACTAATGCTCTTGGCTCTGGTGTAGGCATGCTCTCATCGTGCCAAAAAAGTGACCACACTGAACAGCAGTTGTTTTTCAGGCAAATGAGTTCCCTGCTCAGGGTCACCAGGTGACCAAGCAGCAGCTTGTGCTGGCCAGAAGCTGTAGTTGCTCTTCCAGATGGGAACAAGTATCTGAAAGCAGAAAGTCATCTCCAGTTCTTTCAGAGACTGTTGGTTAAATCACAAACTCTGTTTCTCAGTTTGGTCCTGGTCCTGGGGGTGCCAGCAGCCATGCACAGGGGTCCAGCAGCCCCCAGCAGGGCTCCCCATGTGAGTGTCTTGCTTTTTTAGGAGATGGGTCTGCAGGTCAGAGGGACTTCCCACCGTCACACCATTTGCCAGCCTGACTGCAGGCACAAAAGGCAATGAGTAAAAGCAAATCCTTCCATGAGAGCACAGCTAATGCTGGCGTCTGTAAACGCTTTGTCTGCATATGCTAGATGTGCAAGCATGCCGTATGTCAGGAATGGTTATGCTAGAAACTGATGAAATTATGCATAGTGTTATGAGCATCCAGAAAGGAAATAGCAATGTTTACAAATAGAAGAGATGAGATTTCGTCAGAAATAAAACATGTGGGTCTGAGGTCTTACTTCATTCAACATACAAGGTGTGTATATTACACTGCTTGGATCCAATACGCTTAATGGAGAAAGGAAAAACAACTCAGTCAAAACTGAATTTAGTTGCCTGACATGCAGGGTACATGCATGAAAATGCACGGTGTGCCTCACCTTTGCCTGTACATGCTAATGCTTACCTACTCCACCAGGCTGTTACGGGGGTGTTTTGATCTAATTTAATTTAATACAATTCATTAGTGACACTTAACCTACAACGGCAACAGTGAAATGGATGCATAAGTTCATTCCACACACGAGGGCTGTTCACACAGAGCCATGTCCTCCAGACACGGGTATGCAAGGCTTCCTATATACAGGAGATTATTCAAGAGCATAAGCACATGGAAGAACGGCGCCTAAACTTTGTATGTGGAATCTCGCCAGTGCATTAGTACTGCTGGACACTGATACTTGTTATTATTTATTGGTTCTACTTTCTCATTCTTATTCTCTAATAGCCTTATTTATTTCTCATGGTGGTGCACCATTTCATAGAACAGTGTGTCTTTTCTGAAAGAAATCACGTGTTAATTTTTTTGTTGTTTGTTTCTTTCTTTTCAGTATTGTACCACTATCTTTAAAATTTTCAAATAAAAGCATGACTGGAAAAAAAAAGACAGTTAAATTACATCCACATGGATACTAATAAGTAGTCCCTAAGGTCTTAGCCAGTTGCCTAACCAAAACACAAAGCATATGGGAAAAAAGGGGGCCTGAAATTGAAAAGCAGTGATTCTGTACTTTGATTGTTTAGTCTGCGTAGTTGAAGAGACATGAGTGTAGGGATAAGAGAGCAGGAGTTGGAAGTCTAGTGCAATTACTTGGATGTGTAATGATGTTAAAGGGCCCCCATCTGCATGTGTAAGCAAATACTCTATACATTTAGGTCTTTGCTCTTCTAAAAATCTTCTATTCATTTTTGTTTTTTCTATATCCATACATCTAAAAGGTAGAGGACCTGGTCCACTGGTATTGCACCCAGCGCCATGTGTACTCCTAAAAGCTTCACCAAGAGCTCAGAGCTGCTCAGAGCTTATCATCTCCACAGGGCCCAAAGGTAGGGAGCAGTGCTTGGTCTGCAAAATGACCTGCATGGAGTGGAAATAACTGCGAGAGTCCCTCAGCCTGATTGAGACAGTTTGCATTTCCCTTCCAAGCACCACCACGTTTTGCAGATTTTGATATATTGATGAAAAGACAATTTTCTCTGTCCTTGTCCCACGCTCAGAAGAGGCTTTCAGATCTGAGCTACCTTACCTAGGGGGAATCCAGGAAGCACTGAAAAATTATGGTGTAGCGTGGAATGATCTGATTCCCAGAGGACAGACAGACCTCCATGCACTGCACTGCTTCATCTGTACATCGGGCAGCCACTCCCTATCAACAGCACGAAGAAAGTGTGGCAATGACTGTGGTTTGATGTGGTAGATCATCGAGTGATCATCACGGATGGGTAATATATCGTCCACTCAATGAGAAACATAACTGAACAAAGTTGTTTCTGTCCAAGAAGCAGTGATGTCTTGTAGACCAAATAGTGCTGTGCATCTCAGAGGGTATCAAGACCCGATTCTAAGACCCAGGATAAATTTTTTAATGTCCACTAATTTTGGATGCCTTGGATGGAGTCATCTTTTTCCATCTAAGTAATAAAAGTGTTTTTTTAAGGTGCACAGCTCCCTTGTAAAGGAACTCTGATCCCCTGATTCCCTGCTTTAGCCCCAGGCCTCTTCACTAGGTTCATAGAAGGGCATTTTTTGGTAGGTAAGGCAAACCTTTTCTCTTGCCTGCCACAGAAACCGTGAAGAATGAACCACTTCTTGATAAGTCTCTGAAATAAATAAATAAATAAATAAATAAATAAATCACCCTAAAGTAGAGACCTAGCTAAGACTGCTCAAAAAATCACAACCCAGTAGGGGGAGAAAAAGAAAATACCACAGAGAAGACTATGCAAGCTTAGCAACTGCAGTTCAAGAGAAACATTTACTGAAGTACAACACATCTTGCAGTTTCAGTTTCTCAATGTATGTGATGAGATTACTTGAGTTGAAATAATTATAAAAACTTATGTGGGCTAATGTTCACTGAATGCAGACACAGGCTGCAAAAATTTCTTACAATGCCAGGGCCTTTCCAAACAGATGTTTTATTTTAGTTTTACAAAACCATGCTGCTTAATCTTGTGACACAATCTACAGTTTAGGCATAAAAGGATTTGGCATATATATACGTGTGTGTGTGTGTGTGTGTATTATATATACAAACACATATATGAACAGACACGTACTTAAGACAATTTAAGCATTTTAACACTAGCATTCATATGCAGGAGAGAAAAAGTAACAGGAGAATATAATATAGTTATGATAAACTGCACCCCACTCTATTTAGCATTTCTTCAGCTGCAACTGTTTACCAAGTGTCCTTCATCAGCAGATAAATATTTCTTCGTAAAAAGCTTATAAAACTTTTCTTGTTAGCACATCTCTCTAAGTGTTAACTATCACCATATCTCCGAGGGTGTTACTTCCCTATATCATTATAATAAAATGGGGTTTGATTATGAGTGTTTTGGATTGTCTCTGCTCTGCCCGAGTGTCTGAGACTGTTTAGCTTAATCATGGTTTCTTCGACTTCAGCAGCGAGTGACGGTGCTGTTAATCAAAAGCTTCTGTGATGCAAGGGGTCAGGCCAGAGCAGGGGCTCCTCTGTGCCATGGTCACAGCCCCTCTCTTCACAAGAGAAGAAGGCTCCTGAGCTCCTAAAACCTAATGGTGAGGCACAACAAAAGACTGGAGGTATGAAGGCAGAGGACCAGAAGGGCTCCATACATTCCTAAAGTCAGTGTGTTTTAAAATGCAGTCTTTGTCCTTTGACTGAAAAATAAAAATAAAAATAATTAAAAGCCTTTCTTTATTGTTGTAACAGTGGCAAATTGCCCTGAAAGTTAGACTGTGGAAACTTGCCTCCATCCCCACTAATATTATTCAAACCTTCTCGAAGACAAGACGCATTAAATACGTTAAATCTTAATACATTAAATCTTAATGCATTAAATCTTAGGCCTTCGAAAATGAACACTTAAAGCCAGTTCTGAGCCAAACCAGCTCCTGCCCAACATCAATGTGGCGTAAAAGTGGGTTAGAGAATCCCAACTGTTCACTTAACATAAAGGATTAAAATGCTCACATCTTTTCTTAAATAATTGTTTTTACAGAAATTTTTCATTTTGTGTCAAATGTGACCCATCTTAAATGCAGCCCATCGCAACTCATGCTTAAGCTTGAACCATTGCCACTTCTACAGTTGAAGTGACCACTTTTTTGAATATGCAAACACCAATGCACCAACAGAGAAAGCTGAGGAGAAGGCCTCCTTTCTGTTGCAAACAAAACCCCCAAGAATATTTCTTTGCTATTCCATCGTACTAGGCATGATGAAAAATTTCTGCAACAGCCTCAGGGAACATCTCCTCCTTTACTTTCCCTTTAGTGGGAATAAATCTCCTGCTTTACTTGCAAATTATTTTAGAAGCATTTAATTTGTGTTAGTATAAATTTTTCATGAGTGCACCTTTCAAAGTGAGATTCTGAAAAGTTTTGAAAGAAATTTAAGCATGCCTTAAGCCAAGGCCCACAGAAATTAAATGAGATAACCAGCGTAATGCTAGTTTATGGCTGAGCTAGTACTGGAACTTGAGAGTCCTGCTTCTTGAGTTCTCTGATGTTAGATTGTATTGATTTGGAAAGATAGACATCTTGGACTCCCAGAGGAAAGTGCTCCAGACAAAATAAATCACTGTCAGAAGTGGGTGAGATTCCACTGAAGCTATGCCAGGGGTGAGTTGAGCAATTCGTCTTCAAAGAAGTTTGTTGCATCTTATCTCCAGGAAGATATTAATGATATTAATGGCACATTTACGCAATGTAAGTTTCAACATGCAAATTATCTTTATTAAGACATTTCTTTCAGTTGTTTGCACTTGCTTTCAAACAGAACTATAAACGACTTGTAACTAGCCCTACAACCTATCCCATTTCTGTTGAAACCAAAGGTGAAACTCCCACTGACTACAATAGGAAGCTACTGAACTATAAACCTGGACAAAACCTGGAACTATGGACTTGGTATGCTTGGAAATTGAATGAGCAAATAAAAGGATAAGTATTTTAATCATGATCATCAGGGCTGGTAAAAAGCAGACTAATTGCTGTCCTTAACTGAAAGACTTCTGTGTAGCTTTGTTCCTGGGGTTCCTGGGATACAAGTTATCCTGCCTATCACGCCATAAAGCATTCCCGGTGATTACATCTAGGATATTTCTAATGAATAAGGAATATATAGCTCCTCAGAGCAAACTTTTGTACTGTCAAGGTGCCCAAAATCAAGTAGAAGCAAGTAGAAGAAAATCTGGGGATCTCATAAGTAGCTAAGACTCATGTCAGGCAGGAATGAGATGAGTAATAACAGTTTGGTAATGGTTGACCGTGAAAGCATGTGAACAATCAAATTGCACTTCACCGTAGTTTTTGATTTCCCAACCTTGATGTTGAAGAGAAGAGAGACACAGTGAGTGGCAGAGCATGTTGCAGAGGGCCCTTTACACCCAGCCACCCCCACTTCTCTTCCCTCTGCTTATCAGAGGTGTTAGCTCCTAGGCTACCCTGGCTGCTGGATCTTGTGGTTGCACCCTCAGAAGATTTAGTAGACATGCTACTGACTATATTCATAGTATACAGGGATAAAAATAAAAATACACAATAGCTGCAAAAAGGCACTCTGTTTTGCACTCTGGGAGTGAGAAGTTAGCGCCTAGCCACTGCTTGGGTCTCTCTGTGACTCCCATGGGAAAATGAAAATCCATGGGGCATAGCTGGCATATAGATCTCAGTTAGACCCAAAGAATTAAGGAATTTATATCAATTTCACCCACTCCTCTTCCTGCCAACAGCTCCCTTCATTGCAGTCAGTTTGCTCCCATTTCATACAACTGAGGCTCAGAAGAAAATTCTGCTATCCACCCACATATCAATGCAGAGCCATTGATATGCCCAACACCCTGATCACATTAGCTTCCTCCAGCTCTGGAAAAGTAAAAGCAAAAGGGAAAAAGCTTCCTGGCCCTTGATTCACAATGGAGGAAATCTACACGAAACACTCCTTTGAAAATATTTCACAGAGTTTACGACATTTGCATTAGGAGCAGAGAGATTTTTGTGTAGACTTCTTCACTTAAGAAAATTACTACCAAATGTACTCTTTCTTTCTCTAACATGATGGGGAACAGTTCAGTAATTAAAGAGCAGGCTGAAGGGGATATTTCTAGTAACTCGATAGCTTTAAGATTGCTGGAGTGAGCCAGGAGTAAAGGCGCACACAAGTGCAGTTACAATTGGAGGATCTGTGATTATTCCCATGGGAAAAACAGTTCCACAGGTCGCCTGTGCAGGGGGTGTTTATTCGTGTGCGTGTGTTTGACAGAGACAGAGCAGTGTGCGGGTCAGCATTCCTCACCTTGTCTGTGGGCCACATCTTTGTTCTGTTTTCCTCCCTGAGCATCACACACATACATGGCCCCTTATCACACAAGGCAACAGAGGTGTGAATACGTCTGTTTTGCCAGGTATTTTCTATAATCCCACACAGCTGCATGTACCTTGCTGTTGGGAGGCGCAAGTGGGTTGGGACTGGGAGGAGGGCTGGAGAAGATGTTACTGGAGCCCCCAGGGGACGCAGTATCCATACAGATGGCATGGCTGGGTAGAGGGTAGCTTGCCTGTAGGTGTCCACGTTTCAGGCCTTGCTGCAGTTCCAGGGAGAGCCAGCCAGAGCACAGCCCATTTCTTGCCTGTGGGGTCGCCGGGGTGATGCCTCCAGCTTTCCATGCCGATGGCTCAAGGGGCATACTGCCACGAGGATCCCCATGCTCCCATCCATCAGCGGGACAAATCCTTTATCTCTTCTGCACTGTGATTAATTCCTCCCACGGCAGGAAGAGAAAGTAACTCTATGTGCTATGTCATGCAAGCTAAACTCAACATTGTCCAGACCAAAAAAAGGGCAGGAGGGGAGGTAGAAGGCATCCTCCAAACACAGAGACCATGCAACTCTTTCTGCACAGTTGCCTGTAATATAGACAAAGACACAAAAGTGGGCACAGCAGCTCTCTGTTACTCTGGAGGGTTACTCACTAGCTATTTTCTAGAGCCTAAATAGCATCAGCCCCAGAAAACAGAGGGATGCCTTACGCCACCCCAGCTGTTGCCATCAGCTCTTATACTCCCACTTCTTGTACCAAGTACAGAAATGGAAGAGCAAAGAAATCAGCCAGAATTCAGCCAGTGTCTCTCTTTTCCTTCTTCCCTCCTCTTTTTATTACCTACAACTGTAATTTATCCTGCTGCTCTCCAAGAAGCTGCTGGTAATATTTTCTCAGCAGATAAGCAGTTTTCCTGCAAAATCTGGCAGCTCTTAAGTAGCCCAGAGAACACCTTGCAGCTGCAGACAGGCTTGTGAAAGAAGACTGCCATTTAATTCAGGCAGTCAGCAAGCTGGCTGGCTGCTTATGGACTTGAAGAGCATGCACTTGGATAATGCACTATCCAGATGTTTCAAAGGTTTTATATATATATAAAATAGACATTTTAGACATATGTAAGTATTAAATATATTCATATGCCACCCATGCAAGTATGTATATAACATAGGTTTTACATGCGTAAATAGATGGAAATGATGGAAGGAATTCAAAACTTACTGCAGTTGATTGGGAATAGCCTGAGAAAATATATACACCTCACTTAAAGCCATATTAATGCCTTTTTATCTGTGCATGAACTCCCACTCAAAGTAATACTTCATACTGTATATGCATTGCTTTCAATCTACGAAGCTATCCTCAGACTTGTACACTTTTTCCACAGCTGGGGAAACGGAGGCCCTGGGAAACCAAACAGCTCGCAAGAGTGTTGCACAACCGGCCAGGGCAGAGGCCTGCCCCTGGCACGCTGGCTGCCTAGGCTAGAAATGGTAACTCCCCAAGATTTCTAGTTGCTTACTTTTTTTCCTCCTCCTTATTTTCAAATTACTTGAGAAAACTTGCTTCTCTGTGTTTTTTTTCAGAGCCAACCAAGCCCTCAGTGGCCACAATGACACCTTGACCAAGTCGCAGTTTGACTTCATTTCAGGTGGTATTTTTTTGCTGGAAGAGGCTGCTTAGCCCCACCTTGGGGGAAGCATTTTCAAAATGCACTTGTTCTTCAACATATAAGTGGTTTTCAGAGCCAGGATCCTGAGGATAAAATTCAGCCTAAAACCTGAACAAACTCAGCTTTGTAATGAGCAAAGAAAAAACACCTGCACATCTTTGAAATAGCTGCAGAATGTGATACCCATGATTCGAAATCAAGTTTGAAACTGGCTGCAATAATACCCCACGCAGAAATAAACATCCTCAGCATGAGAATAAGACTGGACGCCTCCTGGTCAAAGGACCACAAGAAAAACCCAGTGGCTTTGTCAATCAGGGACTTACTTGAGACTCATCTTTGGCCGTTTGTGTATCTAAGACACATTACAAGAGACTTATCACTAAGCACAAATCATGAATCAAACCATGAAAGAAAATTTCCCACTTGCTCCCTCAAGGCAACACTCAGGGCCCACGGGACAAGCAGAAGTAGCTGTGGTGGGAAAGCATAATGAACCAGCCTTCTGATGGCACTCACATGGAGCCAGCATAGCCACGGAGGAGAGCACGTGACAGGGAAGCAAAGACAGAGTTTCCCACCTTCCTGCTCCTCCTGGGATACACTTTAGTGCCCAGCTGCTAACAGCCTCCTCCTCTCTGAAGAATGGCTCCCTTTGTAACGGGGCTGCTTGGAGGAGGTTCGATTTCCCACTCCTTCCCTCTCCCATTTGCGTTTTTTCTGCTGCAGTTTGTCAAGTGGAAGGAAGGCCACAGGCAGTGCTCTGCAAGGGATAAAAATCACATTTCCCAAAGGATCTTTTATTAACCCGGAGAATCAATGGTCCCAAAGGGACTACAGGAAGAATATAAACTAAGAAAGTAACTCCCAGGTGCTTTATAGGAGCTAGTTGTTATTTGAGAGTCTCATGTAAGCTTGGCAGGCCACATTAATCCATTTTTCAGTTTGGAAATGAACTCTGCTTCTTTAGGTAGTTTATAAAAAATTGCCAGGACTTCCATTTTCTCTAAGAAATTAATCAAAATCAAAGTTTAATTTTACTCTGAGAAAATATAAGCAGTACTGAACAACACTCTACTTGTGTTTAAATTTTTCCAGAAGCCTTCTTTTGTCTTCAGAAGTGGAAACAGTCACTGCTCCGACCAATTGCACAACTCTGCAGAGCAAGAAGATATATGGAGAGTGTTTTTGCCCAGACTGTAACAAATTTTCAATTGATTGGTTTGGCTGTTGCTTTTTTTTTTTTTTCTTTTCTTCCTTTAAGAAACAACATCAGAAAGCCGCTGTGAAAACAATGGAGTGCATAACCAATATGTATGAAGGCATTTTTACCAAGCTGGTTTTCATGGTATTTGAATGCCACGAATGAATGAAATCAGCAGTACTGGGAAGGGTGAGGATGGCTGCTAGTATGTACACAGGATTAAGAAATATCATCGCTCCCCCTTTTTCTTGCTTCCAGATTAACACTGCCAGCATACAAGCATTAGCTATTCCAGCTGGCACTTCCAGCAGCCTCCTCTAGGGCCTGATTCAGCTCTTACTACAGTCGATGGAAAGACCCCTACTGGGTTCAGTCGGAGCCAGAGCTGGCCCCGAAGCTCTGGTTGCAGGAAGAGCCCCGCAAAATTGCCCGTGCTTGCAGTGAGGTAATTCTAAACAGAGAAGTTGCACTTTGGCTCTGAGCAATCCAATCACAAGCACGTTTCAAAAGCCAGAAACAAGTGAAGATGTGAAGAGAAGAACATGTTTTATGGAAAGCCGTTTGCTTTGTTCGAGTGCTTCACTTCTTTCTTTGATTCCTTTGTCTGGGATTGCCTGAGCTCTGCAGCGTCTGCTCTTCCTGTTCTTTTATACCCTTGTTCCCAACTACTTTTCAAACTACTCTAGGAAAACCAAAAAAAATGCTTCAGATAACCACATTTTTGTGCAAACAGTGATCTCTCAAGCAAGCCTCTTGTACCAGATGGGTGCTGTGTGGTGTGCATATGCATGTGTGCATGTCTCTGCATGAATTTGAGAAAGAAAAAAAAAAAAAAAAAAAAAAAAAAAAAAAAAGAGGAAAAAAGCCTGTCTATCTTGACAATGGCCACAAGACCTGTGTTTTCACTGTTTGGTCTATATTTTCCGTTCCTGTTCCTAGGTAGCAGACCTTCAGTATGTGCATTGTGTCTTACAGGATGAAAACAAAAGCATTTCCAAAATACAGTTCTCAGAGCAGTTGTCTGCCTAAATGGAGAGGAGCAACAGAGGACAGACCTCAGAGGCAACCTGCACCGCCTCACAGACCAGTCTCACTCTCAGAGCCACGCTTTGCAGGTGAGCATCACCACAGGTACAGGTCTAAGCAACTCAACCAGACTCAGTATCCCTTAAAATAAGCATGAAATTCCACTGTCCTCAGTGGATACACTAAAGATCAAGCCTCCAGTGGGGAAGATAAAACACTGCACAACTCCACGAGCCAAACATCTAGAAAATACTGCCAAAGTCTTTGTCAATTCCTTCTGTTAACAAAGAATGAGAAAATAAAAATAATAATATAAAAAAAAAAAAAAAACAGGTTCCAGATCTTATTCTAAAAAATATAAAAATGATAGAGGCAGGAACTGAGAAGCTGAAATACCCCACAAACTATAGATTTTTCAGTCCAGTGTGAATGGAGAAACAAACTGATTGACATTTGTTTTACACTATAAAACAATTTGACTTCTCCCTCAAATGGCCAAACCCCAAACAAGAAGTCATACAGTATGCATTTCTGTGTATCAGACAAGCTCTAAGCTGGTCTCATGGATTCAAACTTCAGCTGGTCATGTAGCAAAACCACTCTCCAAATCTTCACTTGATTTGACAAACTTGACATGGACAGTTCACAAATAGAAATCTGTCAGACTTTTGATTCCTTGTGAATTAGTCACTCTGCTCCTTTCCAATAAATCTTTACATCCCACTCCTTTGCCTTATTTAAAAGAACATATTGTCTTTTTTTTTTAAAAAAAAAAAAAAAAAAAAAAAAAGACATAATTTATCCATTAGCAAATCACAGCTGTGGCACTGCCAAAGCATTACAGAGGTAAAAGGAGCTACCCCATCCCATTCTTCTCCACAGCATAAAGTGCCCCATATGCTCACGGCCTCCATTCTTTCCCATCATGTCTCTGTTTTAGATGTCTTTCACCACAAGACTGGCATTGGCTGGCAGCCAACAAGCCCGCACCCTAGCTAGACGAGTGCCGTGCTGATACGCCTAGGTCTTTGAAGTGTCACGCAACAAGCCCAACAAGTTAGTTTTCTTCCTATTTTAATACTTTTGCAGAGGGCCCCGGCCCCAAAGTACATTTCCCATCAGGTTATGTTTCAGAATGGCTACTTTCTGTGCAAGATTCTGCTGACTTCCTTTTTAAAACGCTTTCCCTCCCCATGATATTTTTGAGAACATGTCCGAGATGCCTTTGTAAATGATTTTACTTTATATCGACATCAAGCACATACCCTGCCCCAAGAGCCCAAGTTCAGAAAGTCATGGTTGGATTGGTTAATATAATTTTTAATGGGCGTGGATGTGACATGCTGCTTAGATCAAAGTGCAGAGAGCTGTTATTTGTCACCGCTTTCCGTTACAGCAACAGTAAATTCAGAACAGGGGCACAGTAATGAAACAAGTAGGACTAAACTGGGCGTATTTTCAAAAAAATATCATGCATCAGTCTGAAAAATCCCACGTCCTTAAAATAATGCAAAATAAAAAAGGCGAGTAAAAGACAAAGTATAGTCTCTGTTGTTTTTGGAAAGTTCTACCGTGTCTGGGTCCGATGGGTATTGATTTCATTTTATTTCATTACCACATCTGAAGCTGCGCTGATAGTAAATCACAAGCGGAGCCTAATTTACAAAGTTGGCCAGTGGAGCAATAAAGTCATTCCATTCCCCTTTCTGCTTATGAAAAGCTGTTAGCGATGCTGCTGATGGGGGCTCTCACTTCCCAGGGGCCGAGCTGTGCACTTTTGGGATAACTGACTTTTTTTGCAGACAGTTCTCAGTCTCATCTTTTTGCAGATAATTTTGTTGTTTGATTCAAAGATGGCAGAATAGATGGTGTCTACAGCAAATGAAAGAAAGAAAGAAAGAAAGAAAGAAAGAAAGAAAGAAAGAAAGAA
>CM021766.1:108513070-108529062 GCA_011076525.1 Nettapus auritus | reverse complement strand
GAAAGAAAGAAAGAAAGAAAGAAAGAAAGAAAGAAAGAAAGAAAGAAAGAAAGAAAGAAAGAAAGAAAAAACTCCTTTGGGATGTTGCTACTTTTATATAACTACACTTCAAAACCACTAGCCCTTCATTAGTGTCCCCAGTGATGCTGCCTACCCTTTAAACCTTGGGTCCCTCAGGTGAGGTTGTAAGTTGGATATGTGGCAGCAGGAATACGTACCGGGCTCTGAAGGGACACATGCTCACTAACCAGCAGTAGCAGGTTGCTTATATTAATAGAGCCTTCCTATACACTGTGTCTGTACTCCAGCCAAACAAGGGAGGCTCTTCCAGCTGGCTGTATCCCACTAGGCAGGACCCCCTCGCAGCAGTGTGCTGCTCAGGACCAGCCCCAGGGCAGCTCACTTTCTCACCTGTGTTGTTTTTCACACATCCTTAGGGGAGGCAACGTACCTGAAGTAGGGCAGGGGTCCCCAAGACTCATAAAATTATGCTTGTACTGTATGTAAGTGAAGATTATTTTATTATTTTTTTTTTGCTCATTGTGCCTGTTTCCCCTTACAGAGCCTGCAGGTAAAGAAAACCTACTGTGGTGTCTTTGCTACTGTCAGATTGTTACAGGTGATGAAATTACGACTTTTGCCTGGGATTAATCTTACCTCCTAAAAGCAGCCAAGTGGAGTACACAAGGCTTCCCAAACAGCTTTTCCAACTGCACTGGGTATACAGCATGAATCACTGAATCACAGAATATCCTGAGTTGGAAGGGACCCACAAGGACCATTGAGTCCAACTCCTGGCTCCACACAGGACCACCCAAAAATCAGACCACGTCTGAGCACCTTGTCCAAATGATCCTTGAACTCCGGCAGGCTCAGTGCCATGACCACTGCCCTGGGGAGCCTGTCCCAGTGCCCGAGCACCCTCTGGGTGCAGAACCTTTCCCTAACCCCCAGCCTGACCCTCCCCTGTCCCAGCTCCATGCCGTTCCCTCGGGTCCTGTCGCTGTCCCCAGAGAGCAGAGCTCAGCGCCTGCCCCTCCGCTCCCCTTGTGAGGGAGCTGCAGGCCACCATGAGGCCTCCCCTCAGCCTGCTCTGCTCAGGGCTGAGCAAACCAAGGGACTTCAGCTGCTCCTCATATGTCTTCCCCTCCAGACCCTTCACCATCTTTGTAGCCCTCCTTTGGACACTCTTTAATAGTTTAATGTCCTTCTTATACTGTGTCACCCAAAACTGCACACAGCGCTTGAGGTGAGGCCACACCAACACAGAGCAGAGCGGGACAATCCCTTCCCTCGACTGAATAGCAATGCCATGCCTGATGCACCCCAGGACATGGTCAGTCCTCCTGGCTGCCAGGGCACACTGCTGGCTTGTGTTCAGCTTGCTGTCAACCAAAACCCCCAGATCCCTTTCTGTGGGGCTGCTCTCCAGCCCCTCATCTCCCATTCTGTACATTTAGCCAGGGTTGCCCTGTCCCAGGTGCAGAATCCAGCACTTGCTCTTGTTGAACTTCATCTTGCTGGTGATTGCCCAGCCTCTAATTTGTCAAGATCTCTCTGCAAGACCTCTCTGCCCCTGAGGGAGGCAACAGCTCCTTTCCATTTAGTATCATCTGCAAACTTAGTATACCTTCAAGTCCTACATTGAAGTCATTTATGAAAACATTGAAGAGAACTGAAATAGAGCGCTAAGGAACCCCACTAGTGACTGTCTGCCAGCCTGATGTAACCCCATTTACTATAACCCTTTCATTCACCAGCCTTCACACACACAGCTGGCAAACATCTCTGTGGCAACTAGACAAACGGGTTGAAGCTGAGCAAATAACATTGGGTAGGGGCATTTTTATGGCTATACCCAGTGTTACTTGCTGATGTTCATGTGCACCTGCTTCTTGAAGGAGGTTGCTCTTTGTGCATTTCTCTCCAGGTCACTGAGTGGATATCCAAACACTACTGGCTTGTAGAGACCGCCACCAAGTGCTCTGGAAACCATTATTTCTGTCCTGAAAAACAGTTGTTTGAAGGAACAAGTTTAACCCTGAGAATCCAAAGCACTGGAGCTCTAATTCTGACTCACCACTTACTTGTTTCTGTCTGTTTCCTCCCTATACAAATGAGGAAGATTAAATTTATTCTTCCTTCTCAAGGGAGTTGGAAGGAGCCATTATTGTTTGTATTTCTTTGTAAGCCTGCAGTGTGTAAACACTTTAGCTTAAACTGTTCAAAACTCAGTTGTGTTGATTTTCTCCAATTTGTTACACATTCTTTGCTATGGGACCCTATGGCTGAGCCCACGAGTCCAAAGAAAAGCCAGCAAACTTGATGTCCCTGGGCAGAGGACATTGTAAAAGAAAGCCCCATGCTCAAACCCAGGCCAATGAGTCATTAACGTGTACAACACTAAGCACACGCATTGAGCGCTTGCACGACCAGGGCCTGAGCCCAGCCTAAAAATCAAAAGTAATCAACAACAGACGGGGTGGGGGGGGGGGGGGGTTAGGCGTGTAGAGGAGTGCAAGCTAGACGCCCACCCTTTGCTTTTAACGCGGAGCCATGCTGCGACACGAAGGTGCATCCTCACGGCGGCGATGCCAGGAGCACTGGGGGTGCTGTACCTGCCCACAGCCTCCCCGGGGGCACCTTGGCTCCCCCGGCACCGACCCACGCACCCTCCCGGCGGGGGATTTGGGGGTTTAAGGGGAGGATTGGGGTGTCCGTTCTCCCCCTCCCTCCGCGGGGAGACCCCTCCGGGGGGTGCCGGGCGGAGCGGGGCCGCCCCCTGCAGCCCTGCCTGGCCGTGCAGTCCCCACCTCCCGCCCCCTCCTCCTCCTCCTCCTCCTCCTCCTCCTCCCGCTGGAAGGGGAAATATGAAGCGGGGCCGCCGCCGCGCTCCGCGGAGACTCGCCGGCGGCTCGGAGCGGAGCGGATCGGAGCGGAGCGAAGCGGGAGCCCCCCAGCAGCGGGCAGCGGGGGCCGGCAGCCCCGAGGAGAGGGTCCCGCCGGCCGCCTGCCCCCTAGCGCCGGCCATGGGCTGCCCGCCGCGGCGCTGAGCCGCGGGTCCCGGAGCGCAGGGACGCGGAGCGGAGCGGAGATGTACGGCGGGCTCATGCGGTGCCTGCTCCCAGCCCTGCTGCTGCACGGTGAGTGCGGGGAGTCCCCCCGGGGGAAAGCCGTCGGGGTGGTGAGGGTGGGAGCCGGCAGAAAGCTGCGGGGACGGGGCTGCTGCCGGGCACCTCCCGTGGGGATCCTGCGGGCTGGAAGCAGCAGCTTTGTCACCGCCGGGGCTCGTGCCCGAGTGGAAGGGAGCCCGGGTGTCGCTGCGGGCAGTTCTGCTCCCACACTCTCTCAGCTTAGCCCTGGGATGAAATTTCTCTGAGGCTGCACAGTAGGCAAAACGTTAGCCCTTGGCATATGGGACTTGAGTGTGCAGCGTTCAGCTTGTACATTCATACCAAGACAACTTTAGGTGACAGCGCATTTGCCCAGAATCCCGGCGTTCTTCAAGAGCGACTTCTGCAAAGGAGGCTGTTTAATTAGCTGCTGAGGTATGTCCAGCATTTGGCAGCCAGATTTGAAAAGTCCGGGTGAGATATTGTTGTCAAAGAGTGACTCAACGTACTTAGCTACAGCATCGTTTTGAAGCATGTTCCTAATTCGGGAGTGCTTTGCAGCATCCAGCCGCCTTCTGCTAAATTTCTTAGGACCCTGAGCTTACTCGTAAAAAGAGGAATTTAGCTGTTACGATGCAAGCAACCTCCATGGATTCAATGTGAGGTCTGTGAGGGGGGGTAAGGGTTTCAAAGCTATTCCTGGGATTGATTTTGTGGAGCAGGGATTGTCTCTCTCTGTGTTTGTACAAGTGCTAAGCACACAGATGGTATTCAATAAATAATAAAGAGCATGGACTTCTGATTGTGTATTTTGTTTTGAGAGACAAAGAGCAAGAGACCTCGTTCCCCAGGAGGGGGTTTTATACCCTTCTCACAGCTCAGCTATGAAATCCAGAGAGCGCATAAATGTGTTTAGTTAAGCCAGACCTGCTGGGACACCAAAGGTGTTCCTTAAAACTCTGTGAACTGAGATGTAAAAGTGGAAATGGGAGGTTTGAAGTTAGAGGGTAAGGAGAGGAGGTGTAATTACAGGGTTGGACTCCCTGGCTCATCTGCTTGGAATTACAGAGCAGTGCTGAACCCTGGCTGGAGCGGGAAACAAATCAGGGCCAATGATCAGATCAAAACAGCAGCTGCCAGAAGAGGATGAAGTAGGAAAATTGTCCATTTTTTCCATCTGCAGTTATATTTCAACTAATAACATATACCTATATTGTCATAGAAAGAAACAGCTCAATGTGTAAACATACGCACATCACTAATGTAGCAGTGCACAGCTTGGATCTGAGCTTCAAGCATGGGGAAACTACTGCCCTCTTAAAAGCTTGAAAACTCACATTTGTGTTCACATGTGTTTGAAGTGCAGCCAGTCAAAATGTTTTTACCCTGTTAACTTTAACTTGGCCTAGAGCTTTTCTCTGTGTGCCACAGAGTCAACAGGAGCATCTTTCGGTCAGCGGCTAGCCCGAACTGGTAATACATAAGAATAACCAGCAATCCCAGGGGATCGCAGTGCTAAGCCTCTTCACATAATGTGATGTTGTCTTAAACTCTTCTATTGTACACAGCAAATTAAGGGTTAAAAGTGAGTGAGAGGGTGTGTGTGTATTTAGGGTTTAAAGCTTTATAATGCAAGTTAAAATGTCCAGTAAGACTAAAGCTTATGCCTTCATTATGTTAAGAAATGCCTAATTTAATGTCGCTGAATTACAATTTGGAAAAACTTGTATTCCTTAGTCAAAATAAAACCTGTACAATGTCAAAAGAAGTCTGCAGCTGAAAGTTGTCCATTATCACTGTTTTCTTTGCTTAGACAAAAAGCCACAGAAGTTTCAGATGTCAGATGCTAAGATCGTTCAGCTCCAAAAAAAAACTGATTAATAAGAGCCACCTCCAAGTGGGTTCAAAACAACTTTAGCTAATTTCTTTTGTAAATGTAAGCTTTAAAAAAAAAAAAAAAAAACACTAAGAAGAAACTTTAGTGTATTTCTGATTATGTTACCGCTGAATTAGAAACCCTAACTAAAACAATTTGTTGATAACGTCATGGAAATAGTCCCAATAAAGAAGATGAAGGCAGGACTGCTGAGCATTTCAGAGCAAAACTGTTTACGCTTTCAAAAGTTCTCTGGCAATATTGCTTAAATTAGTTGCAAAGTGTTTAATTTCAAAACCTGTTCAGGGAAACAATAAGTAAGTATATAAGATGTAAATACCCATGTCTAAAATGGACAAGAACTGCGCTCCATGCTAGAGGCATATGAGATCCATTCCCTCAGTAACATACTTCAGCTGGAAATCTGGAAGACAACGAAGAGGAAAAGAGGGAAAGACACGCTGCTTGCAGTAAACCTTCTAGAGTTAGCAGGGAGAGCTAGAAAACAGGCTGAGTTTTATTCACAGTTTAGTTGGTGTAAATTCGATTTCACCCATCTCTGTGGCTTGGTTCAGGGCTCACACTGATACAGAGTGGTGGTCTTGAGCAGAAGGGGTGATTTTGGCATTCTGTGCCATGTCTGTAGGAGCCAGGCTGGTAGGTAGTGGAGCCCCAGACTCGCCTACAGCACGCTGAAGGCAAATAGGCTCAGCTCTTCGAAGCAAGAGTAGGGTCTTATTATCTATGCGGTGCTTTAGGTAGGGCTGTTGGAGGGTGGGATTACCCATAATAAGCTTGTTTAGCGCTGTCTGTACTCAGACAAAAGTCCCATCGGCATTGAAGGGAGTCCCACCTGAACAAACACCCGTGCTTTGTACGGAGGATGGAGCCGGGGTGTGCAGCCTGCGCGGCAGAGCGCCGCAGATGTCTGTGATGGAGACCAGATGTCGTCTTCAAAGGGGGCAAGACCAAACTACTGTCGATATTGAATTGCACTTACGGCCCAGAGCTGCACCCGCCGCGCTCCCGCTGCCCTGCGTGGAGGTGGGCTTTAACCCTTCATGCCTCCAGAAGGAAGCAGTGATCCGAGTTAATAGCCGAACCTAAACCTATCAGAGTTCCTCAGCTCTGCAATTTCTTGGCACTTGGTCCTCTGGTCTCTCCCAGACGGGGCCATGGAGCAAGGACAGAGCTGTAAGATGATGGAGGGTCTAAGCCTTGGCCAGCCAGCTTTGGAGGAGTTTCCTTTCTGCTCTCCCATCTAAAGCTCCTTTATCTGTCTCTAGGATCTTCCACGCTGTGCTCTCCTCCGTGAGGCTACACGTCTCTTTTGAAGCCGTGCCTGAAAACTCTGCATGCACAAGAACAGCAGCAGATACCTGTGAAAGGAAATCATTGTCCCGTCTGCTTTTATGACTGTGAAATTCAGGTTTCCTTTCCCGGCCCCTTTGTTCATGGTAGCTAATTTAGGTCCTGATCCTGTGAGGACTGTTTGAAGTTTCAAGCGCAGAGAAAACACTGGTAAACACAGACAGCAGCTTGGTAACGGGACATTGTATTCACTGCAATTACACAAGTTTGCGCTGCAGCTGAAGGCCTGTCATGGGCGTTATCTAGCACGCTCCCACATCAAGAAAGAGCATAATCCAAATGTGTATTTATTTAATTGTGCAGGGCAACTGCCCAGATAAGGAGAGCTATAAACTTAATCCCGCCAATTATTCTTTATCTGTGGTAAAGTTTTTAAAGTTTCAGACAAGTTCGAACTTGAGCAGGGCTTGCTGCAGAAATGCGGCACGAATGTTCAGATGTTTCTGTCGGAGGTGAAGCCATCACGTATTGCGAACTTGGACTGCCACTTGAGATTGTTTTAGTTTTTTTAGTTTTTTGTTTATAACAAAATGGTATTCTTCTGGATTTAGGTTGCTGTAAATGAAAGGAAAGCGGTTCCTACTAAGCAATCCCAAGCTAAATCCAGTTTTGAGTCCTACTTTCTGGTAACTTTCATTCTCCCGTTCAGCCAAGGGTGAATCTGCCAAAAGCCTAGGAGCTTTGAGCCCGCGTTTTGCAGCACTACGTTTGGCCACATTTGAAGCCACGGTTTAGATTCTGGTAAAGGTGTTTGTTAATTAAACTGATTATATCTAACCAGTTTAACATTTAAGATTATTTGAGTTATATTTTTGCAAGCAGGAATAGCTGAGAAGAGAAATTGGCCGGGCTGTTTAGGTGTGAATTAAAAGATGAGAATTTGTGTTCAAGCACAACAGTACTTATCATTATCTGTGGTGCAATTGTTCGTTATTTGCATACTATTTTTCAGAAAACCGAGACATTTAGTGTAGCAGCTCACAGGTTTTTTTGCAGAAATGTTGGTGTGGAGCTTTTACAGAGCTACTTTTGAAACACATTTGGGTAACGGGCTGCCAGCAGATTGCCCTTTTAAGATTTGTATTTTACTCGCAGCTATGTGCAGAAATCTTTGAAGAACTTGAAAGTAACCTATCTTCCCTTGCAATTATTTTTATCTGGAGTAGTTGTTCCCACATCAGATAGAGGTTTATGGGTGAACCCCGGAGCCTGAACCTTCTTCCTTATCAGCACCTGGTACAGTGCGTGCTGCCAGCTGTGCCTTACTGGCCTGGCAGCTGTGCACAACTCAGCCTTCCCATTCAGATGGATGTTGGGTCTGCCCCTCTAACACATGATTTGTGAGGCCCTGGGAGGGGATGCCCAGCTGGAATATGGAGCTGTAGCACCTCCTGTGCTGTCTTCCATGAAAACTTCAATGCCAAAGCTGTATTGTGATCTACACTACTTAGGCTTGATTATGAAAGTGAAGATAGATATTGATGCATCAAAAATGTGTTTGTTTCTCTTTGTTTTGTTTTTCTAGCTGGTATTTTTGACAAGTTCTGGAATTTTCCTTTTCTTTTTGGGCTTGTTCCTTTGAGTAAACAGCCATCATGGGGAGGGAGATAAAATCTTACAGCCTCTGGTCATAGCGTACCTAAAGTTAGTGTTAACCAGAGGCTTCACAGAAGTACTGCTATTAGCCTTACGCAAAGAATGGTTTTTGTTTGAAGGTTGTCAAGCTTTCCAGTGATAACATGATGATTTTTTTTTTCAATCAAATGTGCAAGATTTCTTCCTATCACACACACACTCAAAAAAAATAAATAAATAAAACTAAGTCAGACCTTGAGTCTGAAATACGTGGCTTGTCATGGAGGTGCTGGTGCCTACCATCTGTGCTGTAGAGAATAGCAGAGCTGGATCCCTTTGAATGAAAGCAGTGGCTCCAAGTATGTTGCAACTGTGTCTAGGCTCCGAAGTGGGCTTTTAAGAGCCATGAAATTCTTTTGCCAGTTTTGTGAAAGCACGTTTTAACCTTGAGCCTTACAGCAGCATCCCACTTAACATCGCCAAATGTACCTTTTTAAATGAGTGCCATCAGCCCCATGAGACCCCGGTTTTGTAGAACACTTTGCTGTGCACAGCCAAAGGGGGAACAGGGGACACTGTGCTCCTCAAGATTACCCTCAGTGTGGAAAAGCACAGGGAGATGGTGTTCAGCTTAATGCCCCATGTAGGAAGCACATTGCCAGTCTTTGTAGGGGATCTTTAGATGATACAAGGGAAGTTATGGCACCTTTGTATGGCAGTCATGTATACAGGCATATGTAGGTGCATACAAAAATGTTGAAATGATTACTCAGTGGGGGCAGAGACTGTGCTAAATTATTTCCTTGCCCTTGCAACACAAACATCGCAAAGTGTAGTGAGCAAGGTAAGGGTCCCATCACTGCCTTTTAATCTTACACCATAATTCCTATCCTGATAGTCATGTCCAATCTATGTGATGCTGCTCAGCATGCATCTTCTACCTCTCTTCCTCAGTCTCTGCACTGTTCCTTGTGTCCTCATGCCTGTCTTGATCACCTAAATTTGTTCCTATCCTCATTTGTCATAGTTTGATGGATGGAGTCCTGAGCAAATACTCTATCTTCAGGTACAAATCTTGGTGGCTGATGATGCAAATCTCCCTTCCATCTACTGGGTACAGTTTGTTGCTTGCAAGTTGCAAGACAGAACTACATCCAGTTGTACATCTAGGGAGAGTTGGGGCCCAACTGGCTTTTAAGCGATATCAAAAAGATGCTGTATAATGTCACACAAGGTTTGTCTCCTTTTCAAAAAACCCTTCTTTTCATTATTTCCTCCAGGGAATAATTGGCAATGTATAACATAGTTACTGCATTTTCTCCTTTGATATGCACACATAAAAGACGGTATCCTCCTGCAAAAGGATTTTTGCTCAGAGAAATCAAATGTTCAATTATGTTAAAGGGGATAAATCATTCATTTTCAAGTGCATCTGTATTCATGAGTCATATGACATGAATTAGGAAAAACACAACTGCCCAAAAGCCAATTGCATAACAAATATGCCTTGGAAATAGTTACTTGAACCATTTCAAAACCACCTCTTGATGGCAGATTTCAAGTGCTTAACAAATCAAGTCAGAAATGTAAATTTTCAAAGGCTTTTTCAGTGTGAGATAATTTCTTTGCAGGAGACATCCTGACAGCTGTGTTTCTGTTGAAAGAGTTAGTACTGATGGCTCCGGCATCGAGCAGGTACCTTGCAGGAGGTGTCCCTGCTGGCACAACAGAGGCTCTGCACCCATGGAGAGGAGCTTTCACTCTGTTTCAGAGTGACATGCTGAAATAACGAGGGCTTTTTGAGTGTGTGGAGATGTAGAGGTGTAGAAGGGTATTGGAAGAGCAGGTCTCTGTCACTAGCTGTGATTCATAACAACAAAAATAAGTCTACTCATAAGTTCACACAGACCTGGCTGAACTTGCTCTTCTGGCAGCATAAGGGCCTGTGACATCAGCCCCATAGCCACGAGGTTTCAGATAAACCCGATAAGCCTGAGCTTTTGAGGGAGCCGAGTACTGTTCCAGGTGAGCTGGGCTGCAGACCAGCACAGAAGAGAGCTGTGCAGAGATGCTGGCTTAAGGCCAGGAGATGATGTGCATGAAGGACCGAACCAGTCTAGTAAATCCTACCTCTCAGAAGATCATTAGCTCCAGCAGAGCATCGCCCTGGCGTGGCCAGGTGGTATACCTCTGAAATAGCACTGTTGTTTCTGGCTGCAGAGCAACAGCTTTTTGGTGCTTACATAAATGAGACTGATCAGCAATGCAGAAACACCTGAGAAGGCTGACTTTCAGAAAGGGAGAGGTAATGACCCTCTGAAAGTCAGGCTCCTTTAAGGGCATCTCCGACGGCATGCTCAAATATCAAAGCATCTCTCATGTTTATTACCCTTTGGAAAGTGAGGCCATAAATTCTCATTCAGATGGAAGAACCGTTTGTAACCTGCAACAAAGCTACCTAGTTTTTCTACTAGTTTTTCTAGTAGACTTTGTGAGGTTATTTTCATTAATCTCATTAAATCTTGAGATCATTCAGTGATGAGTACTGTTTACATTCAAGTATTTATAGTATTGTTTCTGGTCATTCTTTATCTACTGGATAACTTCTTGCCTTTGTTTAGCTTAGGAATTGTTCTTTGAAAATAGTTGACATGTACGTATATTTTTGGCAATGATATTTTCCTAGGTATTAGCCCAAGTTTCTTCCAGGAGATGTAAGACCTAGTGAACATAATGAGTCATTGACACTATTTTCTTTTAGCAAAAGGAAATTGCAAAGGTTTGAAATGGTGTCTATCTAAAAATGAATAATGCTGATTTTCCTGCAAGTTCTTTAGCAATACCATGCTCTGTTGGACTGAGCCACAGCCACAAGGCTACCCTGAATGACATACCTTGCCTTTAGAGGCTGCTCTTCGTGCCTAATATTTAGATGCCTGGCCTGGGGAACACAGAGCAGGGTCTGCCTTAGGTGGCTTTGGTGTGCTTTTTCTGGCACACAACCAGAAGAGCCCAGTTCCTGAGCCAAACCAGGGAAGAGAGCACCAGAAAAGAGGGGGCAAATCCTAGCCCCTGTCTCTGTGAACACGTTACCATGTTTTCCCTCTCCTGAGACAACCATCCAGGCTTCCAGGGCACAAAAGCAGTCGCTCCAGCCCATCCCGTACTCTTTTTCTAGCCCAGTAGTTCTTAAATTCCTTTTGGCAAAGTAATACAGTTTCCAACCCATTATGTAAGTTTCATGTTTTTCACCTCTTAACCTCTAGATGTGTGTTTTTCTTTTGATCCGTGTTTTCCAACATATCTAAAAGCACGCAATGCCTAAAAGAGTAAAGGCACATTCCTTCTGAAGCTACGTATTCATTTTGTCCAATTAATATTGTGTAGAAAGATCGTTGGTGGGTTTTGTATGTATACATTACTAGAAACCAAAATTACTGTGTGCTGGAGATAAAATTAGCTTTTGAAATTCCTTTTCCCTTTTCAAGTAAAAATAGCAGAATCTGCCTTTAATTGACCACCTCAGTCATCACAGAGGCTTCCTGTGTGCAGAGGCTTTTAGTATCTGTTTTCCCTTGGTTTTAAAGAGTAGTCTTTATTTGCAAGTTTATTATAGAAGCATTCAAATTAGAGGTGGGCTGAAACCGCAAAGTTGACATCCGGGTCTGGATGCAACCTTCTGAAAGCTCCAAGGCCCAGGTTTTTTATTGTCCTGACCATAAGCTAAAAAGGTGTCTGTAAAAGTCAGGTTCAGACACATCTCTGGGTCTAGAAATGCAATAGTTTGGCTCAAGCCCCTTTCCCCAGTATGTTTCATAAAGCTAGACTACTTAGTGGATTGTTTGCAGACTAATACGAAGTAAGAGCGAGCATCCCATATTTATTTATTTTTCAGATGAGACAGAAATATAAACAGTGCTTTCCACATAAAGCTGTGAACAAGTGCCTTTCAATGCAAGATGTTCACAACCTCCTTTGTCATGTTGGAGGTGATCTCACCAGGGTCTCTTGATGATTTTTGCTTTTCTATTGCAGGGCTGGGAGAAGGTTCTGCTCTTCTTCATCCAGACAGCAGGTCCCACCCTCGGTCCTTAGAGAAGAGTGCATGGAGGGCTTTCAAGGAGTCGCAGTGTCACCACATGCTGAAACACCTTCACAATGGGGCCCGGATCACTGTGCAAATGCCTCCCAATATTGAGGGACACTGGGTATCCACTGGGTAAGGAAAGATCAAGCAAGATGCCTGAGTAATATGTGTGGAAGAGAAAAGGGGAAGGAAGCAGAGAGGAAGTATGAATATTCCCACTTTAACCAGCAGGGGAAATACTTTCTTTAATATGGTGATGCTCCAAATTCCAGATGCTTTATGTATGTTTATGCATAAAAGGAGAAGGAGCTGTGTTATGTACATAGGAATAGCGTGCTATAAAGCTGTCTTGATGAATCAATTTGTGGTCTGGATTTTAAACAGCATGCTGTGAAGTATCTTTAAATCTCTTTTCAAATAAGAAAGAGACCATTGAGTTGCCAAAATGGATGCTTATTCAAACATAGCATTATACTATCTTTGACTACACACACTAGATCCATCAAATGGATCCTTGTTTTCAGAGCATTTGTCTAACACAAGTTTTATTAGCAAAAGAAATTAAGAAACTGTATTTCACCAGTTCTGTTCTTCTCTATACATGATGACTTTTAATTCAGAGAGCTATTTTTCTTTCCATGTCTCAGCAGGCAATACTCACCCACTTATTTGAAGTGACTTGCAGTAGGAAAGTCTGGGGATTTTTAACAGGAAGGAGTGTATTTATGTTAAGCAGTGTAGATAACAAAGAAAGGGGACAAGTTTGAAGGTATAAAAGGATTTTCTAGAGGAAATGGAATTTAACTTCTATTTAAACCTTAAGGAAAAAAAATAAAGTAAAAACATTTCTCCTTTGAGCAACCTCAATACTACACAGTCCATATTGAAACCAAATAGAAGTTTTGCATTAACTATCAGAAGTTTGCATTAACTGCCAGCCCTGTTGAAACTTTGACTGCAAAAGCTGAGGACAAGATCCTGCAGGTCCTCTGCAGACCAGAGCTGGTGGTGTACCACTGAGAAGCTTGTACAGCAGCTGTAGAAACCTGTTCTTTGCACTGTTCTGTGGATATTTTGGCATTTTACTTTCTGATGTTATCAGCTCTTTTGCTAAATCTACCATGCAAAAGAGAAAAATAGATGTTTAATGTGCTGCTACTTTTTTCAGAGAATTGAGTCATGTGGCAGTCCTTAGACAAAAAAAAAGAAAAGCAAAATATGACTCAAAGTATTTAAACCTACAGAGAGTAAGCCCTTGGGTAGATACAATCACCATGAAGAAAAATATTCATAATAGTGTAATAGTAGAGGTAATGGTTGGCAAATTGGCAGGTATATATACCTAGTTCCTATTTACTCCCATTCATACCAGAGGGACATGAGCACCCAGGTATCTCTGTAGCCCCATGCAGTGTTGCTCACTCTTGTTACCTGGAGTGTACATGACATGCAGCCTTGTTAAAATTTTGTTTCCATCACTCTCTGTCTTCCCACAGCTGCGAAGTTAGAGCAGGCCCCGAGTTCATCACAAGATCGTACAGATTCTACCACAATAACACATTTAAAGCCTATCAGTTCTATTATGGTGGCAATCGCTGCACAAACCCTATCTACACATTAGTTATACGTGGCAAAATTCGACTTCGCCAAGCATCCTGGATCATCCGGGGGGGTACCGAGGCTGATTATCAGCTACGCAACATACAGATCATATGCCACAATGAAGCAATAGCCAAAAAATTAAGTGAGTTGGTGAACCACACATGTCCTGGATTTATACCAGAAGATAGTCCCTGGGAGCAGGATGTGAGCTATGATTTGCTGAGAGAAGAGAACGGTTGTGAATGCACCAAAGCTCTGAATTTTGCTATGCATGAACTCCAGCTGATCCGCGTGGAGAAGCAGTATCTGCATCACAACTTAGATCACCTTGTAGAGGAGCTATTTCTCGGAGACATTCATACGGATGCTACCCAGAGGAGGTACTACCGACCCTCTAGTTACCAACCTCCTCTTCAAAATGCCAAGGTACGTGTGTGTATATATGCCATCTTTTTAAGATACTAGTGACAAAGCCTGCATTATTTAGCTCTCCTGAATCAGCATACTAGTGTAATCTAAAATGCGGATGTGGTTCTAAAATAAAAGATGGATGGTGGCCTTACAGGTGATGTGTTCAATTATAAAAAGATCACAGAACATATTTCATGTGAATAGTAACTCTTCTGTGGTTTATGAGACTGCATCAAATGTGTGAAAAGTAGTCTGATGAGCTAAGTTCAACAAAGGCCACTCTGAGTCTGGAGAAGGAATCAAAGACGTATGCAGAGGTGAGAGTTGTTGGCTGGGAGTATTGTTGCAGCCTAGCAGCAGAGAAGACAGAAAGTTTGATACAGCACTGCAAAAAAAGGCAAGAGAAAGAAGCATCAGTGGATGCTTGTTTAGTTGCAGGAGTGTCAGGGAGAGAAGAAATCAAATTGTATCATCATATGGAAGTTAGGTGATCCATAAACTGGAGAGAAAAAGAGGAAATTGGAAGGTAGAGACATGAAAGGGACAGCATGAAGGGAAAAAAACCGGACGGATTTTGCAGGTCATGAATCCAGAAGCATGCACACACATTAATGAAATGAAAAACAGGTGAATATTGAATGGGTCTCTAATTTCATTGATAATTCAGTTTTGGAAAGGGCCTCAGAGTGTCCTTAGCTTCACTGAGAACTGATCAACCCATAGTAAATTAAATAAAAATCAAACAGAAGAGTAGACATTGATGGCCAGTAGCAGGAGGTCTGTCTGTACATCTTTCCAGGTGATGTTTCAAAGGAATGCAGCAATTGGAACCACATTGCAGGCTGCAATTGCTATCTATATGTTCCAGCTAGATACTGCTGCAGGATCACTTCCAGCTAGTGGGTTATCACAATTTTTAATCATCTCACTGCAACTGATTCAAACATCATCTGCAGCTTATCGGCAATAGCAGGAAACACAACAGGGGAAGTGAGAGTTTAGATGAGAAAACCTTGGCTTTCCCTTTCATTCAAAACCGCTCTGTCCGCCCTGTGTTGTGTCTGCCTCCTCTGAACTTCAGTAGTTCAGGACTTCATGTGATCTGTCTGTAATCATTTTAATAGCCTGGCCTGGGGATAATTTTTATCCGCAGTCAGATATGCCTCTGTACAAACGCTGCTGTCATTTCTGTTATTCTCATGCTCTCTTCAAGTGACCAGAGACAAATTTGCTTCTTCTTTATAAACATACATCTTCCCAAAATGGAGGGTTTCAGCAGTAGTAGATGAACCACAGCACATTCCTCATCAAAAATGTTGGATTTGGCAGTTTAAATTTTCTTTAATTAATTCAAACAAGTACATCTACTTTCTCTGTGCTCATTTGGGAGTGAAGGTTCTTTCCTAAATCTCTTACTTAAAAGAAATCTGTAGGGTTGAATTATCTGACACCAGCTGTGTGAACTAATATGTTATATTAGTTCAGCAAATATGGTAGATCTTTTTCTGACCACCTGTACAGAGACCACATGTACAGAGACAAAACTACCGATTTAATACATCCCAGCTGATGATATTTTCAGGTCTATCTGGTCAAATCTAGATATCTTATTATGGGTTGATAGATGACATAGTAAATTCCTTGATGCATTTAATGCCAAATGCATTTCCACCTGTAAGTAATTTCATTAGAGTCAGAATGATCAGGTGTGCTGTCAACCAGCTTTATGAAAATAAGGCTTTTGTCCAAGTCCGATGTAATTTTAGGACACACTGGTCACAATTTTCCTGCCTGTCTCTTGTACTACTATAGCATCCCTTTTTTGTCTCTAAAATATAATGCCTCTGAAATGTAATGCTCAAATTAAAAGGATTAAATCCTGGATAAAGAGGTTTCTTTTTCAAGCCAGGTTAAAAAAAAAAAAAAAAAAAAAAAAAAAAAAAAAAAAAAAAAAAAA
>CM021766.1:108457189-108512970 GCA_011076525.1 Nettapus auritus | reverse complement strand
AAAAAAAAAAAAAAAAATGAAAGACCTTACAGATATCTAAGAGCAGTGAAACTCTCATTTACAATCACAAAGCCTGTCTTAGGAATGATATGATCCATAACAGGCTGCAGCACCATGGAGGATACCTGTCTGATCCACCCCATATGCATTTAACCCACAGTCCCACATGTCATGGTGGGCAGGTCCTGTCCTGAGTTATGCATGCTCTGAAATCATTGAAAACCTACAATGTGGATCCCATACTGTATGTTTACAAGAACTGGCGGAGTAGGAAGGCACACAAGCCAATACGTTATCCATTGGTATTCATGAAGTACAGTGCTTCCAAATAACATTTTTGGTAGCCAGATCTTGGCAGAGGCTGAATCCTGAGGCTGAATTTCTGACGCTGGAATGCCATTCACAGGAGTACTATTGGCTACAGGAAGTGCTGTTACTATAGAAAGCCCAAATTAACTCTGAGTACACCAAAATACATACAAATTCCAGCTCTCCGTGATGAAACCCCTGTAGCCTCACAAATGGAGCTGCCAGGTCATAACTTTAAGACCAGTGCTCGACACCCATTTTGTCCAGTTACGAGTTCTGGCAAGTTACTTTACCTCTGTTTCTTCTCAAATGTTCGCCTGCACAGCCTGTTTGTCTCCTACAACGTATGCATGTGTACATATAGTGTCTGGTTTACTGGGACACCATTCTCAGATGAGAAGGTGGAACTGAAGTTTTAAGTGTGCAGCAGCCTAGGTTCTCTTCGTATTTTTGGTGGATTAATCTTGTTTAGACTTGATGTGAGATTCCTTGTATCTTGAGAGAAGTTGGGCTTGCTGATATTAGGCTTTCAGCATGGCACAAATAACAGTACCCCTGAAAAATGAACCTTAACATTAGCTCCCTTGAAAGACTTCTGGGTTTTGATTTGTTCTTAGCCATGAAGTTCTGTCTGCTAACAGGTTCTCAACCTGGCTGTGTGACTTGGTGTTTGGTGAATGGAGGAAGAATAGTAACAGAGATGCATTTTTTTAAAGCTCAGGCAAACATACCACTGAAAGGTTATAACCCTTCTTCTTTGAACTCCTTTCCTTTTCTAATTGTTGCTCCCCTGGGACCCAGCTGAAAATGAGTTTAAATGCTAAATTGAGTTTAAAACTACAAGTCACAGACTCCTCTGGAAACTGGACACCATGAATAAATAGAAACGTTAAATCAACTTGTTTTTTTAAGGTTTCTACAGTCATACCAAGAGGCTGGGGAGGCCAGGAAATTGCTTCTGAAGTGAATCAGGTGTATTGTGTGGAATCTTTCATTTAAGGCTTTTTTCATTTCCTTCTTATTTTTATTTTATACTTATAGAGGCCTGCCTAAAATAAGTTAAGAGGATTCACATTTTGAGTTAAATTTATAGTTAAGCCTGTATATAGAAGAAAGTTCCACCCAGCTCAAGAGTTTACACAGCCTGTAAGTTGGATGTGGTAGCCACGTTCATTACTTATGTGGTTGAAATGAATGGTAATTAAAAGCAAATGATTGCTGGATATGCTAGGAATGCCAAAGCCACATGATCAGGACTTTAAACAAATAGAATTGGACCTTCTCCAAACTCCTGCAATGATTTCACCACAGGATGGTAAATCAAAAGGGCTGTCCAAAAACCAGACAGCTTTATACCGAGCTACAAATCTGAATAATTTCACAGATTACCATATCTCAAGTGTTCATATAAAACCAGGGAGCTTTTAAAAATATCTAATATGTCATCTCAAAGCTTTACAAATGTTTGTAGATAAGAGCATACCTTAAACAAATTCTTCTTGTAAAATACGTGGAAGTTCTTAAGTGCAGCTGTTTAATAGGTCACTGTATAGATATTTCTTAGCAGTCCTCTAGCTTTGCTCAAGGTATGAATTAGGACTTGCTGATGATGTGGGTTGAATGTCTTTGATGTGCCTTGATGTAGAGAGTTTAGAAAGGGATTCAAGCTAGTGCATGTTCAGCTTCTTTATCCAGCAGGAAAGAGCATGCTGGTGGAAAGGGCAGGATGGTGGAATAGGTTGGACATCATCGTCTGTATTGTACAAAAAATACTGATTAGGACAATACCAAGGAGACTGGCTGACCAGTCATAAAATCACACCTAATTTGCCAATCTATATGGGAACTTGTAGCATGAAGGAAGGCTTGAATGCAGTATACGTTCACTGTGCATAAGGAGAGAAGATGTTTTCAGAGATACCTGCTATGTCTAAAAACAAAGGAAATGTTTACAACAGCAGTACTGGGACAGTGGTTTCACATCTAATTGCCTCAGAAATACCATTTGGTAAACAAAGAACTCCTTGTGCTATTTTATCATCTGACTGAGTAACAGGAAAGATCAGTCCACAGCTGTGATGACAGGTCATTCTAGTTAGATCATTTTTTTTAGGAATAAGGCTGGAGTGGTCTGGAACATCACAAGAATCCTAAAGCATGCTACAATAACTTTCCTTCTGGCTTTGCCATGCTCAAACATTTGCTGGCTACACATTTTCATTAAATTTTTCCCACGGAAAAGCAATCCCAAATTGTTAATTCTCTCTGACAAGTTTATTCACCGTTGGAAGCTGACTTTCAGCACCACTCGGTGTTTGCAGCTGGAGCTGATTCCATGTATGAAGTCTGGTGCTTGGTTTTTGGTTTAGCCAGGAGGTAAAATAATAAAGTGCACAAGTTTTTTAAGCTTTTGAAAATTTGGGTGTTCATCTCTTTGAAACTCGGTTACTTCATCTGTAGGGGGAATGCTGAGTACTGGAGGTGCTCACACGGAAATGCAAGCATAAGTTAATAAATAGATCTTAAACATGTCAAGCGCCTCAGAGAAATATGCAAAATATTATCTCAGTCAAAAAGCATAATTTTGGAGGGCAAAACTCCTCTGTTTGCCAGAGCAGCACTACTAGACTTCCAGATTAAGCCAACACTTGAAGGGTTTCTTTTGTTCATTATTACTGGCAAAAGACTCTTGATTAGGGAAATTATGAGGGCAGCGAAGAAAGAACATTGAAAAGACTGTTCAAACAGGTTAATTCCAGGTTTATGAACAACAACAATGTGTATGATGCACTTCAGAGATAAGAGAAGCAAACAGCTTCTAGCTGAACCTTCAAAAGCTGTGTTGGTTTTAAAACCATATTCATCTTCACCGATCACTGTCTGTTCTGCAGTTACAGTAGAAGTCTGCTCCAACACAAATAAAATACCCCAGATCAGAGTTAACTATTTAGTTTAGCAAAATAGAAGAAGGGTCTTCAGCTCAATGGAGCAAATATAGCTAAACTACGGACACCTTCCTTCTTGTTGGCATCTAACCACAATTACTTCATCTTTTTTAAGCGGGAATGGAGGACTCATTGTAAATGTTGCTGTGCAATAGCATAGTAGGAGTATAAGTAGACTTACATAGGTTGCCTTTTAAAGGTACAATAGATGCATAAGTTAGCTTCATTTTGGAATATTCTGTTCCTGAAAATGGACATTCAAACTGTTGCTTCATATTTTCCTGGATTTTTTTTGATACTTCTCAAAATATTCATGTCACCATAAATTAGTATCATTTTAGTTGGATACAGGACATGCAAGTAAATTAATCTGAGAAAAAGGCCATTCTTTATCTGTGTTCCCATCTTTTGTGTAGGTTGAAGGAGTTTATATCATAAGGGAGCAAGCAGAAGACTCTTGTATTTCATTTCAGTCATGTTTCGTTCAGTTTTATGCAGGGTTGTGCAATGGAATCAACGTGATAGATCAGACAGTTGTGTAATGGTAGTGCCTTCAGATTCCTTCACTATCTTTCTCTTCCTGGGAGTAGTTAATAAAAACCGTTCCTCAATATCTTAAAATATACAGTACATATTTGTAGATAAATCTGAGCGTACCTCCACCCTCCTTACTGCGTGCAGCTCCTCTGTTCTCCACCAAAAAAAATCCCAAACTGACAACCCTGCAAAGGAGTTACTGCTCTCCCCAGCGTTTCATTTGCTTCAAGATTTTTTAATTAAAGTTTTAAATCTTTGTTATTCTTCATTCCCTTTGGCAAGCTGAATTATAACTCTGTCAACCGTGCTTTTCAACTCCCCAGAGCCAGCCTAATGCACGTTAGCCAACTTAGCTTCATATGAGGTCATGGAAAGCCTGCAAATTATCACTTTTGTGGTAGAGGGAGATTGTAACTGTTTGTTAAAGTGTTGTCTTGGTCTGCAGTTATCTGGAGTGGTGGAAGAGTGAAGCTTGATACTACACTAAGCAATTCATAAAAGTGTTCTTTGGGTGGACTCGTTCCTTGGCAGCGTGAGGCAAAGCATCTAACTTTTTCTGTTTACTTGGATGCATTTCCTTGAGCTGACACCTTCTCCCAGCTGATGTTCTCCAGAGGTTTCCCTTTGTACTTGTCCTGGGAGCACGCAATTATTGATACCGAAATCTGGCACGTGGCTTCTGGGGTGGTGAGGTTGAAGGCACCCTGGCCAGGCAGGCCTCATCCTGGGCCTGTCTAGCCCAACCCGTGATACACAACATTTGGGTGGGTGTGGGAGATCACTGCTAAGCACGTCTTTTCTTTCTCCTCTTCCTCAATGCTTTCTCTCATGGTCAGAATCTGCCCTAAAAGGGGAGACCCCAACATAAGAGCGAGATGAACTTGTGAATAACCAGAGCCTGGGCTGCCTCATGTTGCTTAGAAGCATCTTCCCCTGACGGTGGGTCTTCTTCTAGCCCTTGCCACACACCATAGAGTATAGATGCAACCTGTCCTCGTCTTCCAACCATGAACAATACCTGCTTCTTTCCATGCAACCAATGCAAATCAGTGCTAGCCAAAGGTGGACTTATACCAGCTGAGAATCTGGCTCTTCCAAACAAGCTTTACATGTTACACCTGCACAGGTGCAGGTGAAACAGACGTAGCAGCAGCAGAATGTATAGAAATATTTTTAATGTCAGTACATGACTTGATAAGGCAGGATATTGCTACAAAAATGTGAAATATGTGACTTCACTGGGTATTGTAACTGAGCAGTGGTGACAGCAGCCCAGGAGGAGGGAACAGACCCAGCTGGCAATGGTATTGGGAAAGGGAGGGATGGGTGTACTTAGAGTAGCCACATGGAATATCTGAGCTTGAATAAAAACTGAAAGTTGAAAGGCCCAAGCCCCAAGAGAGAGATTGCAGAAAGAAGCAACAGCTCTGCCAGGAGTTTCAGGGTTGGGTTTTTGTTTGATACTGGCATTACTGGGAGTGAAGAGGAGAGCAAGGAGGGAGTCCAAAGGCAGCAGAGCTGACTGCAAAGAACAGTGCTTTTCTGTGTTTCTGAGGCAGAGCTGATGCTTGAATCTCCTAACCAGCTTATGGGATAGGAAAGATGTGTTGACTGTGCAGCAGATCCAGATAAAAAGAGGAGGTGAGATGATTTCCCAAAATACTTGTGAAAATAATGTGTAATTTCATGTCATTTTCAAGACCTTGTAGATGCAAAACAAACTACTTCTGGGTTCACCACTTCTCAAATTGTCAGCTGCTGTTCCTCATCCCGAGTGAGCTCTAAACAGCACCAGTCCCTTGTCTGCCCTATTACCAGAATTAAAACAAGAGTTGCCATACTGTCGGATGCTTTAGGAGTTTACTACACATCACTACCTTCTATGCTTTTGTCTTCTTAATGTGTCTGGTCTGGTAAAATACCAAGTATTTACAACTATAAAAGATGACAGAGAGAACTTAGTCAGAAAATGGTCAAAATTAACCATTAAAAATGCCCAGAAAGCCCCTAAAATGCTTTTCTGCTAAGAATGCATGGCATCTCTCAAACTCCTAAATAGTCACCATCCCTGGGGGTGTTTAAGGAAAGGTTGGAGGTGGTGCTTAGGGACATGGTTTAGTGGGTGATATTGGTGGTAGGGAGATGGTTGGACCAGATGATCTTGGAGGTCTTTTCCAACCTTAATGATTCTGTGATAGTCAAATATCAGAAATTGTAATCTACAGGGGAAAGTTGGGTTACAACTGGAGCTGCTTCAGACAAATACCATTTAATTTTTTTTTTTTTTGAGATACAGACACATTTTCAGCATATAAAAAATAGATAACAGAGAGTAAATATTTTTGAGCAGTATTTTCAAAATATTTGTGTTTTCAACCTCCTCTTTACTACTTGCGCTTCTTTGTTTTGTCCCTAAATACAATTTGCAGGACATTCTGCAGGTCCTCTCTCTGATATTAAGCAATGATTTCAGCTTCTGCTTTAACCATAAGGAAAGGGTAGATTTCCTGTACATTGTGGAAAGGGTTTGGCCCATAGATTTCTTGGGCAACAACAGCACCGAAATACAAAGTTGCTCAAAGAAAACTAGAACACCTTCCAAAAAGATTTTCTACGTGTTATTCAAAGCCCATTTTACCATTGCTGAGAGAACATCCCAGTTGCATGACAGTTTTTTTGTCATGGGCCATAACAAACACTATGAATAGATTAGAGGAGAATTAGCTCTAGGCAGCCACAGAATCCAATAGAACTTAAGCACAAAAATAAAATGTGCTGAGACGATTTGTGTTTCCGACTATCCACAGCAATTGGGAAAAAGATCAAGGAACCTCATCCTTGTTTGCTTTTTTTATTAGAAACCTCTCTGCTTGGCTTCCAGAGCAGTCTGGCCCTGTTACCACTTCAGCTGAGGCAGCAGGAGGGAGGGATAAGGAAAAATGTTCATGGAAATTTTCAGATCACAAACTATTTTCTCCCCAAGCATACAAGAACTGTTTCCAGCCAGAGATTCGGGCTTATTTCAACCCTCATGGCCTCATGGATTAATTCACAAGTTGGCTTCAGAGAAGCACCCAGGCGGGTGAGGAGTTGGGCCAGCACAGATTCAACATTGCAGAGCTGCAACAAGGCTCCCTTCCCCTCATCTCCATGGGAAGGGATCTTGCAGACACCGAGCAGCGGCCATCCCTGGGGCCATTCCTTTCTGCAAGACCGCGGTATTAAAATACTGCACTGTACACCTAAGATATTTGAAACATGAAACAGATGTGCATCCTGTCCACTGATCATTTTATTGCTTTTTAGTTTATGTCATGCCCAAATGAGCTTTTTATTAGAGAGTACTTAATTGTGTTTGGACTCAAATGTCCTCTGCCTCTGTTCTATATTTTTTTTGAATGTCTGTTTTTAGAAAATAATCTGTCCTAAGACAAATGGAAAGGGAGTGATTTGCAAGGCCTTAGCCAGTGCAATTAAGAGCCAAAAGCATCTGACCTGAAAAAACAACAGTGAAAAATATATTCAGTTGTTAAACATAAATTACTCCATAATTAAGTCCAATTGACTCATAATAAAACTAGATCTTTCTCATGTACATTACTTGGACAAAAATTGTACTGAGGGGTTTTACATGTGGCATATTCTTCCACTAAGAAGTTCATAACTCTGTGAAAGATAACATCAGAGTGAAAAATGTAGGCTTAGATTCAAGCACTAATCTCAGAGAAGCAATGTATTCAGGGTACGGCCTTACGAGATGCCTGAGCCACTTTGGTATCCCACTGCTTTGAAAGGGATACTCCTGTTTCCCTCATCACTGCCCCAGCTTCTCCCTGTCCTACCCCCTTTTTATTGCAGCAAGTGCCCATTCACCACAGCTACTTCATCCCGGTGTTAGGCAGCTGTAACACTTGTCTGCCCCAGGGCAGGACATCAATACTGGAGAAAGAAGTATTTATTTTATGGACACCTGGCCTGGTTCACTGAAGGTGTCCATGCAAGGACAACAGCAGATTTTGTGGTTCTGTGAAACCAAACCCTTTCCAAAGAAAAAGACTGACATCCCTTAAAGAGAGCTAGAGGTTCAACAGACCCCCTTCATCAGTCCCAAACAAGCTTGTAGATGATGTGTTCATTGTAGACAAGAGGAAGGAAGACACTGCACTTCTGTCAGATTGTGCATGGAATTTGTTCAAGGAATAGAGCTACATACAAATATATTTATTTATCAATCTATCATATACAGGCCTCTTACGTTTCTGTCTGCTTTCTGATAGTTCACTGTCTTTATTTAACCTCCTACCAGTCCTGTATCAAACAAAAAAGCTGTAATTGTCTGTTTCTGTGAACTGAGATTAAGTCCATGGGAAGGTCACACAAGAAGCCTGTAGCAAAATAGAAAGACAGGCTGGATCTTGATTTCTCTCTTGACCATAAGAAAGCCCAAATTAAAGCTTGCAGTCTCAGATATCACCCCAGTTTTACAGTCCTTGTGTGTTATATGTGCTTTTGGTGTTCAGAACTACATATTTTGCACCAGCCTCTGAGGTTAGATACAATGGCACAAATCTGCTAACTTCACCAGTTCAAGTTTATTTAATCAATTAAATATACTTTGTATTTTCACGAACATAATGATGGCCCCTGTACTTGCATGCAGAAGCTGGAAAATGAATTTTTAAATTAGTTAACAAGCTCCACAATGGGAAAGAGCGACATCTTCTGTATTATGCTGACGTGGTCCCCAGAAGACCACATGGTTTTGGGTAGAAAGCCCCTCTGGAGGTCAGCAAGTCCAACCTCCTCCTCAGGGCATGTCTGTTAGCCAAGGCTGGTTCAGATCAACCTGCCTGAGGTCATCATTTATAGTTACTTTGCAGACAGACCATGATTCTACACCCTGGTGAAGCTGGCAACAGATTCATTGATTTCACTGACTTTTGATGTCTATGTGATCTGGAGGGCAAATGTAAACTCTGTTCAATACTTATAAAAGGGATGCATTGCCTGAGGTGTCTATTGGTTCTCAGAAGCTACCTATGGTTGCGTTATCAGACACACTGAAGGCACAGAATGTGCAAATGTGGTTCCTAAAGTGTGCCCTGAGCTGAAGATAGCAAATAGAGAAACGCTAACTCTATAGAGGTGCACGTGGGCTTTAAAACATTAGTGATGAATTTGAGCACTGATGTAATGGGAGGAGCTCAGAGAGATCACAGAGAAGACTGAAAAGGGGCTTCAGCTCTTAGCTCAGTGCACTCTGAAGACTATTCACAGCTTGAGTAAAGTAAGTGATGCACAGAACACACCCCATTCATCCCCCTGTCTCCAGGAGGGATCAGGTATCCTCAACAGATGATGGCAAAGGCTGGCTGTGGGGTCTTTGCCTCTCGCAGAAGTAAGTGGCATTAGGAGCACCATGCAAGCACATGGTGAGCAGTGCCTCCAAGAAGCCCCATCCATGCATTGCAAATGCCCTCATCCCTCAGGGACATGGCTGGAGGCTGGGCCATGTGGCTCCCAGAGGTTGGTGCTCAACAAAACGGTTCTGATGTGAGCCTTCATCGGGCCTGACCAACACTACAAACCTCATTTGGGGTGGAAAGAGCCATAAAGCTTTCATCATGTTCAGTGACAATAGGCCATATTTGCTGCCTGTAGCACCTCGGGTTCTGTGCAAGCTCACTTACATCCCTATATCCATGTTGCTGTCAGCAGAGTTGCGTGCCTGACACAGAAAATTTGTAGAGGCCACAGTTGAGACTCCACTAGATACACAAAGGGTACACTTCACGAGCTTGTGTTAGAGCTCAAGAAAGCTGAAAAGGTGTAAAATAGCAGGTTGCTGAAAAACATTAAAAATATAAGAAGTAACAACGTATTCCTCAAAACCTGAAGCTGGTGTCACTTCAGCTTGAAACAAATGCCCTGATTCCTCGCCCTTTGCGGCAGATAGCACTTCACGAGGTTTCTCTCTGCTTCTTTTCAGAACCATGACCGCACATGCATCGCGTGCAGGATCATCTACCGCTCAGATGAGCACCACCCTCCCATCCTACCCCCCAAGGCAGACCTGACCATCGGGCTGCACGGCGAATGGGTGAGCCAGCGCTGCGAGGTGCGGCCGGAGGTGCTCTTCCTCACGCGGCACTTCATCTTCCATGACAACAACAACACCTGGGAAGGCCACTACTACCACTATTCTGACCCCATCTGCAAACACCCCACCTTCACCATCTATGCCAAGGGACGCTACAGCCGAGGAGTGCACTCGTCCAAAGTGATGGGCGGAACAGAGTTTGTGTTCAAAGGTAGGTTGTTCACGGTGGTTTGATTGCTAACAATTCCATCGTTGGAAGGATTTACTCCTTTCTTGGGCGGTTTTAGGCCTTCTGTGATTGCCCAGGCTGCGCGGTATTTTACACCACTGAAGCAATACTCATTTGAGGCAAAACAGAGAGATCTTAAGTACAACACAAGAAAATAAGTCTTCGCATCGCTAAGTCTTGGAGCCTAGTGGCCAGACTTCAAGCATCTAAGCAAAGTGCCCATGTCCTAAGGCTCCTTCAGCACAGAGGAAAAAAAAAAAAAAAGTGACTTCAGAAGGCATTTCAGGTCATAAGTGGTATAAATAATTTTTTGGCAAAGACAGATACAGTAGCATGTGTCTTTTCATCAGCTTCCAAGGGGACCTAGAGCAAGTAGTGGTGTCCCTGAAGACAGCTCTGATTAATCCCACCACAGTGAATACTGGATGTATCAAACAGCCCCCTCGAGTACTCCAGGAAGCAGCACTCAGTGGTGACGCTACCCAGGTCCCCGTGGCTGAAAAGCCTTTTCATACAAACAGCCCCACAGCAGCCTGCTTAGAAAGAGCTCGGTGGTTTTAACCACTCACACAAACATCTCCAAAACACGACGTCCCTCCACGGCGCCAGCCCCAGTGGAGCCTGTGGAAACCCTGAGCATACTGTAGGCTCTTACCCTCGTTTCAGTTGCCATATGAAAAGCATATAGCTTCTTGTATGTCTCCAATTTAGGAAAATATCTAACTATGAGAAACGTTTTACTAATCTAGGATTTTCATAGGAGGCAGGAGATATCCCTGCCTGTCAGAGCTCTTGTTCTTTCTAGCTGTATGCAGCATGTTCCAGCTTAGCTCCTAGGGTAAAATCCAGTTTTTGCTTGAATTTCTGTTTGATAACATGCCAATTTACCTCACAGAGCAAGCTCGCTAATTTTGTTCTTTCAAAATTTTTTGGTTCACTCTCTATAAATTACCTTTTATGCCAACTAGTACAAGTAACATGAACTGTTGAGCCTTTGAGTCAAATATATGCTTGTAAAACTTCAGAATAAAAATCTGAGTGTAAAGTATAAAAATTTAAGTATAAAAAGATACGTACATTATTAATGGCCTGTATGAGAATTTGGGAGTTTGGGGTGTTGGGAGGCATGAGGGTTTGTAATTTACTTGTGTTTTGGTCAGCACTAATCTATTCTGAAACCCTTTTCTTGATATACAGTACAAAAAGCATACCAAGAATAATCTCTTTTCCGCTTCCACAGGCTCTTTCAGTTTGGCTTTTCTCAACTTTTTAAACACATCTGAAAAATAAAACTCTACATACTCTAAACTCCTATGAAAGATAGCATACCTATGAAAGGTATACAGGTAACTTCGAAGTGAAGAAGCTGCAACATTTTCTGTGTTTGATAACTGCAAGCTGCAATCACTGTTTAGATAACAAGAAGTCTCTCTAGTTCAGAAATACTTCATGCAAAAAAAAAATACAGGCAATATATAAAGATTGTAGTATTTTACAAATTTTACAATTGGAAATTATTATTTCACTAGCTTTACGAGGCAGCATATGTCTTAAAATGATAAAAATAGGTTCTAAATAGCCCTACTTATGGCTAAATATGGATGTTAATAAAATATGAGTTTTAGTGTTTCCTCTTTTGTGTATCTCAACCAGGCTTTATCTGGAAAGGATTGCCTGGAATTTATGTAAAGCTCTGCTCAATCTCTGACTGAGATATGCGGCCATCAGGTTTTCTTCAACTGAATTCGTGTGTGTGTGTTCAGTACACGAAGCAATTACATCAAAAATGTAAAATGATGCAAATAGATTTCTTGGCCACTCCTACAGTGTAAGAAAATTGATTTAAGAAAGAACAAACAAAAATTCAGAGCTGCTGTAATTCCCATTGGTCAGATTAAAAAACATCTTTAAGCAAATTCAGGAAGCACCAGCACGTACACAAGGGATGTATTTAAAATAACCTTATCCCCATAACCGCTAAACCCATTTAGCAACACGCCTTCCTTGAACTTTTGTGACATTGCTAGCACCAGAGATAACATACAGAAGTATAAAAGTCAGTTTCAAAAGCATTTTCCAATTTTCTTCCCTCACTGATTTTACTGTGCATTTTTCATCAAATGCCATGGTCCTGCCTGCAAAGGACACTGTGGTGCCCAGTATGGACAGACAGAAGGGTGAGCCCCCGTTACAGTGCTGATTTCATGGGTACACCCCATCCAGCATGTCACCTTTGCCCCTCTGCTAATATCTCATCTCTTCCTCACTCGCAGTAAACCACATGAAGGTGACGCCCATGGACGTATCCACGGCCTCTCTGCTCAACGTCTTCAATGGGAATGAGTGTGGGGCACAGGGCTCCTGGCAAGTCGGGGTCCAGCAAGACGTCACCCACACCAACGGCTGCATTGCGCTCGGCATCCGCCTGCCTCACACCGAGTACGAAATCTTCAAGATGGAACAGGACGCCAGGGGAAGGTACTTGCTGTACAACGGCCAGAGGCCCAGCGATGGGTCCAGCCCTGACCGACCGGAAAAGAGAGCCACATCCTACCAGATGCCTTTAATTCAGTGCGCTTCGTCCGTGCCCAGATCTGAGGAGTCACCAGAGGAAAATAAAATACGTCTGTATAGCAGCAGGGCACCGGCAAAACATCCCAGTGCCCCAGCTCTTGCTTTGGTGTTGTTTATTTGTACTGTGACATATTGGGACATTCTCAGCTAGAAGTGAAAAAAACTCTTTCATGACTACAAAGCCAGGATTCCATAAGACTGAGGGTTGTTTTTCTTCAGAAAGAAAGGGACGTTTATTTTCTTGATGCACTTGAATGCCTGAGAACTGTTGTTCTTTTCCTTATTTCCCCCCCTCCTTGAATCACAAACAGCACTCGTTTGATGTTTCTCATGCTTTGAACTTCATCCAGTCTGATCCCTGGCCTGACATGACTGCACAAAAGTAATTGCACTTTAGGACTGCAGACTTCTGGGGGGAGGGAAGGGGTCTCCTTTTATTATTATTTTTTTTTAACTGCTGGGGTGAACATTACAATCCTGCTTCAGTTGTCTCTGCCGTTTTACCATTGTGGTACTTTCTCAGCCCAACGCATGGTTTCTCATCAGAATTTAACTCTGGGGAACGACTCAGTGTAGCGTCGATACTGTGACAGCGGCTTCCCCTTCTGACATCAGGACTCGGGTGTAGATATGTATATAAGAAGAAAGCCTACAAGGATTTATCTAGTCATTATCTCACAGTTCAACAGAAACAGCAAATCAAGAGCCCTCCACTGAGATGGCGGTAAATGGTTGATATCTTCAAGTAAAAAAAAAATATTCCAAATAATTTAAACTATTTTTACAACTATTATGCTGTAAAAATAACCTGTGGCTTAACATTTTCTCATTGATTTCATTAGCTATGTAATTGCTTCAGGACCTCCCTATGAATCAAGTAAATAGTTACAACCAAGCCCCCCTAAAGCCAGCCAGAAAAAAAAAAAAAAAAAAAAAAAAAAATTTCCTGTCAGATATACAAAGCACAGGTAAGTTGCTGATAGAAGACTGAAGTGGCTTGTTCTGTTCCTGTATTCATGAGGCCTTATGTACTCCACATGCAGTATTTGTAGTTTGGATGTTATATCAGCCAGGTGGATGAACAAAGGAGCACCTGGGGCTCCAACACATTCTGCAACCCTGTTCCGTGGCCCGTTTTTAATGATGTAGGTTCCTTGAGCAGGAACAGGTATAGGGTTTCAGCAGCAAGCCCACCACAGGCCCCAGTGTTGCCTTTAGCTTAGAGAGCAGGACAGCAGCAGGAAGCAGACCCACATCTGTCTGATGGATGGAGACTGGCATGGTCTTACCCAAGCAAGGAGCAAGAGCTGCACAAATGCTGCCGCCTCCTCCCTTTTCTCCTTGCTAGACAGTCCTAACACACAACATGCTCTCACCAAGCTTGGTATGCAACATTGGTATGGGGAGACACTACTGGGAAAATTGGAGAGGCAGAGCCCTCAGAGAGCTTCCCTCAACACGTCTGCTCTGGAAGCCCTCAGATTTTCCCCCTCTGGCAAATATATTTTTGTGTATACACTGACATGGATGAAAGCAGAGAGGGTGGGGGAGATATTTAAGGCCAGCAAGGAGGTACATGGATGAACCATGCCCCCCAGTTTTAATGGGGAGGAAGCCAAGGGCACAGCTCAGCCTGGAGGCCTTTACTGATATACACACTTGTCCTGGCTCTCAGGAGGAACCTGTGAGAGAAACACAAGGAGTAAGGTCATTGTGTTTCATCAGCAGCAGCTTCTAGCTGCCCTGTCCTGTACTACAGGAGGAAGAACCCTCCAATATGTAATTTCTAGCATCATAGGAAAAGCCCATCTTGAATAAAGCTCTTTCAGCTTTGCAGAGGTGAGCATCCATACCATGTGCTACAGCAAAAGTATGCTTTGAAATAACAGCAATAGCGTGGACCTTCCTAGCAAAACAAGCAGGAAAAAGCCATCCAAATAGCAAATGGCTATACTCAGGCTCCCTACCTCCTCAACATTTGTGCCTTCTTGACAGTTTGCTCCAGGCTAGTTTCAGCCTTTGACGGAAATTTCCTGAGTGGTAAAGAAATGGGTTCACCTGCTTTCAAGACAGCAAGAGGAAGAGGGGGAAGGAACAACCACAGGCCCTCACTGCCACATCACACCTTTCACATTTTTTCCCCAGACATGAAATGACACAGAAAACCCATAAATAGCTCAACAGGCAGAACAGAGCTCAGGGTGACTCAGTAACCACCAGAGAAAACACTCATCTATTCACCTGGTACTTCAGCACACTGGGAGGAGCTGAAAGACAGCTCACCATGATAAATCAAGCCCTGAGAACACCAACTGCTCTGCTTAGCATTTCTTAATGGTTTACTGCTCCACTCCATCAAACCTTGAAGAGTTCCGGATAGTTGTTAGCATAGAGGCATCAAGAGAACAGTTTTCACCAGAGGATCAAGAAAGGGACGTGATGTCTCTGAAACAGAACCTAAAGACCAGATAGGAGTTTGGTTTTCTCTAGCTAGACCTCAAGTTTTCTATTCAGCAAATTTACACCAGCACATCTCCAAATGAATTGCTGAGCTACTACAGGATCTCAGACAAGTTCCTTCAAATAGTAGTTTAGTCTCCAACCTCTGTTTAAGACATAGATGAATGAGTGAGTTCATGTTAGTTTCTATTTATAAATATGTGTATGGTGTGATGTTCCTTAGACCACAGAAGACACACTTCTTTCACCACATTAGGTGGTCTCATCTCTGGAAAAATATAAATGTTTTGGAGCTGTTAGACCCTCACCCTTCCTTATGCAAGGCCCACAAAAAAACAAGTCCCAGCTGAAATCTGCCCATCCTTGAAACGCGGGATTGAACCCAACAGCAAGAGCCATACAACAGCATGATGTTCCACATTCACCAGTGCAAGGAGCCACAATTTATCCGTGTTGTGGCTCCTCCGTGAATTGCTTAATGTCAGAAGTATTAAAACAGTTTCAAGAGAAAGACAAGTCTAGTGCCTTGCTCTAAAAAGAACATTCAAACCTAAACTACAAGTTAAATCCTTATTTTCAGTCACAGGCTTGCATCAACCTAGCTTCGCCAAGACACAGGACTACACTAAATGCAAACATGACACAATGTACAAACCAAACAAGAAGTGCCTTTTTTTTCCCTATCACCCAGAGATGGTTAAAAAAGGAAATGCTAGAAAGAGACCTTTGTATTGCATTACAAAAAAAAAAAAAAAAAAAAAAAAAAAAAAAAATCTGGTTTATTTTGGCTCTGGTGTATTACGGCTCTTTTGGTTTATTTGTATTGTTGACTTGAAACATAATTTTATGATCTGGGTTTTTAGCATATGCTGCTGCACCACCTTCCCACCTTGTGCCTACATATTTTTCCTTTATTTTCCTATTAGCCAATAGAAGCCAAGTTGGACACAGAAAAGTCAGCCTCCAGAGTGTGCGTGTTATTTGTCAACCCATGTGCTCTGCAAGGGTTCTCCTAGGTTACAGGCCCAGGACTAGGAGCTGAGCTCCCTTGATCTCCTCATTTCATCCGGCACTAAATTTACTGTTGCGCAGCCCCACACACATTTGTGACAATATACTCCATTCATTTTGTTTCTCCAACTTGACCTCGTGTGCTGGCAGCCCTGACTGCTAAAGGAGTTAAGCCGCAAGTGGCTTAGCAGTGGAAGACCTACAAGCTGAGCCGTTTGTCACATACCGAAGCTCAGAAGCATTAAAGAGGGAAACAATTCATGTTGGCATCTTCAGTAACTGCCAGGGCTGCCAGAACAGGTGAAAGGTTTTCGCTTTTCACCACTGTAATGTCCTACTGGAGGAGCCACCTGGCAGAAGAAATGGTAATCTGAAGAATCTCTTGGGCAAGTCATTTTAATACATGCTATGAAAAAAAGAAAAAAAGGATCAGAAAGCTGTAACAGTTGCTCCTGCTCTGTTTCTATACTGTTTACAATAACGCATATTGTACCTGCTGCCCTGGGGTAGAATGTCATTTTTAAGAACAGAGGTCCATATTTTAAGATGCAGTGTCTGTCTTGCTTGAGTTGGAGTGTGCTTGCTTAAAGTGCAGGATTTAAAAAGAAAGAAAAGAAAATCTTTTTATTTTTGTAAAGCTATTGAAGATATTTTTCTTCTCAACTATATGTTCCAGATTAAACTGCCGAGGAAGTTTAAGCACTTGTTGAACTATTGATTGAAATAAAAAAAAAAAAAAAAGCCTAGCTAAAAACAAAATGAAGGATTTCTTTGCATCCTACTCGTTAGTTTTCTTTTGACTCACCACCTGTATAGAGTGGTATACGTGTCTCATATCCAAAATCCCTGTTGAGTGACTTGTGCACAGAAAAGCTCATTTCTTACCACTTGTTACCACTTGTAAGAAAACATCATTTTCTTGAGAACACAACACTAGAAAAAGCTCTGATGAATGCAGCAGGGGTGATTTGGGCTTTGCAGCACATATTTAGGTTCTCTGAATAAAATGAGCCACAATGCAGGCTGGAAGCACACAACAAGCAATGGTAGTGTTGGCTTGCAAGGTTAGCGTGGTCGGAGCAGCTGCGTGTCAGTACAAAGGGTGTGGTTTCCAAAGAAAGAAAATATTTTTTCATAAATGAACTGTAATCAGATGAAACGGCATTACTATTCTGCTATTGCATCTCACTTGCTCTAAGGGCTGCACCCTGGGGGAGGGAGCAGGGAGTAGAAAGGATGCTTTTCTTAAGAGAAATCCAAAATGAACTGAGAATGCAAAGCAAGCCACAGGGTAACAAAAGCATCTCTCTTCAATGCTGTGCAGTTTCATTACTCTCTCACTCACACAAAGAGGCGAAATGAAGTCAATGAGACTTCCACCACCAGCTTCAAAAGCTTTGCATAACATCGATTTCTGAGTTTTCAGAAGTGACTCAGGACTTTTGGAAACATGACAGCAGATCTCTGAAAGATGAGCTTTCAGGAAGCATGCCCTAAATTATAAGGCACTCCAAATGCAGTAGCCACAGTCTGAAAGAAGTGGCCTCCCTTTCCACACAACGCTGTGGGCATGGATGAATTCAGGCATAAGTATATTCTACGTGGCATAGTTTATCCCTCCTGACACAAAAAGGAAGGCTAGGTAATAAAGACCAGCACCTCTAACTCTGAATTTTATTGTTTAATTTTCCTTTTTTACTCCTCTTAAAAGTATTTTCCAAGATGTTTTTCATCCTAATGTTCTCTCTAGTGCTATCAGTGTTGATTTCTTTTTAACTAGTTGCTGCCACCAATAAATAATAGTAAGGAAATGAATATATATGGTTGTGAGGAATCAAGCCACAAGTGCCTTCAATACCTGAAGAGACAGTGCTGTTGGCCTGAGCAGTTATCCATCAAGCTCCTTATCCCCAGCCTTTGGCCTTCACCAGTCTGCTCTAGAGTAAATGACCAGTCCATCAGATGGACTCCAGTTATGGAGGTACCAAGCCAAGCCAGTGATGAATTAATTTGCCTCTACCAGTGACGGGAACTGCCTGTGCTCACCCCCTCAGAGCAGGCAGACACTTCTCCTAGCAGCCCGTTCCCAAGGGAAAGGCATCAGGCCTTCCCAAGACAGTCCATTGGAAAATGAGAAACAGAACTACCCAAGATAGTACTGCCTTCACTTAAAGAAAGAGGTTGTATTTGGAGTTGTTAGGATTGAGATCTTTTGGACTAACCCTGCTGCATTCTGCAGCTCCAACCACAGAAAAAGCACGGGCTCAGACCATGCTCTGGCCAGGGCACAGAAGCTGCCTAGACAGATGGACACATTATGGATTTCTTTAATTAAATGTCCAACTACCAGATTACATTTCTCTTAGCACATAACAGAAGACTGAAGATCCTGAAGAGGATCAAGACAATATATAGATATCATCTGTACTAACTGCCCTGTAAGGTATTGCTGCAAACAACCGCACCACACGATACTGGTATGCCAGGGGCTTTTGAACCGATCACGGAGGCAGCCTCCACTTTTCCAGAAGTAGTTAGGGATAAGAAAACATTGCCATCTGGTGGCAGAAACTTGCTGAGCATTCATTCTCCTGCCAATTTCCCCGAAAAACCGAACCACCCACTTCAGAGACCCTACCAGAGGCACGCCGTGATTGATGGGCAAGGAGGCAGAGAAGCAGCTACACGAAAATAATTATAAGGTGTCAAAACACTCGAGTGCAGTCACTTTTAAAGTACAATCATGTAAGTCTGGCATTGGAGTGACACCAGCCTTCATCAGATCTCAGAAGTTACACTTCCAAGAGTTAAGAAATGCCAAAATGAAGCTTTGCCTTCTGTGTGCCTGGTGCTATATGATCAGGGCAAAACTCATTGAACCTACATGATATAAAGTAAAGGAAACCCTTCTCTACAATCCATATGGGATAGTGGGGAAATTATTACATGTTTTAAGCAGTACCAACCATTTCTGCACATTTTGGTTTAAATAAACATTAAAAGGAAAATACTATTACTGAACTGCAAACACTGCTTCAACATACTCCCAACTGTCCAAAAATGTATACATAAATGGCAACTGAAAAATGAATGTGTATATCCATACACAAATATACACAACTCATATGTACTTCATTCGTGGAATTACCAGAATTTTAATGACTATTATCACACATTCACTAGAACTACTTTAAGGGCTACATAAACTCAAATACACTGTATATGCTAAGAAATGATACTTTAAATCTTAGACTATTATTGCCCCCCCCCTATTTATTATAAAAGCAAGTGCTTTAATTTCCATGATTCCAAACAGGGCAAGGAGATAACCATTAATGTAACAAATGCATAGCTACATGAAGGGGAACAGGCAGGAGACTAAGACCAGGAAAAAATCCTAGGTAATAATAATAATTAAAAAAAAAAAAAAAAAAAAAAAAAAAAAAACTTTTTTTTTTGACAACTGAGATCTTAGCCTTTCACAAAACCATTAGCAAACACTTCTGGATGTTGGAAATCCACCTTGCTTCAGCATCATCTCCTTCAAGCCTCCTGTTTCTGTCTTTGTAGGTCTCTCCCTTGTGCCCACTCCCCTGCTCTTTTGCAATACATTCCTCTCCCACCCACACTGCTCCCAAGCGCTGGGCTGCAGCCGTCGAGGATCTGTGCCTATGCTGACAGCCTGGCAAGCACCAACTGGCCGAACAGCAGCGAGCAGGACAGGTAGCTTTCCAGCTCACCATGCAGGCTTGCCCCTGATGGGAGCACCAATCTTTTATCTCAGCTCTAATCGTCCTGTAATCGGAGGTAGTTGGTATCTGTGCAACATCAACCCATCCGACGTGGCTTCAATTAGATTTCAGGTTCACGCAGGAAGAAGCAGCCCGAAGATGCTTCAATCACATAAACTTTGTCTCTTTAAGAAATAAGTTTTTTTATCCGCAAATGGTCTGACCTTCCTTTGCCATTGTAATCTGGTTCCTGTGGAGGCAGGATGAAGAGATAATTTTCCCTAATCAGAAAAGCGATCTGTTCTGATTTTCTCAACGCTGGGACATGAAATAAAGTGGCCAAAAGGCTGAAGTATTTCAAAGTATTATGGAAGAAACTGAAGTCTAAAAGCAGTGCCATCAAGCTGAAGGAAGCCCAGGCATGAATACAATGAAAATCTATCTCCTGGAGTTCTCCTGTTTTCAAGACTCATCTCTGCTTTAGGCTTAACACCCTCAGGATGGCGAGCAATCCCTGCTCCTGGAGAATGCCACAGGAGTTTCTAGCATAAGTCTGGGGGGAACGCTAGCTACTTCATGAGCTTGCATCTTCCACAAACCACTCACTTTATCAAAGCTGCACTCTTTAGCAGCTCAGATTAGAGCTCTAGAGGACTTATTTGACCCAGGGTTCAAGATTTTTCTGTTAACTTCCCTCCTGAGCCTTTCCAAAGCACGGTTCTTTAACTAAACTGCCCCATATGATGATTTAAAACACCTCTCAAACATTAAGAAACAAAGCATCACGTTTATAAATCAAGGCAATCACTGGATTCTCATCAGCACTACTCCTTAAGCCAGCCTTCTGAGGAAGTGCCTCCAAAAACCATGGTTGCACAGTTTGGACTATCAACATAGCAATGGAAAAATAATTTGCCACACCCATGGGTAGGTAGAGCAATGCATACCACCGCTGCCACGGTTGTTGTATAGGTTTAGGAGTGTTTGTTTTCTTTTATTTGAAAAGTACAAACAGCCCTGACTCCACAAGAACTTCTGCTACACAAACACTTCCATGTTCTAATACTGTGAACACAACATACCCAAACTATTTGTTTTTTTTGGTTGATGATGGTTTTTTTCTTGTTTTTGTTTGTTTGCTTGTTTTGTTTGTTTGTTGTTGTTTTTTCCTGGCTACTGCCCTTAGCAGAGTTTGGGCTATAAATCGGGTGAACACAACCCACTGTTTAACACCTCTCTAACAACCGCATTCTCTGCCTGTTTAACACTCAGCTTCAGGAAGAGAAAGACAACAACTAAGTCTTTGAGAAGGTGCTTTAAAAGCCTGAGAAACGTTTCTAAGCAATGTAAAACAGCATTTTAGAAACTCAGGAAGAAAAAAAAAAAGTAGTACAAGAACCAAGGAAGGCTTGATGAGAAACAGGATGGAGAGCATGCTAGAGAACAGTGGTTGTGCCCAAATCGTCTCTTCCCAGTCGTTTGTCCCAACACTTGTGCCTTGGTTTCCCAATCTCTAAAACCAGGACAAGCCATCCCTACAAGGCAGATAGACTCATGAAGACTGCTGTTACCAACCACTCTGAGAACTGGAAAGGCACTGATCACCAATGACAATCTCCAAATTCACATCAGCACTTAAACCTACACGAACATCAGTAGAAAGTCACAGTTTCAAGAACATCCTGAAAGTTATTTCAAGACTACAACAATTTTTTTTTTCTTTTTTTGGAGAACTTGGATGATATTGAGGCTGACTTTAAGAAAAAAGCAGCGTGACGTTTATTATACACAAGTTTAGAAGGTAAGAATTAATAACTATTTCTGTCACCTTTCAATTAATTTTTCTTTTATTTCAAGCGTCTGAGCTCAGACTTCTTAGCTATAATCATAGCTGTCTGTCTCATGCCACTGTGCCTGGATACCGTAACACCCTTTAAAGCTTTTCTAAAGGGAAGGGAGGGGATGAACAGCATTCCACTGCTGCCAGCAACAGAAGTAGCTACTGTATAAACAGGGATTCAATACCCCAACGGCAGTGTTATCAGCATTACATAAACTGGTATGAAGCTTTAGATAAAATGCCACTCTAATACGGTGGGAGATGCTTATACGATTGAAATTAAAACACAATTTGCCAAAGACAAAAATTCACTTCCCGAATCTGGTTCAGTGCATAAACACAAACCCTCATCCCAGCAAAAGAGGAAGAAGTACTTTTATCTAGCAGCACTGAGAAAGCAGATAAAAGACAAAAATCGTGTCGCTTTTGTACAAGACCTCATTTCTACATAGCCACTTGTCATTTAAAGGACAAAATTTTAAAAAGACAACACTGTCGCTGTCTGTGCTTATGTAAACCTCTTAGCAAATTTTCTTAAATATGCGCAGCCTGCGTCCAAGACGAAAAGCACAACAAACCAACTTTAATATGCTTGGTTACACTACTTGAGTGCCCTGGAAAAGAAGTTCTGACAGGAAACGAAGAGATCAGTCTTGTTTGTCATCAGTTTCAACCCTTCCAACAGGAGCCCAATCCCTTGAAAAGACAGACTTCAATACTGAACACCCCATCTTGGCCAACATTTAAGCGTGCCACCAGACTAAAGCTGCCAGTCTCTGTGGCAGCAGCCATCTGTGCTACCCAACGATGTAGCTTCCAGCACATGGCCTCGTAAAGTCACTCACCAGGAACCAGCCTAGAAAGCAAAGCAGTGAAATACAATGTTCACAGAAACATGGCTAAAAAGGCAAGGTGCAGAATTTTATCCCACCTGTAAACACGAAGAGCGGGGCATTTTAATATTAATGTTTATTTATTAGGGCTGCTCGGTAACCACACAGATCTCACTCCATCTTTTGCAAAAGTTAGCCCTCACAGGTCTGTTCAGGAATAAATGTTTGGGACTCCCAACTGGAAAAGGAAAACTCTTTGACACAATGATTGTAAATCTGACAAGTCATCAGCATCCCCAGAGCTGGGTGGATTCAAGAACCTGCTTTTCTCTCCAGCACGGAATCTTCATCCAAGCCAGCTTCCCGCTAGTTACTAGTAGTACCAAGAAGCAGAGCAGTTACACCACCTGTAAAGTGACCTAAATACACCTAAAGTCTACTGAACATAAATATTCAGGAAGAAGATTCAAAACAAAAATAAAAAAGGACACTACTACATTTTCAACGGTTTATTAACGCTTCAGCTTTTAATATCTTTGAGGAAGGCCTGAAAAATAAGCTTTACTTATTGAATTTGTCTTTTCCCCTTTGGCAAGATGACATCTTCCACCTCCTCCCTCCACCCCTTCTCCTCCCAAGAAGATACTGAACTTTCAAGCTAGTGTTTGGTTGCTTCTCATATATAAATCGGTTTCAATCATAGCAGCAGAGACATGCAAGCCTGGACAATAGCTTGTCAACAGCTTTTCAAGAATGAGTAGAACTGCACAAATAAATTGTGCGTTGATGCAGATAACTTTTTTAATGAACTTCATATACATATATGGATTTTAAAATGTGGGTTAAATTTGGTGCCCAGAACTACTACAGAAGCTATATTTTCTGTTTAACAAGGCTTTTTTTCCCCACCTGAACCATCTTTTTTCCCCACCTGAACTACCCTTTTGTAAAGTGAAATATTCAGAAAAACTTCAAAATAATACTTTGACTGTACACTTGTTCCATCTTGTCCTTTTGAGAAATCAGAATGGGACTCGTGATGCGTATTTAACTGAAGTTACACATGTAGCCTCACATGACTTCATGGGCATTGTCATCTGATCTTATCACTAGGAGCAGTGGAGGCTGTATTTCCCCATGCTTACATACGCAAGTAAGCAGGCAGACAAAGCAAGAAGTTCTAACCATTTCAGGAACAAAGACAAACAATTTAATCCATATTACATAATTCACTGAATACAGTTGATCTCATCCAAAATGACTCCTGAGAGCAAAAAAGTTGTAGCATTACATTTTATATACAGCTATGAAGGGATTACTGGAAACCAAGACAGTCTCCTTATACCATTAGTAAGCACACTGGTTACGAGACTGCTGCACACTTTCACTTTGAAGACATCACTCAAACCATGACCAAGTTTTACAACCACCTGTTCAGTATTTATGGAGATAATTTATTTCAATCCAATTTTATCTTTTTCTTTTTTTTTTTTTTCATTTTTACTGCTGTCAGACATCAAAACCTGAGTCGGCTGCATTGAGCAATGACTCCTTTTTCTATCTTCAAGTCCTGAAAGTGCTAGCTACCCTTGAAAACCTCAATACACTATGCTGTAAACGTTTTAAGATCTTCCAGGGGATTTTTTTTTCCTTCAGTACAGGATTAACTGCTCTGTCTCAAGCAAATGACATCCTGCACACTTATTGCCTTCATTATTTTCCACGTTATCAGTTTGGAACAGGCTATGAAAGTTTGATGCGTTAATGTTCTGTTAAGAGAAAAAAATGGGAGAATTACACCATTCTGAACCAGCCAAACCAAAATAATCAAGACCTTAACATAATGTTTCCAGTCACTGGGATGGAAGGCAACTTGAATGCAGACACTGGAACAAGTAATTGGAAACACCTGTGCTCGCATGCTTAAGTGAAAATAAGCAGTTTTTGTATTTTCTTCATCATCTTCCTTGCACATATGCAAAATTTTATAAAAAGTTTATCACAGAGAACAGTAACAGAACATGATGTAATTATAGTTTTCTTTAAAAAAAATCACTAGAAATCAAAGGCAACCAAGATAATATACATCTTCTCTAGAACATTTTTCTCATCTACACAATGTGTGCATATACCAAGGTCTAACACACTTAGCTGCACCACATCAAGTCAAGCTGTCCAAAAGCATACACAATTTCGCTTACAGGAGTATATCCCTTCCATAATTTTTCAGTTTACAAGTAATTCCCTGTATTGGATTATGCTTAGTCAAAAGTACAGATAATATTTTGTTCCATTACTACCGTTTGTTTTTATGATATTCAGAGATGAGGCAAGACATGAGATTAAGTGCAGGGAAGCATTTTAGACCCCCAAAAATGCATTGGTTAAAACTTAGCTATATATGGTTAACACAGGTAGGTCTGCCAAGAGTTGCATAAAAATGACTTTCATTTTCAAAAAGTGAGCAACTAAGACTCACTCGGCAAATATCAACTCCTCCGCATCATGGAATTCATTACGGGTGTCTCCATCATTCAAATCGCGTTTTTGGGTATCGGCTAAAATGGAACTACAAACCATAATTTGGTATATGGGAATTAAGTACCCTTTTGAAATCAAAGGAGAAAAATGTTGACTCTTGGAAGACACCCAAAAGATCCAAAGACGGAACAAAAGGTTGATTATTACACTTCCACACAATACAAGCTAATTCTTAATATATTGAAAACATTCAAGTCTGGTATTTGTACCTGCTGGATATCCAGATTATTCTGTCCCAAAACAAGTTTGACAATTATCCCCTCTATAGCTGAAAGCAGCCAGAAAACAGTTCATTTATTTTTAACAAACAGAATGGAACCCCCTTTTTTTTTTTTTTTTTTCTCCAAGCTTCAATAACAACAGTCTAAGCCAGAGACTTATGCAAATAAACTTCAAAATAGCCATTTGGTACAAGCAGCAGATTGCCATGAACAATGAACTTGTTAGGAATCCCTTCTAAAAGTACGACACACACAAACAGGCTACCCAGCAGAAAATCTGTTAACAATTTTATTTCTTTTGTAATGTTAAATATTATGGGACAGGATTGTAAGGATGAAGAACTCTCAACAATGCCTCATGAGGGGTAAGAAAGAAATTCTGCCATGATATTAGCAAAGTAACGTAAGGAGAAAATTTACACAGTAAGAGGCACCATTTCCCCCAGAATACCTCTTGTCATATTCCTGAATGAGTGGGATTAGCAATCTAATAAATCATTTTTCAAGAGGTAACAGCAACAGATAAAATTTTTAAGGATTATTAAAATAACATTTACAAGACTCTGAACAATTTTTGAACTCTTATTAAAACCACAGAAAGAAAGAACAATTCCTTATTTATGAATTTTCATAAAGGACTGACTGTGCAACTGACACTTGCTATTGATGACTTAATGTACAATTTTGTCCAGTAGCCGAACAGTTTGTCTTTTTAGATTGTGTTTTCTAACCGTGCGAGATCATTAAAGGCAAAGCCTGTTATGATGCTGTACACAAAAATGGTCACTTGGGCCATACTACCAATGAAGTGGTAGGTAAACAAATCTTTTTTTCTGGCCAAGAAAAAAAAAAAAAAAAAAAAAGAAGCTGCATTTTGCATGCATGCTTCTCTCACTCATTCTTTCTACAAGATGAATTTCCCTAGAAAGAATCCAATGAAAATGGCTGCAATTACAACAAGAAGTGATGGAAGAGAATTAGAGCCATTATCTCTGAGAGCCAAAGCTGCAGGTGATCCAGATTTATCCGAGTGTGCTACCTTTCTGAGCCTCAAGCCTTCATCCTGAAGGGGGGAGAAAAACAAAAACACAGATGGAAGAAAATTACGAAGACATCTTTACAATTGTATAAAACCTAACTCAAAAGCCAAACTTACTGGTGAACATTTCAATAAAGAAAATAATTTCAAAAACAATACTACATCATACCAAAACCCAAGACCTGAACGCAGCAAACCAGAACATTTCAAATAAGGATAGGCAATGGACTGCTTTGCTCAAGATTCTGAAATTCTTGCTAGACACAATGAAGAATCCAGCTTTTACTTACTATGTATGAATTAAACAATAGTAATTCCTTATTGTTAAGGAGAACCATCTTCTCTGTGTTCTATTTTTCCAATATCAGCAGAATTACAGGTGTAGAAACTTCATTATTTATGAGTTCTTTATAAGGCTACCATCGCCAATGAATTTTTTAGACACCCAAAAGCAAACAGACAGAGAAGTCACGTAGGATCACTTATCATTTAGTTACAGATTACTGAAAGGGCACCTTAACATAAAGGTACTGGAAAATATTGTTTGCTTACCTCCTCTGGCCAACCAATTGTCCTTGTTCACTAACAATGTGCAACAGTGTTACAACTTCGGATCTCATTTACTCATTCTTAAGAATGAATAATAATAATATGCTTTAATTAAAAGTTAATTATTAAATCTAAATTACAGATACACCATGTAACTAAAACCACCTTAAATGGGCCTATATTTACTGAATTTCTTTAAAGAAAATGGTGTAGCTTCAGTATCTCATCCATGACAATCCCAAACCCTGAGGAGTATAAAATACACAGTGAACAGGACGGTGAAATTACACTGTGAATCTATCTTGACATTCCAACAACTGCTCCTACTTTCTGAACCACACATTTCTAAGCCTAATCACAAAGCAGACTTTTCACTCAAGAAGAGTGAAGCCACTTCAATGCAAACACAGAAGCAGAACTTACTCTCAGGTGCCGATTTTCTTCCGACAGCTTCATAACCTCTGCCTGAAGTCTTTTGCACTCTTCCACTAGCTTCCTTGTTTCGGTATCATTAAGTGAAACACTATGTGGTTTTGGCATCGGTCCATCCTGCTTAGATGCATTCTGTACTGGAGCAGGTTTGCTTGCATCTATATCATTCTACAAACATTAAGAACGACTTGAGAATTTTACTTATCTAGAGAAAAATTATCCATAGCTTAAAATTTAAACAATCCAGCTATTAATATATATATATATACATATATATAGTTCTATTAAGTTTATACTTTATCTGAATAAAAGACTTGTTATTGGTTCAATTCCAGTTAGCACAAGTATTAAAAAGCAAGGCAAGACTGACCTTTTTACATCTGGCATTAAATGCCACTGGGACAAAAAACAAATACTTAACTGCTTAACACCAACCCAGCAGGAATCCAAAAGATGGCATAAAATACACCACACGGCATTTGAACTTGACAGAAAAAAATAAGCAGAGAAGGACACACAGGAACAGCACAAAGTTGCGCCGAGGTTCAGACTGCACATTAGGAAAAATTTATTTACTGTGAATGTGGTCAAACACTGGAACAGGATTCCTATCAAGGTGGATGATGCCCCATGCCTACCAGTGTTCAAGAGGCATTTGGACAATGCCCTCAATAACAGGCTTTAACTTTTGGTTAGCCCTGAAGCAGTCAAACTACATTAAGTTTGAAGGTCCCTTCCAACTGGACTATTCTATTTTTATTCTAAAATGAAGCAAATAATCCTGCAATAGTAAGAAGCAGAACAAAGTAGAAAGAAAACAAGGTCTATTACAACTAACATAATGTATGGCTAAAATATTTTACACTTTGAGAACCTCTTACTAGAGAAAAACAAGTTTTGCACAAACACGGGATCTAAGTTTCACAGCATCTCTGCAATACGCGTTACTAATTTTGAACACAAGTAAGGAGTCACACAAAAAGCTGCCAGAAAGCCATAAATAAATTAAAAATACAGTCCCTGCAGCTCTGCTCAAGATATACAATGATCTTCAGTAGACAATAATAATAGAATGGATTCAGCTGTATAGCTCAGGTTACCATTCATTACAAAACACCATTCCTATGGCAGTACATTCAAGCTTCTCTATTTTTACTTGATTGGCTACACAGCTATGTCACTTAGACCACCACTACACTGCATGTGAAGCAGCCCAATCTGAATATAACAGAAAACCTATTAAAAAGTAACATATGTAAGTACTAACAAAACAACTTTAAAAAAAATCCAATTTCCAAGATTTTCTTTGGTTCCTATGCAAACCGCAATTATTTGGTCTACAGCATCTACCTGCATTTTACACCTTTTGCAATGCAAAATGCCAAATCCTGCTATTCTACACAGGTACCCCTAACTAGATTTAAAAAGACCAGCACACCTGTATCATGACTAAACAGAGAAAGATGTATCGCTTTTTTTCACTGGTTCACTAGCTAAACTGAACTCCTTTCATAGTACTGAAACTTCAATAGAGACCTGAGACTTATCTCCCTGGAGCAAACCTCCTTTGCTGCCTGACCTCGCTGACTGCTTCCTTCATGTCTATCTTCCGGCTATGACTGGTAGGCATCTGAAGGAAGAGGTTGCTGACAGAAGTACTTGCATCCTGAGGTGGTATGTGAGCCTTACCCTCAGGTCTTGGCACATTTCTCATTGCGAGGCTTAAGTGAGTGACTAAATCAACTCCTAAAGCATTAGGTTTTGCAACCCCATGCTGCTACTCGGAAAAATACAAAGATTACGTACAGTCAATACTATGAAGGTATTACATTAAAGAAAGTATAAAAGGAGTTAGTTCTGTAAGAAAGCATTGCATTTCTCTCACATTTTACTGTAAAACTAAAAGCAAGGTCGATTTTCTTATATCTAGAATATAATTTAGTAAGTGGGTAAGAAACACAGAAGGTAGCCAGTACCTTGATAATTAATGCTTAATATTTACAGTTTTAGCATTTCACATACACAAGCAGCTTACAGCTGAATAAAAGCCTGCATCTCAAGCTAATCTTTACCAAAAAAAAAAGAAAAAAGACCATTACACTGACCGTATTACCCTCACATTACATTCAAAAAACTGTATGAAAAGAATGCTTGCAAAGACAACTATTAGCCAGCAGACTGCATGAAGACCCTTTATGCATGTAAATTATAAGATTTTAGATGCACGGATTCATGCTACTTCTCCCCACCATACCTTACAGATTAATGTACAAACTGTAAAATGTTAAAAAAGAAAAGCCAAAGCCACAAAGCAAATAAGGTTGTTTATAGCATTAGCATTCTGCATTAGCACTCTAATTCGCAATGCTAAAAGCAGCACCAAAAAAATAAAAAGGTGAAGAAGAACGTACAGTATTATGGTTCCATAATTGAAGAACGAGAGTAAAATGTGTTAATGCATAAGAATTTCAGTCATATTCCACAAAGCTTCAAGATAACAGACAGTTAACTATTATTCCATATACCAGGCAGCATAAAACAGACATCTTCAGTCCATATAGAACGAAATTGTCATGTCCTACACAAATGGAATTGATTTTGTTTGAAGTCAGAAGCATGAAAAAGCTAATGGGATTTTTTAATTTTCTGGTCTGATTACCTGTCTGTACCACTACCTTAAAAGATGCATTTAGGATTCCCAGTGCATGTATTAATTTCTAATCAGTACTTCCTCTTCTCATTCAGCGGAATTAGAAAGAGAATTTTTAAAACTGAAAAGCACTTAATACTTTAAAAAGCAAATGATCCAATTTGCTTTTCCCTGTATGTGGTACTGAAGACTCTGCTTTTATCTGACAGCATTATAATGCTAAAGCAGATCAGTAATGTGAATAAAGAAAGGACAAGAATTTTTGGCAATAGTTTGAACTATTGGAAATGAAGCTACCATGGCAATTATAAGGTAAAAGAACAACGCTAACTTGTTTGCACTGCAACACAGAAACCATGCATAGAGAGTACCAGTATTCATACTGAAACTGAATATAGTTCACCCCATGCATCATCATGCATATTGACAATAATGTAATTTGGAGTTCTGTTTCTCTCCATAATCACCAAACTAGTATTAGAAGCAGTAAATAAAAACTGCATATTAAAAAATCATTTTGTCAAATGTTTAAATCTGCGTTCTACTTGAAGATTCATCTCAGTTAACTGATTAGGACATGGTTTCTCAGACACAGAATTCAGACTTACCTCAGCTAACTTCAGCTTTCTAGATAACCTGTTCCTAAAGCTAGTTTCCATAAAATTCAGAAAGACAGGAAAGGCAAACCCAGAGGTACAAATTCTAAGCGTGTACCTTTGCCATGTGCTGGAAGTAGGGAGCTCAGCTGGCTACTGAAATAGTTGCCTAAATTCTAGTACTTGATAATCAGATAAATTACATAGCCTTGATGTTGTGAAGTTATGAAGTTATTCTAGATCATAAGAGCTCATTGCCAACCCCACATGAATCCATAGCGTAGTACATATGAATAGCTACAAGAGGCAGCCATCAAACAATGCTTTCATGTGAATATCAGGGCCCACTGAAAGCACGTGCCTGAAAAGTTATGTACTAAACACCTCTCCCATCCATTTAATCTAGTATAAACTGTAACAATCCACAATCAAATCAAACAGCTTTAAAAAAAAAGTTGAAAACAAATTTCTGTAAGATCCTAACAGCGTATGACCATTTTTCCCCTCTTTTCGTACTTACCAGTTTATCATTTTCGTTGGGCATTTCAAACACACATCTCAATTTGGAGTCCATTAGCTCATCGGGCTTTGCTTCTTTCCACTAAAACAATTAATACAGTTACTTAACAAGCCAGTCGTGCAAAGATATGAATAACCCTGCTCTTAGAACTTCCCTATAGCTCCTACAAAGCTGAATGCTGTTCCTGCCCTAGCTGCAATTTTCAGACTCACTTTTGAACAACAGTTCTGTCCACTTTAGATTACTACGTAACTCATGAAAGGTAGAGATGGTTAAACTTAAGTCTGGAAATGGAATCAAGTGAACTGAATGCCAGGATGGATCCAGAGGCTTGTAGGGCACAACAGGCAGGAGAGCAGAGTGGTCTCCTTAACGCAGTCAGGAACAGAAGTACCATCTGAGTTGGCCTAAGAACAAAGCCCTACTACTGCTTGGTAAATGTTCTCCTTATGTCCTATTTCAGAAGCACCAATTTTAAACAAAAGAATGAGACACCTCTTATTGATTCTATACTTAGCTCCAGAGTAAATTCCTTTTTTTTTTTTTTTCCTCCAGTGGATATAATTGTGCAGTAACTTGTAACTACAATTACTGATTTTCTGCAAGATTTGCTTCTCAGTATTCTATACTTTAGCAACCAAGAAAGCAGTTATTTTGAAGGTACTTCTAAAGTGGATTTTTATATCCTCCCCAAATAGTTACACTTCACTTACCACACATAACCAAGAGCTATCAGAGCATATTAAGAAAAAGTAAACCAGACCAACAAGAGAGATGTTATCTTTGTAGCTACACGTCTCAAAAGCTTAACAAAAATTTTCCACTGTTTCTAGTGGAAAGAGATGCCATAATAATCTTTGCCTTCACATTTAAGGGGAGAGCCTTTAAGCCTTCAGAGGTCTAGTGAATTTCAGTGATTTATAAAACCTTTTATCTGTATTTTGTTTCCCCTCCTCTGCCTTGAGTGAACCCTGAACCACGTGATTAACCATGTGAACTCAGGGGGTCCTTAGAACAGCTTCTAGAAACAGAAGCCTCTGCATCGTTCCACTGGACCCTAATAAAAATGATTATGGGAACCCACGTGTACCCTAAAGGACACGTTCTGACTGAAGACTTCTCTTCCAATTGCTTGTAATGTCAGAAAAAGGGGCCAATACTTCTGAACTAACATGCACAAACCTAATTCTCTTCTTCCTGGATCTTTAGTCAGACCAATCCAACCCAAGAATTGAATCTACAACGTGTTCTATTAAAAAATGAAACATATCTATCATTTGTTCAGTGTTTAGCCACTAGGTATCTCATAGAGAGACAGTGTAGCCTTGCAAATGTTTCAATTCCTCAGAATACCATTCAACTTTTTGTATAAACACTTTTTAGACCAAATGTGTCTATTTCATACAACTTCAGGCTTGCTGCTTCCATATACTCAATTCCCTCATATACAACCTGTTTCTTCAATTCCAATAAACTGCTTATCACATACAACATGACCATGCTTTAACACTGAAGTGGCTGTAGCTTTGATATAGTGCTACTTCTATTCAATCAGTCCACTAGACAGGTTCCAAAAACTGAGCCTGTATTTAACATTAAAAACCCTGAATTACTTATGGAAGACATTTGTTCAGCAAAAATCGAGAACTTCTCCAAAAAAATAATTTTTAAAATATGATTCACTTAAAATTAAGACTGATTTTCTAAATAAACAGATAAATAAATAAAAACTACAACAGTTATTCTGCCCCAGTTTTACTTACCACTGCCTCCATATCTGAAATATTTGGTGGTGCATAGATCGTTTGTACCATAAACTTGTGTTTACTCTTCTCGTTTGGGTCATAGTCAAAAGGCTGCAGCATTACTGTTCAAAAGAATTAAAAAAAAAAAACTGTGATCCTCCAGCTAATCACTGTAATAAACATGCCATATGCTTTTGGTTTGCTTCTCAGTGAACAGACACTGAAAGTTAAAACGTGAAGGTGGTGCTGAAAATAGTGCAGATGTACACTGTAGCAAGTAATGAAAGGAAACATCTTACAACCCTTAAAAACCTTAAGTTTTTCAGAGTCGAGAGAATAGCTTAAAAGATTATTTCTGTAATTGCTATAGCTAGAAGACATTTAATATACAAGTAAGAACAAACATATCTTGACTTTTCTTTGGAATAGATACATTTTGTGATTAAGTGAATACAAACATAAAAGAACGATGGTATACATTATGACATTTACTCGGGAAAAAAAAGAACTTACATTAGACAGACCACCAGTAGGGCAAGCTCAACTAACTTCTAAAGGCTAATCTAAGGCTGGGAGCAAAACTACTAAAATACTTCACTCAAACCACAATTACTATAGGAGGTAAAGCTGCCTGAGGCTTTAATAACGCATCGTTAGTAATAATGCATCGTTAGAACACTTTCAAATTCAGCTCTTATAAGATTTATAGTGATTACTTATGGAATAACTACACAAGACATTTTATTTAGGTTTTGACACTCTTAAACTTAAGTCCAGCCTAACAGCTAATGTTTGCCCAAAAGTACTCCAAACTCCAGGTATGGATTTGAGTTCTACAGCAAGTTTTGGTCTTTGACTATACTATGAGTGGAGAAAGAGAGGTGGGATTCAAAATCATGTTTTCTATAAAGTCAGGTTTAAGTGACACATTAAAATTAAATACATAATACCCTCTTTGTATTTTATCTGATGCATTTTATGTCTCTATTTTCAGCCTTCAATATACTCTAATGCTGATTTTAAAAAATTCCTGAATGAAACCAGATGTTTTTGACACAACACAGTTTGCGCTACAAGTACCAGAACTAGAGTATGCAAGCAGTTGGGGGTACTTATGTGATGAGACAGTTTCTGAATGATAATTTTTTTTACTGTACTCTTCGCTTTCCAAATTTGATAATTCAGCTGGTCAAGAAGCGAAACTCATATTTTCAACGTTATTATTTTGAAGTGTACATAAATTGGAAAAATAAATTACATCAGTAACAGTATTCATTATCTCCATTATTACCACGACACGACAATATTTTTAAAAGAACACTTCAATTACAGAAGCACAGTACCTTCATCCATCCAAACTGTATAAAGCCATCAGGAGGTTGAGGTGTTTTTTTTTTGCTATTGCTGTTGTTTAAAAAACAGCCCAGAGTGGTTGTCAGGTCACTCTGGTATCATGACTTTGTGTCTGGTTTCTTTAGTTCAAAGTGACTGGAACAACAATGTCTATAATACCGTCCAGGAGAGTACAGCACTGTAGGATATACCGGCACATCCAGGGGCACAGTATAAGGATTTGCAGAAATATCTGAATACACAAGGTTTGATAATAGCAGTGCTGGAGGACTAACTGAAATAGAAGGATACATAACCAGCAGAGTCTACCTTCATTCTACACCCATGGAATAGACCATGAAACAAACCGCCACTTTAGCCTCCTTGCTCACATTTCATCCTGGAGACAATTAGTTGACTCACTCCTGATGGGAGTCCCAGATAACAGCAGTTACACACACACACACACACACACACGTGTACACACTTGCAACTCCACCAGAGAACGAGGACTCAGAGTAAATTGTACAGATAAATTATTTGACTTGTCTCCCACAGAAAGTGGATTCCACTTTAGTGCATCTTTATATAAGATTGAAAGAGAAACTTAAGTAATTTCAGATAAAGATTAAAAACGTGAATTACATTTATGGAGTCGTTTCAACATGAATCTGTATAGTCACCTATTTTACAGCAATGAAAAAACTAAAGTAGAAATATTTATTTAGCTAGAAGAAACACAGTTACACACTGAATGAGATTCCCATATCATTCTAAAACAGTTGTCTGTAGACTTCAATACTTTTACAATGTCCAGCAATTCAGTTTTATTTTCCTCAATTCTGAATCTTCATTGGATGTATAGTTCAACACAATGCAAGTTCCTCACAATAGAGCCGAACTGCATTAGTTTATAAAATAGTAAGCACAGTATCAACATGATTAACTTGGCCTCTCCAAATTCACTGGTACTTATGAAAAAGTTACTACTCAATTTAATTATACTGCAACCTAATTTTAGACCGTATATACTAGTTACATGTTGCAGATGTTTGCTGCAGAATAATCACCCGATATTTTTCCCCCTTTAATTCTGCATACGGTATAATCAAATGATAATTAAACAATCTAGCATTCTATCTAGCAATCTGAATCAGATACATTTCACAAATAAAGTGCATATAGGAACTGCAGTATTTGACATGCTTTCAAATAATCCTACTTGCAAAGGCTCTGAAGTCAGGTTTCTTTAATCGTTGGCCTCACTTAGGTCCAGAATATAAATGATCTAACTAAAGGCTTCTTCCAAACATGGATGCTACAGCAATTTATCTCTAAGAATTGTTCTATCAACAGACCATGGAAAGAATGCAGTACTTTAATTTCCCTACGCCAAGGGAACAGATGGGATAGCTTGAAAGACAGCAAAACCAGCCTTCCATCATCTGAGAGCTTCCTCCTATGCTGGCATAATCCTTGGGTAACTAGTTGAATAACTTGACGTTCTTTGACTACTAGGTAACAGCTGAAAATTTGATGGAATTGAAAAGCAGCAGAGAAAAAGATCAATGAATTCAAAGAGATACTCAAGCTATGTTAGGCTTTAAGTAAACATGGAAAACTCCATGAATATATGAAGGCGCTGTTTTCAGCGTATTCTCAGAATCCACAGGCTGTCCACGTTCTCATTCTAGGAGTATTGCAAACAGTTATGAAAGCAAGATTCTTGTTAGTTTTCTACACAGGAAGGCTTTATCTCCACAAAATAAATCTCAAATGGGTTTGAAACCCAGAAGGAAAAACAGTAACAAGTAACAGTTGTAAAGAAAGAAAAATAACATTCTATATTCTGGAAAGAAAATTCACCAGCAAGCAATTAGTATAGATGATACAAATATAAATAATTAAAATCATCAAGGTGAAGGTAAAGCCATCCAAATGAACAATAAAGAAAAAGAGGTCCTACCAGATCAGTATTTTTGGAAAAAAACATATAAACATGGTTGAAAAACGTTAGCTTCTGATTCACAATTGGATGATACACAAAATGTCCATGGACTTCCTTAAGATGTCTGTTAAATCCCATCTCTAATAATGAATTTTAAAATTCCCTTGACCCTGAATTACCTGATGCATTATATGGACTAAAGGCAGCTAATACTGTCAACATTTAGTTCTGAACAGAGTTTCAGCCATGGTATCCTACATTGATTTCCCTCTGCACAACAATGTGAGAGAAATCTATTTTTAATGATATGAACAATGAGTCAGCACTGAAAACATTCAGTAGAGAGATACATGAGATAACAAAGTGGGTCAATAGAAAAAGTAGCTGCATACTTGGCTTACCAAGTAACTCACAAGAAATTATATGCCCAACAACAATTTGGGGAAGAAAATTTAATTCTGAAAAGCATCTCTAACGACACATCTACCTACATCTTGGAGTCACTGTAGCTGAAAAACTGCATGAGATTCCATTAACACAGAAAAAGCAGTAACAAAGAGCCACTGTGGATGCAAAAAGGAATATCACACAGCTTTGATCCTGGTACATAGTTAAGACAAATGTCTGTGAGTCAATGTATATAGTATAAATAAGCTTTTAATAAATAAATTTAATAAATATTAAATTAAATATTTATTTATTAAACATTTAAATAAAAATTAATAAATAAATAAAGTAAGCTTTTGACTACAGGAATCTCTAAATAATTATCTCAATAAAATGATCTTTCGTCCACAAGATGCTGAACTGTCCCTGGCAAGCAATACTGAAGTTTTAAAAGGTCACATTCTACAGATCATATCAGATTAGAAAACTGGTGTCTCTCGTAAAAGGAAAGTTACTCTAAGGTTTTAATCCATCAATTTTGAAGTTTTCCTGAGTTATGTCTTGCAGCTTTTGAACATACCACCTAAAGCTAGTTCCCCAAATTCTTTCAAACTTCCCAACGGGTATAAGGGTATGAAAAGCTCTGAGGATTGCTCGTTTCCTTTTGCTTTGCTATAGCTTTTCAGGGGTACTACAACAATCAGCCTTCTTGACTTTTGAGACCTAGGAGCTTATGCCTGTGTTACCTTTGACCTCTACAACCTACAAGACCACATCCATGTTGGGAAATATGATGATTCCACAGAGAAGAGCTTCTTTCCTCTTACAGTTTTATGTTTGAGAACTCCCTTATTCAGAAGATTCTTAACTCAAAACGACTGGGAGAAAACCTACCAAAATAATTTACCAAGTCAGAAGACCAATACCTGCTCTTTTCCCACTTTCTTAAGAATGTCTACTCCCACAATTCCTAACACCTGGTCTTTTTGACACATGACTGTCCAGTACAGGGTTAGACTATTATATATCCAGGTATCAAAATTCTGTTGATTGTCAGAATGAAGTATGTATGCCAAACCTAGACAGAGTTTCATGGGGGGTGGAAATATTGTCTGTCTTCAAGGCGCACACTGCTGAGCATTAAGGATCCTGTTTTAATCCACGTCCCAAAAACAGATTAAGAAGTGTCTCTAGAGTGAAACATGATAGATTTTTCAAACCTAAGGGCTACAAACAGCTCCACCTAATATAACAGAAAATATCATTAAAAGCAATTGAAGGATTACCACTTAGCATGTATTACTTCACACACTCATTACTCTTCTATTATGACAAATTATGAAACAATAGAGTTCAGACAATAGGGACCAGTACTATTCCAAACAACTATTCCACGGTTGTGAATGGATTTATTTTTTTAAATGCAATGAACTGTCAAATGTTGAACTTTAAACGCATGAGAGCAGCCAAGCTATGTCCCACTTCAAGATATAAACATGAATACAGTGGTCAGAAGGTACTGTTAATGTCACTGCCCATTTCCAACTTTCCTTCCTCCTTAACACAGCAATAGCTGCAGGTAAATATGACAAACAACAGAGAAGTATTTCTGTATAGAGGTTTTTCATGCCTTAAAATATATCACTTACAACCATGTGTATCTGCTTTTACCTGAAACAATTACAGATGATCCTGGGTCAATAATTCCACTGTTTGGCCTCACACAGTATCGACGAGGCGCTGTGGTCTTCACTTTGAAGCATACTTTTCTATCTGATGGATTTCGTAGCTTAAGATTTGTAGTTACTACGTCTGTAAAGGGACCTGAAAAAAAAAGAAAAAAGTTGCTTTCATTGTAAATACCCTCGTATCTGCGGAAGACAAGCCTGTTTATACAGTACAAGTTGCTCTTAAAATATAATTTAATGGCAACAAGCAGTTTAAATCACATATCTGTTAAGCACATATACCATTACGTGCAAAGCATATTCTATCATCTTAGCTATAACAATATACATTAACGCAATGAACAAGTAAGTCTTAAGTAGTACGACATATTGAAGCTGCTGGTGCAAGTTCATATATACATATATAGATACAGACATTTTTACGTCTTAAACACAGACGTCATTATGCTAATTTTACCAAAGCTTTTGTAACACTGCACGTAACCAGCGGGTAATGATCATATGTGAAAGTAAATTTTGCTGGATTTTTCTCTAGGAATAGAAGCAATATGTACTTTGGAACTCTTTCAAGTATTTATTAAAGCAAGAAAACACTGTGATAATGAAATATACTAACTGCTCTTGAGATTTCAACTTATGTTAGCCTTTGAGGTCCTACAGCCTTGACAGAAACATTAACCTCATCTTTTAAATTCAAAACAGGCAGGGAAGATGATACTCTGTTTATGCGTATATTCCAGCTCATCCACCAAAAGAAACCAGTTGCCATATTCACCTATCTAATGCAGTATATTCTCTAAACCTCTAAACTGTGCCTATGTTAAACCGTCAAGATAGGAATTGACTCTAAAGCTGGATTGGACAACAGAGGCATAATTTCAATGTCAAGCTGTAAAAGCTCTTCTTCCAGAAGAGATCACCTCCAAGGGATGCCGTACAGTAACAGCAAGAAAGGTTCACAGCATGTTAATCTCCTCTATGCCATTTGAAAGCAAGAATGCACAGGCACTAAAAGAATGCACTTAGAAAATGGAACTGCGTATGAACATGAAGCTTATTCAATAATATTTCATGTGTACATTAATTTTAAAGAAGCCTATTTTTCTTTAGACATTACAAATCAAATGACTACAAAATGCTTTTCACCATTATTGAAATAATGACGATTACTTTATCCATGTAAAAGAGAGCAAACTTTAGATTATCCAGGGTTAAAAATATACAGGACCTGAGCAGTAAGGTACAACAAACCCACCGATTGCATACGACAAAGGAAGTCAGTAAGTCCGTTCTCTTATTATTCTCTCGGTGGAATAATGTCTCCAGGACTCCTCTGAAGCAAACAGCACTACCACTAGCAAGCACGTTATTACACTAGAGGGCTCACCATCTGACCGATGCCTTGATTTCTGTAACCCTCTTTCAGCCCAGATCCTTGATGTTGAGGGAGTGCTGAACACAGCCTTGACTTAACACAATGAAATCCAAATCAATAGAGGACAAACTGGGATTACTGAGAACAAGAACAGTCAGATGGAGGTGAAGACAGGCGTGAGCCAGTTTAAATTCAACAGGACTTTTTTGCTGAGAAAATAGGAACTGGTGCTGCTCGTCTGAAAATGTCATTTCTGATCTGGCTTTATATGGTACAGGAAGGTAATCAGCCTCTTAATCCACTGAAACTTGGCACGGGTCCCACGAGGAAGATTTACAAAACTACTTCAAAGTTTCCTGCCACTTGTCCGTTGTCAGCTCTTGCAGGATCCAGTTGCATTTACTTAGAGTTCAACCTAAAAATAACTCCCATAACCCCCACCACAAGCCGAACTAAAATCAGGTATCTGAATAACCCTCCAAATCCGAGACTGCTGATACACTCAGAAAAGACTGAACATTTATTTTTTGAGCCATACAAACATTTTTTAGATCTTAATACTCAGTATTTCACTTATAGCCACCTAGGTAGTGCATTTGCAGTGCCCAGCAGCATAGGAAACCTTGAATTTGGTTTTCAGTCTTCTTTTCCCCTTCTGATTTTGTTTGTCTGTAATTGCAACTCCAGACAACCCGAGGTGCTCTGCTGTGCAATCTTCTCAACCCCTGTTAGAAGAAAATTCGGCTCTACGAAAAAAAGGCTCGGTTCAGAGGCTCATTTTGAAAGGCACAGTCACCAAGTGAAGGAGTTACACTACTCAAATAGCTTATCTCGAGACACAAAAACCGTGAATTTAGGTACGAGATAAACTTTTTTAAACTTATAAAAAATAAAAGATGCTCCAAGACATGAAAGGCCCCCCTCACGCCTTCCTTCTCAAAGCATGCATAATAATAGCAAGATAGGAGTCAAAGCATTGCTAGAATTATCCTAATACTTCCTGGCAGTTCTAACACCACAGATGAAAAAAAGTCTGCTTTTGTTCTCCAGGTACATAAATGTAATGACCTCCTCTGCATTTCCCCAGTACTTCCCAAGAAACAGCCTTGATCTCAGGAACTTTTTTCAGCATCAGACATTTCTTCCAGAGTGGACTGAAATCTTTTCTCTAAATCGTGAGCACCCTTTTGGCAGCCTTACTTTTCACCTGCTTTCCAAAAGCTTGAAAGGTAAAAAGCTGTACAAAACCTCTCGAGACTCACAACCATCAGAATTAATAAACAGCTCCCAACAAACCGGTGTACAAAGGGAAAACAAAAGGAAAGTAAGACTAAACGTCACTGGTCCTGCAGTGCCCAGCTATTTTGGTAGTTCAGTAACAGCCCTGATGTAACAGTTCAGTAACACCCCTTTTCTGACACAAGGACAGTAAATCAGGAAAAAAAAAAAACTATTAGCATTGTGAGGAGATGTATGTTCTAAAATAGAACGACATATCCTTCCAAAAAAATGTGCAGTAGCAGAAGGGGGTTCTGGAGTTTCCGTTCACACAAACACACATGCCCCTACCCTTGAAAGAGTGGAAAATAAAAGACTAGCTGGCACTAACAGCCTGAGCACAAAAGCTAAATGATACGATAGTTCCTTGAGAAAAACTAGAGGAGCAGGGAGAGAAGAACCAGGAGTGGGAAACGCTCTGGGCCATACCACGCTGACTACATCTGAAGGAGCCATGGAAAAGAACACAAAGGCTAAGGTGAGTACAGACATTTTGGGCATGCACTGAGATGGGCAAGAGCGTGCCAACTGCATCTCAAAAAACATAGATACACGACAACAGTATTTATTACACACTCAGAAAAGAATCTCACTAGCCACTCCTGACACCCAGTCTGAAGCTGGGTTGGTTTTATTTAAGCATTTAAACCTCCAACAAGCTCACATAACCGCCCCCAGCACACAAAAATACCTCATGAGTACTCATCTATTGTCTTTTGCCCTTATCTTGCTTATCTTGCTTATCTTTTATCTTAGATTTGTACAACTTCAGGCAATGGACTTTTGCATCTGCAACTAAGGTTTCCAGAAGCTGCAGTAATTGTCCTGGTTTCAGTTAGGACAGGGTTAATTTTCCTCCTAGCAGCTGGTAGGGTGCTGTGTTTTGGATTAGGATGAGAAGAGTGCTGATAACATGCCCATGTTTTAATTGTTGCAGAGCAGTGCTTATACCAAGCCAAGGACTTTTCCGCTCCTCGCTCTGTCCTGCCAGCGGGCAGGCTGGGGGTGCAGTAGGAGCTGGGAGGGGACAGAGCCAAGACAGCTGACCCAAACTGGCCAAAGGGCTGTTCTATAATGTCTGGCATCACGCTAAACAATAGAGAGGGGTGGCTGGCCAGGATGGGGGGCTGGCTGCTCGGGCACAGGCTGGGCATCGCTCAGCAGATGGTGAGCAATTGCATTGGGCATCACTTGTTTCATACACATTAGCAGTAGTAGTACTATTATCATTATCATTATTATTTTCCTGTCTTGATAAACTGTCTCTATCTTAACTCACAGGCTTCGCTTTCCCGTTTCTCTCCCCCATCCCAGAGAGGGAGGGGGGAGGGTGAGCGAACGGCTGCATGGTGTTTAGCTGCCGACCAGATTAAACCACAACACTAATAAAATCCTCAAGGTACACTGAATTAACTGTGATGTATATATATTGATGCAACTGTGATGTACATTGACAAGAGATCATTGCTTTTTAAACCTGTGATTTCAATCTAACAACTCCTGGGAGGCAGAGCTGTTTTAAAGGGGACTGGAAGGTTCAGAAATCCGTTTAGCAGCACGGAGTCAAGACACCAACCACAGCATCTTTCCAGAAGAAAAACCGTGAAAGTGCCAGATAATTCCGACTGTTTTGAAAAGCGCAGTGATGATCCACACCAAGATTCCTCCTGTCTTTTTGACTTACAGCGGCCTTAGGAAGGAATGACAGCCACCTGCCTAATCACACCCGGAGAAACTCGAGATCTCCAAAAGCATGATGCGCTGCATTTCTCTTCCAGCAGTCCTCCTGTGCAGCCACCACGAGATTAATGCCGGGGTTGCCTCTGGCAACCACGTACCTTGGACTACAGCAACTAGCAAGCAGGAGGAAATGACACAGATTCTGCAGAGCCAGCTCCCACTGCTGAAACGCGGTCCCAAGCTCCCTGGCTTGCCACAACCCGGCCTCTTACACTGCAGGAAAGCCGAACGACGATGTTACTGGACAGGCAGGGTCTGTACAAAGATCTTTGGGGATGAACGTTGTCATATTTTCTCTTCAAATTCAGGTGTCCTTCAGGGTCTGAACACCAAGTCATCCTCTTCCTGCCTCAGAAGGTCAAACATCAGGAAAAAATGATGACATGAATGTGCCTTTCTATAGTGGGAAGGAAGAGCTTCAAAGAGCCTCCTCAGTCCACGATACCCACGGGGAAGATCTGAGATTACAGCCAGTACCTACTCATTAATAGCACAGTGTAAATGAACTGAAAGAATTTTTGGAAGGGATACGTTTTGTTATAAGATGAGCCATTCAAAATTAGAACAGCTAGCATAACATATACAGAGACCCTGTTACAGAGCATCACCTCTGCCTAAAATTAGGTAACAATTTATCGTTATATAAAATTACAGCAGCTTGTACAAAAATAAGCACATTTATTTGAAAAAAAATGAACAGCAGTTTACATGAAAACAGCTTAACTATAAGTATGTTCTTCTCTTCAAGACACTGAACTGTAACTGTTATAAAAAGCTAAATACCTAAGCTGACTGCCAAAGGCACTCCATTTCATGCAGAGAACTGAAGTTTATTTAAGCTGTAAACTGGCACATTAAAGTAACATATTCAACCATATCCAAAAAAAATACAAGTATACATAAGAAAGCTCACAAACAAGCAAAAAGATAAACTCTTCTAAAAAAGCGTGAGTTGCAGTGTTATCTTCAAAAATTATTTGGATGACAACCTCAAAGTGGGACAAAGTGGGACGCTGTTTATTCCTCGCCTTCCAAATTCTGGGAGTACTCAATCTATAGAGAAGACTTCAAGGTACCTTCACAAAAATGTACTCAGGCAGGGTAGCTTTTGTCCAATGCACAATGAAGTCAAGTTGAGCAGGCAAAGAAAAATCATTTACTGCACTTGACAATTTGAGTACTAATGCCTGAGAAAGGATTTAAAGGCATCACGATAAAAACTACAAGTAATGTTATAAAGCCAGCAAGACAAAAGTGGTGAAGAAAAGGTTAACTGACTTTTATGGTAGACCTGACAGAAATAGAGTAAGATCTCCATCAACTCATTTTGCCAGAACTAGAAGAAAAAAAAGTTAAAGGAATGTAATCAACATTCTTACAATATACTATTTTTCTTTCTTAATTGGGACAAAAATTAATTGCTTTTCTTGTCTATCATGAGGAGTCAGAAAACCATAGAATGGCTGAGGCTGGAAGGCAACTCTGGAGGTCACCTGGACCAGCCCCCCTGCTCAAGCATGGCCAGAGAGCAGATGCCCAGAACCACGTCTAGAAAGCTTGTGATCACACCCCGAGCCTCCTCTTCTCCAGGCGGGAGAGTCCCAGCTCTCAGCCTTTCCTCAACAGGAGAGGTGCTCCAGTCCCTTTGTCATCTTCACAGCCCTTCACTGGACTCTCTCTAGTGTGTCCATGTCTGTCTTGTACTGGGGGTGCCCAGAGCTGGACCCAGCACCCAGGCAAGGCCTCACCAGCCCGAGGAGACAGGAAGGATCACTTCCCTCCACCCACTGGCAATGCTTTGCCCAAAGCAGCCCAGGACACCCCTAGCCTTCCTTGTGGCACAGGCACACTGCAGGCTCACGTTCAACTTGGTGTCCACCGGGACCCCCAGCTCCACTCCTGCAAAGCTGTATAACTTCACACTTCCCCTTTCTGAACTTCACAGAGTTCCTGCCAGCCCACAGCTACACATCTCCAACTAGACTTTGTGCGACTGACCACCATGTTCTGGACCCAGCCACTTTTTTTTTTTTTTACCCACCTCATCCAGCCCCATACACAATCAGCTTCTCTGTGAGGATCTCAAGGGAGGCAGTGTCAAAAGCCTTAATAAAGCCCAGGCAGACAATATCCACTGCTCTCCCCTCCTCTACCAGGCCAGCCACTTCATCGTAGAAGCTCACCAAGCTGGTCAAGCATGACTTCCCCTTGGTGAACCCATGCTGACTATTCCTTATGACTTACTTTCTTGCCCTTCACATGCTTTGAAATGCTTTCAGGGTGAGCTGTTCCATCACCTTCCCAGGAATCCAGGCGTAGCTGTAGTTCCAGGGTACTCCTTCTTGCCCTTCCTGAAGATGGCAGTGAAATTTGCTTTCCTCCAGTCTCCCGGCACTTCTCCCAGTCAGCAGACTGATTAACAATTACAAAGAGTGGCCCCACAATGACATCTGCCAGCTCCCTCAGCACCCCTGGGTGCATCCCATTAGTTTGTCTAAGTATTGCCTGACCTGATCTTCTTCCACCAAAGGCAGGTCGTCTTTGCTCCAGATCTTCTCCCTGGTCTCCGGGACCTGGGATTCCTGAAGGCTGACTCTTGGTAACGAAGACTGAGGCAAAGAAGGTGTTAAGTACACAGCTTCTTACATGTCCTGAGTAACCAGGTCCCACACCTCCTTAGCAGTAGGCACACATTTCCTTTTGTCACCGATGTATTTACAGAAGCTCTTCTTGTCATCCTTGACATTCCTGGCTAGACTCGATTCCATTTGGGCTTAAGCCTTCCTAACCTAATCCCTGCATGCTTTGACAACAACTCTGTGTTCCTCCCAGGTCACCCATCCGTTGCTTCTACCCTCTGTAAGCTTCCTTTTTGCATGTGAGTTTGGCCAGGAGCACCTTGTTATTCCAACAGGCCTCTGTGCATTTTTACCTCATTTCCTATCTGTTGGGATGGCCTGCTCTGGAGCTAGGAGGCGATCCAGGAATACTAAGGAGATCACAAAATGATCAGTAAACATTTCTTCTGCATCTGGGATAAGCACCATAAACAGAAGTATTTCCAGAGATTCGGTGTCATTTTAAAAGGGACTTGCACCAGAACAACACAAAAAAAGCTCTGTTACAAGAACGTGCTGGACAGATGCTCCATGATGTCCAACCCACAAAGCACTGATACTGCGTGCAATGTACCAGTAGCATCAAGGGAATTACGTATTAAGGCGTTTGTTTTGTTTTTAAACCGGCTGAAATACCCATCGTGATACGTATCAACTGTCTTCAAAAATATGAATACTGATTGTTAAAAACAAGAGTTATTTCACAAATGACTTGGAGATGACAGCTCATTCTCGTTTTCATGCAGTCCAGCTTTCAGCTTTCTTTCACTGCACCAAGAATACTGCTGCCCTGATCACCTCCAGATTTATCCTCATCAGTTTATCCAATTATTTTAAAAGCCCCTAGAAACATTTCTATTTCAGGTTCTACTACAGAAGCATATTTATTTTAAAAGATACAAAGAGAAGAGGAAAAAAAAAAGTAAATTGCCAACATTAAGCTGAAAATTGCATTTTACTGGCAAACAAAAGTCAGTACTGAAAAAACTGAAGACAAAATGTCTAAAAATGAAAGACCAGTGTCCAGTAGTGATTCCAACTACCTTGGACTGTCAGACAAGCACACTTAAAATATAAGCAAATCATTTGATTGCTTCAAATGGGATTTCATAGTTCTAAAAAAAGCATAGGTGAAAGAGCTAGCAGAAAAAAATAAGAGCAAGAAAAAAATGATTCTTCCCATAAGCTTCATCTAAGCAATTAATATTCAAATCTTTCTGAAAACAATCTAAAAAGAATCCCTAACAGTCATTTTCAAGGAACATCAATCCTTTTTCTCTTGAAACACCAAAAACACGATCATTCAAATATCCTATAAACTCAGCTGGAAGAAAAATTCCAACTCTAACAAATCACCTGTGTTAAATTTATGGTCTACAAAGCGTAATAGCTTAGGCCTCATGAATTAATACTTCAACATTATAACTCTGAATGATGAGGAACAATCAGTGGATGAAGTTGCAAGATTACTAATATCTACAAATAGTCACTGCTCTCAGGTACATATCCATATATCAGAGCAAAAATACAGAATCTCTCTTCTTACGCTACCCTGGCACTTGAGAAGTAACTCTTAATTTTATCATCAATCTGCACATAAATACCACAATGCAAAAAAAATAAATAAATTATAAGAAATCTGACAGGCCTCAACATCCACAGCCCCAGCAGGCTGATGGCAGGCTAGCACTGTTCATCATGGGGTAACAACACATTTTATCTGTGCTCCTCACACCAACACGCTGATGGTGTATCTGTCAAAGATTTTTTCTTCTTCAGAAAAAAAAAAATGCTGCGACAACGCTCATTTTTAATCCTAAAAGGGCTTGTATTCCTCTGTCAAAGTGGAAGTAGAGCATATATAACGCTATGCAGCTTACTAGAGGTGCTTGTACTGATGCTGACATTCATGCTTTCACTGGGGGCTGGTGCAAGGGAAATGGGAATTGAAATCTGTTGCCTGCCATTCTGACAGAGAAAAGACAAGACCACAATAGAGCAGCATTTCAAACCAGACAAAACAAACATTCTTTCTCCTCATGTTCTCCTCCTGGATCAAAATTTCACCCCAGATTGTTCCTGATATGCTGTTAGTGGCCAAAAAAAAAACACAGTAAAAACACAATGAGCATCTATCTCAAGGGTAAAGTGCAGCCACACATGACTATCATGAATTCTGGTAAACAGAACATTATCTACTTTATATAATGGAAAGCATACAGGCTAAAAGGAGATTGTCCTGCACTTAAAGGTAAATACAGACAACGGTTTCTTTAGACTCAACAACACTACTAATAATAATACGACATAACACGGAACAACTTCATCCAAAGATATTAATGCTCATGTTTAGTTTAAGCTTTAAAACGTAGCAGTTATGTCTGCTCTTGCTATTTTTCCTATTGAAGGAGTACCATTATCGAACAAATGTCATGTTACTAGTGTCAAAGGCAAGCTTGCTACTTCAACTTAACCTCCGGGTTAGTGTGAATTCCCTACTCGCAGTTTAGCTCTGTTTGCGTGTACTGTTGTTCTTGCCAAAGACACACTAAGCATACTAAAACTGGTAGCTCGTAATTCTACTAGGATAAAGCCTTAAGAACCTAGCAATAAAGCACTATTCGTCCCAAAGCGCTCTCTCCGCTGAAACAACAAAAGCAGTAGAAATATTTTACTACTGATAAATATGAAGACTTAGAACAGCAAATGATGCTTAAAGTCCTGAAACAACTAGTAACAGGTACAAGCAATCCAGTGCAGTAAGGGCTGTGCTATAAAGCCTTCCTGCTGGAGCAACTGTTCTCTTGGATGAAGCAAGACAGCTAATGAATTTGATAATTACAGAGGCTCTTAGATTTCAAAGAATACTAGCACATTTGAACAGAGCTAGATAAACTAGTAACTGTCCCCTTTCTTCTTTTGAACTTTCTTTGTATTTTAACCTGCTATAGCTTACAGAAGCTTTCGGGGATGCTGAAACACCCAGATCTGCTGCTTAGAATATTCAAGCATGGAGCAGCTCAGCTATCCAACTTCCAATTGGATACACCTGTCTGATCTGAATCGCAACATTCAAGACACACTTCAAACCATAGCAGTAATCAGAACATGTGTAATTATCTCAGCTGACAGCTGCAATGGCACGCAGTATGCTGCCGCAAGGCTGATTTCCTTGAAGGCTTGACCAAAAGCGGTGTGCTCAAAGAGCTGGACATCAGAAGCCAGACTCAAACATGCAGCAGAACACCAAAACCCTCCTGGTTCTCACCAGTTCCCTTGCAGGTAGTATCCAAACAGCACAACGGAGTGATTCTAATGAATAAATTTAGCACAAATGGCATCCAGCCTCACCCAACAGGCAGAGAGACCCGCCTAAATGGGTTTACGTATCAGGCATTAAAATGTTCAGCATACAGATGCAGCTAGTGCCGGGCCACCTCCCGCAGATGTGAACAGCTCGCTCCAATTTCAGGGCGACCCTTCATTCTCCAGAAGCAGAGTCCAGGCCTCCAACGCCTCACCTCTCTGGAAGCCAGGTTCAGCACACCCTGCAGTTACTCAGGAAACAAACATCTGCTTTCAGTTGGACGTGGTGACAACCCCCTTGCTCTGACGGGATCGCACACCCCATTCCCTCACTATCCTCCCATCACAGCATCACACTGTGCTGACACAACCCTGCTGCGGGACCGGGAACTCACTTCCACACGAGCAGCGAGAGCTCTCACCCGAGCCCCAGCGTGGAAGTGAAGCGATGTCTCACACGTGTCCAAAACAAAACCCTAACCATTTTTATTTTTGCTTTATTAGACTCTGTGGCCACGTTAAATTAACATCACACTCCTGTGCATTCTAATTACTAAGTTTACTTCACATATGGAGCAGTAACTCCTATGCATATGATTTATTTTATTTGTAAGAAGGGATGTTCATAAAAAAAAAAAAAAAAACACTTTGAACACTATCCAACCCTGCACATCTCTGTCGAGCTTTTCTAATGCCTTGGAACGTAAGACAGCGTACAGGCTTCTAGGTGAAGCGTGCCACAAAGTACCACCACAGTCCTATCAAGCTTTTATGAGCACCGTAACCTCATGACCTAGGAGAAGCTTTCTAAAGCCCAGGAGAAACAAATAGTTACAAACAAAGACGGTATCTGATAAATTGAAAATGAGTTGGGGGTATTTTTGCCCTTGCAGTCTCCATCTTGCTAAGACAAACAAGCCATGCTGCTCTGCTTCACCTGTTAGTAACTCTTCCTTTGCACCATTCCCACCTGGGTTTACTCTCCCGGGCTGCTGCCAGGGATGTACTCAGATAAAGCTTCATCAACGCCACGCACCACATTAGTGCTTCCCTCACAGCTGAACAACAGTCTCATATTTGCCCTTTTCCCTGACTTGTCACACTCACGACAAGCCTATGACTAAGTACCAGTCTCTGGTCTTACTCGTTCATCACTCCCAACAGAACCGATCGGGCAGCAGTTCTATCACCAGCACACACCAAACACACACTTTTTTTTCCACTCATCACATCTCCTACCTTTGCATCACCAGGGAGCTCCGCCAGCACAACCCCACACGTACCAAGGCCTTCAGAGAAGCCACTGAGCCGAGTTCAAGCACGACACTGGGCCCTCCTTTGGAAATGTCTTTATTAAGCCTCCAGCAGGCCAACAGCTGTGCTGCAGTTCATTTTACAGCTTGCTCCTTCTCCATCTTAAGCTTTTCCACTATGCCTCTTCACCTGCAACTTACTTATTAGCTCCGCAGACACCTCTGTATCAGATAACCTAATGCCATCCAGCAGATTTCGTTTGGGGAGCGGGGGCACACAGAAGAGCTCAAAGGAGAGGCACAGAGGAGGAAGCAGCTCTCAGACCAGACTGGCACACGCTACCCAGGACGCTCATGCTGCATTTTATTCCATGTTCCATTTCCCCCACGTCTTTAATTATTCTTTCCTCCAAGGCTTTGCACACAATTTAGGTCAGATCTCGTCTAGCACTGAAGTGTCAAATTGAACGTTACTCCAAGTGAGAGCACACTCTGAGAAACAGGAGGGAAAATCCTGATGCGATTATTTTAAAATTCAGGCAATTATTTCTCTCTTCCTTCTCCTCCTTCTTCACATTACTTAAAAAGCAAACACCTGAAGTCCTATACCAGGGTAACCTTTAGCAAAGTACCTGAGCTACCAGATCTACATGTACATCACCCAATAATTTACAATGCAGCTAAATAACTATTCAACAGCACACCGAAAGAGAAGCTGAAGGGGCCAAGGTGATTATGCATCAGACAAAGTCTCACTGCAGAAAGGAAAACAAAGTTACTGAAGTTTTAACCTGCGTTCCTGCATTTCTGTTTTCAACAATACCACATCAGAAATGACCCTATTCCAGTAATTTTGCTGATTTTTTGTTTTTAAAGCAATTAGCTTATATATATTTACTTGGCTCATCTGACAGTAAAAGCCCTGCAATTTGACAACTTTCACACTGGGAGAAGTAACAGTTATCTAATTATTCAGTGATTTATTTCCTTTTTCCACTCCACACATAGTAAATTCTCTCCAGCAGTCTTTTCCAACCCAAATTTATGGCTTGTGAGCCGAGTGCGTAATAACCCTTTAATGACTGATGTTCGCAAAGACCTGGTTAACAAACCTCTCCCGAAGACACGCTTGGTGAGGAAGGACCAGCACACTCACAAACCACAGCCAGGGCAAAGCAGGAACAATTTCCACCGCCACAGAGGACAGCCAGTGCACTAAAAATTCGGCCCTATTACCTAATGCATAAAACTGCTCCTCCTGTTCACAGCGAGGTTCTGCTTCTCGGTTTGGCCTTAAGCAATGGTACAACATTCGCATGCGATACATTATTTTAATAAGATTGACATATTGTAGTGATCTAGAACACTTGCTTAGGCTGTCAACAAGCAGATCGAGCAGGCACTTCATCCGAATTACAATACAAAAGGGAAGCTTTTATTCTGCTGAGTGCACTAGAAGTACAAGGTGGTCAGTCAGCTTTGGGCAGTGCTCCTCAGCTTACTGAAGATGCAATGTTAAGTGCTATGAACCGAAGGAAAAGGGACAAAACATCCAAATCCATACTGCTGTCATCTTCTTTCACCACAGGAAAAAAAACATTATTGAATTTTATCTAGCACCTACAACGCACCTGACTTCACAGCCCAACACAGACCCTGTTCATTAGTTTTAAATGTGGTCTCACACGGTGGTAGAAACCTTAGTATTAACACATTGCCAGCTCACAAGCCATAAATTGTGTAATATAGGAAAAAAGTTTTCTTCGTTTCTCTCAACACGTTCCCACTAATCATTTTGTGTCACGAGTTTGATACTTATCGTAAAGTAATAATGAAGTACTAACAAATATTGCACATGAGCCAGGAAACAATGGATAGAAAGACAGAAGACTGAACAATGCCAGGGACTCTTTTTGGATTTAAAAGAAAAAGAGGCAAAGACCACTTGTGGAATATTAAATCATTCTATGGGATATTCCATCTTTGTCGTTCTACAATATTCACCCAGAAAAAAAATATTAAATTAAATGGTATCACTTCGAAGTATCAGAGAGTCACAACTGTGCTAGTGATCAGTTAGAGAAAGCCTCTTTATCCTCTCTGCACTCCCCCTGTTCGGTTCCAAAAATGTTCTAGAATGAAGACACCACAAAGGTGACACCCCATTCACCTTTGGGTTTTGTTTTTTAACCCATCTTAGAAAGCTGGGACATGACAAATTTACTGGTGCTTTGAATAAAGTCAACTTGTGGGTTCTTGGTCAGGTCAAGACCCACAGAAATAAGGCAGTGAGATCACATCTGAGAAGTTCCAACCCAGCCTACACTAAAGGTGTCCTGGGCCAATTCTGGCAACAGATCTTGAGGGCCGGGGATAGATTTAACATTGAGCTATTTTTACCTTTAAATTCCACCTTCTCGATTTGCAGCAACACACACCCCATGGCTTTCACTGTTACCAAAAGCAGTGTAATGATTACAAAATAATCCGCAGCAATACTTTTGTATGATTTAAAAGGTCACGGAAATCCACACTTCAGAATGAGCTGTCTAAGTAAGGTGCTGTCTGCCTCACCTGGAAAGAGTTGTTTGCACCTATTCCAGCTGATAGATGACTTTAATAAACTAACAATCCTAGAGTATGAATCAGATTAATAATCAGAAATGAAATATCTTGTTCTACCTCTTCCAGTAACTCAAACCACAGAAGTGAACATTTATTGCACACTAACATTCACAGAATTTGATCTCAGGCTGCTTACTTGCTGATTTATTCCTAACCTCAGTAAAATAAAAAAGAAATGGAAAAGCGTGCCTCTATTTTGAGACCTTCACAACAAACTGGATTTCGAAAACACTTGTAAGCAAGAACTTCAATAAAGGATATCAAGTTAGAGTATCCATACATTTTTCTAACATCTGATATGATTGCCAGTCAGGCACCTCTGAAGCACATGAAATACAAATTCTGAATGCTGTCTCCTGATCTTCCAGGGCTCATCAAATCAACTAGTGCTGATTTTCAATTAGATGTTACAAAAGCGTACCTTATGACTGATGTAAAGGTTTGGAGAACGTTTTTAGAAAAAGGATCACCATCCAAGACCAACTTAAATCCAAGTTCCTCGCAAATGCAAAATTGACTTCTTTGGTTTAAGGAAGGCCAACTCAGTTCCCATAACAATGCTAGAAGGCTTTGAATTGAAAATTTCAAGTGCTGCTACTTCACTACACAACTGTAAAGTACCTTTTTAAAAACTGTATTTATTCACAAGGAACCAATTCCAAATTACCATAATCTTCACTAAACTGGGGCTACAGATGATTATGTGCACAAGAGGCAGAAGATGTGCCACCTTCCAAACTAGCTCCTTTTAACTGTCTGATGTTTCCTTTCTTCCTGTCTGGTCCCAGGCAGATCCAAATAGCTTCAGATTTGAAAAGCTAAACAAAATACATCAGATTAAAATATAGAAGAAAAAAAAACTTAGAGGATTAATGTGGCTGAAGACCACCAGACAAGAAGCACAAGTCAAATTCTCAGTGCTCTCAGAGACTCTGAAAGCATTATCACGTAGCTTATCTACTGCCTCTTAGTCTCATACCTTTTAAGAACAATTTCTCCCTTGCTACATTTGTACAACACTCTGTTGTTTTGTGATTCTCCTTCGATATTCCTGATGGTTCTACAGCCCTAAGAAACCCAACTATCACAGAAGCAGAAGGCATCACCCATGGCTCCAAAACGCTATCGCTGGCTGACACATCTAAGAACGCAAGGTACTAGAAAAACAGGATTCTAATCTTTCCGTCACCAAGGGAAATACACAGCGTGTTAACCACCATGGGATACGTTGTTTCAGACTCCCTCCTAATTGTGTGGAATAAAATTCAGCAGAGAGGCACTACAGCCCTTATTTTTGCTGATTGAGTCAAGTAGTTCAAAAACCAGTAATAAGCAACTAAGCAGAGTTTCATCAGTGATGAATTTTAAACGTGGATGAGAGCTCCTTACAGTAAGTCCTACCTACTTCTTAATTTAAGCCACTGTTTGCATAAAAGCATTCAAACACGTTTTACTGCTACCCTAAAGGTCAGCAAATTCATTACCAGCCACACTCTGAGGCAAGAAAACCCGCAGAAATATTTGTTCTGTTCAGATGTTTAGACTTAAACTGGATCTCTGCTAAAAATACATCAACGGTAGTAGGACAATAACAATAATAATGGATAATAATAATTATCCCAGTAAGATAACTTTGAATAACCAGCTACACTGAAAAAAATGCATTTTTTTTTAAGCAAGGTCATATGATTTTCCCACTCTTACGATTAAGTTACAGTTATTGAGTCATACACCCTCTTAGTAACCAATTATTTTTAAAAGATAATACTCGGAATTCCCTTCTGCCAATGCTGCACTCCTCGATGCAACACCACTTCAGGACTGAATTACTGCTTGTGGCCTCCAAACCTTTTTGCACACCTCAGAACAATAAGCAGTTAGAAAATATTGACTGAGAACGCACTCGATGCTCTTTTAACAGGTATCTCTTTCTATAGAGCATTGAGGTAATAATACGCTAAGAGAGCGTTTTCCATGGTATATTAAGACTGCAGTCTCATTATGCTTCAGATTTTGGTTTTGCTTAGTCTGCTCTACAGACTAATTTTCCTAATTATATGCATTAACCTGAAACCAAAGTGTATGCCTAAAGAATACACGTTTTGCACTCCAAATACCCGAACACACAGCACAATAAAGATTACTGATCGACAACGGCTTCCTATTGACAATTTCTAAATCTAGTCTTCATTCTGTGCTCCTCGTAACCAGCACTTCCGTATCACATAAATACAGCTTGCTTCCAGCTTGAAGACAACTCAATGTTTGCAACCTTCAAATTAGATGCAGTAGCTTAAAAAAAATAAAAAAGCATTTTCCTCCAACCTGTTCTTGCAAGAAGAATGCAGCGTATTGAAATCTGAGTGCAGACCTGGCAGCATTTTAACAACACGAGTGAAAAAAAAAATAACTTCCCGCTACGGTGTTGGCTGTGTCTATGGATGTGCAATTTAAAAATTGAAGCGATCAAGAAATTAAGGTGTGTGATCCAACGCAATTTGGGTTTTAATTGATTTGATGGACCGATAAAACAACTACAGCTTGTTAAAAATCCTTTTGATACACCGGACTCGAGTTTTATTTCTAAAAGCCAGGCCAGCCAAAGGTATTTTGGGGAAATACAGCGCTCGGCTCAAACATAGACATAACCTTGTTCTTGCCCATTTAAAGATTTTCGCATCATAAATTCTGCTCTGTCCCCCTGCAACAATGAAAAACGAGCCTACTAAAAACAGGACGTGAAATAGAAACGCGGGATTATGCAAGTACGTGCGCTGACACTAATCACAAAATTTGAGGCGCAAGTTCTGGTAGCACTGACAGGTTTGAGAAAAACCTTGAAGCTCGCCGATTCTAAAACCGAAGCCCTCCCTGCGATTTTCCTCGAGCGTAAAAAATAAACGGAGAATAGTGTTTACAATAGCGGAAAGTACTCATTCTGGCATGCCCGCCTTGAGCATATATACACGGCTTAAGGATCGCTCGGCCTGCCTCTTCACAGCCTTGTGGTTTATCTCGAGGGGGGATAAACCAGCCCCCGGGGTGGCAGCGCTAACCGGCACCTATCCCGACAGCAGCACGTCGTGCCGGCGGGCTGGCAGGCGGTACCTGACACCACTAACTTGCGGCAGGCACGCCTCCCCCCTTCCTTTCCCTTCCCCTCCCCGCCAGCAGCGCCCAGCCTCGGCAGAGGGGCGGCCGGGGGCCCCGTCGGACCGCACCCCGCGGCGCCACGCCGCAAAATGGCCCCTGAGCGGCACCGGGCTGCACCCCGACGGCTCGGCAGCCGGCGCGGGCGGCGGTGACAGCACGGCCGGTGCCCCCCTTCGCCGTGCCGGGCCGGGAGCCGTCCCCGCGGCCGCCCCCGTC
>CM021766.1:108375525-108452189 GCA_011076525.1 Nettapus auritus | reverse complement strand
AGCAGCAGCAGCAGCGGGGGAAGGCCGGGCGGCGGCGCCGCTCCCTGGAGGGGTCCCCGGGCGCTGCGCAGCCCCAGCAGCCGCTCGCCGCTTTCCCGGCGCAACGGCCCGCGGCGACGCCGCCCCTCCGCGGGCACGAGGGCGACGGCAGCGGAGGCGGCGGGGCCGCTGCGCGCATGCGCCCGGCCGCTCCTTCCCCTCCCCGCCCGCCCACTGACAGCTTGAAGGCCGGCGGAGGGACTACAAGTCCCAGCGTGCCGCGTGAGGGTGGGGGGCCGCGGTGCATGCTGGGGGTTGTAGTCTTTTCGGGGAGCCCCGTTCTCCTACAGAGGTGGTGGGAAAATCGCTTTGGGTTCCCTTTGGAAAGGAGGGCAGAAAGTCTGGAAGTCCCCGGGGGTGGTTGTAGCTCTGGCTTGATTCCGGGCTCTTCGCAGGTGGGCTTCAAAGCTAACTCCTGATCTCAGCTCAGGATCACTGCTGGCCAGCACCAGGGTGGCTCCACCAGCCTGGTGCACCTCCACCCCGAGGTGATGGGGTTTGCCTTTACACTAACAAAGCCTAGCCCAGAACGTTGGCAAAATCTACTGTAGAGCAGGAACACTGTCTTTGGTTGAAAGACATTGTCTTGAAGTCTTAGGATATTAATAGGGACTCTACGGCAAGAGACATTGAGCTCTTGGAACAAGGGATTTTTCACTCTTCCTTGCCCTTTTAGTCAGGCACCATTTTCACCATAGGGCTCTTCATTAATACCGTATTTCAAGCAGAAGTCACATGCTCGGGTATTTGAATACACCAGTGACCAAAAAGCCAAAAAAAAAAAACAAAAAAAAAGAAAAAGAAAAAAGAAAGAAAGAAAAAAGCAGACAGCCAAATCCATCTGAAACTTGATGACTCCTACTCCCAACATCTAACTTCAGAAAAATCTGTCCCTAAAATATGTAATTAAGCTTGTATTCATGCAAGATTGGAGTACAGGTGATGGAAATGAAGTCAGGAGGATTAACACATTTATTTTTCTTCTCTTGCAATCTGGTGTAGGTATGCTAAGAACATGAATGGGGACATAACAGCTTGTTTGATAAATATGTCCCAAGAGTAAATAAATCAAAATGACTGGAATGCTTTACCTGCAAAGCCAGCTCACCACAGCATGAGTTATGGATCACATCATGTCCTTGGTGAATACCTCTACTGCATCTATAAACACAGAGAATGGTTCTGAGGCCATTAGGTAGGGGAGGTCTCTGAGTAATTTAGGTTCGGGCTCTGCCTTGGCCCCAGCAGGGCCTTCACCCTCCATTTCAGCCGTCTGCCTCTGCTCCGGGCCTGCCACTGCCAGGCCTGCTGGCTTAATTCCTTCTGTGCTTTCCTCCGTGCCTCTCTTGCCAAGAAAAAATACCACTGTGAGTTTTAATGCCATCACCCACTGAAGAAGAAACAAGTGAGACGTGCTGGAGAAAAGCACTTCAGAGTACTTTTACATAACTGGAATTGGCTTCAGTGGCTGGAGTTACGTGGAATATACATGAAAATGTTGCTAGAGGTCTGCAACTGCAGTTTTCCTGCTACATACTTATTTTATGACACGCATAAAACAACGTCTTAAATTGCATCCTTTTCTTTATTTAAAGTTATTGTCTGATGCTCTGTTGGGCTTTGTTAGCAAATCCAAAGTTCATTCTGTTTATACATTCTTACCCTTGGGATCTGGAAGATAAACTGAGAAACAAAGGGGTTTTTAATATATCATAGTATATTTTTATTCTTCTGTTAATATGGGCACTTACTCTATTAATTCACTCTTTCTTCATTTCTCTTCATGAATCCATGGAAGATTAAGCCACGGTATACATTTTTCAGAATTGATAGTTCAGCTCCAGAATCACTTAATAACTATATACAAGAATTTCTGGGTCTCAGCTTTCAAAGAATCAAGACATGAGGAGCTGTTGTGAAACTCCAAATGCCACCAAAGGTTCTGTCCTCTCTCCTTCTAATGGACTTAAAAAAAAAAAAAAAAAAAAAAAAGTAAGAAGCACAAATTCAAGAGAAGCTGCATCTACCCAGATTGAGAAGGAAGTTGTTTTTCTAATTCTTGTATATGTTTCATATATATGAACATATGAGGAGAATCAGAAGTTTAAATCTCTTTCAAATATGACAACAGGTCTTACAGATTTACATGCATGGTATCTAGTGTAAACACTTTCTTATACGTTGCTGCACATTAGATATACCTGAACATCGATGGATGTGTGCAGGCTGGGGGAGGACTGGGTTAATCCTTATCACCAGCATATTGAGAGGCAGTGAATGAATGATAGATAGCCCATGCCCTCAAGTATGTTATTGCTCACAGAGGAAGCATCACAGCACCACTGAGGCTGGAAGGGACCCCAGGAGGGCTGTAGTTCAATTTCCTGCTCCAAGCAGGGTTGAAACTGAATTCAGGCCAGGTCGCCCAGGGCTTTGTCCTGTGGAGTCATTAAAAACACCGAGGACAGATTTCACAGCCTCCCTGGCAGAAATTTCCCAGCCTGGCTCAGTGCTTGAATCTGGTTGGTTTGTGTTATAGCAATGGCCTACTTAGTACATAAACACGGAATGGGTGCATTAATGTATGAACATGTATTTTTAATTTGTTGTTGTTGTTGTTTGAACACATTTACAACCTTAATAATGCGTTCATCTGCTTTGTTGCATTTAATATAATTTCTGATTTAATGCTTTTATTTCACCTAAAATGATGTCAATTTTTATATTAAACAAAACCTGTGCTGTTGATTAGCAGTATCTGGCAACCTTCTCCAACATGTGATTCATTTTATTTTAACACCTCATAGCACAGTGCAGGAATGAATTTTTGGAGCTACTGTAGTCCATAGCAAACCCTCACCAATTTCAGTGAGATCATGATGTCAATCCAGAAGTACCTCTAGTATCTTCATCAGTGCTTGCAGAAGGCTAACATTTGCTTAATCTAAGGTTAACATTTGTCCTGTGTATTTGTAGATCTTACTATTTGTGTTTTTTTTTTTTTTTTTTTTTTTTTTTTTCACACTATGAATTCAGTATCATTGTTATAATATCTCAGTTCGATGATGGCTTGACATTTTTCAAAACTGTTTGCTTTTAAATATTAAATAAGCTCCCTCTATCCCCAAGAAGCGTCAATGTAGACTTGTTTCATAATACAGTTTTCCACTGTTTATTATTCGGGTAGTTTATTCAGTCCCCCCAACTTGGAACTTGCACATGTCTCTCACATGTCTTGCAGTAAAACAATATCATGAATTTCTTTGCAATTCCTTAGTATTATTAAGACTGTCAGAAAAAGCAACCAAGTGCCACATTACTTGTCACCTTAATGGAAAAACTCTCCATCTCACTCACTGAGCTAACATATGTATCCTGCCCTGTCAAGTCAGTGAATATTGCAAAGCAAAACTATAAAGGTAAGAGTGTGTTTGAATTTCTCTTTAAGGAAATACCTGGCCTCTTGGTGTTGCAATTTATCTTCTGAAATACAAAACTATTCATAGCATACACATAGATTACAGCAGGCTTTAGTCATAATTTACTTGGCTGCTAATGAGTTCCATATATAATTTCAGGCCCCCTCACTTGTTATATTGTAAATCAAAGGTAAAATCACAGTCCATGACTTTTTGAAGATTTATGGCATTATTCAAATGTTACCACAGGCTAGAAAAGTAGATCTTAGCCAAGTATCACCAACTTTGTTCAGCTAAAGTGTATTTCTCTTCCCAGTGACATTATTAGAGAAATGTACGACGCATGTTGAATGTGCAAGTAGAGAAAAACTAATAACTTACAACAGCATTTTGATAGCTGTAGTGGGAAAAAAAAATGGCGTATGTTTCATATTTTGGACCTGTTTCTGTTCTTCTGAACACAAAAATCCTTAGACCATTTACTTATGCAGGAACAAGACAAAAATGGTATTTTGTTCTTGTGGTTTAAAGTAGCATTTAAAGAACCGAATGAGTCCCAAGCCAATTTCAAATGTGCTAAGAGCCATTAGTCCTTTGATAAAAGACAAAGCTGTTGAGGAAATGGATTCCTGAACACTGTTTTCAATAATTGGTTCTTACATTCCGCATACATTCACAAGGGATGTAATGAGACAATAGAATATACAAAATATAGAATGTGTAATGTGTTGGTGGTTGTTTGCTGGTGTTGCATTTCTAAAAATGTACAAGCTACGCTGAAAAGCAGCCAAAAATAAAATATGCAAAGATAAGCATAGAAATACAAGTACATAGTTGAAACTCTCTTCTTTTTTACCAAGAGTAAAACTGTATTAAACAACAGTCTTAGCCTGAGAAGAAATCCATCAGAAACAGTGTAATGGTGTCCTACGGTCATTACATCTCCCAGTTTGATATTCATGCCAACAAAGTCATGGGCTTTCTCAGCCTCTATTTGGGGAACTCGTGTGGCAACTGGGACTCAAAATTCACCTTTCCTTTGGTCTGTTAATATGCACAGAAGCTCTATGATGCTAATTTTGCCCACAGCATCTCCTGAGAGATTCAAAGAAGCCCTCAAGTTTCGTCTTTGTACCTTCCATCAGTTGTACCTAGGTTCATTTCTAATGGGTCACGAGGTAATAAGGCTGTATAAAAGTGCAAAAGACAAGCACTGTACTGATACCATGCGTGAAACATACTTTCCCTCTGCTAAACACTGATGAGACCTGCACTGAAGTGTTGTGTCCAGTTCTGGGCACTGTCCTTCAGGAAAGATGTGGGATGATTGAAGGATTCCAAAAGAGAGCACCAGTAATGACTAAGGTCCAGAAAACAGACAGATTTAAACACGAGAACAGATTGAAAACCTGAAGTTGTTTAGGCTAAGGAAGACAAGACTGAGTCACGTATATGATAATACTTTCCAAATACATCAAAGGCTTTATATTGCACAGAGAAAGAAATAGTCTGCTCTCACTTACTTTGGCTAGGACAGGAAGTAATGGGAGTAGACTGAAGCAAGAGCTGACTTAAAACAGATAAGAAGAACTTTTTAATAATGAGGATAATTAATGAAAAAGATTGCCTGGAGGGGCAATCCATGGAGTCCCAGTCAATGACCTTCAAGAACAGGTTTGGCATCTGTTAGGAGATATAAATTTAGCTGATCCTGCCTTGAGATGTGACCTCTGCAGTCCTTTCCAACCCTATGATTCTCTTTTTGTATACATTCCAACGTGCTCAGAGATTAAACCAATCATCTGCAGTGGAAATGTACGTTCCCTATGGTCTAAACTACAGTCCATTAGAATCAGGGAATTTTTCCATTGCCTTTAATAAGCATTGGATCAGGCCCTAACCAAGTGTGTAATTTGGAGCTGAGTATGGAATTCAGTTGACAATTCTGTTAATGGTATTTGCAAATGAGAAGAATCCAACTCATTTTCCCAGGGTACATTAGTTTGCAATGGTTACAGGAGAAAGTAAACACACGCTGAACAACCAGTGCCGTGTTTTTCATACAAAATTGAGTAGAGTTGACTGAAGACAGAGACAAGGAGAAGATCTCAGGAGAAAAATTAGCAACTTTTTTCAAGGAGGAACATTTTAGACAGCTATTTTTTACATTGATTAAGACAGAGGGAGACAGTAAAAAGCCATGCTAACAACCCTTTAAAAATAAATAGGTATCCTGAATGTGAGAATTAAATGTTTGTATCTGCTGAAAGATCAAATTAGCAGAGAGCCTGAAAATAGGCAGAGGAAAAGAAGGGGAGACATGGAGAAATTTGGGCTGCCAGTGGATTTGATTGGTTGCATAGTGACTGATGAGGAGAGATCCGTTCCCCTGTAGTCTTTTACCAAACAGCATGAAGATGTTCCTCAGCTCTGAATGATCAACTAAATCACAAGTACTTATGCCAGCAAAAGCGCTGTTTCTGCAATTGCATATGATTAGATCCACTGAAATCCAGAGGAATTCTCAGATACAGAAAGTTAACATGTTTACAGATTTGCAAAATCACAGCTTGTGTGGGCATCAGCAGCCACTCTGCACTGGTGGGCTTCACCCACGCAGTTCCTGGAAATTATTCCTCTTGCCCTCTCAGTTTGGGGCAGGAGACAGACAAGTGTTCACAGTGATCTTCGAACAGATGCCAGAAGCTAAGGTTACCAATACATGGTTAATACACAAATGAAAGACCTTTGCTCTTGATTAATTCATTGCATCTAGGAGTAAAGATGCAAGGTTTCTCAAGTCACCTCCCTATTCCAGTTTCTTGCAAACACGTTCTGTGTCTGCACATAAGATTTGGGCATTCTACCTGAGTGATCATTTATGAAATATTCATTTACTTTACATTTGGGGACAGGGGACGGGGAGGGTGGAGAGGGAAGGGGAAGGATGGAAGTCTGCATAATATTATTGATGGCATCTTTGACTGCCAAATACTGAATTATTTATAGCTTAATTGTACAAATGATACCCAGGAGAAACCATTAGGTTACAATATGCAGTTGATACACTGCACACAAACAGGGACATGCCTTTCAGACTTTGTTCTGGTGCTTTGATGGGTCACCTGAAAACAGGTACGAACACTTTGCAGAGACGGAGCTGGAATACATACAGCTTTTCTCTATGTCCTTCAGGACCACATTTTTGACGCAGCTAGGGGTAAAAAAAAAAAAAAAAAAACCTGCAGAAATCCCTATGTATTTTGCTGCTTTCCTCCCCTTCCCTTCTCCCAGTCCCCATTGCTCCTGCCCCTTTCTTCCATCTGGCTGGCAGACAGACAGGCATGCAACTGCTCCTCCCATCCCTTCACCTTCAAATGAGGCAGGTGCTTTTTCTCCTCCTTTGTCCTTAGTACAAGAAGAAGCAATTTAATAGAAATCACTACCAATTTAATAGAAAAACAGTCCTCCACTGCAAACATGGAATCATTTTTTCCCTGTGCCAGGCCAATTCCTTGTACTTTTTTTTTCCTTTCCTGAGTAAGGTGAATAGAGATGAGGAAAATGGGAGTCTATAGTGGATCAGATAGTATTGTCTATTCATCTGCCACCGTCCCTTTCTGGGTCAGCACCTGAGGCTTCAGAGAGGTACAAGTCCTACCACCAGCAGACAGGGGATAGTATCTCTTCCACATTGAAATTCATCCTATTTTTAAATATTGACTTAAGGCTTTAAATACCGACCTTAAGATCTGAAGCAGATGTTAAATACGCTTATGTTATTTTGTTCCCTTCATTGTTTCCTTTCCATTTCCAGCCATTTTTGTGTCATTTGCAGGGTTACTAGCAATGATTTTATGTTTTCTTCCAGATCACTGATAAAGACATTGAACTTCATTGGCTCCTTTGAAGCTGTGAATAACCCATTAGAAGGGAGTAGAAACATGCTGATGTAGCTGCTAATTGGTTCTCAGAGCATTTGATGCAGGTAAATTGATTTTGCATAGTACTGGTTTCTTTACTAGATTGTCATGCAGGGCTACATCAAATGACTTAAAACAATCCATGTCTTCCGTCAATACATCTACCTTAAGCAACTGCATTTTAGTCTCATCTCTTGTGGTTTGAATGCACCTATTTTCTGTTTAAAAAGATATTGATTAACACTGAATATGTTACTCTCTATGAATTAATTCCTACGTGCTTCCCTTGTCTGTCTTTATAGTATTTTGCCCAAGGTTTAACCCATGCTTATAATTATCTGAACCTATCATATTTATTCTTTACAGTGCACCACATTCATTTTTTACCAGTCATGCGCAATTTCCCTTGTGCACCAATATTTGTTCAGAATGAATATGAATGGCTCAAAGAGCATCTTCACCAATTTTCGTAATGCTCTTGGGAGCATTCAGCCCTGAAGATTTAAATGTGTTTTGCTCTCACCAATGAACACTCTCTCACACATACAGTATAAGAGAAAGAATTTAATATCACTTCATTATTGCAATAGAAAAAATTCAGCTTTTCAAAATGGCTTAGTAAAAACTGCTTTCTTCGCCAGAAGCTATTCGTGTGGTAAATTTCTAAGTTTCACTCACTCAGAAAACAAACAAACAAACAAACAAACAAACAAACAAAAAAAAACCTGCATTTTGCTCTTGTTAGCTATTCAGGGATGATACAATAGTGACAAAATGAGCTGAGCTGGATTTTGGCTTATGCATCAGTAATGAAACTTTTAACCAAGTTAAGTTATTGAATGTTCAATCTTAGAGCTGGCTAAGCCAGAAAGATCACTTTTTAGGCAATTTTCATATTCTGAGGTGAGTTTCCAAATCTGGCATGTAATCTTCAACAAATCATAGGCAGCTTGATCTGGATGGTTTTGATGCACAGTAAAACAAGGAATTGTATCATTACATTTTTACTAATTCACATTTTAAATCTGAGAATTAGGCTCTTCCCTAAAAACTGTAGGTCATGAGTTAGGGAAAGCTTGCATATTCCAGTGACATCATGCATGATGTCACTTCACAATTTTTGTCTTTGTATTTATCTGAAAGTGAAATGAAGTTTTAAATCTTATGTTTTCTGTCTTTTAGAGGGTGAAGTGGATAGAGAATTCTGAATAACTCCTTTGGGCCACTGGTTCAATTCAAAGAGATTTCAGTAACATCTTGTTATAAAAGACTGGACAGGATGGTGGGCTTCCGGCCACAGTACAACTGACTAGACTTCAGATCTGTTTCTGCCTGTGTAACATAGATGGCTTCGTTCTTAAACACAAGCAGAAATAATTCACATGATGGGATGAACATAACAATGTCCAGCCGTTATCTGACTACTTTTCTAGAAAGTGGTAGAGCAGCAGAGTTTATACAAGATGGGCTTAAACAGACATTTTCACATTTTCATTATTTATTGTCTTTATTACCTTCAAGTAAGTTGGGTAGCTAATAAAATGTAATGCTTTCCTTCAACTGTGCCATCAGCAGCTGACACATGACATCACAAGGAAATTCAATTTTTGCAGTTGCCTCACAGGAAAACTTCTAGATGCACAAAAACACCCCTGAAGCCTACACTTGTATGAAGCAACGATGAGGCCAGTTGTGACACAAGTGATGGAGTTGCCATGGAGGCCAGACAGTGTGCTAATTCAGAAAATTTTTGCATTGTATCATCACACACTTTCTATGGCACGGTTGTGTATGAAATCAGATGGGCCATTTAGCTTGGAGCAACTTGCTTACATTTCTAGCATGATCTGATTTCTATTTTCTTGCCTGTGGCTGGCTGGCCTAAAATATATATCAGAATTATCTAACATCCAAAATTTAGTTATGCCTTGGAGCACTTGCAAAGTGGAAGGAAAATGTCTGAGGCTGCTTAAAATGGCAGGAAGCACGTCTTTCCTCAAGCATCTTGGAGAATGGGGATCTCTCATGGAAATTGTGGCAATGCTTCACAAAAAAAAAAAAGCAAGCATTCTTCAAAAGCAGATGTGTTAGAAGGCAGCTTCAGTAACTTCAGGCTCTCCTGCACTTCTAGAGACATGGGCTGAGTCATCTTGCCAAATTGCCAAGTAACCGCTTTCACAGAGCTTTGAAACTCGTAGCTCCCAGACATCCTCATCGTGCTGTCACCGATGTGATGTGAAACAGGCTTCTCAGATGGAGGCTCTCTCTCTAATCTGGTAGTTGCTTCAGGCCCTGTAATTTTTCTAACTGTATCTATCACACAAGAAAGGGTGCAATTTTCTGCCATGGCATGCATCTTTCACTGGTGTGTGATTTGTAGTGAGATGAGGTGAGGTGTCTGAAAGACATGCCTGCTGACAGTGAAAACTTGATGGCTCAAGTCTTGTGGATTTTATAAGGCATCAGTTTCCTCCTGCAAAAAATAAATTTAAAAAAAAAAAAAATCCTCCATTTTATCTTCTAGTGATGGATGTTTTGTTATTGTAAAGCCTTTATACTCCCAGCAGCAAGTACTTAAGTACATTTGCACATGCTGTGGTTAAATAAGTCGATGTAAATCTACTTGGATACATTTGTCACCACCTTATTCTTTCTTCCTTAGCCTTCTCTGGAACAATTTGCCCTTTTCATGTAAAACAACCCATCATGCCATAACATCTTTTAGCTAGAATCGAGCTTCATGAAAAGCTAAACCATGCAGGCAGCATGGCTACGTAAGTGCACTGGAATGCATTAGCCAGTCATTAGTCCAAGGCTCCTACTTGCTGACCTGTGTGTCATGGACTACGTGAATGCATGTCAACTTTTATTCAATGGCCTTTGTACTATGTAAATTCAGGCATAACCACAGGTAAAGAGACAGTATCATTATTTTTACAGGTGGAGCCTTTAGCCACCTGATGCACCCTTAGTCTTGAATTTGTTTATGCTTATTTGTTGGCCAAGGTTCCTAAGCAACAATGGGGTTAATGTGGCTGTATCACGAAATGCACGTATATGTACTTTGACCACTTATAACGTGACAACCCTTTACCCCAAATCCAAATTTCTATTTCAGACATCTCTTTTTTTCTTTCTCTACCACCTCAATGGGGCTGTGACCAAGCTCAAAGAGTATCTTCTAGAGCAGGACACCATCATGTTGTTTGTTCCTTCTTTCCTCTTCAGAATTTTATGGTCAATGTGACATTCTGGCCTTGCTATCATTCCAAGAAAACTATCTCCTTTCCAGAAATTTCAGCTTCTAAAAAGTAAAAATAACAAATAATAACAATAATATTAAAATACGATGGTTAAAAAAAAAAAAAATCCAAAACATACGAGATTCCTTTTTAGCTACCTCTGTCATGAGTAAACAATTTTATCTGTTTAGAGCCTAAATCATTATGACTTCATATTTCTAGCATTTCTCAGAAGTCTCCTTTGTATTCAAAACTGCCAAGAAACAGAGTCACTGTCATTAGAAACTAATGTTAATAAGACTTCTGTCCCTCCTTCCTGTGACTACAGGGAGAACTATTCTAGTGTTAAAGGTTGTGTCGTAGGAGGAGAGATGGTTAGGTGCCAATGGGCGGTTCAGATTGCCACCTTGAAAGCAAATTTTCCTTGAGAATGGAGAATGAGTGTGGTAAAACTCAGAGGACAAATAGTATTTCTAAAGGGAGTGGTGCCTGGAAAGCATTTTCATTCTTATTTTGATTCCTGAATGTCTTAAGAAATGGCACAGAAAATCTAAATATTTATTTTGAATGTCCTTTCTGAGGGCTCTTATTAGATTCCTACTACACACTTTATGCTTTTGGGGTAAAGATTTACAGCGCAGAAACGTAATCATATGATGAGTGATGAACATAAACTTGGATAGTTGGTAGTAATTCTAGGTTTGCTGATGACTTGATTTTTTGCGGAGCTAGTATATTGAAAAGGAATTTTGAAATGCACTGTGTCATCCAGGTTGCATCTATTGCTCTTTAATGCTAAACTGCTATGAAATCTCCTGACATGTATTTGTCAGCAGAGCAGCCAGGTTCTTTGAAAATGACAAGAAGCAGGGATTTCTTTTATAAGGTGCTTAACCTACATTTCAACCCTATTAAACAAGCAAAGAGAAACCGGAACTATGTTCATTCATTTTTTAATTTATTTGCCAAGTCAGTAACGGCAATGCTATCGCTTGCCCCCCAGATCACGTTATATTGCCAAACAGGAAGAAATGTGATGTTCGTTTTCCTGAAGAGCGTCTCTTAGACTTGTAAGCTGACTTCCTTATTGATTGGCACTTGTCAATACATAATCAGAAGCCTGGTGATTGCCTCTCTCTTAGTCTGTGACTGATCATTTCCCTAGAGTACTCTATTTGCTGTAGGGGAATAGGGGTTTACTTGTTAGGTACTTATCTTCTTATTTAAACATGTATTTTACTGCAGTGAAGGGAGCAGGAATGGCATTGACTACGCAAAATAAATGTGACTGAAATTGACTTCAGTGGAAAGGTATTTCTGTTTTCTAAAATACCTAGAGTGTGGGAAACAGAAGGGTCAAGGTTCTCATCATAAATTAGGTGTGTCTTAAAGAAATTTCCAAAGATGGTCAGAAAGATAAGGTTCAGGCTCTCAGGGAGACTTTGGGAAAACAAGGTCAGCACTTTTCAAAGAAAGCATATTTGTTTCAAATACTTCAGGGTGTCTCAGGGATAAAAATGCTTTCTGACTGGAGTAATCTAAGAGCCAGAAAAAATAAATCCTTCCCAAGATGATAAATTTTTAATACCTAACCAGAAGCTTCAAAATTCTTTTCCGCTCTAGTGCAGGACTTTTATGCACTGATTAATGACATCTTATTAAAAACTTGTTAATTGCTATGACACTAAATGCAAGTTAGTACAGGTCTATTGCACTTCAAGTTCTGCCAGTGTATTATCTTTGAGCTTTCACAATAACTGTGTTGCAAAACAATTTGAATAACACTTCGGCACTTTATCTATTGAAAACACAGGATTGTGAATCCTAATACAATGAGCATGTCTTCATATTCCTACAAAATTCATAGCGGTGATAAGTGACAATGCAAACTAATCTGTATCAGGACACACTTGGTAGTATCAGAAGCATAAAAATACAGACATTTTGCAATAAGGACTCCTCTTGCAGGGCTTAATCCAGAGAGAAGAAACCCATCTGAAATTGATTTTTCAGACAAGCTGTATTATGCTAAGTTATGTTATTACTTATTCCTTCTCGTATTAACCTGCTAAATGTGGTCAACCATTGATTTTACAGTTTTTAGTGAGGAGTCTTATTTTTTTAACAGTGAAAAAAGCAATTATATTATATCAAACAATGAAATTAGCACTGGTCCAGCTGCTAAATAGATCTAATCAAAAGAAAATCTTGTTAACGGTCAAGAACACCATTAGATATGAATGCATCCTATTGTTGAAGCTGGGTCCTTAGGGAGTAACCTGCACCAATTAATGGAGAGATTGGCACAAATACTTTCAGCCAGTCTGTCCTCCCATGAGTGTTTTAATGCTTTTAAGAAAATTACTCTGTAGCCCTGTATAAAACAACATCAAGGAGGAAAAGTAAAACTGCACAGCCTACTGTTTTCCTTTCAGGGAAGAGGTATTTCACAAATCTGATAGTAGCCTAAACACTTTTACAGATTAGGTGAGGGGGTGGAAATATGAAGGAGATACACAGACTATTTCATCAGGCTTTCTGTCCTCATTTCAGAAGAGTGCTCGAGAGATCACAGCAGGGTGTCCTGTGATGCTCTCTGCAGAAAGACTGAAGCTGCATTAGGGAAGTTTTTGAAGCCTGAAACATCAAATACTTTTCCTTATGTACCCTGAGACACAACCTTCAGTTTTCAAAAGGAAAGCAGAGAGGGTTTATTTCCCAGCCAACTCTACAGTTCCCCCCTCAATGCAAAATAAAACTGCAAACTAACCTAAAGCACTACGAGAACATGCTCCCAAGCCACGTGAAACCTCCCACTGACAATGCAAGGACTTGTATGTCAACGGGCACAACTCCCCACACTCGAAGGAAAAACAGCATTCACTTCTGATTTTCCAACACACTGATAGTAGTTACAAGCAGCTTACTAAGGCTTTCCTTGAATTACATACAGAATCCCAGCACGGCTGAGCCTGGCCAGGCCCTCTGGGCCTGCCCCAGCAGGGCCACCCAGAGCAGGGTGCCCAGCACCACGTCCAGGTGGCTTCTGAAGATCTCCACGAAGAGACCCCACGGCCTCTCTGGGCAGCCTGTGCCAGTGCTCGGCCGCCCGCACAGCACCCAAGTGCAGCTTGGTGCGCAGAGCCTGTGCCTGCTGCCTCTTGTCCTGGTGCTGGGCAACACTGTAAAGAGCAGTTTCTGGTTATGTACTTGGGTTCATTTTCATTTTTGAATAGCTGAAAAGAGATACATAATTTTTCAATGTGATTACGAATGCTTTAAGTGTGGAACAGATCCTGCTGGGTATCTTGAGGTAGGATGTAAACTCACAGCCCACATAATCCCCGTTGAAATACTGGTTTCTCCTTGCATAGATAAATGGTGGGTTTAGTCCTTTATTAAGACCTTTATTCATAGTCCTCATCACTGTGGTAGTATCTTTAAATCTCTGAATCAGACAGTGCAACAAATTCTGGTGAGTTTAAAGGCCTCTTTAAACAGTAGCACTAAGTATGAAATACTGCACACTTCTTAAGGGAATTTTAATTCTTAATCCCTAAAGACACGCTCAAGGGGCATAAATAAAAATAAATGTACCACCAAAAATAAAATGTACAAAAGAGTTACGTGTCATATAAGCCATACTAGTTACCTTTACTATTCCAAGCGAGTGGTAACTACAAGCCCACTTTTTCCTGACAGCCACTAGTCTAAATTTCCACGCTGATACTGGCCACTCAGGTACCTCTCTTCTAAGGGGTAAGTCAAACAACTTTTAGCAAAGGAATTTTCAGGTGCTCTTTTCTTGTATTTTGAAAGCCCGGCTGAACTCCAGGATCCTCCCAGAATGCATTCAGCTTCTGCTAAAAGGCCAGTGCAGTCACACAAGTTTCAAGCTGCATTTTAAATACCAGCATTTTAAACAATCTGCAGACACCCATTTTTCAAGAGCAAATAATGTGAAAAGCAGGACCTATTTTGTTCTGCTTTATTGAAACCAGACATCCCCAAATCAAAGGTATTTAAAACATTTATTAGCGTTAATCATCGTAGGTTAAATAAAACACAAAAACTACGTTTTAGGGCAAAAATATTTTTAGGTATGATACAATTAATATGTAAAACAGAAATTAAAGTATTAACAGATGGCAGCATCCTATACATGAAGCAAGTGGGTCCAGCCCAATCAAAGCCCTTATATAAACAAAACAGAGGAAAAGTACTTAGCAAGTGATTTTAAACTGACAATTTATCACTGACTGTGGTTTAAATAATTAAGGGTAGGATACTAAAATACATCATCACTGTACTGAAAAGGTCTGATTATAGTCAGAGTGCTCTCATTATATCTAGTCATGCTTATCATCACATGCCATGAAGGATTAGAGAGAAGACAAGGGATGATAGATAACTTTTCTAGTTATTAATGTATACCCATGTTATATTGTAGCACTTCACATAGACCTGCTGTATCTTGAACACAAATAATTGGACATTTTTTTTTTCTTTTTTTTCTTTTTTTATTTTTTTTAGTGCAACTTCAATACTTCTGAGTCCCAGTTCTTGGATAATAATGGTGTTTTGTAGATTTCTCAGTCTGCAAGATCAACCTTTTCTATAATATGCCATTTTCATGCGTAAGAATGGCAAGTCAACAATTGTACCTACATGTATCTCCATCTTGCTAACCTTCAGCCTACTGCTTTTACTTCCTAAAGAAGAAATGATCTTTAAAAAAATGTACTTACAGAATACAATGTGCAGTATATGAGAACCAGACATAGTGAAAACACTACATGTCAGCATAACAATATAAAACTGTACTTATATACACACACATATGCAGAGCATATATGAAAACTAGTTCCTTCATAATCTTTTTTTTTTTTTTTTTTAACTAGTTCATGACTAGCTGGAAAAGCAAGTCACCCACAAGTGGACGGTCACAGCCTTGAATCATGGTGCGAACAGACTCCACCAAGCATACTTGGCACTGCAGCTCGTGTTTCAGTCCTGCTGACAGCTCTCTTGGGAAAACCAGTCTTCAACAAGTCCAGCACCAGCTGGCCAGTGAAGAACTGCAGCACTATTATTATTATTGCTATTATTATTATTATTATTAGAGCGGATCAGCTACAGATATAAGTGCTCCTATACAGTAATTTAGCTTTCAACCAGCCATTAACTACTAAGGAATTACGGTTGCTGCTGAAACTTTTGACTCAGACTTTGGTTTTTTTTTCTGTCATTTTTCTGGCTGTTTAAGAATGGTGGTGGTACTTTCTGAACAATGAAGGCAACGGAAGAAAGCAGAAATCATGAATTTTACATTTGAAAATCACAATTTTTGAAACCAACTATTCCCCCGTTTGAAGAGGCAGGTTAAAGCTGCATTTCAGCTTTGACAAACAGCAGATAGACAACATCATCATTGAATGCTGGCCCTGTCTTCAAATAATATGCGAGCTACTGTACAGTACAGTTGCTTTATATTTTCACCTGTGACTTCAGAGTAGTCCACTGAAGCTTACCATAACCCAAATTTCAAGAACTTATTTGATAAAAATCCTTATTCATTTAAAACTTCCTTGACTAGAAGCAGAATAAAGAAATTTAGATTTGGCCCACCAAATGCAAAAATACCTTTGAGACTACTTTGCTAGCAATTGAATTCTAAAATTTGCCAGATATCCCTTGTAACAATTTGTAGTTCTACACTATTTAAAGATGTAACTTATAAACCTGCACTGATTCACAAACAGCTCAATGGCAGCTGTGTGAGCTGCTTGTTCAAGACAATATATACTTCACACAGACCAGCATTAACTGACAGTTCCAGCAGAAATTCAGACAATACCAGGTACTTGTAGAGCTGTCTTACAAAGGTTTCAGACATCTCAAGTAGGATTTAATGTGTTTTGAGATGTCACATTATAAAAAGAAAGATGCCATGCAGATTTATGAGAAGTTAACAGGTCAGTTATACATAACTATTATACGTAGAACTAAAATTCCTAACATCTTTTAAATCGTGGGCTAAATCTTAATCTTGTTTTCTTGGTAACAGGTCTATCCTTTGACTGGGTTTTACTTAGGAAGCACCAGATCTCTTGCAGTGTGTGGTCATACATCCCATCGACTACCTGAATCTGTGTTGTTGATCAATTTGATATTTCTTTAGCACTGCAGGCCTGGTTAACCTCCCCTGCCTTCCTGTAGTTGCCTGGGCTTCCTCAACAGCTCAAGGAAAGAGCCAAGCACCCTGAGCAGACATGCTTATACTGGGATGGGATGAGAGGGCCCCTAAAGGAGCCCGTATCCCTCCCCACCTGTCAACATCACTGAATTTTCAGGATTACCTGTAAAATACTTGCTGCAACTAAGCAGTGGCAAGGGTCTTATATCAACATAGGTAACAAAACTGAAAGTTTACCCTAAATATCCTTTCTCCTGGTAGCTCTTCTGTCTATGTGCGTTATCCAAGGACAAATTTTCAAGTACAAGTGCTTTCAAAGGAATCCAAAATACCTGAAATATGGAGTATACCTGAAAAAACAATGTAGTTTAGATTCTTAGATAAGATCTCAGGTGTGAACATCCCTTCTGATGTTAACTATTTTATTTCAGCCATCTGAAGAAAAGGAAATAATTCTGTTCAATATATTCAGCTCTGGTTCAAGCACTAATATTTAGTGCTATTTATCAAAGCAATCTCACAGCCTAGCAATAAAATGTTTTTATGCATAAACACAGAAGCACAGCTCTAGCCTGCCTGGTTATGATTTATAGCAGAAAGTTATTTTTCTCTTTTGATTACTTTTCATAAAGCCCCCAACAAACGTGCACTGAGGTTAATTTTCCCAGTAAGAGAACAAATTAATGTTGAGGAATGTGGGTGGGACTCTGGTTTTGAAGCCTGTATTCCTTACCCTAGTTCAGATTTCAATTTGAATTGATGAAGAAGAGAGAGACATAATTTATCATCTCAATCACACACATTCATAAAAGATGGAAGTGGGGAGCACATACAGTTTTACATTATTCCTAGTACATAGCCATCTACTGGATTTATTTTTCTATACTGTATTTTTTCAAGTGCATTAAGCTTCAAAGGTATCAAACAGTGTGTCTTCCAAACTGTATCCCCATGGTGGTGAAGAGACTATTCCACAAATGAACAGAATTGCATTTGTAAGGAAACATTCTATTCTGTTTTATTAGATTCCATCCTTTAAACCCAAATTATGTGGTGCTTTCTTAAACCATTTTTGTACAGAACTGTCATTCTTCAAACAGCCTCAGTGAGACTTCTTGGAGTGCTTAAGTGAGACAATGAAAGAGTCCTCCTGACTCACTGGGGCAGCGTGGTGCTCTTTTAGAAATAAAGAAGTGGAATCTTTTAGCAGAGAGAACTTCGGTCTGGGACACAGATTTGAAGGAAACATGGTAAGTAATGGAGGTTAAATTGGCGTTTGTGTTCTCTACAATTTCAGTTATTAATAAAGCCTATGCTCTGGAAAAGAAATCATTTCAGGCAAAGCGCAGTGACTGCAACTTCCATTCTTTCAGGAGCAGTGAGAACTGCACGGGGTCCAGCAGTCTCCTTCAAGACAATTCCTTCTTTCACATACACAGCACCTCATGCCACAGATTTTGACTTGCAGCCTGTAAAAATTGCACTCACTCATCATTTGGATCCATTTTTCTAGTTAGCAAATTCAGTCCAGTTCTTGGTCTGCTTTTAATGAAAGCAAATGATGAAGCTACAGATTTAAAAAAATATGGAAGCAGAGTCCAGCTAGCAAGACCGCAGAGAAACTGTAAGCCAAAACTCAGGTTTTATGTGTTTTTGCACCCTATTATTACACAGAAAACACTAAAGACATGCGAAGTCCACTTTGCAATGTAAGAAGAGAAGTTTTTGTAGCAAATCTAGAATTTATAATATAAAAGGTTCTTTTTATTAAAAAAAAAAATAGTCATTGGCTTAAACAGAGAATCAGAATTCTTAAGACACTGTAATTTTCAGAGGATTTTCCAAGTGGGTTTTGCAAAATTGCTTTGAAGTAAAGCTTTCCAATTCTGGTCCTTGCAATATTACTCACAGGAAGTATTGAAATTACTGCTTTCAAGATAAGGAGCCACACCACCAAGATCATGGAGTCCTTTCTCAGTGAAAAAGCAAATGGCGTTGTTTTTCAAGTAAATCTCCAAAGATCAAGTTGGGTCAGCAGCACCGCCTACCCGTCTGTGAAGTCTGCTTTCCAAGTTTGATTGCTCCATTGTTACCATTTTCATGAGGATCTAAGGGTGGAATTTGCCGACCTGAAATACATGAGGAAACACAGCGAATTCAATTTTCCCAATGGAGTAACAACACATGCAGATAATTGGATGATTTAGCTTCCATAAGAATTACATCTGTAAAGTTTCACCAGAAAAGAACCATCTTCTTTGCACCTTGAATCTTTTCCCTTTGCATTCTGCTTATGAAAGGTTTCCACATTTAAAAAAGACAAATGAAATATGGCTATCAAAGAAAATCCTAAGTACAGTGAAATTGTTACGCATGTATTTCAAAAAGTTATCCTACTTTGAAATTCACAACTAAGATGCAGAAAATTCTTGGCTTTCTCCTAATTCCACTTACACATGAATGGTTCTAGTTTAACGAGATCTTGACACTCCTAAATCTGCATATCATTTAGTCCTTGTACACTAGAGCTTTACAAAGAATTGTAATTAAACACATACAGCCTATACTTGGAAAAGAAAAACAAATCCATTCTTTTTATTGAATCCCTCTGTCCTTTGAGGGGTACCTATGTCTCTAGGGATGACAGCTTTTATTAATTAACAACACACCTCCCCAGGTCTCCTGACTTCTTACTAATCTTAAGAGGTGATTATTTTAAGCATCTGCAAGAAGTTCAGCCATCACAGAAGATCTAGAGATCTCCCCCAGGGCATAAAGCACTGATCCATGCCTCTACCCTGTGTCTCGTTAGTACTGCTGCATCTTTGGTCTAACTGGCTTACCTACTCATGGACAACATACCATAATATGCTCAATAATCAGAATTATAAGAGGAAAAACAAGATCTTCCCAAGCCCAATCTTGGTCTCTGTCTCTGGTCAGGCTTGGCTTTTCCATTATACCTACTGTGTCGTCTCTCTTTCAGTATCTCAGAGGTTACAGTCATGATAACTTACTTTCTCATTACCTTGTGGATTTGCTGGAATTTTTTTTTTTCTGAAGCTGAATCTACTTTCTGTGAATTACTCCTGTTTTTACCCTTACCTATGTTAAATAACAAGAGTCAAAATATTTAATTGTTGTTATGTGACATTTTGAGAACCTAAAGGTTCAGTGAACAGCTGATCATAACTCAGGTGGATCTTAAAGAGTTCAAATTTACCCATCTTTTGCTGTATTTATTCACAGCTCTCTCTTTCCAAACGTTCCATGAATTATTTATATATGTTGAAGCCTGAGTTCTGCAAATTACCTGAGGATGGTGGCAATGAATTAAAACCGTCCAGGTAAAATCCAATCCCAATGAAATCAAACAGCAATATTTCATTGGTCAAACTTGTCCCTAGATTACCTTTGGTCAAATCCATCAAAATTTCATCTACCTTGTTCAATCATTTCTGAACAGCAAAAGTGAGACTTTTGACACATACAATCTTGCGTGTTTCTACAACTGAATGAGAGGACAAAAATTCATCATATTACAAAGGGAAAAATACTGTATCTGGTCCAACATAATAAGAAACAAGCATCTTGAGGGCTTAAGCATGTATAAGCACTGTCATTACAACTCTGCACTCTACTTTAGGTCAATAAAATATCAGCTTTACACCCTGCATACAAAGAGGAAATCTAGCCATAATCTAAGTGCCCTTCCAAAGTGAAATAAAAAGCAGAATAGATGGTCAGGGATGTTACAAGTGTCAGTTTTATCAGCTTTGTTTGAAGACTGTCTCCACTAATTCCTAAAACCTCTAGAGAATATGAAGAACATACTATCTGTAAGAGGATTTCGAAGAAGGTAATGTTGTCATTTTAGAGGCAGACCTACCATTTCCAGGTAAAATAAAAACCTGCCTGTTTATGTCGGAGCACAACGTAGCTAAAAACAGTTGGAATCTATGGACACGGTTTCCATAAGATACCATTAAGCAAATAATCCCTAAACATTTGCTTCTTCTAACAGTAAGTTGAGAAGCAGAGAGTTCTTACAGGCAAACTAGCTTAACTTTTAATTTAGAAGTCCACATCAAATGCTTATTACCTCTATCTGTTTCTCATTCAGTATTTCATAGTTCCTATAAGTTTAAAATCTTTTGTATAGCACTTGGATGGTATGCAAACAAGCCAGCAAGCTTATCTTTGGAGCAAAAACATTGTAAGCTTCAAGGTCGGCAAACACTGTGGCCAGTTCAAGGCAGGACACTATACACGTAGTTAAGAATCACCGTGGTTTGTTTCATTTCTCAAAATGATTTTTTAAAAAAGTAGATAACAGATACAAAGAATAAAGAGAAAAATCTCTAGGCATAATATTTGCTGATTAATTATTCTGGGATATGATCTTTAGTACTGTTTGTCATTAACTACTCATGTTTTCTGTTGTTTGGATATCCCCCCTTGAATTCAACACAAAGAAATAAAGTTTTAAACAGCTTAAAAGTTTACAGGTGTGAGGAGTTTTTTTTAGTAGGTGAGTTTGCTCTCACTCATTATTTCTCTTATTACAAGACTTTTTAAGCCTACCAGTTAAATCATTTTAATTTTAGTAACAAAACTTATCCCTGCTCAAGGAACTTTTACCATCCAATGAGGAGCTGACAGAAGTAACTCTGCTGGAGCACGAAACTCGGGCTAATAACTATCTGGGAACTGGCTCCACAGCAAACGATAGGGTGATTCTTCACTGAGGGTCATGGGAAATGGTATTAATTTTAGAAAGCGTGTTTTCATTACAGAGCGATGGATCTAGGTAATGGGAAAATAACCAGCCAGGAATCTGTGTGGCTGATTGTCTCCCCCTGGGCCTCCTTAACAGCCAGCCTCACAACCGCACTGTAACAGGGAAAGGTTTAAGTTGCAAAAGAACACGAAGGATTAGCAGAGAAACACTGAGCCTTCATCTGCATTTGGTGCTTCTGAAACAGCTCAACTGCTACTGCTACCTAAAAGGATTGTCATCATCTCATGTTGTAACTGAGCTATTGATAAACATAGCGTTAATGCTGCTGACACCAACACAGTCCAGCCGGCACTGAGTCAAGATCAATAGAGGTTATAAACTGAATTAATTTAAATATATATATATATATATATATATATATACTAATTTAAAAGTATTTTTCACTGGCTAGTGAAAAATAGTTTCACTAGTTTAACAAACTAGACTATAAAGAGAATATCTTTTCTACCTCTTACAGAGCAGGATACAGCCAGCCAGCTTACCATTTGACAAAAAGAATACCAAGCACATGCTATAGGATTCCAGATGAAATAGCTGATCAGAGAAAAATAGATGTGCACATGTTTATCTAAGGACTGGTAAAAGGGGAAACTTGCAGATTTATTATTAAATCATTCTGCTAGATGCAATATAAAGCTCCATATGGTTCCCATCACTGACACTTACATGGAGTCAAGTCTATTGACTGTGATTTAAAATTAGATTTTGCACCTGCATTAATTATGTAATTACATATTTTGATTTAATTTCACTAATGTTTAGAGTATGTTTCATAGATTATTATATGTGATGAAATTGTTTGTAAACATTCACCTCTATGCAGAGGCCTTGGGGTCCTCCATGATCTCATTCCAATAAGCACATAATCATGTATAAAATAATAAGCATCACAACAGACTGCTCAAGGTAGGATTACAGAAATATCAAGGTTCTGAAGAGAACTTTCCAGGTAAACAGGTGGGAAGCACTAAATCAGCTAGCTGTATCTCCCCCTTTCTGGCAAGTTGGCAAGTCTGAGTTGGGTTGAGGCAGTTTGGAATGAAGGTCAGGGTCTTCTCCAACGCCCAGCTGAGTTCCAACTCCTGCTTTTGGATCTGAGATTTGTAAAGCAAAGAGATTAATTGGCACTCTGGGAACTGTGGTTCTGAGAATGCCAGAGGCAAAGAGATTGAGAAAGGGAGGGAGGGACAAGAGGTAAACAAAATAAGAAGGGAGAAAAAAAAAAGAAAACTGGAGCAGGAAGCAAGAGAGGCAATAGGGACTGGATGACAGCTCTGTGAGAAGATCTTGAAGAAAGGCAGACGGGGATTGCTTTGCTGCAGCTGCAAGCATGACACATCATCACAGTAATAAAATCTGCTCTCTTTGTTCCTTTTTGAATGTGATGCTCCAGTTGTAAGCGCTGAACAGATAGTCAATTAGTGTGTGTAGGAGAAAGGAAAATGGATGTGAAGTGATCAACCTTAGCTGGCACATCCAAGTGATGAAATTCAAGCCCAAAAGAAGCAGTCCTATTATCTAACAAAACTAAGTTCCGCTAAGGGTAAGAGGCAATGCATCGTGGTGCTGCACTGTGGCTTTGTGCATTTCTCCTACCTGTTCTCTTTCTGAAAATGGTGTACAACGTTTTGGGGGGCAGGAGGAAAGGGAGATTTTTGTTAGAATGGGATGTGAAATCCATCTTGCTTGGCTCCAGAGCAGCAGCCTAGTAGCTGCCACAGCTTTCTGACAATGTGCTTGCTGTGGCTCACCTGAGAAAAACTGGGCTGCCTCAAGTACAATGGTTAGACAATGGCCACAATCTCCTCCTAGAACTGCTAGCTGTATCACAGCAAGGTGAACCCCTGTGAAGTACTGCTTTCTATAAAGCATATTAGCAAAGCCAGCCATCCGTGAATGCACGGCAGAATGCAGCAGGCACATCTTACCCAACAGTTTTGGCATTTGTATACGTGACCTTTTGTGCACTTGTGGGACTTAGGGCAGTCACACTTCTCATCTCCCCAGATCCTTTCATCCTTTGAAACCAGTTTCAATGGTATGTTGGAGTTTCCCCATGTCTCTTATGTTGGTTATAAAGTTTGGCCCAGTAGTCTGCCTCTATTTTCCTTTCTCCCCCATACTTGCAGCGAAGCAAAAATTTTCCAATTTATGGAGCTGATAGCTGTTTACTTCACGCAGTAAATTTTCATGCAAGGCAGCACACATTTACAATAAAGGACATTGCATAATTAAACATAGTTAGGTTGCAATTATTTTAATACTTCTAATAGCATATCTAATAGCATCTCCAACCAAGATCGTGGTGTTATTTTTAAAGCAAAAAGACAGAGTTGTGACATTCAAGTTCTTGCTAGGGCAAGTAGCAATACTGTTCATGTAATCAAAATCACCAGCAAAAAGAAAAAGACTTAAGTCTTAAAGGCATCAAAGTAAATAACAGAATGCCTAATGCCTTTAATTAATAAGAGCTCCAATCTTGAGTTGAGGTCCTGCTGTAATTAATTTGGGTCTGTTTTGGTTTACTGACTTGGTTTTGTTGAAAAGCTCACCTATACGTTTGGAGAGAATTCCAGCACGTTACAAATTTAACTCTAAGAGTAGTCCAAAAGCCAGCAAATTTTGCCTCACTAATCAAAATTTTGAAAGCAAGAGGAGAAATAATCCTATATCACAGGGTCCATAAAATGTAAAGAATATAATCTCAAACATTTATAAGTTAGAGTGATTTTCTTCCATCTTTTACAGCATTGTGAATGCCCCTCACAAAAATTCAGTTATAAGCTTGAGCTATAGCAAATCACTTGCCAAAAGTGGCATGTGAATTGCACTGTAGCATAAAAGTACTTGATTTGCTTAAAATGTCTTTCATAGACCTCTCTACAGTGGTTCACAGATCTCTGTATATCAGCAGATTACAGGATGAAAACCACACGTAGCTCAGAAATTGCCCACCTACAACTCCATTAATATAAGTAAGGCCATTTTATACACTCCTCTGCAGTTTGTCGAGTATACAAGTGGTTAAATTGTAAGCTCTAGAGGATCTTTTTTGTTGTTGTTTTAAAATCTCCCAATATTTCTAGGAAACAAGTATTTGGGTTACATTAAATAGTCAATATAGGAGCTGCTGGCAAGGCATCAGAAAATCAATAGCTTCATATGTGTATAACTGAGCATTTACCACATGAAAGGTTGTATCCAGAGACAGAAATTCTGTTCTAATTAGCATGCCTACTCTAGGAAGAACTTTCTTCTATGGGTTGTTAAACATAAGCCCGTCTCATGCTCTTAGTACTAGCATCAGTAAGACCAAGTGTGATAACAGCTCTTTACAAGCCTTCTGCAGAGAAACCCTGATAATCCTATTTGTCATTTCACAGAAGATGCTGAAATGCTTCAACTTTGGTACCTTTGGTAGCACAGGCCCCTCTGTTTGCCAGACTTGAAGAAATAATGTACCTCCAGAGTTTATTTGTCGCTTAAGCACATGGCTATTTCCTATTTTATTTGGCTAGGTATTCTTCAGCAGCTTACTTGTCCCACTGCCTGTTTACCTTTGGACCTGCGGAGGCAGAGGGCTGTCAACCTGGGAGGTACATCTCAGCTCCGTCATTCGCAGAGGTGGCTTTTATGTAATCTTCTCTCTGGTATCTGGGGCAACTCCATGCTCGGATAACAGGCAGTAAACACACACACTGAAGACAAACAGCTGGGTGTGTACTAAATTTGAATAATGTAACTAAGGCTTGTTTTACTTGTTAAATGAGCGGGTGTTTGAAAATTACAAGGGTGTGATTGCTTGGGGAAGGAGTACACTTGGGGAAGCTCGTTTAGCCATTTAAAACCTGATGGGTAAGCTGCCTTCAGAGGCACAATCAGTGATCAGTGTACTGCAGTGTACCCATAAACAAGAAAGGACATACATACATGGTGTGACCCAACACATCCACAACTTTTACCACTATTTTTAAATACATTCCTGGCATTTTTGCCCTTGCTGAAGTCTATATAGGTGGCGAGTTCCCAGCATCTCGTAGGGCTGTGATCTTTCTAAGGCTGGGAATCAAAACTTAATTAGCGTTCACTTGCATAGACGCTTATCTTTTAAACAAAAACAAAAATCCCTAGCAAACATAAACAACACAACTACTAGAACACATGATATATATATATATGATTATATGATCTTTATATACAATCTTTTTATATATATATATATATATATATAAGTAATTTGAAACCCTTTTAATGCCAAAAACCTTTCAAGAAAGTCATCTGGAAAAATTTAATCCAAGCAGGGAATATGTGACTGTACTAATGACATTCTTTTCTTGTTTACAGAGAAATAAGCAGCCACGTGATGTTTCACAATCACAGCAAGCCTTCAGTCAGGCGCTGCTAAATGTAATCAGGCTAAGTTGACTGGCTTGCCATCTGAAATCACAGAAGCCAGGAGCTGCATCTGATTATGCAGCTCGGTGAAAACTCTCCAGCACAGAGGACACCAACTTTGCTGACTCTTTTGCTCAGTCTGCATCCCCAACTTGGCCTAAGTATACTGCCTGCAGAGTCCCTGTCCCACCAGATTTATCCCACTGTCAAAAATCAAAAGTTTTTGCAGATTCTAGTATTTCACATCTTGTATTCTCTTGGGAAGAATTAAGGATAACGTATTTGCTTTGAGGCTCTGTAACTAAGACATACCTCAAAGCAGTCAAATCCTCAAATCCTGAGACCTACCAGAAAAAAATCTTTTAAAAACAATGCTATATAATAACTTTATGGAGGTTACAGACAGATCACTTCATTTATAGTTTTGTCAAGATTTATCTGGTTGTTACCAAAACAACCCAGTTTCCCTTTTATGTTCCACCTTCTCTATCTCATTATGTGGAGTAATTTTTTCCCATTATACTATTTCACTCCATTCACAATATTGTCCCTGAAAAAGAGACAGCTGTTATCCACTTTAGAAAGCTGAAATGGTTATGTTCAAACATCCTTGGAAATATAAAGTGTAAGCAAGCAGAAAGTAACTTTTTAGACAAATTAAAGTGTAGTCTACCCTTTCTGTTTTCTGCATCTATTTTGGGAAGGTTTTTAATGGAGAAATTCTCCACACGTGTTGGAATCTCCTTGTAACTCCAGACTGCAAAACAGACAACACATTAAGAAAGCATACCTACGAGAGCCACAGTACATAATAGCTGCGGCCTCTGCTATGAGGCTGGGGAGCTGCACCATGCCCTTCTACAGAGCCACAGTGAGAAGAGCACAGTCTCTCGGGCAGCATGAAAGCAAACCCAAAGCAGCAGCAAGACTTACAGGACACCGCATGAATAAAACTGTCAACAGGGTTGAAGCCCCACAGAGAGGCTTCACTCACAGAAAAGGCAGAAATGCTGCCATGTAACTTGGTCCAAAGACAGGCTTTTTTTTGGAAGTTGCAGCCTGCTCACTGAAGCCCTAAATACAAAGACTGAAGCGGTGTAAGACATCAGAAAGCTATCCCCTTTGCTCAGTCATAATCATACTAATTCATTCTCCTGCTAGCTAAGCATTTTTCACTTGGTTTTCACTGTATTTCTGTGAACACATACTACCAAATCTCTCCTTTCTCTCCTCTGAGTACTTGATAAAGTCACGAGTACATCCACTGAGACCTAATATTTCTATATATAGAAATAATTGCCTGTGGTATTAAGTGCACTTGCCTGCTTATCTAGTTCATACTAAATTCAATTTGGCTGATTTTCCTCATCTAATATACCCATTATTAGGGGCAGTACATGCTGCCAGCTGCAGCACTGCCTATCAAAAAATGGAAACTAATTATCTAATTACGTGGCAAGGATGAGTTCCTCCGCTAGAACATTCACAACCATCAGAGACGGGCAAGGAAGTAAACTATCACAAGGAAGAACCGGTTCCTCCTGACAGCCATGTTACACATTCACCCTTGGACGAAAAGGACGTAACAGAAAGGTAGACGTATTCTAGGAAAAACAGTTCTCATTGACAATTTCAAATACAACCCATGCAAGTCAAACAATACTTGAACAGGCCTATCTTAGGCAAAACACAATAGATAATACAAGCTGATTATGAATGCTTGAAGGGAAATAAAATAAAGACCTTAGAGAAACAAAACTGAGGTTGAGCTGGACATGCTGTCTCCTAGGCCTCTGCACCCCGAAAAACAGGGTTCAGGGAGAGAAGGAACCACCAGTGATGGAAGAGGATCAAGTCATGGAGCTTTTAAGAAATCTCAACCCCTACGGGCCTCAGAGTGCAGAGAGAAAGAGAGCCAATGTCACTGCAAAGCTGATCTTTATGATCTCTATCATATCTGAAATGGTTTGGGACATTGAGGGAGGCCCTCTATGACTGAAGAAATGTGAATGTTACATCTGTCTTCCAAAACGGCAAGAATAATAAGCCCAGGAACTACTGGCTGGTCAGCCTCACTCTGCTTCCTGGAAAAAAACATGGAACAAATCCTCTCAGAAGCTGCTTTCGAACACATGTAGGTAAAGAAGGTGAACAGGACCAGTCAGCATGGGCTTAACAAGGGTAAATCATACCTGACCAGCCCTATTGCCCTTAATGATAATATTGCTGGATCTGCAATGAGGGGAGAGAACTGGATGTCATCTTACCTTGATTTCAGTAAGGTTTTCAACATTTTCTCCTACAGCATCCTGATATACACAAGTCAGGCCTTTGTAGTCTAGATAGGTAGGCTATTAGCTATGTGAAAATTTGGCTGGATCATCAGACTTAAAGGCCACTGGTTAATGTATCTACCTGTAAGCCAGCTACAAGTCGAGAACTTCAGGTACCTTGCTTAACATCTTTTACTGGTGACCTGAAGGAGAAAAAATATGCACCTACTCTGAGCCTGCAGACGATGTCAAGTTCAAAGGTGCAGTCAATACACTTGAGGGCAGGGCTGCTGTTGAGAGGGCATTAGGCTAGAAGGAGGAGTGAGACAACAGGAGCATTATGTGCTTCAGAAAGGACAAATGCCAAGTCCTTCATGGGGAAAGGAAGAGCCCCTGGCTACAAGACTGGCTGGGGACTGGCAGCCCAGGGAGAAGCTCTACCCTAAAGGACCTGTGGGCAGCAGGCTCCCTGGCAGCAAAGGTGGCCAACAGCACCCTGAGTCCTACACCTAAGCCAGTAGATCAAGTGAAGTGTTTAGCTCACTCTAGATAGTGTAACGCCTGCTGAGTAACGCAGCCAGTTTGGGGCACCACAACATAAGAAAAATGTTGGCAAACTGGTGTGGCAGAGGCCAAGAATTGAACCAGGGGAGGTTCTGAGTTGATATGGGGTGTGGTGGAGGGAGAGGGCCATGCCACGGTGAGGACTATTTAAGTACTGGATTTGGCTGCCCAGAGAGGTCGTGGGACATCTACGCTTGGGCCCAGCTGGAAAAAAGCCTGAGCAACCTGGTCTGAATTCACTAGCAAGTCTGTTTTGAGCAAGAAGTTGGACTGAAGGTCTCCTGAGGTTCCTTTCAGCCCACAAGGTTCTGCAATTCCCCCCACTCTCAGCCAGACACCCAGACTGGAATTCATAAGACACAAACTGAACCAGACATTTTTTCTGATCCTTGAGAGGAATGTCAGCCCCATCTTGTTTGAAAGACTTGGAGGGAACCATTTTTTTAATTTTATTTTTTTTAATGGATTCCACTGGAATGACTATTTTCTACTTGTTGTAGCCCTCCAGGCACATTTACCAACATTTATGCTTTTATCAACATGATGATAAGATCAACAGTATTTCCTCTACAGCAGACTTGGTCTGAAACAGAAGATATGACCCAGTTTGGGATTTAGACACAGATTTAGAAGGAAGAGGCCTACCCTGTATCTACTATGTTTTGCTCTAGCACATTAAAAGTCACTCTTAGATTACATTTGCATAAAAAGCAGCCACACTACTGGCCTAATGAATTTCTTGATGTCCTTGGGAAAGAAGTTTTTAGACCCAAAACAGACAAAAATTTCCAGAAGCCCTCTAAACAATCACCATTTAAAATAAATAAATAAAATCTTGTTTATAAACTAATTTACTTACTTATTCCTTGAAAGAGTTCTTCAATGTTAACAGCATTCTTTGCACTGGTTTCAACAACAATTGCACCTATAGATTCTGCATATTCTTTGGCATCCTTGATAGGAACCTCCCTATAAGAAAATTAACAAAAGAAAGCAGTTTTTCAAAAAATAATTTAATTTTTAAAAAATAGCTTATTTGTTGTAATTGCTCAAATCTTTATCTCAGAATGATTAATATGTGTTGATAAACCATGTGATACTTGCTTCCAACCTGGCCCACATGGATTCAGCAAAATAACTCAAGACAGACAGATCCAAGATCCAAAAGACCACTGTGGACTTGACAAAATAATTTGCATCAAAAGGCCCTGGATTTTGCTTATTTGGTTTTTGAATACATGGTGTAGTAAAATTTGGAAGTTAACCAGATCCAGAACTTACATGTTTATTCAAATTAACCCTTTTGATCATGTACTTGATTTCCTTCAGGAAGAACTCCTTCCAGTGAGTTCTTAAAAACAAGATTATCACAACAGTACTGTGGGTTAAAGTGCCCCAGATATCTCCAGGCACAGCTATTGCCCATCATCCTCCAAAATAGCTTAATTTTCATGTTCTTTTTTCTTCTTTTTCAAACACATAAAATTACACGATTGTGATACACATTTCAGGTAGGCATAAATGCCTGCCTACCTGAACATTTCCTGAGAGAAACACACTTAAAAACAACGTTGCAGCTAAATATTGTCAGTTCACTACAACTACATACATGAAATAAATCTGAAGCTTCCTGCAGTGCAACACTGAAACATTCAACACAGCCTAATCAGAAAAGCATTAGTATGCTCTTCGTCCCTGCAAAAGAAGTCATCTTTTCCTTTTGTCATTTAGTCACACTCAAAATATCTATATTTTGCCAATGACTTATTTACAGATTTCTTGACCTGCTGATGAATCCATGCCTTGAAAGAGGGAAATTTAAATGACAACCCCATTTATTTGTCTTTTAAATGTGACCTTAATAAGAAAAGCATTAAAACAACAGCAAAAGACCTACAGCTCTGCTGATGCAGGCAGCAGCAGTACTGTCCTTACCAAGTATTCAGACAACATAGGGTATGACTACTGTAGAAGAAAATAATAAGAGCATCATATGTCTAAGTGTTTGCAATGTGCAGGAAAGTAAGGCAGGCTCTGAAAAGAAATACGAAAGGCATTGGCAGGAACAATCTGAGAGTACCAGATTTGCTGGGGGAATAAAACCAACCTGTGGCATGTCACCAAAGTGACACCCTCCTAAAATCACATGTCCTAATTTCGAAGCCAGGGCTTCATGTGTGAAAAGTTGGTAAAAGTTTACAACATGCAAAATAACTGCTTCAGACACAAACCAAGCCCCGTGCTGATGTATCTGCGTGAGCCAGGTGGCTAAGCTGATCCTGGCTGTGCCTGCCATTATCTGTAACCACTCTTCTTCCTGACTTTTGAGCAACATCTCAGAAACAGAAACTGAATGGTAACATGTGAACACACACTGAAATACCAGGCCACCAGTACTACTTCTGTTTCCAGTTGTTCAGTATTTCAACCGCTGTATTTTGTGTGGCTTTACTGTTGCGTGTTGCACAGAGTTTGCTTCAACCCCTTCACCTCACAGCTGTGACGTACTAATCCAGAGACTCCTAGTACAATTTATTCCTATTACCACCGCCTTGGACTTTAACAGAAGTGGGAGCACAACAGTGTAATTTCCCAGTTAGTTTATGGAGGTATATTATTTTAAATAATTCAGGTCTGCTGCTCATGGGAAAGATCTAGAGAGGCAGAATAATTGCCTGATTTATTACATATAGTTTCCAAAAAATTAGACCACAATTACAGTATCTAGAGCTTGCTTCCACTACTTGCTTCTTTTTATTACATGCCTTTCTATTGCAGAAGGCACAGTGAAAGCAGCATTCCCCTTGCTAATTGTGAAATGGCACCTTGGCCTTTATCATGAAAGGTATTGCCATCTATGGATGGCCACGGAGATACAAAAAAAGAAAGAAAGAAAGGAAAAAGGAACTTAACTACATAACATAATATTCAAACCACAGTAAGGCAGACATTTCAGAGCATAGGGTTATGTAATGCAGGCTTGCTGTAATTTAGATAAGAAAGCAAACTTCAGCATTCCAGGAAAAGATAAAACAGCAGCAGCATGTGACAATATCCCAATGAAGCACCACAAAACTCCTGAGCCCTCTCTGATGACATTTCTAAAGGAAGTTTAAAAACTTCCACAGCACATGGGCAGTAAGCATCTCCCTCCAGTGCTGCAGGAACTGAAAACGCCACTTGATTTATGCATAGCCTGAATGTCAACAAGGCTAAGATTCTACCTTGTCCAAAAGAAAAAGCACAAATGATCAAACTCCAGGCCAATAAATGAATAAACTTTAAGATGGGTGAAGAACGCAAGAGCCATCATCATAGTGTTGAGAAAGTTGAGAAAGTTCCAGGCCTACAGGGAAAGTTAGAAGAATACCAGTTTTGAAATTCATTGATTATTTCATTTTATGCTTTCCAAAGCATTCTGTTGATTCAATCCCTATTGAGATTTTCTTAATAGTTACTGAAATAAATATTCCCGATGAATAGGGGAAAGATCTGAGCAGGAAATTCTGCCAAATTCTCTAACCAAGGATCTGGCACTTTCCAGTGAACATGATATGTTAAGAAGGTGCACCGTATTTTCAGAGAAGTAAGCACTACTCAGTTGCTGTTATGACTATTACTTCTTTATTGCTTGTATTTATATATAAATATACAATATTTACAACTTTTTCATGTTCGTATCTCAGCTTCTGCCTTTGAAACTCCTTTTTAATGACCTGTTGGAAGGACAGGACACATATCAGAAGGAAAAGGCTATTACTTAAAAATATGCCAAACATTCAGCAGTACTTTAGTTAACAGTATTATAAAAACATGGGGATTTATACTAAATAAAACAGCCTGTCTAGCAGTAGAAAATCCTTCAAAGCGAAGCAGAAATTTACTTCTACAAAGCACTAAGGACTGCTGATAGCCTATTAAAAACACTGTGAAAAGCTGCATGACTACCTTGTGTCCCAAATCCATCTGGCAAATCAAGCACAATTTTTAGATGCTAAATGAGGAGGGCAACATGGCCAATGATTATGAGAAATAGTGCCAGCCTTTTGCCAGAGGAAAAGAATCAGTTCCTGCTTCTTCCATTCATACCTCTTCATATTGCCTCCTACTCTCACAGCGATGGCAGAATGAAATCACCTGGGACCAGGTCAGCCAGTCCTCTTTTGCTTCCATTCATGTAGGTCTTTAAAGCAGCTGTCTCACTAATTCCCAACAAAACATCTGCCAAAAGTTCTACAAAACCAATCAGAGATGCCAAAAATACATACAAACAGCAGCTTGCTTTTGTGTGCTCACATCATCTTATTTTTAAATTCTCTGTGCCCAAACGCATATGCATTTCTACTCATTGGAGACAGTGTGATAAATTGGTGACACATTTCACCGACAATCATTTTTACTGAAGTCACTTTTAAGACATAAAGCAGACAGAGAATACATACAGATGCATGTTTTGCAGAAGCAATCAGATTTCTGGAAAAACTGTGAAAATAAAGTGTATGATACAGTCTGCTCTCTATTTGTCCACCAAAAATCTCTTTAAATGGACATCACTGGATGACTTTAGAAAGAGAAAAGGCTGGGGAGATGCAGAAAGAATAATGGAAGAGGAAAAAAAAATTCTTAAAACTTTTCATAATGGGGGGGGGGAGGTGGGCAGGGAATCAACAAAATGAATAAGAGACATTAGTTCATTGACGACACTGAGCACCATGCAAACACCAGGACATTTTGTGCATGGAAGAGCTGCACTGGCCAAACAGGAACAAGAAATGGATGATCAGCAATCAGGAAACAATAGGTAGCATCTGTGAAAAACATGGCAGGAAAAGCGCAGTCACCAAGGAACCATGGTATTCTCACAACACTTCTATGGTGCAAGCTTTTCTTCATGTCCCCCCATTGACGTGTCTCCGGTAGAACACATTTGAAAGCTTGCAGCCACAGCAAATGCTACCAGAAGGGAGGGGGAAGAGAGGCTATAGAATCATTTGCAGTTAGTGCCATTTTTGACAGTCTCCAAATTTATTATCCTTGATCTAATCGGGCAAATATATTGCTCAGAACATTTCAGCAATAAATTTAAAGTGACTCTCAGGGCAACTAAAAGTTCAAATTCCTGCCAGGTGATTTTTGCTTTTATTTTTTATGCACATCCTTTTCTCTTATCTCTACTTCACTTTTGGAAACCTTTAGTTTCATAGTACAGGACTGAGCTTCACCACACTGACAAAAATACAACTTCATCATGTAGGAGATGCCAACATATTGTGTCCCCCATTCTTAGAAAAACAAGAGTCTCCAGTGTCAGGGCTTGTTCATGTTTTACAGAAAGCTGTGACTCAGTTTTGCGTTGGTTCAGGACTGACTGAGGAGCGAGAAAAAAAAAATTTACACAGACTCAACCCTTATATATTCCTTGATTCAGTAAACACTGCATCACTTACTTCAAATTACACATGGGCTTCAGAGGTCTGGTGACCCTGTGCCAAAACAATGACTATGAAACAGCAGGGGGATATATCTGAACAACCGTGACAGTTTTTGAAGTCCTTAAAAGGACCATCAAATATAGACATGGAGTCTGTGCTCATAGCTGAAGCAAGAAATAACAGTCATGGACTGACACAAAGGTTTCACTGTTGTGCAACAGAATGTGCTTCCATTCCCAGAAAGGATAAATGCAAACCCAAAATACAGCTAGCAAGCAGAAGAGTAAATCTAGATTCCCTCTTATCCCAACCAACAATCTCAGCAGATTCTACCTTCCCCTTGCTTTCCCAGGAGGTTCTTGCTCCACAAAGGCAACAAGTCTTACCTGACGTCATGCTCAAAGAAAAATACACACACACAACCCCCCCCCACACTTTCTACATCCCCTATGAGACAGTTTCAGTTGTTGCAAAGCATAAAGCACAAGTTCTCAAAGCTACTCTTTGAATAAAGTTACTCTACCTCAGGCCCATCCTTCTAGCTTTACACTGCTGGTTTTGCTTATACCGTAATACATTCTACATTTTTAACATGAACGGAAGACAAAAGCAAAGCAAATTGGTTACTTGAAAGAAGAAACCGCAATCAAAGTCACTGCAATCAAAGCAACAAGAAAAATGGATGCATTACCTGATATCAGAAAGATCACATTTGTTTCCAGCGATGGCCATTACAATGTTTTCAGGACCATGTTCTTTTAGTTCTTTCACCCATTTCTTCAAAGTATGAAATGAATCCTAAATCAGAGAAATGATAAATAAGCTAAAAGCCCAGTTGCCATTGATGTGTATATTTGCTTTTTTTGTATTTTTCAAGTCAGAGGAACACAGCTTTGACAGTATTAATGTAATAATTTCATAGACCTCAAGTCCAAAAGAAGATTGATGGACCTATGCAATCTGCTTTCCAGACTACATCATAAGACTGCCCCAAATTTTGAACTTGTTCACTATTTTTAAATTTCTTTATTTTCAAGCAGCACTGAACATTTCTTTTAAATATTCACGGATGAAGAAACTGCCACAGCTCTTCTTTTAAGTTGATTTAGCAGCTGATGTCCTTCATTTTCCATGTGAGCTTCATTTGTCTCATTTCAATAGCATTTTAATAGCATTAAAATCACTTTTTTTTTTGTTTCTAGAAAAAAAATAATTTTACTACATTCATTTTAATATCTCTGAAGGGGGAGCACTGCCAGTTACTTGGGAAAAAAACACCCATTCTACGCTTATGGTCAACTCTGTGAGTATTAGGCATCAAAAAGTGAAATACACATTCACCTTCCTCTCCTATTTTCCCCTCTATTTTGTGAGTTGTTCCACATAAGTTAGGAAAAAGGATGGCAAAACCAGGTTCTATTCTTATAAGAATCGATCTTGCATTGCAAGATCAAATATCAGACATTTAAATTACAAATAGTCATCAGTCCAGTATAATTCACTCATTCCCATCTTTTCTTGGCAACTTAGCAAAGGAGAATAGTACCACTGTGCTATAGTGGCCACCATCCATTGCCACAGATCATTGCACTAATGCACTGGAGAACAGACTCTGTCAACCTAGCAATAAATAATTCAATTTGCAAGACAGGAATAAAATGCAAGTGAACTGTTATGTCCATCCATCCATTAACGTCTCCCCTAACTTGGCTTTATCAGTAGGGGGCTTCTTTCAAAAACAGGGAAAAGGAATTCAGCTGGAGCCTCCAAGCCTCCTCTGGCTGAGAAATGAGGAAGAGCAGTTTAGCATCTGAAAATACAATTGTCATTCCACATTAATAATGTTGAGCCAAAGGTCAGAGACTTATTTCATTACTGGTTTCAAAGTTAAGCAGCTATGGAAGACTTCAGTCCCTCAATGCGAACACGAGATTATATGCTTACTTTAAAATATTTGGTTTTAAATCAGTAACATGTAAATGACAACTTTGTCCAGTTGACAAAGCAGATAGCTGTTTTTTTTTTTTTTTGCAGTAAAATTCAATTCCACCAGCTTTCGGTGGCCCTGCTGAGCAGGAGGGATTGGACCAGGTGACCTTCAGAGGTCCTACAAACCCTCTGTGATTCTGTGACTACAGGTGGTAACGGAAGGGGGGGTGTTGCAGGATCTCATCCTGTCTGCCCAGCCAAGGGAAATCCAAAGGAATTCCCCAGAATGCAGCCTCCAACCTTTTGCCTGGACAAAGTTTAAACAGTACAGAAGAATTTTACATTCAGTTTTTTAAGACATTTGGACACCTCAAACCAAACCTACACAAACTACAGAAGCCTATAAGCTCCTCTGACATCATAACTACTTTTGAAGATGCATATTTTACGTCAAACCTGGGCACAAGAAGAGTACTCACCATAGGCAAAAAGTGTGCAGAGAGCCTTACCTGCTTGGTGATATCGTAAACTATCACAGCTGCTGCTGAACCTCTGTAGTACATCGGAGCCAAGGAATGAAACTGTTAAAACACAATGCCACACCAATAAATAAATAAATTACGAATAAAACATCATTTATCCCCTAGAGACCAGGCCTCGGTGGTGGTTGTGGGTATCCAAATTTCCTTAAATCCCCATGAAACAACAAAAATGAGTCTTCCCCTTTTTCTCCTGCTGCTCTTCATCCTGCTGGACTTAGGTGATCAGTACTATGGGCTCTATGCAGCTTTTGCATTACAGTGCAAGGACTCTGAGGAGTTTTGACACGAAAATCCCTGACATTTGGAAGCCTCACCTGACGACACATATACCCCTTACACTGGCAAGCACCAAGGTTTTGCTCTGTAGTTTTAACAGACTGAATGCAGCTTGGGGTTGACGTTTGTAATAACACTGCAAATCTCTCAAAATTAACTTGTCAGAAAACTATAAACACCTGTCATGTTTAGTTATCCTATACTGTAACTGTTTGAAAAACACGGGTTCTTGCCATTTAAGTTACTCTTCAGCTTGTTTCAAGTCAAACATCCTTAAAAAAAATAAAAGCTATAAGCATATTCAATATAACAACAGCTTGCCAATGAACAGCACAGTTTTCACAATTTACCATGACTAAGCACCTGATTTAGAATTGCATCTTCTAATTACACAGAGAGAGGAAGTCAAGAAGCCTTTTTGCTGATTCACCTAAAGCTATTCTTAAGCAAACCCAAAATAATCTGTCTTGGAAAATACACTTAGCCTCACTGTACTCCTGGAGCCATTTTGCAGATTTTCACACGTAAAGAAAGGCACCTGTAAAAGCTTTGTACAAAGCTGAGCTAGTAAGTGAAGATGGGTACTGAACCAACTGTGTTATTAGGACAGGGTATGAATTTCAATGCCTGGTGAAACCTTTGCACAGACCCATGTGTCACACCGCAAGCCTCTGCAGATTCATGGGACACATCTTTGCCTGGAAACTGTATGTCCAGGCAGAGCATTTACACCTAGGCAGCCCAGGAACATTTCATGCCGTTTCCTATGCAACACAAAAAGTGAGTTATTCATAAGAATGTGAGGCCATTTGCCAGTGTGTAAGCTGTTCATCCAGTTCAAGGTCGGTGGTTTCCCCTACCAACAGGGAGGATGCGCAGGCAGCAAGCGTGACAGATGGCCAAGGGCTGAAGTGCGCTGGAGAGGGATGCAGGTGGAACAGCTCATTAATAGGGGAAAGCAGCAGGAAGGGGGATGAGGAAAGGAGAGAGGAATCAGTCGAGAAGCCAGGTCTGAAGAAAAGGGATCAGCCAAGATCCTGAGGGACTCGGGTAGATGCGTGTCTGCTGGGCTTTTAGACTGCAGCTTTACTGCATGTTTAATGCAGTAAATGCTTTCCAGCATTTTTAGCCCTCCAGATCACGACAGAAATCTCCAGTGTGTTGTGTTAAAGTACCCTGAAAATCAGGGAGCTTAAGTGAGGAGGGCAGTCTGACCTTTTGCTGTGCATGCACACCCCTCCCAGTCTGTAAACTTCCAGAAGAAAATTACATATCCCCTACACATACTGATTTGGTTTTAATCTAGATGACAAGGTATTCATGAATTTACAAAAAGCTCTCAGATAACAGTAATCACACTTCACATGAGCCATGCAGTTAAAGCTCACATGCTTTGGATTCCTCCAGTACTGGCCCAGAAAGCACAGAAAGCTGTACCACTTCTTGGGAATGGCAGCCCTATTTCTTTTGAGCAGGTGATGAGAACGCTTTCTGTAATAACCCTTTCCCTGAACAGTAATTGCCAGTGTCAGCACCAGAAATCAAAAATCATGCTGGGAAACAGGCATCTTCCACTGCATCCTGGACAAGTAGGTTTTAATGAAACCAGGATGCAACCTACCAATTTGTTTGGTAGGATTAATTTTGAGCTGTGTTCCCAAACCAGCTTGTTGTGCACCTGGTAAACCCCAGGCTCAGCCAAAAGGAAGGAGTGGGAACGCGTGACGGAGAAAAATGAGGAAGGGCAGGACCACTAGATGCCAGACTGAGAGTGGTTCAGACCACGCTCAGGTAAGTGTATGCTTCCAAAATTACTTTGTGCACATCTCTCGGCAGGTACAGTCTAGTTCTGCAATCAGGTTTATCTTTTCCTTTTTTCCCCCCTCTATAATGAAAGCCATTGTCATGGTAAATCAGTGAAGGTAAAATACAAAAACATAGAAAACCCCTTTCAAAACATTTTGGAGATTAATTAATCGCTTCAACAGCATGTCGCATTCCATTAACAGCCACGCCAGACTAAGCCAGCTGACCCTTTCCTGGTGTCAGGAAACACAAAGTGGCACACAGAGGCGCAGCACGCAGGAGGAATGTGGTTCCTCTGCTGTTTATGACAAAGTAATCTTTTCAAATATTCCAGTTCCTTGCAAGCTTGCTAAGAGGGAGGACAAGACCACAGCAAGGGAGATTCAGAAAGGCAACTGCCTTTGAAAGGTACTGAGGTTCAGTATAGATGTTGTTAACACGTAAGTGTGACCTTCCTGCTCTGTAGGGCTGAAAATCTATTTACTTGCTCAGCTGGAGGGACAGTTATTTCCCCTTCCATTATTTTACTGTAATATCTTAGCTATAAGGCATTACAAGAAAACATTTCATTCATATTTGAGCAAGTAGCTGCAACTTTTTTTTATATCATGATAGATTTCATCCAGCACGTACTTTTAATGACCAGAATGGGATTATAGTGCATCTTAATGCAATTTCTTAAGGTCTGTAAGGAAAAAAATACCATGATTTTTTTTTTTTTTTTTTTTTTTAACAACAGAAAGTACACTAGTAATAACTACCATCAATTATCACAGTACAGAATACTTAACAAATAAAACCAAAATTATATCCCCTTTGTCATTTCTTTCATACAGTCCAATAACAAACATCATGATATACTAAGTCCCAGTCATAAGAAATCTCTGTTGTCCACAAGAAAACAGAAAAAACAATCTTTGCAGCACTGAATAAATCAATGGGCTTCAAAAAATTGTAATGCAAAATAACTTTGATCAACCAATAATAGATTGTCTTAACAAATGTTTTTTATCAACGTGGATTTTCACAGGTTACAAACAAACCAGTAGATATACACAAATAACTACATTTATTTAATGCCTTCCCCCTCCTTGTCTTTCTCTTTTTTTAATTCCACTGCCCAAAAGCAAAGCTGTCTTGAATATTTTTCTGGACTAATTACCTGGAAAAAAAGTGTCATGCAAAATTAAAGGGATATATAATGCTAATGTGCATATTTTTCACCTGCCAAGGACCAAATGTGGGACAGAAGCCCGAAACAAGTGTCACACAGAAAAGCAGCTCACCGAATTAAATCTCATGGGATTACCTTCTGTATTAGAAAAGTACAGTGTCTGTAACCTCGATTTTATAGCTCAGTATTTCTGTATCCAGAAATTCCCAAGAAGATTAGGAGAAACAAGAGCAGTTCAAGATTTGGCATGAGGACAGCTCTGCTTCTCAAGAAGGGCTACTTGAAGGCTGGGGTAGCCAGCCACAGCTCTCCCCCATGCATGTGCCCCGTGGACACCCTGATCCCCTTTCGCTGCCACCCCAAACTTAACAAGGAGTCAGCCCCTCAGTAACCTACAAGCAAGAGCAGCCAAACCGTGATAGAATCACAGAATCATTAAGGTTGAAAGAGACCTCCAAGATCATGTGGTCCAACCATCCCCCTACCACCAATGTCACCCACTAAACCATGTTCACGAGCACCATAACCAACCTTCCCTTGAACACCCCCAGGACAGTGACTCCACCACCTCCCTGGGCAACCTGTTCCAGAGCCTGACTGCTCTTTACTGAGAAGAAATGTCTCCTCATTTCCGACCTGAATCTCCCCTCCTGCAACTTGAGGCCATTCCCTCTAGTCCTAGCACTAGTTACCTGTGAGAATAGGCTCACCCCCAGCTCCCTACACTTCCCTTTCAGATATTTGTAGAGAGCAATGAGGTCTCTCTCCCCTGAGCCTCCTCTTCTCCAGACTAAACAACCCCAGTTCCCTCAGCCACAACTTGCCTTCCAGGCTCTTCACCAGCTCCGTAGCCCTTCTCTGGACATGCTCCAGGGCCTCGATGTCCTTCTTGTAGTGCGGGGCCCAAAGGTGAACACAACATTCGAGGTACAGCCTCACCAGATCAGAGTACAGGGGGACCTTGTACTCACCTTCCTGGCCCTGCTGGCCATGCTGTTCCTGATACAAGCCACGATCTACCAGCTCCCACTGTTGTAAATAACCACATCGCTTAACATCTTTCAAAAGCTGCCCAAGGTCCAGCCTAAAGTCAATCACTTTTTTTCCCACACTGCTCCTACGAGGATGATATTATTTTGGCAATTAGTAAAATTCTGAAATTCCAGCTTGAATGACTAAAATTCAAGCATCAACACTTGCCTTTAGCTGAACGATCGATGCAGAGCAGTCTTTTAGCTTTTGCTTTGCCAGTCTGGCAAACCAGGCTCTTTTGGTTGGAAGATAGGATAAGTGCAAGAAGGCAGGATCTAACAGCCTGCCACCTGGTGTCCCTTCTGGGCACTGAGAACACCCCGTCTGCGTAATCAGTAAGCCATCATGAGCCGCTCATCCCATATGGAAATCCAGAAGTCCTGTACCTCTCATGCAGCAACCACAAAAACCATGATGTTTTGTGCAGAGCACCAAGGTGGCACCCAGGGAATACCGACCCATGTCCACCACTGTTCTGCTTTTGTAGGATTTGATAGCAACTTGTAAGGCTGAGGTCTCCACCCTGTCCAATGCAAAAGCTTCAGGGGCATACCTTTCATTTCAACAGCTACATCCAGGCTGAAAGGGCCATTCAAAATATAAACAAGGAACATATTTTACCATACCAAAGAACAAAACTAATGACTCATGTAGCTTCATGCAGCCTTGTTGACTCTTTTACTTTAGAGTCACGCGAATATTTAAAAACTGTCTTCAGAGCACACTCCTCTACCAATGTATTCCCTTTGCGCTTGTGGCTTACCATTGCTACCTCTAAGGAAGAAGTTGTGAGGCCACATGTGACTTATGAAATGTCCTTTCCCATTTTTCTCTCTGAATCTGACTAAAGACAGCACAACCCTCGCAGCTGTACACCCCCGTGCCACTGAGGACAAATCCACTCTTAAGTGGTGCAAATGCAAGTTCAGCATAACCCAGAGCTGCTCTAGTTGATTCCAGGAGCATTTGGGGATTTTGCAACCCCAGATCTGGCCATCTCACTGAAGTCAACAGAAACTTCACCCTTGCAAAGGGCAGTAAAATGGAAGCAACCAGCTATTAAGGAATTCACCATTTATTTAGAAGCTCTGCAACTTTTCTGTGAACGTTCTTTTGCTTTCTATTTCCTGTGTATCCCGTCACAGAGGATGCATCCTTGGTCTAGGTAACACCTTTTACATGTCCTCTGTACTAACCGCACAGAATGGGAAAGAAGAAAATCCCACAAAGCAGCCATATCAGAATAATTAGAAGAAAAAAAACTAATTCAAGGGAGCACAAAATAAATCACACCCAAGTTGTGGTAGTGAAAGACTCTTAACCACGTCTTGTGTAATGTTAGTTTAGAAAGCAAAAGAGAGGCCAAATTAATATAAAGACAAGAACTGCCACTCCTGCCTATTTATAAAGAGGCTAACAAATCCTGCTGAAGACAGCTTGGGTTCATTCAGTCTGCCAGGCACACCAGGGAACACTAATTCATGTCTGCAGCTCTTTGCACCATCCTGCAGTGCTACACCCCAGCACTGGCTCTCTGCCACACCAGGCTGTCTCCTCCAAACTCCACAGCCAAAAAGAAAAAAAAAAAAAATTAAAATTAAAAAAATAGAAAACACCCACAACCCCTCAATCGGATTGTTTTTACTACACTGGACTGTAAAAAGCATCCCTTGTTCTTGCTGCTGAAGCATTACAATTTTGCCTACATGCATAGCCAGGAAGGATAGTGATGCACAGCACAAGCAGAAGCAGACCAGTGCTCAGAGAGCTGAATTCAGATAGTATTTTCCACAAGGTGCCTTTTCAAGTACCTGCAGGTGCATATCAGCACAAGACTTGCTTCCTGACTGCTGCAGTCATTTAGCTGGATTTCATTCTCACTTCTGAGAAGCTGCTCTCTGACTACATACGTAGCCTCTGAGCAGCCAAGACCAAACCCCTCCGCTACTCTTGAGGTGCATAGCACGAGCTCATTGCAGCGGTCTGTGTGCCGTTAATAGCACATAGACCACAGCCTGGGAGCCTCTACTTGCCCAAGTCTAGGCATTGAATGCCTCTTTTTATCACCTTCAAGGCATGGCTGCCAAAAATAAATAAAAATAAAAATACAGGGTGTGGAGAGAAGTAAAGGCAATAAAACAGAAGTGCCAAACAGATTATCCCGAAACATAAGCTTATCACACAAGAAGCAGCAAAGGAAGGAATACAAAATTCCTGACATTCTCAGCTGACAAAGAGTGAATGGAAAAATGTTATGCATGAATGCCACTATCAGACACGATTTAGCACTTTATAACCTTGAATGGTTTTCACTGCCATAATTCAAGACTGATTTTAGTTCTAAGGAAGCTTTACAATGTATGTATTTTCTTATATCAGTGTTTCAAGAAGGTCAGGAGGAAAAAAAAGAAAGAAAAAGACAGGTCAGATATCACTCCTATAAGGATATATAGTAAATCTCAGGATTTTCAAGCTTAATAAGTCAGGAAAGATCTATCTGTCTCTGATCTACTTGTATTTTAAACTAGTTCAATTGATGAAGTTTTACATAAGAGAATGAGCATTTTTTTCCTCAAAGATGTAAAAATTCCTAAAGCCAGGACAGAAAAATGCCAACATTTTAAGATAATCTGTTTGAAATTATTTTAAATAAGCAGAAAACAAACCTTTGCAACATCACAAAAGTGACCTCTATTGAGCCCTTCTGCAGTTTACAGTGACTAAACACACATGTAAAAGACACCACGCCTAAACCATGGCTCAAACTACACATGCTGCATGTTTGTTGAAGCTTAAGAAACATGTTAGCATACAATGACATACAATGACTTTATGCTCACCCTAAAAACAGTAAAATAAACATATTCAGTAAGGGATGTCCTTACATCATATGTAGGAAATGACCTCACAATGTAGCTGTAGACTACCATCGCAATCACCCATGTACAACTGTAGAGCAAAATTCAGACATCTTCACTATAGAAGCAACTCAAGCCACACATGCTGTCACCTCTCAGAACAGTGTGATTTCAGTGGGAACTTATACAAGCTTAGTAATTATGTTGGCAAGGCACGGTGTGCTTGTAACCACTGACCTGTTCTCATTTGAGACGGAGTCCACACAGACTGGACAGCTCCAGCACCATGCTGAGTTATATTTTGTTTCTGGAAAGAAAACATCTTAGGATGCAGCCAGATTTTACATTTGAACCAGTTTCTCATGGTTTTGTGGTACCAACAGCAAGGTACCCTGCCTCCTCTACCCATTAAACAGCAGAAATCCACTACTTCTGTTTAGATCCAATATCTAATTTCCAGCTTAGGAGAAATGAGAAAAAAAAAAAAAAAAAATCCTATGAAGGAGCATTTACACACCATATACCTTCTGATACCGCCTTTGAATCACCAGAACAACTACTGTCACTCAGAGAAGAGGGGACTATGAAATGCTACATATATCTTTGCCAGTCTTTTCCTGGAAAATCATAGAATCATTAAGGTTGGAAAAGACCTCCAAGGTCATCTGGTCCAACCATCCCCCAGCCACCAACATTACCCACTAAACCATATCCCTAAGTACCACATCAACAAATAGTTAAAGAAAAAAATGAGTAAACTTTAAAAGGACAGAGATAAATTTTTCTGCCCTAGAAACATGGCCCTCAGGCTCCCCAAGTGTTTGCTACAATGCTCCTCAGCTGGCAAAATGGAAAGCTGGCAGCCACCCAAGGTATTCAGACAAAGCATTGTAATTAGAAGCTACTTAGGGCATCATGAACCAAAATATATGCTAATAAAAACATCATTAGCTAACTTGTGAAGAGATTATTCTTAGGGAAGGGAGTCTTTGCTAACAATAACATAATTGCCATGAATTTAAGTCCTGAAGTCCACAGCAACAATTTAAAGCTGGGGAAAAGCTGGGGAAAAAGATGAAAGATGGGAAGGAAGTGAGATTTGGAAAACAGGCTGGAGGGGAAGGTAACAGTCTGAAAAACAGAATAAAGTGAGCTCATCTGAGAACAAACCAACACCACAACTGGGTCTGCAGAGACCAGTATTTAGACACAGAAAAGCAGAGGGATTTTGTTAAGCATGCTGCCAGTTTAATGCTTTGCCTACCCAAGAAAGGCAAAAGAAGAAAACAGATAAAAGGATTAACAAGATTTCTCCTTTTGTCATCAACTACAATGTTCTCCACAGCAAACACTGCTGGAAAGCCACATCTCTCTCTCCAGCTCTCCTCCAGGAAGCGTGCTGAGCATTCTCTGCCACCAACACTGCGATAGAAATGCTTTTCATCTCCATTTTCTGCTGCATTATTGCCATTGTGCAGAAGTGACAGCTGCTTATTATCTCCCATAAAATGGCAATTTTAGTTACTCCTTGGCTCTGCCTACAATTCCAAGTCTCCTGACACAAAAGAAATGAAAATATTGTATCTAATATCCACACCAATCAGAAGTTGTCTCTTCTTCACAACCAAGCTCTGACTGGCTGGTCTGTATATTCAGTTTCTTCAATAAATCCAGGTGTTACTACAAGCTTTCTAAACAAATAGCGACCAACATTTCCAAAGGCTTGACAAGCTACAAGTGGGTATCTGAAAGTTGATTTAATGCCTCAAGGGGGTGCTGAGTGTTTCCAGCTTGCTTTTCTCTTGCCTTTGCTTCCTCAGCACCCCGTGTGATTTTCAGAAAGAGTCCCATGGATTTCCAGGTTCTCTCAGCTTGTTGAGGGGGACCAGGAGGCACACAGCATGCAGCTGGCACAGCGGGGGAAGTACAGGGTCCCCCAGCTCCAGAATAAGCACACGCATGTCCTGTGCGTGGCCTGGCATTTAGAAGAACAAAGCCAAATTAACCCAATATTGAAAGAGCAGGAAGTCCTAAACAGTTACCAGCAGTATTGACAATAGAAGCATTGACAAAACTCCCAGACTTTATCACTGGAACATAAAACTTAACAAAACCAAAGAGAACAAGGAAAGGACAACAACATTTGTTAGTCTGCTTTCTCAAAGCAGAAACACAATTTAGAATACATTTGTTAACACACTACGAAAACAGCAATAGGCCCAAAGTTTCGTGGTAGGTTGGAAATTTTAGGTCATCGCTGTTGTTCTGAGGAAGAAATCACACTATCTTGAATAGCAGATCAGAAGGGAAAACATGATGAAGACAAAGTAATGAGAGTCCCAAACAGAAATTAAATAAGCTACTGAGAAGCACGATGTGTTTACCTGCAAAATGGGGATGTTCCAGGACAGAGAACCACCTGGAACAACACAGACCTCATCTTGGGAAACTCAGCTGACTTGGTTCAGCAATCATCTACATCATTTATCACCCCATATTACAAGAGTCCAAAGGGCTGGGAATGCATTGTGGAAACACAGAAGAAAAAGATCCTCTTTAGGTCCCTGGCCTAAAGACGTTATAATTCGTTACACATGAAAACCATTAACATAACTTATCTGTAACAGATTCTGAGCAATTTAACTATATTTGTGGTTGTCACTGCTCATCACTGTTCGAAAAAGGAAAGGAAAGCAGATGTTTGGAAAATGATGAGCTTAAAAAAAAAAGGGGGGGGGGGAACGGAGACATAAGGGACTAGATGGGAAGGACAGATTTTGTATCCAAGAGTCAAAACTCAGTCACAGATTTCCTGCCTCAAATGAGGTATCATTCAGCTTCATTAATACAATGTATTAATATTCACCTACTTTAAAAAGCTAATACTCCTAACATGCTTTGAGAGTCTTAAGATTATGTGGTAAAATAGATTCATACTTATACTTACATCTCAAGAACAGAGTTCTATATAAAGTACATAACATGATTGGTGAGCAATTAGCTGATGGGCTGGGCTCAAAGGGTTACAGTAAATGGGGTGACATTAGGCTGGCAGCCAGTCACTAATGGGGTTCCACAGGGCTCCATTTTAGGGCCAGTTCTCTTTGATGTTTTTATAAATGATCTGGATGTAGGACTCGAGTGCATTCTAAGTTTGCAAATGACACTAAGTTAGGAGGAGCTGTTGACACCCTTGGGGCAGAGAGGTCTTGCAGAGAGATCTTGACAAATTAGAGGCTGGGCAATCACCAACAAGATGAAGTTCAACAAGAGCTGCCACAAAGAAAGGGATCTGGGGGTTTTGGTTGACACCACATTGAACACGAGTCACCAGCGTGCCCTGGTAGCCAGGAGGGCCAACCATGTCCTGGGATGCATCAAGCATGGCATTGCTAGTTAGTTGAGGGAAGGGATTGTCCCGCTCTGCTCTGTGCTGGTGTGGCCTCTCCTCTAGTGTTGTGTGCAGTTTTGGGTGACACAGTATAAGAAGGACATAAAACTGTTAGTGTCCAAAGGAGGGCTACAAAGATGGTGAAGGGTCTGGAGGGGAAGACATATGAGGAGCAGCTGAAGTATCTTGGTTTGTTCAGCCCAGAGCAGAGCAGGCTGAGGGGAGGCCTCATGGCAGCCTGCAGCTCCCTCACAAGGGGAGCGGAGGGGCAGGCGCTGAGCTCTGCTCTCTGGGGACAGCGACAGGACCCGAGGGAACGGCATGGAGCTGGGACAGGGGAGGGTCAGGCTGGGGGTTAGGGAAAGGGTCTGCACCCAGAGGGTGGTCGGGCACAGGGACAGGCTCCCCAGGGATGTGGTCACAGCACCGAGCCTGTCAAGAGTTCAAGGAGTGTTTGGACAACACTCTCAGACACATGGTTTAGTTTTTAGTTAGTCTTGTGTGTAGTCAGGAGTTGGATGATGATCCATGTGGGTCCCTTCCAACTTAGGATATTCTGTGATTCTATGATTGTGTGCCAAAGAGCTACAAAGGAAAAAAAAAAATGCAGAGTGTGGCAGTGGAGAGAGGAAGGAAAAAGAATAAGCAAGCAGAAGCAAACCATGGGAAAGAAAACTGAACCTTTGCTATCTCTTACCAAGTGAAACTCCACACACAATCTTGCAGTACCTACTTCAGCTCCAGGCCATTCAGAAATGAAACAAACAAGGTTCAAGGGAAGGGATGATGCTGTATTTCTTGAATGTTTTTAAATATCCCTGTTCCCATCATAAATAACACACCAAATTGCTAAGAGTCAACAGATTTCAGCAGACCCGCTTTACGTCACACTGCACATTGTAAAGAAAAGCATGAGTATTTCCTGCACTTAACAGCAAAATTCTTTATTGTCTGCAATTCACACGCAAGGTTTGGAGAACGCAGCAGGATGCAGCAGGACAGACACCGCAGTCTGTATAAGCACCTAATTTTACCCCACCCTACCACAAGCATAGCTGCATTTTTCTAATCATAGGAACAGTGTAATTTCACAGCAAGTTTTAAAGATGCTTTAAGACATGTGCATGGATTTTTCCATTTCTTTCAAATTTCTCAACATAAATGTAGGCATAGACTAAGAGAACTCTACAGTCAGCCTGTTCTAGAATACCACTGCCATTAAGCCTATTAAAAGAAACAAATGACCAAACAGGCGTATATACAATCAATACGAACGACTGCCCGTGATTTCCATTATGGCTTTTTTGAAAAGCCAAAGGAAAAGCTATTTAATTTGAGCAATTCTCTCAACCCACTTGGGGAAAATTAAGAAAAAGAAAAAATAAAATCAAGACACAAACCCTACATGGTTCAGGTTGCCTTTCAAAACCAACACCAGCAGACACAGCCTGTGCCTACATTCAGTGTCCGAGCTCAGGACAGCCTTGTAGTCACCACCAGCTTAGCCAAGTGCTTTCCAGTGTAAATGAAAGCTGCCACACATAAGCCTGGAGAAACAACAGAATTGCCCAGCCTTCAGGCACAGCCCAAGTTGTGGTAAGGAAAGTGGCCAACAACTCATGTAACTGATCCCTAATGATCACCGTGTGGGCACAGGTAACATCTGCAGGCTGAGGCACAGCTCCATTGTGAAACCAGAGCTGAAATCCACAGCCAGCTTTTCTTTTAGGTCAGTTGTACCATCAGCCTGCTTCTGCATTTTCCCCAGCTGAGAAATAGGAACCTGTTTAACAGTGACTTCCAACCACCTACTTCACAGAGCCTTACAAAAAATTCAGCAGATTTACACTTGCAAAGTCTTCTTAAGATGAAATATATATATATATATATATATATATATATATTTTAAAGTGAGCAAATGCATTGTAAGAGACCAAGGTAACAAAAATGTACTACACAGTTAATACTCACCCGCTCCTGACCAGCTGTATCCCAGATCAGAAATTTATGAAGCTCATTCCCACAAGGCACAGTTTTAGTCATGAAGGATGCTCTGAAAAGAAGAGTAGGAGTATCTCGTTTATGGTTGAAAGAAGGAAGCAGCATAAGTTCTTTACATGAGTGACACTGAATTAAAAATAAATAAATAAATAAAACTACAGGTCTTAGCCAGTTCTGCTGGGATAGACTACATGTAGGGAACCACCAAAACCTTGGTAAAATGCCTACAAAAAGTGAAAAGCCTCTGCGGTTCAGAGGGCTCATGTGCACAAGCACAGGAACAGAAACACTCCTGCCACTCACACTCAGATGCTGCTGCCACCTGTCTCCATCTTCTTGGTGACACAGACCTGAGAATATGTCAGTCAGCATCATACCAGGCAATAAATTCATGAATTTTCAATTAAATCTAGGAGGATGGTCACGAGCATTTGATCAGTAGGAAACAGACGAGTCACCTACTGAAATGCACAGAGTAAATAAATTGAAATAAAGTTCCTCACCCTCTCAACCCAGATGAAGAAATCTTTGTTGCTTCTTTTATTTTATTATTTTTTTTTTTTTGTAGGAAATGTGATTTGCCTATGGTTTCATAGTGTGGCTTAGGAAATAAATTTTTAGGCTTTTTCTACATTAGAGCATTTGAACTGAAAGTTTGCTAGGAGAAACTGCAAAACTCTGGTAGATTTTTTTCCCTCTTGCTATATGGACACTGCTGAGCAATTTGTGCTGTGAAAACTTTTTTTTTTTTTTTCCCCAGCTCATAAAGATGCATTTGATACAATGCACTGTCATTACAAAAGCACCAAATTATATCAAGGACATATGACTAATCAAAACATCTCCCGAGAATGATATACAAGAGTTCTTCTCTACAGCCATCTGCAAATTGCATTAATTTAACAATGCTGCATTGCATATGAACATTTTAAGTAAGGCAAGCAAACAAATAAACAAAAAGTAGCATTTTCTTTGGTTATTTTCAGGGTGTGCGCTTTCAGCTGTCATTCTTCTACTCAAAGTATTAAGCAACACTTCACAGTTCCAAGAACAGGAACTTCAGAGCCTCAGCAGCTACTGTAGATTTCAAGGACTGTATATTTAAAACTTTTGATTAATTCTGAAAAAATAATGACAACAAAAAACTTATTGACATAGTCATCCTACACAGACAAGTACTATCATCTGCATGCAAACTAGCCTTCACAATTTAATACTCAAATAAAAAAATATTTTTCCTCTGTTATCACAATTTTGAAAATTAAAGGATTTTTTCCCCATTTGAGCAGAAGCTATTTACTTGGCAACAACAACTACTTGGGGAAAAACGCTGATGATGACACAGAAGTGAAGAACCACTCAAGTTTCCATCGATTTCTTTACTGCCAACAAGTGTCCTTCAGTCAGCAATGTTACTCATTATGTGCTTGCTTGGTTCCCTTCTCTCTGCCCATTTTTCTCTATTCATTACAAGTGGGAGTCCAATATTGCCCTGGAATTTCAAAAAGTTCCTCTGCATTCAAAAGCAGAGGCTTGGAAGAAATCTTCCTGCCCTCCAAACACCTCTCAGAAAAATTACCCATCTTTCACAAAATATTTAAAACAGCTATAACACACAAGAAAGATCAGCCTTTCCACCCAAGTTACTCCTTTGTGAACATCATATATTCAATTCCTCTCCCATAAAAGATCAAGAATTTTAAAATTTTTCCAGGCAATGCTGGATTTGGCAGATTTGTCCCAGGTTTTTAAAAGGAAAAAAAAAAAAAAAAAAAGGAATTAAAATCAGCTACAGGACTAATATGATTTTGATGATCTGAAATGCAGAAGCCTGACAGTTTTTATAGAGAGCAGGTGTTAATTATACTTTGTTTAAATTGCATTACCCCGTCTTTTTCAAAACAGGGACAATCCTAAACTTAGATGAAAGCACATCCACACCTGGGAACAGACACTGTCAATATCATCGTCCAGCCTGACAGCATGCACAACTTAGGAACGTTAAGGGTTCCCCATCATTCTTTTGTCACCACTCAGCCATGGGATGTCCTGGCCATTGTGCAGATCATAGCCTGTTTGGGTTGTTTAGCTCCAAGGATTAGATTTGATACCTCATCGACCACTGGGAACTAAAGTAATTTTAATCCTAAACTCCTATGATTCCCATCTTCCATGGGAAGTCCTTGATGAGTAAAAGACCTAAGATGGGTGTAGGACAGCCATCCCAATTGTTCTGCTGCATGGAAAGTAAACAATAGCACATGTGGCATTCACCCATTGTCAGCTCATGCATATAGGCTCTCTACATATAGGCTGTCTATATATGAATATATCTAGAGAGAGAGACGTATATATCATATTATACCATACACTGGCCCGTGCAAAGGGTGAAAGGAACACAACACTGGAAGCCATGGGCATGCACAACACAGGTCAGTACAGGTCCTGGGCAGCTCCAGCAAAGAGGTGATTTCAAGAGACATCATTCATGTGAGAAAGAAGGCACAGCTCTGTCAGCCTCTCCACCAGAGAGCACGTGGCCATAAAATAAGTTGCAGCCCACTCTGTGTTCCCAGAACACGGAGAGCAGAGCAGAGCTGGTTTGGGGCAGCCCCTGACTCTCTAAGCAGGTGAAAGCCATTCAAGGGGACTAAAGGGTTCAGTGAGATTGGCAAATTGGAGAAAAAAAAATACATGCAGTGTTCAGACCCCAGAAAGTAAGAAGAGAGAGTAGCTCAGCTGAGGGCAGTGTCTGTATAAAAAAAAAAAAAAAAAAAAAAAAAAAAAAAAAAAAGATATTACACTGGGTACTTACCCAATAGTAGGACTAATATTGTGATCAAAGTGGTCCTGGACGAATCGACAAACAATACTTGATTTCCCAACCCCAGTATCCTGAAATTAAGGAAAAGCATGACAGTGAATTCAGGAGACCCTAGGTATCTGTATTTCACCTGAAGAAATAGTCAGATATATTCTGTGACATTATTTTTTTTCTAGTGGCAAGTGGGGCAGGTGAAATAGTTCAACAAAAAAGAAAGCACATGAATTATTACTTTTTTATTGTCAGAGTTATTAAAGGATTGCCCCCTTCCTCATCCCAAGACTTCCTTCTCTTGGAACCTTGTATTTTTGGGTGCATTTATATTCCTGTTGGAAGGAGTACACCACTTCAAGCACAGCTATTTACTTGTTAAAACAACAACAACAAAAAAAGATACACTTCCAAACACACAGTGTTTGAAACCCAGCAAAACCATGTGCCAGAGAATAATTTCATTCAGGCCTGTTGAGGTATTCAGGTATTTCTGAAAAGGGCCGAATCCCTGTGACATGCAGCTACCCCTGTGCCAGCTGCGCTGCTGGACCTGGGTGGAGCAGCGCTGCTTTAAGCATGACACAACCTGCTCTCCACACTGCGATACAGAAGGCTGCTTCGATCTGCACTTATTTCCCCACCACAATCAATAAGGAAAGATAAGAGCAGTGCAACACTGAAACCAAATGCAGAATCCCTTCCAGACAAGGGCTAGGATGGGGAGAAGAGGAAGGGAAGAAAGCTTGACATTACTCAGAATTACTATTTTAGGCATTTAAGATTCGAGCAACTTCCCCCCAGAGCAGCATTTTTCATGTTCCCTCTGTTATCCTGAGAAGCTTTGCATGTTAGGTAGCAGAATATAAATACAGAGAATTATAAAGGAAGAGGAACAGCAATATCACTGTGTCTCCCAGAGAAATGCAAAGAGCCTCCTTAGAGACCAAGAGGATGCCAGGAAATCGATCCTGACCTTTCTGAGACATCAGCGATGACTGCCCAGGGCCCAATCCAAGTCATTAAAAAGTCTGTGGAAAGCTTTCTATTAATTTCATTGGAACTGATTGCAGAAATTCACCTAACATCCATTTGTATCTTGCATTTGAAGACATTTGAGTAACTTACACAAATTTATCTGAAATTGCCAAGACAAGAGAGCAGTTTGACAGCACTAAATAGCTATATTTAAAAAGAAAAAGCCTTTGCCTCTCCCGTAATCAATTTCGTAATTTTTATCTTCTTTTCAATTATGAAAGAAAAAGAATGTCAGTATTTAATTTCCTTCCCCTGTGTTTAAATGAAGCTATAACACCACTGCAAGCAAAGCCTTTATATACTGCACTTATTAGAAAACCATCATTTCAACTCTCATATTTAATTCAAAGCTGTCCTTAGTCAGCTTAAAAGCCACAATAAATGCTCATGCTACACAGACAGTTGTTTATCTACTGTGTTCAATCGATAGAAAGAAAAAAAAAAAGATCAAAGAGAGTAAGTGTTTAAAACCAGCCCCGTAGCCTTTGATCAATAGCAGCAACACATCCTATTGCTTTTCCCAAATTTTGCCTTCATTATCAATTCCAGATGACATTTCTGTATAATTACTAGACCAGGATAGCACAACACATTTTTAAAAAGACAATCCTCTGTGCTGAAACTGAGAATCTAATTATTATTCTGGATTTAAAATGCTGTGTTGAAAAAGGAAAAAAAGAAAGAACTACCACCCACTGAATGTGAGGAATTATGTTTCCTTCTTGTGGGGACGTAGTTTCTGCCACTGCATTCGAAACTAGATATTGCTTCGTGTGACCTGATCGTACTTTAGTTTCGTGTACTTTTTTTCTGCTCCCTTGATGGCTCACTAAGAAGGGCAACTGCAATTACATCTCTTAAGCAAGAGGGACCCAGTCACCAGCAGGGACGTGACATCCACACGCACAGATTAGAGCCCAGCTCATTTAATGGAAACTCCTGCGTCTTCGACTTCCAGTTCATGACTCCTGCTAGCATTTCATGCTAGCGTTAGCTAAACTTCTTAAGTTTCTGTTTCCCTCACATCTCTTGCAATGAGCACAGCTAAAGTCAAGCACATGCCAGCCTTGCTGTTAGTCCTCAAATACCTTACAGGCATCCATAGACTTTGCTCCTATGGTTGCTTTGACTACAGAGAGGCCAAAATTTACCCTCGGTATAACTTCAGTGAAGCCAATGGATCTGGACCACCAGTGAAGCCAGCCTCCACTTTCCAGGAACAGTCAAATTTATGGCACCAAGGGCTTCAGATGAAAAAGCCCTCCCATCTCATTGCCTCAAGGGTCTGAATGGCCAGCTACCCGAGCATCATTAGAGCCCAGAGGGGAAGGGAATTAAACAGAAAAACCTTCATACTTTAGGCAGTGAGTGTCATTCTACTGCTGAAATTAAAGCTGCGCAGACGACTTTCAGTTCACAGTATCGTGCCCACAGGTATCAGGTAAAACACCCACCTGCCCGAAAGCAAAGCATGGTGTGTGGATGTTATACAACAACTTGAAAACTTAGTAGAAATCTTTTACTGCTAAATGGACCTTATATTTTACTGACAATAGGGAATGACCTTCCAAGTAGATCTTACGAAAATGAGAGCGAGCATGGTTGCTTCAAAGAAGTAGAAATGGAATTCACTGCTCAGCAATGTGTTCAATTTAACCTCCTTACTACAACATGCAGAGCATTCCTGCTACCACCCGCTTCATTCTTTGCTACATGGTCTTTCCCTACATATATTCATTTTTCTAAAATGTGATGAGGATGATCATCCTTGTTTTGTTTCTTTTTCTTCAAAGGATTATAACAGACCTGTCAAGCTACACGCCTTGGTAACACTCATGCCTGTGGATGGCTTCTTTTTTCAGTTCTCGAAGTTCTGCTGCTCACCAGCTTTTTACATCCTTTAATCTGGTTCTTTTGTTTCACTCCACTGGTATACATATAGTATCAAACACATACCAAGGAATAGAATTTTGGCCTACATAAAAAGTCACAGCAGTAGTGAGCTGAGTGGATTTGACAAGCTTCACAAACTGGGAATATGTCTTGAGGGATTACGGCACACTTTGAGGAACAGATCCTGCAATTCTTCCAAAGAATCCTCATCCATGGGAAATCCAAGGGTTTCAGCACTATATAACACACACATCATGATCAGGAGCATACCACCCCATGGAAGGAGCAGCAAGCACAGAATATGTCTGTAATGACGACTCTGAGTCAAGAGTCCTGTTCCTGATGCATTAGCAGTGACTGAGGCAGGCATACGCAGCCATTTGCATTGTCAGAAGAACAGTTGGATGAGTCACTCACAGGACCAACCGCACGTTTGCTTTTCTCCTTTCTTTTTCAACAAGCCTCGTGTCACATTTACAAAATTTCAGTTAGAAACTGCATCGTACTGAGATGAGCAAAAGGGGTGGGGAGGAAGGAAAGGAGCAGAAATGTAATCCACAGTAAGCAGACCGCTGCCAGTTCACCAGAAGTGGCCACAACTTCACAACCTCCCCCAGTCTGCTGAATGGATGTGAAAATCTGATGCAGTATCAGATGGTTCTGATAAACAGAAGGAACCAGCACAAGCATGGCTGATTCTTGATTTTTTTGCACCATAAACCTGAAAACACATTCTCTACTCCTCTGAAATCCTTTAACCACAGACTGAGGCAGGAGGATTTTAAGAGCTCCAGAGCAGAGAGCAGCATGCCACAAAGCTCAGGGCTTCCACCCACACTCTTGCTCACAGAGAAACACCCCATTTGGCTCTTCCCTGCTCCCATTACTGTAAGGAAGATGAGGCTACATTTCAAGCCAGCAGAATTACAGGATGCTGGCAACTAATCCACAGGCAAACAACAACCGAGGTGCTGATTTCTGCTGGCTGATCCACAGCAGCAGAGGAAGATTGAAATTAAGAAAAAAAAAGTTAAATATGAGTTTTAATATATTTTAAAAAGAAATGCATTTGCCATTACAAATAGGCAATTGATATATTCATTCCTCTGTCCACTGAGGCAGATGTGTGCATTCTGGCAGGGAGGGAGAAAAAAAAAAAAAAAAAAGGAAAAATTAGCTTTTTAATTAAATATGGATGTCTTGTTTATACCTTTGCACCACTGTAGGACTCAGTCCTTGAAGCACTTTTCCACGTGGAATGAAGCTATATGACTCCATAAACACATCCCTGATTGGGGCCTTATTCTTTAGCCCAGATATGTAACAGCTTTTAATGGATTCAGATAGGTCAAGCCCTATTGTGCTGAGCAAACCAAATTCTTCATGTAAATCCTTTCCACATCTGAAACAGAATAAATGGTGAATTCACAAAAAAATCCATGCATTCTATGACTGATGACTAAACAGTAGTTCTGTAATTATGCATACTGCTGCTACAGCTATTTTATTCTTGACAGCACAGAATCCTTCTGCGCCATGTTAACACACAGGGCTTTTTAATATACGTAAAATTAGATAAACCATGCAAAAAAAAATCTTTTATGATCCTAAGATTTTGGAAATGCAAATAGAAAAGGATTCTATACGGTATTTCACATGAGGAAATGGCATGCTAAAAACAAACATACTGCAGAAACTGCCTTCTGTCCTCTACTTGCAAAGCAAGAAGAAAGAAAAATGAACATCTGGTTTGTAATCACTACGGATCTCATGACTAACTTCCCATTTCAGCTTTAAAAGAGGGTTCAGATACCCTGGCGATGGGTGCCATCAAAATCTGCACTGAGAAGTAAAGGAGAACTGATCTCTACAAATTACCAATCAAACACATGGCTCCCTTGGAAGGATGGAAATTTTCCCTTCAATTTAGACAAATCCAGGATTTAATCCAGGGTATTTCCATTTGTATAAATTGAAAATGTCTGCCCTTCCAAAGCAATTTTTGGTAATAACTAAGATTCATTCAGATGTGGTCTAGAGGCAGATGTCTCATTAGAGCTGGCTGGGTTTAACGTGAGTTAGTCTTGCATATCGCAAGAATGACCATACCCTAACAACCTGCAGGGTATTCATATCAACTGCTCAGTAAAAAAAAAAAAAAAGCAAGTAAAGCATACATTATTTTTCAACAATAATGTTAGAAACTTTTGAAAGTGAAAACTCTTTAACCTTTTCTGTAAGCAGGAAGACTTGAACCATGCCCCAAGTAGCTTTTACTGTGCTTGGCACGACTGCCCCTACACCTTGCACAGGAACACATCTGCCCCTCAGAGCTGGTTACTGCCGAGGCTCCCCAAAAGCTCCTCACACTGATTAAGAGCCATGCTGCAGGCAGAGGGCAATACCAGCAAGCTGCTGAGGTGCAGTAAGTGCATGCACCAGCAACAGCCATGGTCAAATACGGCCCCTAAGGATCTTGTTAGTGTACCTTCCAGTGAGGTAGTGCTGCCTTGTGACATCTTACAGACACAGAGAGGAGGGGAAGGGAAAAATAAAGAAAGAAAGAGAGAAAATAAAGAAAAAGGCCAGGTCAACGTGCAGAATAAGGATACAGTCAAAAAGCTGCACTGCTATCATGGAAGAGAATTTGCTCAGAGACGAAGCTAGCTGTTCCTTATTATTGGAATAAAGAACAATTCCTGGCTCCCAGTCATATATTCATGCCAATGGACAAGTTTCTTGGCCGCTTCCTTACTAACTGAAAATAACAGAGAAGCCAGTTTATGCTCAAGATTTCCCATTAAATTCTCCTTTTTGTTATACGCTGACCTGATACCAGCACCAGCACCACAACAGATAGCAAGGAGAGGTCCTTGCTTTGCTGACTGCAGAACTATCAGTGTTGAAGGAACTAAGATGTACAGATGAGAACACTTAAATTGGTATGAAGTTGTCAAGAAAGAGAAGACTGTCCTTTATCATCAGGATATTTAATATTTTTAATAAAAAAGGAGACACTTAAAATCTCCGCAGCTGGCCAGGCAAATCTGAAGTAGAGAGATATGGTTTAAATTTTAGGAAAAGAAAAGCAATCAATGAGGCTTAAAAAAAAAAAAAAAAAAAAAAAAGGCAGAGACCTTTCATTTTAGTAGCTCTCCTTACTGCAGCTGGTTTGGACTTGGCAGTTCAGGCTCTGCACATTAAAATAGCCGCTCTTTCCACTGTCAGAATTGGCCATGATTTAGTTTTTGATTTACAGCTGAATCCCCCTGGCCCATTCCCATTATCCACAGCAGGACTTTGATGGAATTTGAAAATTTGCAGCAGCATAATCACATCGCAGTGCTGCTGGATGGCTGGCATTTTATTAGCTATCATCAAACAAATTGCTAGGCCTGCACTATCAAGTATTGCCAGGCTTTTGCAGGAATGTATGCTCAGCTCTGGTCAAGCCTGGTATCTCGGAGGAATGTCGCTCCTCATGCAGTGTCTGGCTTGCAGCACTGAGATAGATATCCAGCCTGCATCTTTGCTCCGTGCAGAGATGCTATTCCTTAACCCACAAGGCATGTTGTATGGCTAAGTAAAGAAATATTGCTGTCTTTTAAACTCCAATGCAAGGTAAAAAATAATGTTAATAATAATAATCCATGAACAGAGCAAAAACAAACAAACAAAGCTTTGCTATTTGCAGCCTGCTTTAGCGCTGTGTGCCTGCCATTAACATTTGAGTCATTACTCAGAAGATCAGATGCAAGCAGCATTGCAATATTTTCCATGTCTTACTAATCCAGTTACAGCTGCTCTGGAAGGCTGTGGCAGGCAGCTTGAAGAGCATCTGAAACCGGCTTTGGGTTTTTATTGACTGTATGAACATACAAGGAAGAGTTATGCACAACAGATTCCTGATCACAGTTTCCAAGGGCAGTATTCGAATCCAAGAACCATCCTACCCAGTAAACTTCTGCTTGCCTTAAACATATCCTTTGTCCTTCCCTGTATTAGTGTATCACTTACTTGTCTGAAGACGCTGCTGTAAGGAGAAATAATATCTTTCAGGAGACCTGGGTTCAGAGACACCCCTGGGACTGAACTGAACCTGCCAAGTGTCAGGCTTGCCCTAGCAAAAACCAGGCACTTGCTGAGGGGTGGTGTCTAAGAAGAAGTGCAAATAGCTTCTTGCTGGATTCAGTTTTTCCATCTGCAAGACGTATCAAGTGAGCAAACCCCACCACTGCATAAGCACATAGATGAAAATGCAAGAGCAGCCCTCAGACTGACACACCGGCTCCCAGCTGCTTCGGGAACATAAAACTGCCTGTGACTGCAGGCTGAGCCAGAGGAAAGCAGGCTTAGGTGTCCTGATGCCCTGCTTCTGTGGTCCAAATGATACATGTCTCATTCCGGACACAAATAGTTTTTGTGAATTCTAATTTTCTGTACATCCCTGTATGGTAAGAAATGGATTATTTCCACAATGAGCAATCTGTTTCTCAGAGAAGACCCTTTTCCTGTTGATTTGCTGGGAGCCACCTACCAGAGCTCAGAATTGGGCTGTGGGTGCCCTGCTGTCCTGAGCAGCAGCATGGTTTTTAAGCCCTGGAGCTGCCTCCCAGACAGGCCCTCTATCAAGTGAGAGGCTTGTGCTTCTCCCTTCACTCTGCTCACCACCTTTAAATTGACTTCATTCATTACCCTGGGTACTCTGAAGGGCTTGCACAAGCCTGGCAAGGTGCCTCTGCAACAAGAGCTCCAAGCAACATCAGACACAATTTTATGCCACCACTGATGTACTGGACATTCTGCAAAGGTCCAGGGAATACTTGGTCACAAAGCAAATTCCTGAAGGGAAGAACTGGAAGCAGAGTTGGCCTGTGGGACCATCAATGTGCTATCATGCATTTTACAGAATGAAAGGTATTTGCCAAATGAACAGGAACACGACTGCTGAGTACTGGAGTGGAGCTCCTCAGGATCCCAACACAAACACACCGATCTTGATGCAACTGGGTTTGTAGGGGCAGGGTTATTCTGCAGCTTCTCATTTTTTTTTTCCCATACAAAACACCACAGCTCTTTTGGTCATTTGTCAAGAACATCCCTGTCTTCATTTCATACACTCATCTCTAAACTCATTATATGTACTAATATCAGTCTCTTAAGTAAGTGGGTATATTAGTCCCATGAAGTTAAGATGGTCTGTGTCAATTCTCCCACAGCAAAAACCATTCCTAGTCATCATTTTTAATTGCTAGTGTAATTTCAGGCCCATGCTGGTGTTGTAGACCATGAAATAGCTGCAGAGTAAGGCTTTTTCCTCTAGTGTGCATTAGAATTAGATCAATTCCAACTCCCTCTACAGATAGAAAATGCACTGCTTGTTCTCAGAGATGTTTTTCTACTCCAACCAGGTCGGTCTTGTTATATTACAGCACAATCCTTCCTCCTAGTGTTGCAAGGACTGTGTTTGGCACTGGAATTTTTGGCTCTTTTGGTCTCAACTCACCAGCTATTAAATGAAAATAGTAATGACTTGATTTTACCTTGTAACTGCATTATGAGCATTTCAACCAGCGATCCTTCCAAAGTGTTCAGATGCTACAGTGACAAAGAACCACTGAAGTGCCTCAAGAGGTAGCCAAGTGCTACGTGAGCTTGTTTGGTATTTATATGCACCGTCACTACCACCTGTACACCCTAGTAAGCATTTTAAAATGGAAAAGTATCTGCTGGCCAGGCCTTAATGCTATCTGATCTCTGAGTCTATAATGTACCATCTGATCCCTCCTCTCTATTTGTTTTCCTTTTGCCCACATTGATTAGTAAAATGCTTACAGCGACTGCCAATTCTGCTTTGCCTCAGAGCTGGATGTCCCTACAGTCCTATCCACGTCTCCCATTCCCACTCAGCCATCATAGCAAAACATCTGCTGCCAGGTTTTGGCTCCCTTACCAATGTGATTATTCAGCATGTGGTTTCCTTTCACATGCATCCTGCACACATCCTACTGCAGAATTAAACTCGGGCATATACAACTCCTCTGCTATCTGCTTTACCAGGAGCCAGCCAAATGCTGTCCTACTTGTTCTGCCATTTTGCAGATTTTCACTGGAAGCTAAAAACTTTCTATACATTCACTGTGATAGTTTCTCTCCATTGCTCTCCACCAGGTCCTAGCTCAGTAATCTTCTAGAAACAGAAAACCCTAATGCCCAAGTTTCAAATACACCTTCTTTAATATTTTGCTGCATCGTTTCCTTTCTCGTAAAGAAAACAGAGTATTTCCAACCTTCCCCCCTCCCCTGGCCTGCAATATTAATTAAGATCTGTCCATCTATCTACTTTTATCAGAGATAGGCCCAGAGACCCCAAACATGATCATGGCCATCCTCGCTAAACTAGAAAGTACAAAAGCAAACATAGACAGACAAGAACATTTTGTCATCCTGTCAAAGTGATGTGCTTGGTCAGAGATGGGACAGACTGAAGAGCAGCTAATGTTTATATAGGAGGTAATTGTAACAATAAATACACTTTCCTAGAAAGTGAATTTATTGTTGGAGCAGGTCCAGAGGGCCCCGTAGGGCTAGAGCAGTGAAGAGAAGATGAGAGGGTTGGGGTTGGGGTTGTTCAGCCTGGAAAAGAGAAGGCTCTGGGGAGACCTTACAGCAGCTTTCCGGGGCCTACAGGAAAGCTGAGGAAGGACTCTTTGTCAGGGCCTGTAGTGATAGGACAAGGAGCAATGGCTTTCAACTAAAAGAGAGGAGATTTAGACTAGATATAAGGAAGAAATTCTTCACTCAGAGGGTGGTGAGGCACTGGCACAGGTTGCCTAGAGAAGCTGTGGAGGCCCCATCCCTGGAGGTGTTCAAGACCAGGCTGGATGGGGCTTTGGGCAGCCTGGTGTGGTGGGAGGTGTCCCTGCCCATGGCAGGTGATCCCTAAGGTACCCTCCAACACAAAGCATGCTGTGATATATAATATTATATGAAATCAAACTGTCTCCTAGAGAGCTGGCAAGATTATTTGGCATTACCCTGCTGTCATAATAAGGCCTCTAATCTCAAGTGTTTCATACTAGGTTGGAGACATGGAGAGTTGCTGCTGCAGCCAAGAGACCTTTGGTATTGAGCGGAGTGGCCATACCTTCCCTCCTCTCTCCTTCCCAAACACTTGGCTTCTAAAAGGATTCATCTAAAGTGTTCTCTTTTACCTCAAACCAAGACCATCAGCTAGCTATTCAACTAGGAGGAACTCCACGAACTTCAGCTGAAGAATTGACTCAAAATGTGGAAAGGTTTCTCCAAACGTGGGGACTCAAAAGAAGGCACATAATCACCTTGAAAGAAGGCAAGACTGTGACGGAAAGACAATCCAGGCAGAAAAGGAGCTATATTTCCTTCATACATAGTCCACTGACTGAAATGGCATTAAACCAGCAGTAAGGAACAAATCCATGGTTTACACTGCAGTGTATGGCAGGAGTAGCAGTTGCTGGAATGATCTATGATCCAAGAAATCACAAAGTGGCACACTGTGACTGCTGTACAGTAACTCACCCAGAGCTTACAAACCATGCTGCTCTTCTGTGTCCTTTTTTTTCCTCCTTATTCCTCCCTTAAAGTTGGCATGGAGCTATAAAGCAATCTTCATTTATGAGAAACGGGGCTGCGGAGGGAAAGGGAGAACAAAGAAGCTTCCTTCAAAGCTATTTTTTAAAATAACTCCAATACAGTAAAGCTAGATAAATAAAACCATGAAGCAAAACAGAGATGTGATTGATGAAGAAAACACAGCCTGTGGGTCAGTACCGCAGCTACCTCAGCTCCTTTCTCTTCACCATGACTCAAGAACAGTAACACTGTAGAATATATTAAATAATAATAATAATAAACTCTGCAGCCAGCCTAGAGATTTAAAGCACAGGAACACCCAACTTAGTAAATTTTAAAGCTTGTCTACTTTAGTCAAAAAAAAAGGAAAACAAACACAACCTCATACTCTAATTTAAATATATATGTTTAATCACTGCATCACATTGCACAAAGTGCAAGCTAACCACATTGCCATGCTAGCATGAGTGTGGATGGCAGAGATAACAGTGCTCAGTCATGATTAACATTATTTAGAAACTACTTCCCCACAACAAATTTCCAGCTAATTCTCCAAACCTTCCCTTATACGCTTCCTTCCCTTCACCAAACAAGTTATCAAATTCAGAGCAGTAACTGAACTGCCAAGAGAAATGGAAGGCATTAAATTGAAATCAAAGAGCAGAATCTCAATAAATTTCTTGTGCCCTTGTCAGCATGTGGTAGGGGAAGAAGTGCCTAGCCTGGTGAAACGATGGGAACTTGGTGCTTATTTGCATTCCTTCATCTTAAATTGTGGCTTTTGGGGGCACTGGCAAATTGCTTTAAAAGCTAAATCCCTTGTTTTGAACAGCCTCTACAGTTTCAAGTAAGAGCTTGATGTCTATTGAAAAAGCAGCTGGAAATTAGGTGGTATTAACCTAGCTAACTAATAAGATGAGAAGATGAAAGGAGAAACCCTTCAGAGTGGTCACTCACACACAGACCTCCTTTGGAGCAGCAGCATGTGCCAAGGAACCTGCAAAAAAATAAAAAAAAAAATAAAACTCCCACAGGGTGTGGGGAGCCCAGGTAGGTACCCAATAGCGCAAAGTCTGAGGGCATCTTTAGTGAGACTTGCACGTGCTTTACACTACAGACAAGCAGCTTTTGGAGCACAACTGTGTGGTCACAGGACGTGTAGAAACAGTCCAGTCTTCTAGGTTCCTCAACATCAAAAAAGCCACTGGCTGATTCAGTCTCAGGGAATACCTGCTCCTCAAAGGGGTTGGCTCAAGACAGAACCCATGGCAAAGAGCAAAACCCCTCGCTACTTGACACTGCTGCCCAGGAAAGAAACTACAACACAAAACCTAATGCTGTAAAACCCTTCTCCATGGGCTGGAGGGCACTGCAAGGCAAGGGAGGGCATTTATTTGGGAAATAGCACCACCTGGTGACTCCTGGTACTAAGGGAGAAGGAAGTGAGACAACTTGGCCATACTGGGACAGGAGGGAGAGAAAGGAGCACTTGCCAAACCGCTCCAGTGAGTTGGGAAACATGAGCCTGGGTAGGGAGGGAAGAAGATGACATGGTGGAGTTGCAAGAACTAGACAGGTGGTCAGACAGAGATGGAAAGAAGAGTACCTGAGCACCTTCCCTTGGAAACAGAGGCATCTCTTACTGCTGTTATCACCACAGGACCGCTGCATAACAATGAGTGGCTGGAAAGGCAGATGGAAAGGCTTCTCCATATCCCACACATAAATCACTGTACTAAGGCACCAAGAAAGGAAACAAAAACAAAATACTGCAAAGCATCAACAGTGTTGACTAAAGTGCCAACACAAGGAATTTTTATTTGCTCATTTTTTGGAGATCTATAGCTGTGGGACCTTTTAGAGCCCCTACCGCACAAACAAGAATCATGCCTCTCTTTATTTGCCCACTACTCATCTCTGAATCAAAGGATCCTCTTGACCACAGTGTAGTAGAGAAGAGCTAGTAAATTTGCCCTCCCAGATGTCCCAAAAGCGATAAGAAAATATATTATCTTGTACTTATTGATACGCTCTTTTCATCTCTTCACTGCTACCACCCTAGCTCACTTTAATGACCTCTCCCAGTTACTGTCTTGCTGATTTCCCAGCTCAGTACCACCCCATATATTTAACTGTGATCACTTCCATGTCCATCACGTCATTTTTTAGGTGAGGAGGAGAAAAGAGTCTCATTTTACCATGGGTAATCTCCTGTCATGGTGGGTGGTGGTCACTGTTCTTCGCCTCCCCCAGATAAGTAGAAGCCAAGTGCAAGCTAAGTAGATCTCTTAAGCATATCAGACTTTACCAGGGAGGAGCTAAAAAAGCCAAAGTAAAACAAAGAAAAATTGCAAGTCCTACTTTAATGCCTATACAATTTTACTAAGAGCACTATCTGGCAACTCAAATGGAGCTTATTTTCTGGTCAAACTCGGGAGACCTTTTTAACATTCACATGTATGTTAAATATACAACAAAATATATAATGCATTCACAAAAAAAAAACATTTGGCATACTACTCCTCCAACAGGTAAATTCCTATTTAAAAGACAGTAAAACCTGTGTGAATAATATCTGCTTAACAATTCAGATAATTGGCCCTGAACTTGAAAAATTAAGGAATAAGTGTAAGTAAGTACCTTACCAGTCATTGTACCTCACATTTTCAATGATAACAAGTAGTGATTGCATGCTGTTATCTCTATTGGCCACATGCACACACACCAGCATAACAATCTTGGTCAAATACCATTCATCATCATTGTGCAACGCAGTGATGAGAGAAACTAAATTCAATTTTCAGACTAAATACATAAATAACCTGAGGCTTTCATAGTTCAGTAAACACATTAGGCAACAGCATCCTGACAAATGTTGTTTTTGAGTACAGTTTGGCAGCAAAAAATGAGATAAACAATTCCATGTTATTCTTTCCAAATCAAATTCTTTTTCTAAGTGAACCTTCCCCACATATATTTATAACAGTTGAAACTTTCAAAATAATCATATGACAAAAAGATAATCTTTGACACAAACTGTTTCACACAAGTTTATTTTTACATTCCAACACAGTTTCTTCCATTGTCAAATCCTATCAATGGGGTCATAATTCCAAAATATAGACTTGTTAGTGTCACCTAATAAATAGCAAGAATATATACATATATTATATATATATATATATATGTGCCTATCCCCATATAGAATGTATTTAAGTCCTCCAGTCAATCTGGAATCAATAATCCAATCCAAACATTACAGTTTTGCATTACAGATTGCCCACAAAACCCAGTCTGGATGAAAGTAATTTGGTTTTCTGCTCAGACACATGAATTCACTTTCTTCTACTAAGAGAAGGCAGCAACTCTTATGCAACTGACTTTATGCACATCACTTAGGCACAGTATTTGAGGAAACAGCTCTTGGTATTCAGTTTACTATTTCAGTAATATAAAAATTGTCATGTGGTTACCCGGAGAATTTGTAAGAGGGCTGAATTACCTTCAAACTTGCCCATCCAAGCCCAGCAAGCAAGTCATTTCAATATTCAGACATTCCTTCCCCTAGTTTGCTACTAACTCACCTGCAAAGTATTATTGCATTTCATACCAAAGAGGAAGGAAAGAGCCACTTTAAAAGGCATTTTTTTAAATAATGAGTGCCAGCTAAAACACCAGTCAAAAACCTTGGTTCTAGAGAAAAAACCTCTCTTGCACCAATGGGCAACAGAGAGGAAGAAGGCAGTTTCAGAGTGCAGCTATTTAAGTAAATTTCCCCTAACAAATGGAAATCAGCCTCACAGCTCTGATTTTTCCTCTAAGTTAGCAGAGCCCCACCAAGTGATACAGCGCCTGAGAGCTACCAAAGGCAAACATCTTGTTGCCCTCATACACTCCCTCTGCCCTGGGCCTGCTCCTCACAAGTTGGGCCCAAGCCATCCATGAAGACCACTTCCAGCAGCAGCTTTACATTGGCCAAATACCAAAATTCTGTCAAATGCTCTCCTGCTGCTTACCAATTCCTTTCCAGCTGATACACCCAGCACCTGTAAAATCAGTAATCTCTCAAGGGCATTGAAGGCCTGAGGTAGTCTCCTTTGGTGAGCAGCCTAAAGGTCAGCCAGCTGCTAACACCATCTTCTTCATCCAGGAGACCCTGACACCCCACCCAGTCTTTGGAAACCTGCATTCATCAACTTTCCAGGCACATTGCAAAGAGATGGCCTGAGGGAAGGCACAAGGGAAGGCAGTCAGCTGAGATTTACTGGAATTTGCCATTATTTGTTATCTACACATTAAATGGCACCAGAAAACCCTTGAAACTGTGTGGTTTTGTTTTCCAAACTGATGTGCATGACTAAGAATGGGAAATAGGAGGTATGTGTAAATCTAAGCTAGATTTTTTTTTTTTTCACCAAACCATTCTGTTTAATTAGCTCAGATTAACAGTGATTTCATGCTCATCTCATGTGCTCTCCAGACCTAAAGTTCTCCCTAGTACTATAAGCACCACCACTTATTTTGTAGTGTCATATGAAGACCCACCTCGTGCTTTCCCATGAAAGTAAACAGAAGCGGTAATGGCAAACACTGCATAATAAAACCTGCAGCTGAGTTTTTTTTATCAGTTGATTTACTGTGCATGGTGCTGTGAACTTACTGAAAGTAAAGCTATCTGCACCAAACAGGCTAGTAAATGGATGACTATATCAGCATAAGGCTACATCCTTTAAGCAGCTAGCTGCTGGAATGTTTTCACCCCCTGCTGATTTCAGCAGGGATGAAACCCTGCATCTCCCAGAGCTGGTACCACTAGTGCCATGGAATTTAGTGTTTCAGGGAAAAGCCCTTTAAATGAGCAGAAACGGGTTTTGTTGCTGTTATCATTAAGGCACCTTCCCCTTTCCACCACAAAAGTAACCAGGAGATTAAAGTGCCTAACTTTCCTCAGTGGATCAGTTGTAAATGCTGATACACCTGGCCATTTTTTATTATTATTATTATTTTTTTACTTCTTTGCTCAGAAATTGGAATCCACACACAATGGCCAAAAGCACACAGGCTTTGCAACCTCCATTGAAAATACCCAGGGAACATCTCAAATAGTAGTGCTAAACTGCGAAGTTTAGTGCAATTCGGAATATCCACTCAAGGGACAAGAACAGCTGGGCTAGAAGAGTGGATTGGATCTTTCCCTGCAAAGCATGGGAAGATTCGGCCGCACACCAGACATGGAGGACACCCACTCAGCACTGCCCATTTGGATGCTCAGTGTGCAGCCTGAGTGCTCAGGACCGAGCCCATGGTTGGCACTGACTGCAGAAGGGCAGGGACAGTGGCTCTGGATGACATTTGCAGTGGCCCATAAAGGCCTAGCAGACCTTCCCTTTCAGATACCGGCTCTGTGACAGGGATTTCTCAACTGACCAAAAGGTACAGCTTCATTTGATGCCCTATAAACAATTCTACAGGCTCCGTTCAAAAAATGTTTTGAAACATAATGCAGCAAAGCTAGCAAAGTTACAGCTTAACAAAAAAAAAAAAAAACAAAAAAAAAAAAAAAACACACTGAAGGGAGAAGTGGCTGGCTTTTTTCACCCCACCATATTTTTTGGTGTATTATTCACTTGTCCCTTTTGCTCTGTTTTGCATGGTTTTCTGTTTTCCTGCTTTCAGGTTCTCTTTCCCTCATCCCTTCTCAGCTTTTACCCCCTGTGTTCCTTATTACTGGTCCCCTACAACTCTTTTAATCCTTTCCCCTTCAGTCCCTCATTTTCTTCCCTCCTTCCCCGAAATTCTCTCTATATATCACTTTTTTTTCTCCAAATCTCCTCTGTGCTGACACTTACACCCATTTTTTCCACTGGTCATCACTTAACTCAAACTATTCCTGGAAAACTTTTGGGTGCTATGGGTCTCGGTCTCCATAAGACAAATTATTTTATTTTTTATTTTTTATTTGGACTTACTCTACAAGCCCCAAAGGTTCCTTCTCTCTCTCATTCTTCACACCAGCCTAAAGGTTTTCCTAAAGGCAAACCTAGTCACAAAATTCTGGATCAACTTAATTACCTGGTCAAATAAAGCACAGTCTCCAAAGAGTCTACCTGTTCCTAAAAACCAAGCAGAGGGAAAAACTGAGCTACTTCATTGACTGCTAATGTTAAAAGATAGGAATCACTCAAGAGCAGTGTTATCTCAAATACTTAATTTACATAAACTTTTTTTCTTTATCCTCCACACAGCCTGGCATTCAGCTGTGTATTAAAGTATGTGCTGAGTCTTAAGCTTGGAAATCAATTCAGCCTGTTCAAAGGCTGAAGGATGTACCCTATACACTGCCGAAGAGCACCCCAGTGCTTTGAATTCAAATTAGGACTTCAGTAACATAATCTTAAATCAGTATTTGTTATCTGGTTTTATACAGCTGACAATTCTGTTGTTTAAAGCGTTTTCCAGATGCCTCTGTAATGCTCAAGGATGCTATCAAGCACATCTTGCAGGAAAAAAAATTAAGAAAAATATTAAAGAACAGACTATTCGGAATAATATTTTCCAAGACTATTAGCACAAGTAATACTCTGCTGCTGCAGTCACAACAGTTGAAGAGATTAACTGTGGGACACACTGCTTTGTTTCTTCACTGACATCCAAGCAAGTGAAGACCAAAAAAAAAAAAAAGCAAAGAATGTTTTTTCTAAGAGTACGATTATCAACATAGCAATTCAAAACCTGAAGTCGGCATGGATTATGCACCATGAAAGGCCTGTGGCCTAAGTGTGGTTGGAAGCTTCCTGTTCATATCAGCTTTAACGAGACACACTGCAAGTGCTGATTTTATGACTCTTAAAATAGTCCCACTTAAATTACTTATATTTAGTACACTTCAAGAAAAATGAGGAAAAGCACTTCCTGCTCAATAACAGAAATGAGTTCTTTCTCACTGCTCAAATCCCTCTAAGAGTTTAACCAGACATGAGATTTATCCAGTCACCATGAAGAAGTGTGCCTTTATGTACTGGTAGCAGTGTTTGTCTGTCAGTGACAGTTTTCCTAAATTAACAAATGCTATCTTAAGCAAACAATCATAATATTTGCTTCCACAGATGGCAGAAGCTGCTTGAGATTAAAATTGTGACTGCGCATGGACAAACACCTCAAGTATCTCAGTTGTGATATGCTTCTAAATTCTGAACTACTAACCAGAGTGATAACGTACTTTCCTCCCTTTAAATTGGGAAGCTGAAAATGCATTAAAGTCCCAAGAAATGAGCTGAGCCTAGCATAACTCCATGCTGCGTTCAAGTGAGTCCTGTCCAGGATGATTTTCACATCGCTCTTTGGAAAGCCACCAGTGAGCACGGGAGGCCATGCAAGCAACTTCAGATCTGTTCCACCACCCTGAAGCACAGCTTTGGATCCTATCTACACTTGAGTTTTGTTTGCTGCAGAACTAAACAGGCCAAAAATAAATAAATAAATATTTCGAAATCAATCCTACTTTAGGAAGCTCTTCTAACTCAGCTCGTCTCTGCAGACAGGCTCTAAAGTAATGGAAAATGTGCCTCAGGCAGTGCTTAACTACAGGTGAGTCCACGCAAGAGGCTGACATTTATCATTTCAGAAGATCGCTCTGGCAGTGTTTATAGTCCCTGGTGACTGTGCAGGGCAGAGAGTGACCCTGTCCAGCCGATGACGTGAGCCACATCCTGTCACCCTGCTGAACACAGAGGAAACAATAACTCCAGGACACAAAGTGTTCAGGAGCTGAATCTCACGCACGTGTGCTCCCACGTGTCTCCCAAAGAAGGACTTAATCGGCCCAAAACAAAAAAGCACAAAACCAAAGACTGCTCTACCCTACTCTCCAAGAAACATAAAAACCACACACTAGCATTTATGTTTAAAAATAGTCACGTGAAAATAAAAAACATTTGTTCTGCTGACTGCTGTTCGGCTTTCATTAGTGGCCCTGCAAGCCTGGAGACTGTAAATTAAAACACTGGCATGTGCTTACACAAGGCAGCACTCTGAGGAGGCCCACTGGCTGCATCCACTGACTGCTTGCTTAGGTTTTCCTTCTTGTGGCATTGTTCAAAATTCATTTAGGGGCACAACGAACCCTGGCGGGGAGCAGAGCACTGAGAACATGCTCTGCCCTGCCCAAAAAGCAGGGCACGAGCCAACCAACCAGCGTGATTAGCACTGGATGGAAGTAATTTTTTTTTTTTTTCTTTTTGTATTCTATAATTATCCAAAGGAAGTGGAGGGAGGAAAAATAAACTGGCTTCAATCTGCTGTAAAGTTGAGCAGGCTCAGCAGTTTGAAATACTCAAGTATGGAAAAGACTAGATTGAACAGCAGCTTACGGTGGCTTTCAAAGGGAAAGTCCATCAGAGCAAGAAACCCCAAGAAAATAGGAAGCTGCCTTCCTTTTCCTCCTCCCTTGGCAGGCAGAGCCTGCTCAGGACAAGCTGTCCCCTTGCGTGTCCTCATGCCACCCCTGCAGCAAGCCTCAGAGATGCCCACACGACCCAACAACCAGCTCTGGCCATGCATGGGGGCATCGGTTGGCCCCAGAAGCAGCTCTGGAAAAACAACCACATCTCGTAACCAAGGTGGAGATGATGACAAAGGGGCCGGACCACAATTCCAAACCACCATCTTGCATCAACAGAGGTGACGCAGAGCCAAAGAAACAAGCAGCCCTGTGCTCAACAGCTTGTTCTCTGAGGATAGGACATGGCCTAAAAACATGTGATCATCAAACAGTCCCCAGAGAGTCTTCCAGCTGAAGATGGCATTTGGAAGAGGGAGCAGAAGGGAGTCAAAAGAAAAAGACAGCTGCTGGTAAGCAAGTAGAGCTGAGCTGTAGCCCCTCTGTAAATGCTTCTCTCAAGAAGGAGTTTGTTTTAGAAATTCTAGAAAGAGTACATTTATCCAACCTGTACACTTGCAGAGTCTACATGCTTTGTTCAGACACAACTTAACACTAGCAAAATTTGTCAGCACTATAATTTATAAACACCATCACAAGCAAAAGCCCTGCAGCCCAGCCCAGCTACTGCCTATTTTGCCACTTCCTTAAACTGGATTTAAATTGCAACAGTAACATTAAAGGAAATAAATCATTGCTGTGGAAACAAGTCTTACTATTAACCTGAGTCTCAGGAAACAGATTTTAAATGCACATTTAAAAAAAAGAGAATGAGAGCATTTTCCTCTTCCCCACACATCTCTTGCATGCAGTTTGTGATTGCTTCATAGTCTGCCTCAGCATTACTTTACTAAGGAGGGCTAAAACTGCACTCATCCGTGTTCAAAAAATGGGGTTTATTAACTTCCTTATTTTGGCAGAAAGAACAAATTTACTTTTCTCAGAATTACTGTGAAACAAGAAGTGCCACAGATTTTCAGCTGCCACTAAGAAATCAAAGAGAGGGACTGAAGCAAGGGGTTAACAAAGCTTAAATAAATAAATAAATAAATAAATAAATAAAATAAAATAAAATAAAAAATGTAACACTTTAAGCAAAAGAAATAAATACAATTTGACAGACAGAAAAACTAAGGCCTGTGCATGATTTGTGGACAATACCCACATCAGGATGGTGGGGTCTTATTCAACAGGCAAGTCAAAACCAGAAGACAGGAGCTGCGCACTGATGCTCAGTTGATGGGATCCAGTTACACGCCGTCTTCCCCACAAGAGGCAGCCACAGGGAATTATTTTTCTGCCCAGTTTATTAGTGACAACAAGCTTCTTATTCGGACACTTTGCAAGTACTGAAAACAAAACCTGCTTCCAGTTCTGTCTTCTGCTGCTTCAGAGCTCCTCTGAAATCGTCAACATAGTTGTCCTGCTAGACACAAAAACAGAATTTGGCTCTGTGTTTATCTTTCCCTAGAAAGATGTTTGGGTCATAACAGTTTGCTCACTCTTCTGGCTAATTCCACTCAAAACTTTTGGAAGATGCAAGGAAATAAAAAGGAAATAGGTCAGGAAAGCAATAAGGCCAACGTCAATATGAAATCATGAATTCCGTTCCTCTGTGGCCCTACATGATAAATTGTTTACCTAGATATTTAATGTCTACATTGCAAAAATCAGATTGCACCACTTAAACCAATTTTATAATTTAATAGGAAAAAGTATCTTAGGCTTCTGGACATAATTGTTTATTGATATAAAAGAAAAGGCATTTTTCACTTGTTATGTAATTGGATCTTTTATGCATTTTTTTGCCCCAGAACAAAATAACCAAGGTCCCTGACTTATGAAGTGCCTTGGCAGGCTGTTCTTTTGAATGGCAGAGTAGGGCAATGGAACAAGGAAACAGCACGTGCATGCCCAAGTGCAAACTTTGGCCTCACCAGCTTTCCCAAGGAAACGGGGCACATGCAGCCACACTAACGGTGTGTCTGGCTGCCCGCCTTTCGGTTCCTCATGGGCTTAAAATTGTTGTCCAGTTGAACACGTGATTTGATATAGGGCTAGAACTTCCAAGACTTGCAGCCACCTCTGTCTTCTGCACTACTTCAGTACTACTGTTTGAGCCTACAACATTGCAGCTCATGGTTTAGAGTCAAATGAGAAATGAAATTGTTGTCTTTTATAAACAGTAACACAAACTAAAATATTCTCAGTCATTCACATTCCATATAGTGTCTACTTAAAAAAGAAGAGTGGGTACCAACTTCTTACTGAACGGTTTGATGTATGTGTGCATACATTCTGCTACAGAGATTTGTTCTGCATCCAGCACAATGCAGACCTTTACATTATCATGACATTAGGATAGGAAAACCACAGGGATTTGCTCCTCTAGGAAACCACTACCCTTTTTCCAATCACTTTAAATATCAAACAATTCGTTGTTCAATACCACACTACTTACAAACACCATAAACCGAGGTGCACACCAACAAAGTTAACAAACTTCTCCATACGTGGATTAGCATTAGGTTTTGGAGAAAATCCCAAGGAAACGTCCTCCACAAAGGAGATGCCACTCCTTTCAAACGTTTAGGCTCACCAACTTCAGACAGCATTTTGAGACTACGTGCGAGCATCTTCCAGTCAGCAAGGAAGTGGAAACACAAACAGGAGGATGAAAAATGAAGTCTCAGGCAAGGAAGATTTTAGGCACTATGTTTGGAGAAGCTTTTTATGATATGAGTAGATAAGCTTTGGAAGATAACCCTGGAGAGAACAGAAACCTTTGTCACAAGCCCTTTTAGTGTAAATGTGAGTCAGGAAAGTTTAAAGGGGAGCTTTAAGACCAAGGGATCTCTTCCAGGCCTCCTTTGGTCCTGTGATGAATAGTCACAACAGAAAAATGTAGTAAACAAAAACAAAAGGAAAGCAGCCATGGAGGTCACTTCGGATGGCAGCTTACAAGCCACCTCCCACAGCCTCTCTGAAGAGCCATCAAAGTTTCCTCAGGAAGCGACAAAGACAAGAAACTTTGCCTCAGTTCTAGACCTGGCAACCTCTCCTGCAGTTGCCACACAGAGTTATGTCAGGACTTGGCAGAGAGCTGTAAAATCACTCCTCCAGCCTGCATAAAGACAGCACCGGGAGCCAGGGCACATGGCACTGCGTGGCCACAGCCGGATGAAGAAACCCAGACATTCTTCCCAGCTGTGCACCCAGCCATGCTTCAATGCTGAGGGAGCCCAGCAGCCCCTCTTCGCCCCTTTCTCCTTCACCCCCTCAGCAGGGCTTCCACCCAGGACAGAAGCGTCCTGCAAGCCAAATGGGAGCTGCAGTTCAATTCCCCAGACAAAGTGTGCTGCAGCTAAACCTTGCTCAGTACCAGGAGTAGGCAGCCTCCAAAACACAGACAACTGATGTGAACAAACAACAGGTTGGAGTGAGCTGCCGGGCAGAATTCGGGTTGACAAGACAGGGCTTGGAGCAGATGCTCAAGTGGTTGCATTTACCAAGATGAAGGCGTTCCACATGCAGATACATCACTGCCCAGCAGCGGTAATTTACTACATCAAGTAGTTTAGGAGCAGGCTTGAGGCCACTTGCTCGGCGGCACGCTCAAGGTAGCTATTAAAATCACAGCTTCCTCACTGTTACACCTGAGGCCGTGAGGCACCGAACGATTAGGCAGGCATCCTGTTCCTACCAGCCCAGGAGCAAGCCGAAACGATCTCTCCTCACAGAACATTGCTTTCCCAAATCCATGAATAACAAAGCTCCATGACCAATAAAGCCTGCCCTCCAAACTGACTCACACTTGAGATGCTCCCAAACCTCTCTCTGTCATTCCTGGTGTTTCCTTTAACATCTACAAGCTTCACAACCACCCCTTTCTCAACCACCGCCTTCTCCTGTGCGACTTCAGGCTGCTCCAACTCTCTCCCATCACACCCACAGAGCTTAGAAAACACCAAGCTACTTCTGTGGAAGAGTGAAACTCAAGTACCAAAATCCAAGCTTTGATGGATTTATATTGAAAACAATGGGCCAGGTTCTCTCCTGTGCTGCAGCAAGACCTGGGCAACATGTTTGTTTTTTTTTCCTCCAAGAGCCAGTAACTTCCTCCCTGTCCCTACTGCTGTGGCTCCAGGTCTAATGTTAGCCCTGATACACAGCACTGTGAGCTGGTGGCATGGAGCATAGCTCTGCTTTCTCTGTTCCCTCTCTCCTCACACTCCCATCTACACCTTCTACAGCCAAGCAGGGCTTAACGGCTTGTGGAGATGATGGCTTTTTTTCTCACTGTGGAATGATGAACAGGCCGAAACAGCTGAAGTCCAGGCCCTTTGCACAGCTGAGGGCTGTGGACCATCAGGCGAACCGGTGCAGAATGAAACAGTGACCTTCCTGGCCAACGTAGAGGTACAATCTAGGGCTTTGCTCAGAAGTGTAGATTCCTCTTACTAGATATGCAAACTTATTTTGGGGTTGCCATCTAACTTTCAAGCAGGTCAGAAGATGAATGGATGCAGTTGTTCACACACGGGTACCGTTTCCCTGTACTGGCAGTGTCTGAACTTCTGGAGGGGATTCCTCACTTTCGGGAAAACAGAGTGTCAGCCTCCACGGGAAATGAGATGTCTGGTCAGAAGTAGGTGGTTTTCTAGGATTATAGACTATTAAAACTCAGGAAGGAACATCTTCTCACTAATCACTGACTACTAAGCAAATATAACTACAAATACTTACATCTTCCCGAAGGTTTCCACTGCCACCCTATCATTTTAATGAATCTGCAGAGTAATTACATACTCCTGGTAACACAGTGCTGCTTTACAGCTTTCTTTTCCTGTCTTAAAAGTAAACAATTGGCCTGCGAAACCTCCAGTACATTTCAGTGTTACACAACAGCAGTAAGCAGTGGGCAAGAGGAACGTCATTCCACAAGACACTTCATCTCTAGAAAATTACAGGATTTTCTGCTGGGGGAGAAAAAAGCTAAAGACACATCCACATGTTCTACCACAGGCTCCTCAGATCTGTGTAAACTGCATTTATTTTGTCTCTGTGCCATTTCCAAAGCTGAAGGCAGGAATTCTCGCTGTGAAATGAGGACTGGCCATTGCCAAATAGTCCCTGGTGCCCTGGCACCACATCCTGGCGCTTACCCAGGGCAAAGTACCCACTCCTGCTGGGCTAAGTGTCAACACACACCATGGAGCACGGCGGTGGCCGACTTAGTTTCGTGTTCAGACGTTTGGCTCCCTTGTACTGCGTGAAAGAATTCACCCTAAAATGCCTTCATTCATGCAGCTCTCTGAACGTTTATGGTGATAAGGACCTAAAAGTGGCATGACTCGCATCCAATACATTTGATTTAAGAAGGAAATAATAATAATAATAAAAATAGCAATGCTTGGCTGGTAACTGTCAGGGGGGAGGGGGAGGTGTCTGTTCTCCCCGCAGTGTTTATGTCCCCACTTGGATGTGCAGTTCCCTCTGTGCAGGACAGAGCGGGGGCAGGCGGAGACAAAGTGCAAAGCTAAGCACATTGTTGCTCCAGATGTTAAACGCACA
>CM021766.1:108235324-108375425 GCA_011076525.1 Nettapus auritus | reverse complement strand
GCGCTGGAAAACCCCTCCGGGGGAGCCCCCCCTAAAAATATGGCCCCTCGCACCTCCCCCCACCCCTTTAAAAAAAAGCCAAAAAGAAGTTGAAAAGTAATTAAAAATGGGAATAAACAAGCACACAAAGAGAAGAGCCGCCCCCCCGGAGGCTGCCAAGTCTCGGCGTGGAGGAATTCAGGGCGGCCGAGCCCCCCAGCCCCGGCCCGGACCGACGGGGAGAGAAGGAGCGGGGTAGGGGGGGAGCTGGAAACCTCCCCCCTTTTTCCCCCCTCAACCCTCACCTGCGGCAGCGGCCGAGAAAAGCGGGACGAAAAATCTTAAGAATAATAAAATAACGATAATAATTAAAAACTCAGAAGAAATTAGAAGAACCCCCCCCCCCTTCCCCGGCGCCGCTGCTACTCACTCCAAGCAGACACACTTTCAGCTCGCGTATCGCCATCATCTGCCCGGGGCCGAGCCGCTCCGCATCCCCCTGCAGCCCCGCACGGCTCCGCACCGCCCCGCCGCCGGCCGGAACGGGCCCCGCCGCCGCCCACAGCCCCGCCTCGCCCCTGCCCGCGGCGGGACCGGCCCCACGACGGGGGGGACGCCCCCGGAGGCTCCCGTCTGGGTTTGCACAAGAGCAGCCCGCGGGCACGCCGGTAATTCCGGCTGAAAGGCCGGCCGCGCTCCAGTGCCGAGCTGCCCCGGGTTTAGGGAGGGAGCTTGGTGTGCCAGAAGCATGGAAAAGCAGCAGAAAGTTGTCTGCCGGGCTTTAAGACACGTAGGTTATATCCTATGGACTACATTAGTCCTCCCTTTCTGCTGTTTTGTCGTATTGAACAGGTAGAAGAACCCTTCGGGGAAAACTGTGAAAATCTCAGTTAGTCGCTAGGAAGTCACTGCCACGTCATTAGGGGCGTCCTGGCAGCAAGTGGCATTTATTGTGTCAGGAATTGGTTCCACCTTGGGTCCGCAGGCTGATGGGCCAGGAGATGTCTGCCCAGCCCTCCCAGGTCCTGGGCCAAGCGTCCTTGGAAATGGTGTTCCTAGGGAGGGAACCCCAGGGCTTTTCTGGTAGAGCTGGTCCGGAGGGGGTGTCAGTAGAGAGACCAAAGGAGAGGCACAACAGAGAGGTGCTTGTGATTTATCTTTATTATTATTATTAAAGGAGAATTTATCAAAGAGGAAGAAAACACAGCAAGTTTTCAGGCAGCCCATACAGAATATCGCTAGTATTCTGCCTACTTGGTCTTCTACAAGACTGCCTTATACAGTAGGGTCTTTCAATAAACAAGTAAGATACACTCGCTAACAGAACAATTACAGTTTTATACTGATAGCACAACTCATTCAAACCAGCTCAACATTTCAGCCAGTAATTAACTCTACAAATTGACAAGAGGTATGGAGTTTTAGGGCTTTATGCTATCCAACTCCACCCTTTTTATCAATTTTAAGCCCAGGTTAAATGTTGTTCCTATGACCTTCGGTCAGACCTTTCCACTGAGACTCCCAAGTCTTGGTTTGGGTAAAAATAACATGCAGTGTTATGGTTCAGGATCATCTGTTGCACAAATCCTTTTTTTTGGTCCCATCTTAAAACATTTCCGTGTCTCTCATATATCCCAGCAAGTCCCATTGCCATGTTTCTTCTCATCTGTGGAAGTGTCTTCTCAAATACTCAGAGGTGAAACAGGAGCCATTGCTAAAAAGGTTAAAGCACAGACCTCAAGTGATAGCAAATAACCAACCAGCTACTTATAAACAAGCAAAGTGTTAAAAACAGTACCACAAAGTTGACATGGAGTTAGCTGTTCAGGCCGAAACAGCAGGGGAGACAGCATTAAGGAAGGGCAATTTAACACAAGGAAAAAAAAAAAAAAAAAAAAAAAGAGAGAGAATAACCAGAGGAAAAAAACTAACCCATTGCATTCAAAGAAGCTCAGAACCAGAAAGAAAAAGAAGCCCCCCAAAACTACAGAGAAGAGAAGAGAGGAAAATAACAACACAAACAGACATGTGCTCATGCATTAAAAAAACAAAAAACCAAAACAAAACAAAAAAAAAAAAACTAATGACGTCTCTTCTTCCAGGAACTGGCATAATCCTTGTGTTTGTCTGCATGCAAGAAGCTGTGGTCAGGAAAACATTTTTGAGGAATTGCTCATGTTTCAATGTTTTCAAATGTCTGGTTAAAAGGAAACGACAACAAGCTTTTGCATCCTAAAGTTTTGGTTTTTATTTTTTTTCTTTGATACCATAATTTTCAAGTCATAATTATAAGTTTTGAAACAATGAATTGCCTCACTTCTTTCTACCCAACTGTATCTAGTTTTGGGGAAACACAGTCAGGCAGCTTTGTTTTTCAGTAGCCTTTCCTCAGAGTCCCAAGTAACCCATTCTCTCCTCAGAAATCACTTGCTTCTCTTTCCAGAAAAGTGGAGGAGCCAGACCATCCTTCACCTTTTTCTAATTTTATAACCCCGAAATTGCATTGATCTCAGATTAGATCTCACCAAATTACACTGATCTCACCCTTAGTGTGAGATTTAGCTCCTCGGAGCTGGGCTTAAGCCAGCAAGATGTGATCTGGCTCAAGGTGTCTCTAAGTGTGATAACTGGAAAGTTTGTTCAGGCCTGTCTCCAGCTGGAAATTCAAGGTAGTGCTGGTTGCTGTGGGAAGGTAGGATTGATTCATCCTTCATTTTTGGTGTTTTTTTTTTTTTTTTTTTTTTTTTTTTTTAGTTTAGACAGCTCAAGTGAGACTATCCTGTCGCTTAGCCTGGTTTTCTCAGGTTAATATCACTGGTTTCACGTGAATAAACCCGTTGAGGAAAGGAAGGAAGAAAGACATCTGGTGAGGTGCATAAGAGCAGGAATCAGAAAAACGTGGCTATCCTGCTGCCTCCAGCACTGCCAGACTGCAAAACCCAGGATGAGGTGTTTATCAGCGCTTCATCTTGGCCAGTCACAAAAAAAAAGAAAAAAAGAAAAAAAGAAAAAAGTAAAAACAAACAAACAAACATGGTGTAATGGTATTTATCTAGCCTGTGTTGTTCAGAAACTGGATGTTCGTGAGGTGCTGGCAAGGCTCCCAGGCACACGAAGGCATCTGCCTGCCTGCCCCTGCTTTCTCCCTCCTCTTGGCTGGTGACTTTGGACCAGGCTGTGGGCTGCACTTAGCCCCACGCTGCCGTGGGGGGCCTGTCTGTGCTCCTGGATGTGCAAAGCAGCCATGGCAGGCAGACATCGCGCCGGCGCCTGCCCAGGGAACTGCCAAAACCTCTTCCAAGGAAAGCAGCTGCCGCCGAGTGTGCAGTTCTCGGAGCAGGAGGAGAGGCTTCCAGCCCAGAGCCTGCGTCCTGTGCACAATCCCGTGGTTACGAAACGGCCACACTTCTGGAAGATGCTGCTTTCTGTTTGTTTTTTCATCGACAGAAAGGTCAGAAAAAGGCTGCCCTGGTCAGGCATCACCAGGCTCCTCAGTTGTGAAAACTGTGAAGTTTTCTGTGAAGAAGAGGAATGGCCTGGCAGAAGGAAGGAATGGCTAATTTCAGTCACACACATCTTAAGCCACTGCAATTTCTTTTGCTTTGTAGGGTTATAGCACTTTATTTCACAGGCAAAAAAAGTAAAGTAGGCCATTCACAGCCCACTGACTCCAACACTGACTCCAGGACAATCCATAGCTGCCTTCAGTGTACTAAGGAGCTGCTTCGTGTTTTAACATCTCTCCTTTGTGGCATTTACAGGGTCCAGTCACTCCCTCCCGAAGAGAAAATCTGCTGGGAAAGGTTAGAGGGGAGTAAACCGCTGCAAGATGCTACTTGCAGTTTCACTGCCAATTGCTCTGAAAAAAGCGGGGATTGTTTGCATAAAGCTTACTGGCATGCTTCTTGATGGACTTTGAAACAGATGTGCTGTTCCTAAAGCATTTAGGAAATGTTCCTGAAGCATTTTCCCTAAAGGGAAAGATTTTTGGCAATATAAATGTACACTTGTAAAGAGGGACAAATTTACCCTTGCTTGTTTGCTGTCAATCCCTAGGGCAATCTGCTATAATAGGAGAATGCTAGTGAAACCTCCTTCAAGTTTTCTCATTCCTCTGCAACTTCTGTGTCACAGCCCTGACCTGATGAGAGTACTGCATTTCTCCACTCAGACTGTTTTACCAGGAAGTAAAAAAGACCTGAAAAACAGAAGCTGAGGTGAAATATGAGAATGCCACAGATAAGCAAATTAGCACCAAGAAAGGATAAGAACTAGCTAAAGAAAAATATTGGCTCCGTTGAAAAATAGATGCAAATTGGCCGTAGACATGTTTAGACTGGAAGTTGGGAGTAGGGCTTTTCAAGGCTTTGGAAATTTTTTTCTGACAGTAGCTGTCAGAGCAACAACTGAAAAGAAATGAAAAAAATTATGCAAGAAGCAATTTCAGAGGTGGCCTGAAATAGCACAAGTCAAGACCCAGTGACACAATAGATTATTTGTCTATATTTCATAGGATTTGCCAGTCAGCATCAATTGTTCAGGTCTGGACATCAGGCCTGATGTTTCACAAATGAATCAAGTTAGAGCTCTTTCCACTGAGATTGAAATCACCAAAGTATTTCATTTAGACCAGCAAAAGCCACCTAGCTGCTTCAGCCTGTGCTTCTACAGGCTGAATTCATGCTCTCAATTACTGATGGAAGTTCCATATCTTATTATCAGTCTCTTTTTTCCTCATGAACCCTATAAAAACATTTATAGGAGCCAGTAATGTTGGATGAGCCCTTTCTTGTGTTGCATTCCATATGAAACTCTGCCTGCGTATGCATGTATTTGCAATGTAAACAGCAAAGGTTGTTGTGATTTCACGTACCAATGCACAGCTCAGAACAGGGGTCTCGTGATCTATGGGCATCCAAGGCTGCAGTTTGGTGGTGCCCCACAGCTGATGCAACATGGTTCATTTTGCAGATCCTCCTCTCCTCTCCTCTCCTCTCCTCTCCTCTCCTCTCCTCTCCTCTCCTCTCCTCTCCTCTCCTCTCCTCTCCTCTCCTCGGCTGCCTCTTGTGAGCATGGTTTGAAACCTCTCAGTGAGATGCTGTCTGACTGGAACAATAACCTGAGGGAGAGAGCTCTCCTTCCAGCACAAAGCCTTCCAAAACGCAGGGGCACCGTGCAGCAGGATGGTGATTCCTTTTTGCCTTCCAGCAGCAAGGGCAGCCCAGCGAGGGTCTCATGATGAACTGCAACTGGATTTACCGAATAGTGATTCTGTCTCCTTCTAGCAGCATATTCTGCGGTATAATTTCTTTTACAGAACAGGATAGTGTCTAGTGGCTAACTTCACCCAGTTCACCACCATTAGCTCTGTATGGGGAGAAGGAGCCTGTGTTTACTACCAAATGAAAGGAGGCCATCCACAATTCTATTTTTAATTGAGCTTAGCCTTGTAGAGTATGAAAAGGGTATTATATTAAGGCCAATGTTTTACTGTCAAGTAAGCAGGCTCTTATTGTGCGTATTGCCAAGCAGAGATAACAGGGCTCTTATGCAGTCAGAAATTTGTCCTGCCAAGTGGGCACCAGGTTTGTCTAAAGTGTACTCGGAGTGTGTGTGTGCGCATGTGCTGCCAGCCAGAGATTTGAGCTTGGCGTTGATTTTTCCCATTAAATTCTCAGGCAACAAATGCATGCTGATAGTTTTTTCCTTTGTTTGCAGAAGACCCAAACCAGGGATCTTCTAAACAGGTCTCAAAGGTCTCAATATATATATATATATTTTTTTCCAAATGAAAATGCCCCTATCCCTCCTGACCTTACAGTAGTTTAGGCATGGGCTGGGATGTCTGCAGCCAGGCTGGGATGTCTCTCCTATCTTTTTATCTGCATCAGTGGAATTGAGCGTTTGTTACAAACAATCATGAGGCAACTGAAAATGGGGAAATTAAAATTCAGCTGTATTCAGGTGGCGACTGAGGAGACTTATCTTTTTGACTAAACTTGACTTAGTTTTTCAACAGTGCTATCTGAACAGCAAATAGGAAAGCAATCTGAGAGAGAAATCTCAGAGGGAGAAAAGAAATCTGATCACAGGATTCCTGCACAAAAACTATCTCATCATTCCCAAAAGATCTCTTGCAGCATGAGTGATAGAGATCCTAACTTTTTTTTGTTTGTTTGTTTGTTTGTTTCTGCTATGAATAAAATATTAGTGTGTTTGAGTTTCAGTCTGAGTTTGGGGGTGTGAATTCTTCCCCCCCCCCCCAATCTAAACAGTCCCCCAGTGGGTAGGATATTTGCTGTAAATTCCAAATCTCTGTTGGGTTCTAGGTCCTTTATGAGGACAAATTAATCCCTAATGAAACTTACAGTTTTTACTATGCTGACACAAATTATAATTACAGCTGTTATGACGTCCATGTTTTTCTTTTGAGGACAAGTTCTAAAAGGTTTAATACTTGTTTCAATTCCCATGTACATCAGTGGTAGTGCTGTCTGGTTATGGACTGCAGAATTTGCCCCTAACACATACAATCTCAGTTTGTTCAGACTTGAAAATATGTTTTTTGTGGTTATTTTTTGTTTGTTTGTTTGTTTTTAATATTTAAAGAAAATGCTCTACAAGGTGGAAAAGAATTCACTATTTGATCAACATCTTCATCATTTCTAATGAAGAGCAAAGATGTATTTATTTCTTCAAATAAGCAATAAATTGTCAGGGCCCCGAGTGCACCAACAGATGCTGATTACCCTGACATAATCCATAGCCGAGACTATTTTGAAGAGCAGAAATTGAAAAGGTACACATTGCAGCATATTTTAAAGGTGATTGAACTGTGATGGATGCTTCAGGCCCAAAGATGTGACAGTGCACCAGGAGGCTGTAAATGTTATTATGTAGAGCAGTTAAATTCCAAGCAAAGATCTATCCCGTCTTTTAAGGGTACACAGACATACCTTCACCTAGTAGCAGGTGGATCAGGAAATAACATATCACCCTCACAACTAGAAAATGAGTAAGAACTGAGGGGAATAAGTGTAATAGAGCACTAAATGGAAAGCTCTGTTGTGAAGGTACTGTTTAAAGAGAACTGACATGAGGTACCTGCAGTAACAGAGTCAGCAAAGTGGAGATACACGTGAAGGACAGCCTTAGAGAGAAACTACCACAGCCAGAATCTTTCTAAAGATATCAGAAAGGAAATAAAATTGATAAGAAAATAATGAAATCTGGCACTATAAGGGAGCCAAAGCATCATTCAGTGAAAACCCAGAAAAGAGTCAAAAGCCTCCTTTTGGTGTTAGGACAAATTTGTTATGACAAATTAAAAAACGAACAAACAAACAAACAAACAAACAAACAAAAACATCCTTTTCTTGGAGGTGTGAGCTCGAGAGAGCCCTGCTGAAGCCCAGTTCCTTCGGTGAGTCCTGCAGATGGCATCGGAGTGTGGTAGCCAGCCCCTGGTCCCAATAGTCCTGCAGCCACTGCAAGGGAGAAGCTTAGTCTGTGAACAATTCAGACTTTTTCTGAGCTGATACTGTGCACTGAACTCCTGAGGCAGTGAACCTGGGTGGGAAAATCCCTTTGGCTTGGCCACGGCCCCAGGGTGCGTCTCTCATCCCTCCTGGGCATCTGGGTGACCTAGGGCGCAGCGCTTGCTTGTGGCTACAGAAAAAACAGCAGCCTGCAGAGAAAGGAAACCAGGCCTGTGGGAATCACCGAGGATTCAGGGACCTGAGTCCCACTTTATTTGCACAGAGGATGGGGGAACAGTGAACTCACAGCTGGCTTTGTCCTGCAGGAACTACACAGTGTGGGTGCAAAGACTTGTGTCGAAACGTGTGTGTTATCCCATAGAGACAACAAGTTAAGAAAATCTTATTTATTCCAACATGGGAGTGAGGACATAATTGTCCCTCTGAGGGGACACCGCTTTCTTGAACTGGTGACCTTGAGAAGGAAGCACAAAGGGAGGGGTGGCTGGTTTCTTTAGCTAGCCCAAGGGAAGAAGTAAAATATGCTTGATGTGCATGTGCTGTGTCAGTGGGATCTAAGGAGCTAAGTATGTAAGAAAAAAGGATGCTGATATTTTTGAGGATAAGAACACCTAAGGCCTATCTTAAAGCCCATGTGCTGCTCCCTGATCTGTCTTTATGAAAACTTTATCTCTGGATCAAAGAAACAAACCAAGTATAACAGAATGTTTTTTTTTCAAGATAAGCCAAATTTTCACTGCCTCTCCTCTAACTTGCACTGGCACGCTGTACAGTACCTGCTTTTGTGTCTGCTTACCAGAAGTTATCAGAAGTAATGCATATAAAGTAGAGCTTGGCAAGAAAAAGAACTTTTCATTTACCCTCACGTTCCAAATACCAGAGGTTTTGTTCCTCAGTTATTTTGAGGACTGTAAAGATCAGCTTTTACTGTCCAGGTGGAGGTCACCACAGCTAGCATGGCCTTTGATTTCGTCCACTTGTCACTGAGTTGAGTCACAAACCAAAATCTTCCCATCTTCCCTATATATTTAATCTCATTTAAATCTCAAAGTACATTTGAGTGAGAGGACATAATATATTATTTAGAACTGGTCCATTAGCCTATGGGTTAATAGCATTCGTGACCAAAAAAAAAAAAAAAAAGCACAGTTGATAGGAAATTTTGAGAACTAGACAGCATCTGTGAAATATTAATTCCTTATACACGGGTCTTGAGAAACAGCAGACTGCCTTCCCAAGTGAAAGGCAGTAAGCTCTCTGAACACATTGTACCTGCACTGCTTCCTACACTGAATCTTTTCCAGCATTAGCATTAGGGCTTGTTTTTTTTTTAGGCCCTGATAGCAGAGAGTTGACCTTGTCCCGTTCCATCCCTATTTTGTGAGAATATGGTCTCTGCAAGATGCCTCTCTTCTGTAATACTCTTCCTCATGAAACAGGGTACCCACATCTGTCCTTTCACTAGTTCACTGTTTTCCTTTTATTCCAGTAAGCTGTCCTGCCTCACAAATGCACAGATTTTGCCCATGAAGCAGTTAGGACTGCAGTAATAACATCATTTAGTCACTGAACCATACCAAGGCACTGAAAAATGGCACTGGTGCAGTTAGCAGGGAGAAAATCCGTCTCCTCCAGATCCCTGACATACAGTATGTATATACCACATGGTATACAGCATGTGCATTGCCATCCTCTGGGTGTGCATCAAAGGGAAGGAGCTCTGCTGGTGGGACCACTATGTCCCTTAGCTCTACAGTGCTGTGGGAAAGCACAGCCACGCTTCAGAGATGATTTTGCCCTTGGAACGCATCGAAGTGGAAAAGGCAGGGATGCTCTGTTCCTGCTACTGAGCAAACAGTATAAGAAAGGGGACAAAACTGTCTGTCAAGAACCAGAGAAATGAAAGATAATATAACGAGGCAGATTTAATAAATAATTAAATAAATAAATAAAGCGTCTTGTTTTTCAATAATTGAACTTAGAAAACCTTTATCACTTGTACTGGTATGAAACCCTCCAAGCAGGACTTAGTTTCTCTGTGTTAGGGCTCCTTGTGCTCAGTATGAGTGGCTCCTTAGTCTCAGAAACAAAATCAACACTGTGGTTTTCAACGTGCTGCCTGGAAAGAGATGTGAACAGGAAGAGTGCAGAGAGCATGAGGTATGTGCATGCAAATGTGCAATCACATCAAATCCAGCTCAGCGGGCTTATGTATGCTCAATTAATAGAAAAATTTTATTTAAATAAAAAACTTGCATCCACCCTGTTAGAGAACAGATAGAAATTTCTTCTGTGTTGGAACTGCAGACAGTGTCCCTTTAAATCAATGTTATTTTTATTCATTTTATTCATTTTCCTGTCCTTTGCTCTCAACAAGTCTCATTGCCAATGGAATATCTGAGGGTGAACGATGCAGCTTTCTTATTTTACTTTGTGACTTTGATGTTTCCATTGGGGTCCACTGGAATAAATGATACTTGGAAATATATTGATGTTCTCAAGGGATCAATCCATCTTTATTCAGAAAGATTTCCCGTATGCTGTGCTTGACAAACATATTCCACTAAAATGTTACTTTGATCCCACCCACATTCCAATACCACTGTGCATACTTTGTCTAACTTTCTTTATGAATCACCCAATAAAACACACCCAGTTCAAGATATTATTGGCAATGTTACAGTCTACGTACATTAAATCTCATTTAAAACACAAACCTTTGAACCTGAAACATTGCCAGTATTCAAATCCAAGAAAAAGCCAAAATGCTGTAACATAAAGCTTCTTAATGTGCTGATGATAAAAAAATGTACCTGACGTCCCTGAACTCTTCCCACAGTTGAGAAATATTACAGCTTATGCTTGTACCACAACCAGACACCTGGTGTTTCAAGCTCTATATGATCGTTAAAAAAAAAATAATAATAATAAAAAAAACGGTAATTCATATATCAAAGGCACAAAGTTGATTTTGAAATGATTGAGACAATGAACCTAGCCAGGATTTGCTGTAGGAGTGCAATTGCCCTTTCACATCTTCAGTAATTTAATTAAACTAAGAAACTATTTTGGGACCAGACAGTTCTTTCAACTTTTGATACTTGGTATTACAAACCATCTTGCCCAATATATTGTCAGTTTTCATAAATTTTAGGTTATCACCATCTTCCTCAGAGATTTTTTTTTTTTTGATGTTTATTTGTATCCTCTCTAGTTTTGTGTACATTTATTTCAAATTCAGCACTTCATTCTTTGTATAACACTTTAATAACTGAGAAATTCTGCTTAGAAACTGGCATATGTCAAGAGCCATCATCCTTATTTGGGTAGATTTTAGTGATTGTTTTCTCTGTTATACAATCCTTGCTCACAGTCTGTAGATTCTACACATTTTGTAACACTGGAAATAGGACATAAATTGAGTCTTTCAGAATATTCTCAGCCTCCGCTTTTAGAAGCACAATAATTTCAATTTCAATTATTTCTTCACTGAGTTGATCTGTGCTAAGTTTTGTGTATTTTTCACAGGTGTCCTGGTGCCATGTCACTGTCTGCCCACAAATGTCTGGGTCAGTGCTGCATGAAGGGTAATTACATGGCTGATGATTGAGTTGGAGCACAGGTACAATGTCAAAGACTGTACAAATAAACACATCCAAAGACTGACTCCTGCAGGGGTCTACAAAAGATGTCTGTAACTGACCCTGAAATTCAGTAAGCTTCCTACAAGTGCCGAGGTTATCTAAACAAAGAGTTCTTAGGGTACAACCCCTTGACTTCTCCACCCCTGGCATTTTTTCTCATTGACAGGTTCTAGCAATTGCACAGACCAGGATAACAAGCCACGTCCCAGACCAATCACTCTCCTGTCATGCATCCCACTGGCACCTACCAACCTTCAGATCAGCAGAAAACAAAAGTGCTTAGCTGCCTGCATAGGCACGTACCCAATTCTCCCTGACTAAATGGATTACACTGTTGTTGGCTGAACAAGGTGGCCAAGAAGACTTCCAGCCAGCTCATATTCACGTGGGTTGTGAAACAGTGTCACTGTTGAATCTGACCTAAGCCCAGCTGAAATCCAAAAAAAGACTGTAGACAGGTTGCCAGACTCTGCTTTTGCCAGGATTTGGGGTTTGTTTCCATTCTACTTTGGAGAAATGTAATGTGAGGACAAGAAAACAGTAAGAAGGTTCAAAAACTGTTTATGAAAACAGGATGAAAAGTGCTGCACAAAGAAGCTTGCTGAGAGGAGCCTGGGATGGAGGAGCAAGAGGGCAGGCAGAGCCAGAGCTGTAGTGAGAAGAGAAAGGATCATAGGGAGGAACTAGCTGGAAGGGTGTGAAACTAATGTTGGAAAAGCAGGTTTGGTGACAGCCATAGTTCAGTCCCATCTGTCCCTCTGAGTTGTGTTCTGGGATCTGAGTAACCCACCTCTGATTCAGGAGAAGAGTGTGAGCCTGTTATATGTGCCAATATCTAGGCAGACCTAGAGAGATGCAAATTTAAACTCAGTAGACCAGGAAATGAAGGAGTAAACAAATGCAAATATATTCATCTGAAAATCAGGTTGGGTACTGCCAGGTAGGGACTGGTTGGGTGGGGAAGGGAGGCTGTGTGGGCTGAGGAAAGGCTGGAAAGCCTGGCTGAATCAAGGGCATGTCTTATAGTGATGTAGGGTCTGTCCTGGCATACGACTCAGAGCAGGGACACGCATTATATTCATACTTGTCATGAATGTACTAATGTCAGATAGTGAAAAATAACAAAGATCTTTTTGTGGTTTATTTTATTCCCTATTTTCCACCTCAGGAAATGTCTTGCTTCAGTAAAACTGCTTATTTCCTGATAAGCAGCACTAAGCACATCACTTTGCTTCCTTTGTTCTCCGTTTCTTTACCTGTAAGAGAATAATGGCATTTATTTCCTTTCAAAAGGATTTGGAGATCTAGGGCGAAAGGGGAGGATATCAGTGTCTAACTACGACAGCATCCCAGCTGCACATATGTGTGGGTGCTGGAATTTATTCCAAAAGCCAGCCAAAATTCAGACCTTTTTTCCTTCTGTTAAAAATAAAATAATAAAATAAAATAAAATAAAATAAAAGTAAAATAAAATAGAAAGAAATCTCAACAGGCAATTGAGGAAAAGATTCGGAGTCTTCCAGTATGCTGGCGAGTCACAGACTGCTGAGAACCAGGAAAACAGGGAACTAAGATACACTGGAGCAACCTGAACTCTGCCCTGTTTGATCAGTGATTCAGCCTTCCGTACTGACCGTATGCATGACACATGATTCCTGAAACAGAGCTCTTCAGAGATGCAGCACAGCTCTCTGCTAAAGGAAAACCTGTGCCCAGGTGTGTGATACTGACGGAGGAAACCCATATGTACGTGGCTGTCAGACACTGAGACCCAGCTCCCTGGCAGAGCCTCTGGGAGCACCTAAAGGATCAGATACAGACAAAGCTTTCAGTTGCCCAACTAAAAGACCACAGACCACCCTCGTGCGGTGCCTATAGCCAAAGGATTTGGGGATATCACCACTGGTAGTGGTCTTAACAGTAAAATGAGGCATGTGAACTCTCTCCTGCATGCATACCTCTCTTTCTTTTGACCACACACAGTACAGCTGCCATCCTTGTGCCTTTGGTGCAACAGGTTTGCTTCCAGATCCATGCCAATAACCTTTGCCAGGTCCAGGTGTAGTTTTAATGTTGCATTAGTACATACCTCAGTTTGGATTCCCCAATTTTGAGAGGATAGAGTATCACTTGAACTTGCCACTGAACTTGTCACTGTCCTGGAATGACATGAGGTACCCAGAATAAAAACTTAACTTTGTATTAACCGAGCTCTCTGTCAGCAAATTGAGATGTTATAATCCGTTCATGGTTGTCAAACTAAAAAGCCTGCTAGGACCTTCCAGTCCTGTATCTCAGCAGAGTCCTAAATAAGTACAGCTCTTACCCTGGAAATGAGTGAAACTAAATAAAACTGAGTGGTGTATGGTCAAAAATCTTCATATCCACAAAGGATGTATTAAAAAATAAATAAAAATAAAAATAAAAACAAGAAACAAACACCACAAAAACAATGACAAAAGACTTTCAGGATTTTTATTGGAGGGAGAAAAAAAAAAAAAAAGCAACAACAACAACAAAAAACACAGGAATGGGGAGGAGAAGGAAAAGAGAAAAGGAAGGAGAATGGGAAGGAGAAGAACAGAATGGCTTTACGACAAGCGTCCCTTTTTAGCAGAAATGCTTCAATGAGACACATTTTCATGAGCACATCAACTGTGTCCAAGGCTTTACCCATCGGGTTTTCATGTGTGGATCCATTCATATTATAGGTGCTTATGCGTGTATGTGTATCTCAATCCGACAGCTTAGTTGTGGGCCAGTTTTGGTTATGCACTTGCGAAGAGCAGAAAGATGGTCTACAAAGTGTGTGACTTAACCAGAAATCCATATGTGCACAGACAGAATCCTGGGGGTGGACAAGAAAGTTATGAGTCAGTATTACTCCAGAGGATAAGCATTTGTCTTAGTGCACCAGCAGTCTAACCCCAATACATTTTTTTGTCGGCTTTACAAGAAAAGAGCTTTGCAGAGGAGTCTGGGGGAGGATCGCGAGATGGCTCTGCGGATATTTATGGGAAGCTCATCCCACACAGGAAGGGTAGCCTGGGAGAAATGCAAAGCTGGTTAACATGGACAGTGAAAGCTGGCACTATTGTCTGGTCAGACATGGTGACTTGCTTCTTCACAACAAATGAGAGGAAATAAATTATTTTCTATTAGAGTGCTTGGGCCTGCGGTGGTTTTGAGCCTGAGTTCCTTATCCCTGGTGCAGTTTTGACTGAATAAATGTTGGTAACCAACCACAGGATACCATTTTGGAAATATGTCTAGATGGATATGAGGTGTCTTGCATCTTGCTTGGTCATTTGTGTAGGTCTGTAAATATTTATGCAGTACTTTATGCAAATACTACTAAGTCTCTTTGATTGCTGTGGGGTTTTATGAGATACTTCATACAGATAGCAATACAGGTGTCTTCTGTCCCATGCAAATAAAGTTGCCAAGCAGTTTTCCATCTGTGTCTTTGCATTCATAGCTTTGGCTTCTGTCCCTTATAAATGTGTTTTCCATGAGATGCAATGCGTGAACGTGAGTTTATCCATTTCTTAAATTCTGTATTTTCCAGCGCCTGTACAGGTACTCAGATGGATTATGAGAACTCCAGCACAGATCTGTTAGAACATTTTGGCAGGTGCTGTAGAGCTTGTTCCTTAACACGTCTTGTCTAATAAAACAAGCCTGCTATGAAAAATTTCTTGCATAATTAGGTACCTTATTTTTGAATGGCAGTTCAGCACTGCTGGAAAGAGTGGGCTTGTCACACACTTACAGCGTCTCTGCCTGCCTGGTTTGTGACCTGTGGCAGGCAATCTTACGACGGCCTTGAACTTTGATCAGGCCCCTAAAGGGTGCCAGGGGATTTATGGGTCTCCTGAGGCCGAGAAGTTTAGAAATATCTGGTTATTTATTCATTAAGTGGGATTTTACATTGCATAGTAGCTTGAAGCCAAATCAAAGTGATTTTCCTCCATGTGCATGTCACTGTACAAGTCAAAGGTTTGCCACAGCATTTCTGTTCACAGACAAGAGACCATTCCCAATGACTGCTAGCAGTGGTACCAGGACCAAGGGTATCTGAGGAGCTGTCTAATATTGTAGGGCTAACTTGTAACAAAAAAATGCCATTCTTGAACAGCAGCAATTTGTCTGGCAAGGTTAAATCACTCTGATCCTTGTTATCTGTGCTATTTACATCCCACATTCTCCTGCCTACGGAGAAAATCAGTAATCACTGCCTGAGAAGATCACATGCATATAGGAAGATCCAAAATTAATTTATATGAATTTATGTTAACTATGATCTCTTGCAATCATTTACCTTGCTTTCTTGCATAAATTGTACACTGATGATAATTAAAACTATTAATATACTCTTAAGAGCAGTAATTCTGACGTATTCCAAATCATAAACCCAGCTGCAGCATATGTATCTCATTCAGTTTGATTTCTCATTCTGATAATAATAGTCAAGACAGTTTTGCTGCGCTCAGACCACTGTAACCTAGTGTGCATTAGCACCTTTTCATAGAGTTGGAAAGAGAAACCAAAGCCCTTGATTCTTTCAGTAAGACCAAGTACATAACATTTTGAGGCTCTTGCTGTTGACTTCAGAGGATGCAAAACTGAGCCTTGACTGTGGTGAAGAATGTAAAGCAGAGAGGAAAGAAACCTCCTTGAAAATAACTTGCAGTAATAAGAGATAATAAAAATTTGGTCTTCAAGCGTGGTCTGTTTTTCTGCTCTAGGTCTACTGCTCTTACATCTAGCATTGCTAGCTATTTGCGCTGTCAAATATTTCCACTGAATCTTCTCTTCTATTACCCTGGCAGAGAATAGCACGGTTCATATAACATGCTCATGGTGGATATCTTTGATTTACTCAGATTTTGAGGTCATATATCTGAATAAAAGTGTTGCACGGAGAGTATCCAGTAGGCCTGAGTGATTTCTCTGAAGATTGAATGCGTACGAAACAGGGCAGAGCTTGTACTAGAGGAGTGTGAGGAAAGAGATGTTTGTGTTTTAAAATATTGCACATTCTCAGCCACAATGGCAAAGAAAAGGATAAACTCTAGAGATTTATTCCTTATGTGACTTATCAAAAAAAAAAAAAAAAAAAAAAAAAAAAAAAAGAGAGCAGTAGTATGATTACAAGGCGAGGCGTACTCTCAAACATTAAGTTAAAAACTGAGCAACCAAAACTGCATCCTATTTGGAAAAATTGGACAAAAATAACTTATTTTGCTCTTACATGTGGTAACAACACCACTGATTATTACAGAGATAAAAATAAGACTGGGTAACAGATAAGACTCCCTGGTAACATTGGTATCTATAACGTTTTTTTCTTTATCAAGTGCTCTGGGTATTAACTAATTAGAGCATTTGTTTTATCCAACATTTTTCAGTTTCCCATGCACAGCGGAAAATCTACCCAAATATCTACAAGTAATGACAACAAACGCCAGCACTGAGTGTGAGGCACAGCTAGCAAACTTGGAAAATGATGGATACCTTTATGTGTATGTGCAAATAAACTTTTATAAAGCCAAACAGCAGCAGTGGAGGGAACTTGTGTTTTGAAACCCCAGGTGCCCAGCTCAGCGAGGCCTCCACATGGAGTTTACCCAAGAGGGGTGCTTGTGCGCAGTGTGGTATGGCGGTGGCACGGCCACCTCCTGGGGACCACCCTTTAGGTGACCTCACGGAGGCTGAAGCAGGGGCTCCTGTGGCACGGAGCCTTCTCTCCAGGCGGCCCCACGAAGCCCCAAGCGAGGACTTCGCCCTCCCGGCCACCTCAGCGCCTCCTCTCCCCAGCAGCGACTCCACGAGGGCCACAAGCGAGACTTTTGATGAGCCCTCTCTGCAGGTAACCCCCAGCCAGGCCTCCCGGGGCCGTGGCTGCCGAGCCCGGCCAGGTGAGCGGGCCGGCCCCTCTCCGTCCCGAGGCTCGCAGCCCGCGGGCAGGGCCGGGCGGCTCCGGCGTGAGTCAGAGCGAGGGGCGGGGAGGGCGGCGCGGCCGGGTGCGAGCGAGGCAGCCCGGGAGCGAGCGCGGCTCCGCCGGGCGGAGGCGGGGGCAGCGTGTCCGGCCCAGACCCCTCCTCCCCGCCGCCTGCCTCCGCCCGCCCGCCCGCCACGCTCTCCCGGGGACGCGGGGAGACGCCGCCGGGCCCGGGGCCCGGACCAGCGCCGGGGCTGCCCCTTTCTTCCTTCTCCTCCTCCGCCGCCGGCCCCGCTGCCCGGCTCCTTCCATGTAGCGCGGCGCCCCGCGGGGGCTGCAGCAAGATGGCGGGTAGGTAGCGCCCCCCTCCCCCCGGAGCCTCCAGCCCTCCTCCTCCTCCTCCTCCTCCTGCTGCCGCTGCTCTCCCCCGCCCCGGTTTCGGAAGCGCTTCCCGTCCGGGTGCGGGGGGCTGCGGGGTGGGGTCGGCAGGCGGGCTGCGTGTGCGCGGGGCTGACGGTGTGCCTGTCCCCGCAGATCTGTCGCTGCTCCAGGAGGACCTGCAGGAGGAGATCGACGGATGTGAGTGGGGTGGCGGTGGGATGGATGGAGGGGAGAGAGGAGAAGGGGCTGCTGTGGGGCGAGGAAGTCGCTTCGAATGTGGATGCCCGGGGTGCATTGTGGGAGGAGGAGGAGGAGGAGGACGGGAGGAGGAGGAGAGGAGGAGGAGGAGGAGAGGCCATGCTCGGCGCTGCCCATGAAGCACGGCCGGGGGTGCGCGGGGCTCCGCCGGGCTCCCCCGCGGCAGCGCCGGGGTGCGTGGGGCGCCCGTTGGCGGCGGGTAACGGGCGGCGGGGGCGGCCCGCGGGGAGCTGTGGCGGCGCCCCGAGGGGCTGAGGAGGAGGAGGAGGGAGGAAGGAGGAAGAGGACGGGGTCAGGGGGGTGGTGGTCGGCGCCCCGCACGCCCATGGCCGCGGCCTGGGCAGCCTGCAGGGAGGAAGGCGCCCGGTCCCCGTCGGGAGCATGGGGGGCGCTGGGCGGTTGGTGGGGCTGTTTGGCTCCCCCACCCCGCCCCTCAGGCCCCTTTTTCTGTAAACTGGTGAGAAAAGGGCCTGGAGAGGAGTTGTGTGTGAGGCACAGGCGCAAAATGTGGGTTCAGGGGTAGCAGGGCTGGCGGGCGGCGCGCATAACGTTATCCAGGTGAGGCGGCATCTGTTGGCGGTGTCAGCAGCGAGGCAGCTTTGGCAGCACAATAAATACCAGGCAGGAGGCGAAAATGGAGGCAGCAGCCCTTTCCGAGGCGGTTCCTAACGCAGGCTCCTGCCTGGCAGCCCGCGGTGGGTGAGCAGACCCTTGCCACCGTCTGAAGGTACGTGTCTGCTGCACAGCCTGCTCACCAGAAGACCAGACTGCAGGAGAAAAAACCCTTTCTTCTATTTGTTCGGCTTAGCTTTTATTTATGGGAGTGTTATTTTAGCTACTCAGAGCCTAGCTGAACGTTTTACATCTCCTTTTCTCAGTTTTGGGATCTGGTGTGTAAAAGCTTTTTGTTGCGTCTTCCCACACGCACAAAGAGAGCTTCATTTTTTGTTTGCTTCTGGTTGATGGGAATTCGGACTGATAGCAGAGCTGTTTGAAAACTTTGTGATAACAGGAGGACTTCCTTAGAAGTGACACACTTTGAAAAGAAAACGCCTTCTTAAATTTCTGGTTAGGTTATGATTTTTCTCGACTGTAAGGCAGGAGTTGGAGGAGGTTATGACTGTAGTCATAGGAGAGGTGATTCTGAATCTACGGTTTCCCTGGTGGTGGTTTGAATGTTATGGTCTTGTCTTTAAAAAGGGAGAAATTATATATGCTCAGATCTATATGACTCAGTCCAGATGAGAGCATTCTGAAGGCAAGAGCCAGAGAAATCTAAAAACTTGAAACCTCATTAAAAATGACTGAGGTTTTGATGGAAGTAGATAAAAGTCAATAGCTCGATATTTCAGTGTTTTACTTAAACACCAGAGGAATCTGTATGAATCAATGTGTGCTGTCTGGACATAATTCAGTCACGCGATGTCTTTTATGGTTCTTAATTTCGTATGGTTTTGTTCTTGTGAGGTGGGCGTGAGCTACCAACAAGTGATGCAGAGTAGGGAGACCGTGCGTCCCTTGGGATGCTTTTGTACCAGTTTGAAATAGCCGTATCTTGTATCCAGGTACAACAGGTCTTAAGCAATTGGTGAAGGTTTTTGCAAGTGATGCGTTATTTGGGATTACATTTCATGGTTGCAGGGATTAAAGACAGTTTCAAAACAAAAAACAGAAACACCACAAAAAGCCACAGTTTTGGCCTGGTTTTACCAATGCTGAACCCCACCCTATAATACCTTGCTGTAAATATTTCAAATGTTTACAGCTCTTCTGAGCAGAGGAGTTAGAAACTGGCTTAGAGGTGTATTCCTGCATGCTAGAATGCAATTGTGAGAAAATTGGGAGTGCTGGCAGCTTTTACGCGTGTGTGATTCTGGCAGCTGTGGTCCTGCTATTAAACATGCTAAACAAGGAAAAAAGAAGTGAATTGTGCGAGAAGGCTGAGATGGGGCCAACTGATAGGCTGTTGAGAAAAGCCAACTGTGTAATTTTAGTCCTTGTGCCTCTGACTGATCTGGTATCCAGCAACAGCAAAACATCTGTGAGGCTCGCTGGAAAAAGCCAGGAGGAGTCATACAAAATATAAGACTAGATATGTGTGTATAGATCTGGATTGGGCATCTGAGGCTGGGTATGTGCTTAGGCCCATGGCTTGTCATGCTTCAGGAGGTTAGGCGTTCAGTTGTAGCTCATTGGCGAGTCTAGGTTTGATTCTGAATCACAAAAGTGTATTTTTTTATGGTGATAATTCGTAAGGTGAGTCACCATTTTCTAATGCAGTAAAAGTATTACAGGAAATAAGGACGTGAAATCAATAAGGTAACTAATAGATAGCTTTTGTTGGTTGGGTTGTAAAACAGTAGGAGAAAGTCCTGGAGCTGAGCAAACAACAATACGCAGTTACTGCTACAAGTAATAAACCAGGCATCTGTACAGCTTTTCAGAGCTGACAACAGCTATTTTATGGTCTTGGTCTTTAAGGTCTCTAAAACTAAGTATTTTACCAGAAAAGTGGTATTTAATGAACAGCTTGTACGACTCTACCATTTGTGCCACCCCTCAGTTCTTGTGCCTGCTCACTGAATGCCGATTGACCTGAAATAGCAAACAATAAATTATTTTTATCTTTGCAGTTCTGTTTCAACAGTTGCTTGTAAAAGAAAGTTTACCTTTTCCTAAAGAGGACTTGATAAATATTTAAGTTAAATGGAACTTTCCTAGATATCAGTGGAGAGGAAGTAATCTGCCTTTGGGGTAGTGGAAGATCTTCAGGATACATGTGGAAAGCATCTATTTAGAAATTGCCTTTTGTTTATTTGTTTAAGAGGTCAGATTAAACAGGAGCTTTTATAAGAAAGGCTTTTAGAGGGTGGCTGACAAACCAGCTGGATTGACTTTTAAATAATTAATTTTGCCTTTGGTTTGCTTTTCTATTTTGAAAGCTTCGTATTTTCTGCTCTCGGTTGCTTGGTAACCATGGGAAAGCTCAGATTTTTATTTTTCAGGTGAATGCGTACTTCACACCTGACAGGACATTACCCAGATGATGCCTTTAAGCAGTTGCAGCGCTTGGAAAGTGGTATTTCAGTGCTTTAATTCCAGCTAATATTCTGCGTCTGTCCAGGTAGCTCCTGATGTTAAAGGCTATGATGGTAATTAAAGAAATTGTTTCTCCCAGGGTCAGCCAGCGGCTTTTCCTTGTTTGGAAGTTTGAAGTTTAAGACAAAAAACCTCAGTGGATGTATTCTAGCAGGATGTACAGAAGGTTATAAAATAAATTTAACTCCTAAGTGTAAGTTCTTACTGTGAAAGCAGCTTTACTCTTAACTGTAGTCGTCATCGTGTCCTGCCCCGGCTCAGTTAGTAACATTTGGTTGCATTTTGTCCATGTGGAGATGAGCCTAACAGAAATCCTAGCGTGATATCCATTAAGGTAAAAAAGGAGGGAAAAGAAATCCGTGATGGTAAGAGGGTGAGAATTCAGAGTGGGAGCCTGCAAGAAGATTCCCCATCCCATCTGGGCACTATGCAAAATAAGATAGAGGCTCAGTTTCAGCTGGGCAGTTACACTACTTGAACTACTGGTTTTGATTTTCCATCAGAAATCTTGTACCGTATGTGCAGAGAAGTCTGAAAACTTGGCCTTTGTTCAAATACTTGTTTTGTGCATTCAAAATAGAAAGTGTAGTGAGCTAAGTGGAGAGCAGGAAAGAAAACAACCAAGACCAATGATCGAAAAGTAAACAAGAGGAGAGTAGAATTATTTATTTTTGCTGATAAATAAAAAACCCTTTAAGATTCCTCCTAGATGTATTCTGCCTCCCTCCCTTCCCCATGGATGCTTCTGAAGATTGAACTGATCAGTCCAGATAGATGCAATCAAACGTACCGTGATGCTTGCTCCTTTCAGTCTGCTCATCGATGTGTGCGGGCTGCGTGCTCTGAAAGAGAGAGCTATCTGTAACTAGAATTCAGGGTGTGAAACAGGATAGCTTTATTTCATTCTGGATTTTAATTGTGATTTGAATCGAGGGAGGAGAGAGATTCTGGTTTAATAACTGGTTTTACTATTTTGCCCTTTTTTAAAATAAAATTTATTCTCACTGATAACTGACAGCTACATTTTACATACGGCTTTTGGACTTTTGACAATCACAAGTCTTACATGCACGCTTTGGTGATTTAGTAGCCTAACATTGAGGTGGTGAAGCTTTGCCATTTGTCATGTTGGCAAACAGTGATAGTTACCGTTGTCTGTACAGTTAGTGTTCACGTGATTTAAACATACAGGGACCGATATTTTAAAATCTAAAACTAATTTAGATAGTTATAGGCTAGAACTTTTAAACGAGGCTTTATAGCTAAATATATCTGTGTGTGTGTGTATATATGAACTTGTTTTCCTTAGTATTAGACTTGAACAGTATGGTAGTTTTAAAATTTAACAAAAAGATACTAACGCTAGCTTTGTTAACTGGAAAAACTAATTGGATTTTACTAGTGGGTAGAGCAGTCCTAAACATTTAAAAAAAATAGAAGTCCAGTAACTTTAATCTAATTGATCTCTGGTTTTGGTATCTAGTTCTTTTTTCAGTGATTGGAAAAGGAGGCCAGGTCTTCTTAGCCTTTTCTCCCAGCGAATGAATGAACCAGTTATTTAGCTGAGCTGAAGAAAATACTCTTTGTGCATCTGCAGATGTCAAAGGCTGGTTTATCACTGACGTGTTCATGTTCCAGGTAATCAGCAAATCATCTGGCGTTAGGAGTGAGTTTGTGTTGGTTGAATGCTTTTAATTAAATTATTCTATTAGACTTTGGGTCGAGCAGAAGTCTTTTCCAAAGAGAAGCTTATTTCCATTTGAAGTATTTAATTTCAATTTCACTTTTGATTTTTTTTCGGCAACACCTGAAGTCAAAAGATTTTTTTCCAATTAAATAGGTCTGCCTTTCCCTGTGGTGTCAAATCACAGTTTGACACTGTGTTTTAGCTCTTGTTCTCTTGCAGTGAATCAAGTATTGTGTCCTGAAACACCATGCTATGTTAAAATTCACCTTAGCCTTCTCACAGGCGTACACAATAATATCAGAAGCTTTTGTATTGTAGTTCCTTGCCATAGAGCAAGAATTACCAAATCTTACGCTGTTCTGTATAAACTGCAAGTTAGGTCTCTTCTTAGACTTAGGGCTTTTGGTATAATTAAATTCCAGTGTGATGTTCAAATGCTGTGCTGCAGTACTGGCCTCTTGGTCTCGTCAGAGACGTAGCTCTGGTGAAGGAGCACCAAGTTATTTTGAGGGGTTAGTGGGTTGGCGTTTCAGTAGCATGCAACCCGTAATCTCTGCATTGCAAAAATTAACAGCAATTAATGGCAGACATGCTGTAGTGCTTGGGATCAATTCTCTGGTGTGACTGAGATTCTGTTCAGTTGGGAATCTAATAATCAGTTTTCAATGCTAATGAAGCGTACTTGTTCAGTCTTTTTTTCCCTGGAGATCGTGCCTTAATTCTCCTGACTCCTCAGTTCATTTCTTTGTCTTTTAACTGACCCTCACAGAAACTGGGAGACTCAGGTGGTTGGCTGCGTCCCCATGGAATTACAGTTGTGGGGGTCTCAGGTGGGTAATAGGTAGTCTCTTTTTCTTGAGAAACCTCTTAGGATCCTAGAGAGGAGATGATGATTTGAGGAAAGGGTTGTGCTTGAATTGATACAGGCTAATGAACCTTCCTCGTGCAGCTGCACGTTTTCTCCATTACCCCTAGCAGAGGATTGAAGGAGAGGTAATTTTCCAGGCTTTCAGCTTCCCAAGGTCAGTAGCATCACTTTTGATGTGGAAATACGTTTTTCACCAGACACCTTTTATGTTCCCGTCTCTGGCAGGAATCCTTCCTCTATTAAGGTTGCCAGCTCCTATTTTTTTTTTTTTTCCTTCTGATTTTCTCCTACGGCTACAGGTATTCTCCTCCTCTTCCCTTCCTCTCCCACTTGGAGAAAAAGGGGAAGGAGGGAGAGAGTCAGGAAAGACATGAAAGTTATCAAAACCTTAAGATAACTTGAAACCTTGGTGTTCTTGCAGTTCTTTTTGCTGACCTGTTGTGGAGGTGGCAGACTGCAGCGTGTTGAAGATGAAATGCCTCTCTTTCCTCTGGGTGTCTTTTGCTGCCGAGACTTCCCCTCTGTGTGGGCAGAAAGTTTTCATTGTAAGAGCAGTTGCTGCAAGAGGTGGCTTTGGCAGGAGCTGAGCTGGCTAAAACGGCAGCCTCCGCTCTGAGAGCTGGAGTAACAATTCTGGCTTCCCCTGAAGGAACCCAGGACGGAAGAGCATCTCTGCCTGCTTTGGAAGATACGGCATGAGAAAAGTTAGCATGGCTTTTTCTTGGTTTGGGTGGGATGCTGTGCTTCTTTCTGTCAGCAGTTTGTTAAAGCTCTGTCCAGTGGGTAGCTTGAAAAAAAGCAACAAAATGCAACTGTGAAGAGTGTGCGTTTGAGATAGCAGGACAACTGCACTAAGACTTGAAACTACTGTGGTGTTTTAATACTATTTTTAAGGCAAAGAAAAAGTGAAAGGCAAATACTACAAAAAATGTGTTATTCCAGGATACAATTTTCATAACAGCTAGAAATGCTAAGAAACAAAAATGTCATTCTGTAGGAACCATAATGCAGACTGTTGGAATGTTTTCCGCTACTAAGCAAGCATGATTAGATATTTTTTTGTCTTGTTGCCATGGTGCCTAAACTGCTCCCAAATACTTGAATGTAAGAGAGACCACCTTTTCCTTCCTCTCCAGCCTGCAGGACAAATAGCTTGATGAGTCTGTAGGGATACTTGATGTGTGAGTTTGCTTGTATGTGTGTGTTATTAGAGGAAACGGCTTTTGATAACATTGAAATTAACATCCATGGTTGTTCTTACTTTTTCAAAGTGTGAATCCAACACGTTCAGTGCTACTTAATCTTTTCCCCTTGACCAATTTTACACTTTGAGCACAGACAGAAGTGTGAAGAGCTGCAGAAACAAGAAGAGTGGGAGGAGTGGCAGAAAGAATTTCCTCCTGTGAGTGCTCAGGAAACACAAAGGCTTATCCCAGCAAGTGTCTCAAATTCTGTCAAAAAACAAAAGTGCAGAGCATTTAAGTGGAGAGAGGAGAAGGGCACTAGAAGTTCCAAGTGATTTACGTTGCAAAGCTGTGTTTTACAGACTGTGGATGTACTAGTCATAAAGCTTGCCTTTGCAGCTTTTAGCCCTAGTAAGCAAGTCTGAGTTACTGTGCTCGAACCAGCACCGTAACTGCGCAGTGAAGCAGCGCTTCAGTCAAGTGGAGCACTTGGGTTTGTAGCTGATGCGGTATAACTCAGTGTCACGTCAGTGCAGAGCTAGCACAAGCCTTTACGATGTTTGAGCTCCAGCTGCTTGCTTTGCAATGCTCTCCCTTCCAGTTAGTCAGGGGTTAAAGCATACCAAGGGTAAGGCATACCCAGTTAGAGCTCGATGTTTTCGCCTGTAACAGCTGCCCAGTTGGGCAGAATGTGAGTGGGGCTCCAGGCGCAGTGAACGTGGGCATCCTGTCGAGGTAGGACCAGGCAGAACACCTTGGTCGGAGATAGAAGTGGAGTTCTTTCCACAATGCTACAAAACTCTCAGATAGTCGTGGAGACTGTCATAAACCCCAGAAGCAGCAGTGGGACACATTCAGAGGGCAGCTACCTTTGACTGTAAGGCACTTGTAGCAGAGAAAAAAAGTACCTTAGAGTAAACTTCCTGCTTGCGCTGTCTTTCACTTCACTCCAGCCTCCTTCCAGGAGCCTTAATTGCATGCAGTGCAAATAGCAAGGGACACGGATACCATGGTGATGGGTGTGACATGCTCCCAGCAGGAAACTGGGGGACAAAATATAAACTGCTGATTGTTTTAACTGGTAGCTTGGATGTCCTCTTTGTTTCAGTTTCCTGGCCGTTAACTGGTAGAAGGTCCGTTCCGCTGCTGTGCAGACTAAGGAGTAGTGAGCAAGAAGAGCTTTCTTTCCCTTTGCTTCAGAGCAGAAGAGACGGAGCTTTCTTTCCCTTTGTTTCAGAGCAGATCAGGATTTGCAGTGCTGCTTGTGTACGCCTTGAAGAGACAAACCTGTTTGTAGCTGCACCTGTCCTTGTTGCTTATAAAGGATTTTGTCACCCCTTGTTTTCTCTTATGTTTGACAAGAAAGGCAACTCCTTTGGCATGCCTGATAACTGCCTTTTTTTCCTTTGTGAAGGCTTTTGCTAGACGAAAATATTCCCTCAGTCTGTTATGTTTAGTCTAGTGGCTCTTTTGTATTTGCTGTGCCATACTTGCACGGGTTCTGCGTGTAAACAGCTGCTGATTTTGATTCCTGCATCTTTCTTTCATCTGCTAAATGCTCCCCTCCTGAAGCCTGCAGACAGGTCTGATTTTAACGGGTTTGCTCTGTCTGTGCGTCAAGCTGTTAGCAGTCTTTACTACGAAAGTGCTGCGTAGGGGCTAATGTGGTAAGCCTTGCTGTTAGCACGGCACCTTCGGATCAGAGCTGCTTTGCACTTCCCCCTCGTCTTCCTTGCTTCTGCCTCTCTCCCACCACCGAGCCTGGAGTGCAGACGGGGAGGTCAGGTGAGATTTAACATGCCTGGAGCAGGAGCTGAAGTGGGGATAATGCTTTGTGCCTCAAAGCAGAGTTGGGGTGAAAGACAGAAAAGGGGAAGCTTGGTTCTTATTTCTACTAACAAGCGGCCAGACAGAAATCTCCAGTTTACCACCTGCAGATCCTTTCTATACTTCCACTCACCTGTCTTGTGTTTTGGCAAGTAGAATCACACACTGTTCAAGCTTGCATTTTTCTCTTACAGCATTTACAAAATCAGAGTAAACTTGTGGTACCTTATTTGCATTTTCAGCCTCTGAAACCTACTGTCTGCTTTTCTGCTGTAGTGTCTCATGGAAAAGGCAGCTCCTGCTTTCTGTGATCAGTAGTGAGTGGTATCAGGCAGGTGAGGTGGTGGAACTCGGTGTTACAAACATGTTTTGTGATATCTGTGTAATTGTAAATGCAACAGTATTTGGTTAACGTTACTGAAGTGGTGTGGTAGATTTGTGGTAGCAAAGGAGGCCGAAATAGAATGACTTTGGGCTGTGAGGTCACTGTGGAACTGGAGATGGAATACAGTGCACAGGTGAAGAGAGCGGCGAGTATGTAACTGAGCATAAATACCCAAGGTTAGCTCCCATGCTCTACTGAAAACCTCACTGTTGCTGTGGTGGATTTCTTGTTGCAGAATATCAAGCTGCAAGGTGATTCTCTTACAGAAAATGAGTTGGAAAATAGTGTTATTTGCAATATTGAAGGGCTGAGAATACTATCTGTGTTCTGCAGAAAACTGAATGCAAAGTGAATTTATTATTTCATAGCACAGAGGACAGTGATTCAGAACAGAACTTGCTACTGTTATTTTGTGATACAATATAGAATGTTTGGGCTTGGAGAACTAATATTTTTACTTGACAATTAAACAGAAAAATTACTTGCTTGAACAGCAGAACAGAACTAAGCCCATTCTCCATTTGAGCGCTTCATCGACATGAACATCTTTATGGTAACACTCAGTGTAGAGAGCAAATGGTCTGCGCTACAGTTGAAGAAAGAATTAGTCCATTTTTTTTAGTTATATCTGTAGCAATTGCCACAGAGACTCCTTAATAGATCTAGAGAGTGCTTTGGGAATGCAGAAGGTAAAATAAGGGAACTTGATACTAGATGGAAATACTGAATCTTTAAAGTTAGTTGTTGCTCAGCTCTGAGAAATGAAGAGTTGCTCATATTCAGCATGCCTCTCTTCTCATTACTCTCTGTGCCAAAATGAAGGAGGTTGTGTTTCTGCCATGCATCCCACAGCAGATGCAGAAGAATACACGTGACCTTGCTACTGAACAGTCCATGGTAGAAAGTCATTTCTGTATTATTAAATACAAAAAAAGTAGTAATTATTTCTTCAAACGTGATCTTTTGTGCCTGCCTGTAAAGACATGACATGAGCAAGGCCTTTGTGAACGATACTATAAAGATGAGATATACAGTAGAAAAATGAGCTCCCTTGAAAACTGGCCCTCAGGCAAGAGTTTTATAGGGGGCTGAGCTTTAAATGGACTGTGTTGCGTATAACTTCTTGGCCAAACTTGTCACTGGTTGACTAAGCACAGTGTGTCTCAGTGAGATGGTTTGCAGTCCATGTTAGTTAATAACTGGGGCAAATAATGTTGTATCCATGCCATAAAACAGAGAACTTAAGGCAGGTGTGTGTCTTAATATGTTCTCGGTATGATATGAACCAGATACAAGACAGAGACAAGCCTGAAAATCTTGCCCAGAAGAGTCAAACAAATGATTGGGCAGGAAAACAAAGGTAGAGAGAGGAGTTGCACGGCTTGTGTCATACGTGTCAGGGATAGCTAGATACTAAAACAAAATTCGGTGCTTTTTGTTATTTTTTCCTGCCTTCTGTTTCGTGGTAGTAGTGTAGAATTTTGAAGAATCAAGAATTTCTAGAATTGAGAAGTCTGTGAACTGCTAAGTACAAACCCAGGCCATCCAGATAAATTATTGCACCTATTAATTTTGCACTGCTTGGCTTAAGCGGACAGAAGGTAGTGGCACTGTGACTGCTTTTCACGCTGTTGGCTGATGACTGTTGCTCACCCCACCAGTAGTGACTTGGAGCTATGGGATAGGATGTTTTTATAGAAACCCCTAATTCCCTAGGTCTACTTTTGCAAGTTGGTGTGAACATATAAGGCCAGATTAAAAGCTACGTAAACACTGAATTTGCAGTAGTTTCAGTGGTGGCTTGTGGCTTCAGTGCCTGCTGAGCGTTTGGTCTTGGCTTACTGGTACTAGTTTGGGAAAGTGGAGAGAATAGGGAAAGTGACCTGTTGTTTCTGTGCAGCAGGAGTGGAAAGTGATGTGTGGCTCTGTTGCTTCGTCTGCATTGTGAAGTGGGAATGAAGCTGCACGTTCTACATTTGAACAAGGCAAGACACGTATTCAAGGGCTTTCTTTGTGTGTGTTTGTAAAATGTATAGCACAAAAGGTACGGTGGTACTTCGCTTTTACACACAACCTTGAGCACTCAGCCAAGGAGGGCTGAAGAGGCAATAGCCAGTTAAAAGCCTTTTTGAGGCCTATGTTGGAATAAGCTTCAAATATTGCGGGCTGATGCTCCTTTTAGCTTGCTTGAATCAGTGTCTTGGTGTTGAGAGTGAAAGAGAATGTGTAGGTAACTATAATAGTGCTTTTTGTAACCGTATCAGTTCATGCACTGATTGATGAATCCCCCTTCTCTCCCCTTTTGGTCTTAGGGTTGCTTTTATCAGAACGCTGCCATTTGAACGATCTCTCTGACTAAAAGCTGAGGTGCTGGGGCTGAGTAATACTGCTCAGTAGCAGAGGCATATCAAGCCTGTTGCAACGCTAAACTTAATTTTACAATGTGCAAAACACTGCAGAGTCAAACGCACATACCTAATTTTCTGTTTGAATTAGAACGAGACCTCAAACAGAAATTGTAAGTAGCTCCTAATATTTATGTGTATCGTATTTATATTTGTCACTTATACATCTGACGCTGGTTTGACCAGGCAAAAATTACGAGAACATTCAGTTCACTTAAATCAAAGGCATCAGACATGCGGCCGGCTTTGGTGTATGTGTGTATGGCATAAATAGACTGTGTGACTGGTTTGTATGGCATAAATCGAGTGAGCTGTCTTCGTGCTCTGCAGCGATTAAGATGACGTCTGCGTTGGACCTCTGTAGGAGTAGCAGACAAGGAGAAATGAGGAGGGGGGGGAAAGGGCGATGATGAACACAAAGTTGAGGTTGAGGGGAGAGAAATGGAGGAAGTAAAGCAGGTGGAGGTTGCTGTGGTGGTCAGCATATTTTTTTATCGATGCTTTTGATAAATAAAATAAAAATAATTATTTTGGTGACTATACTTGACATAGCTTCCACAGTTTATACATGTAAATGTGTAGTCTGATCTGCAGACTTTCAGATAGGAAAATAGGGGCCGGTTATAAAATGAATTTCACTGAATATTAGTGATAATTCCCCGCCAGTTGATTACTTCTGGAGTTTAGAAATCAGTCTGAGTGCAGTGGGTTAGCTGCCTAGTGAAGGTGATGACTACAGTGATAAAAATAAAAAAATAAAAAAATGCAGTTTTTTTCCTGAGATGAGGAGCATGCGTCTAACTTAATTCATGTATGGGTGCTGCAGAATGAGTTCATTGCTTCAGACGTATGTCAGCCCTCTGAAAGTAGGACCTCTCATACAACAGTAAGTCAAGTCTGTTGAGAAAGGTGTTTGTGCGTAGGTGTCTTGGTGTAAGTACTAACACAGGAAAACCTCTGGTTTCAGTTGAATTCCTGGGTTGAATGTCGTTCTGTGGAAGGCTATAACCTGCTTCTTGTTAGCTTACCTAGCGTCAAATCCTAACTTGCTTTATGAGCGTGTTCTTACCTTCCCTCACCTTTTCCTGAGAAAATAGAACTGGGTCTTGAGGAGAGAAAAAAAACAAACAAAAACCCAGCAACACCCAGAAAACAAAATAAACCCACAAACCCGAACCCTTGTGCCTCGGTCCCCTAAGGTCTGGGCAAACAGAAGTTCAAACAGTTGTGTAAACTGTGTGTTGCTAAGTGCTTGCCCTTGGTGCTGCAATAGCTTTATGCAACTGACCTTTTTTCAAGCCTTCCTCCTCCTCCCCCCGCAGTGTGTTCCCCTCTACCTTGGGCATATCCGAGAGCACCAGTTTGTCTTCCCAAACTGCTCTTCCAGCTGCTTTGGCTCTCACAGCTGCTAGTACGTTTTCTTCCTTGCCACTCTCTCTCCCATTCCTCTTACACCCTTCTATTAATGAGCCCTGCACTTCTTCCCATCGCTTCTTTGATTTCTTTCAAGGATTTTTATGTGCTGCCAGCAACTGCAGAATTTGGACCTTCATCCAGGCATAGGATTTATTTATGACCACTTAAACGATATCCCTGTTTCTCTACCAAGAAGATGGAGAACTAATTTGCTGGTAAACGGATGCTATTAATTCAATTTAGGTGTGAAAATATTATATTATAGAGACCTTTGGTTGTTATTCTGTTAACATTTGAAATATGATGAGGAAGACATTCAGAAAGTGCTAGCTGCTTATGTATTTGGAATGTCGAATATTAAGGTTAATGATGCAGTGTCTGATAATCAATGTACTATAGTGTATGGAAGGGAAGATGTGAGTAATCTTTTTCTCCACGGATTTCACTTCTTAAAAAAAGTCATCATTGGACTTCAAGATCAGTCAGCCTAGCTATATTTGCCAGTTTTCGAAAGGCTTTTCAGATAAAAGACCAAAGACTAGCTGTAGCATACTGCAGTGTTGTATTTTCAGGCGTAGAGCTGGTGACCTGGGATAGTTCTTGCAAATAAGCAATTGCGTTTGCCATTCTTGCAAATAAGTTGTTGCATTTGCAGGCTATGTCTGTTATGGGACTGTGGTGTTGAGTAGTTTAGAGGGCATCTGGAAGCTAGAAAAGGTGGTAGTTCAAATCCTAATGCTTCAAGTAGCTTTGTAGAGCAGGGCTGGACCCCTTTTCCAATTCATTTTGTTTTCTGTTCATATGAAGTTGTCTTTTGACATGCTGGTTAGTAATTATACAGTAGGTGAACTGGACCTGGTTTTTATTTGGTAGTCAGATAACAGCGACGTGTCTGAACTTTTTAACATGCTTATTTTTTTTTTTATGTAGGTTTTTGTTCTGCTAGCTGCTGCATTACCTCTGGACTATTTGCACCTATGATTTTAGTCTGTGTATGTTCAAAAAGCTGATTTTAGAATTAGCTAAAAGTCACTTGCCTGATTTAAAATCTCTCTATATAGTATAAATGTCAGATTAAAATAGCCTGAACCTCGTATGTTGAGTGAAATGTCATGTTTGGGAATGTAGAGACAATACCTAAAAATTGGGTTAAATGAATTTTGAGTAAATGACTTTTGTATAGGAAAAGCTTTCTGGGGGCTGGGGAAAGGTGGGGGAAATGATTTAATGTAGCTGGTAAATACGGTGTCATCAGAGCCTTGCCTAGACTTCTGTATTTCAGACCAACAACAGACATCATTTTAGTGTTAAACTACTGTGATTATAAGGAGTATTTCTGATGTCTCTGATAGTTGGTGTGGATGACTACAGCTCAGAGTCTGATGTGATTATTATACCTTCAGCCCTGGACTTTGTCTCACAAGATGAAATGTTGACGCCTTTGGGAAGACTGGACAAGTACGCTGCAAGTGAGAACATATTCAACAGGTATGCTTTTTAAATCTCTGCCTAACTGTGCAAACTATTAATTTGACTGAAGTTAATTTGCATGAAATACAAATAATTATTAAAAAATTCGTAAGAATTCTTCAGTTTCCACTCCTCTTTTTGTTTGCTGATGCTTTCTCTACTTACAGATAGCAAAATGTTCTTCATAACAGAAAACATTTGCTTACCCGTTAATACTGTAGTCTGCATTTGCCCAATTTTATTTTGGTAATGCCACTGAGCTAAATGCTTCACTTAAAAGCACAGGTGTTGTAGAATACTTCACAGGCCTGCACCCACACATGGTTCCATTGGATGAAGAAATTCAAACCCAACATTTAATTATAATTGTAAACAGTTAGATCACAGAAACGTATAAAAATGATGTTTTCTGGTGTTTTGTTTGGTCTCCAAATACCTGTTTAATAAAACATGCTTGCTTTTATGTTGAATTCTCTGATGTAGTAGCATAAGGAAGATAAATCTGTGATCAGCCACCCTGTAGACTAGCCTCTCAGATTTGTTGTTTGTGGTCCCTTCTGTAAAGATCTAGCCACGTGCTTCAGTCATGTGAAGTATGCTTAAAATTCCATACTACATACATGAACATAATCCAGTTTGGAAGGTTGGTTTATTTTCCTTCTAATTTAACTGAAGCTAAGAAATATAGTGCAGTTTATCTTATAGCCTGCACAAATATGTATGTATAAATTAGTTCTGAAATGACCAATTTTAAAGTTTTTGTTTGTTTTCCTGATATTCAGAGTTTGTGGCATTTTAGAGTTTGAGGTGAAGTCGGTAACTTGCCACTCAGAAGGGGGTGGGTTATTCAAATTTTGTGAGGAGGGAGGAATGAGGAGACAGCTTCTAGATTTATAGGTATTTGATTGTGACAGTCACGTAATAAAAGCCTGTAAAGCGGAGAACGAACTTGGATACTCAAGTTATGTGAAACTTGAGTTTTCATCAAGAATAGTAGTCCTAATGTTTTACTGGGATGCGGGGCGTGCATAAACTTGAAGTCTTTCGATGCTGCTGCCTGCCTTTATGCATCCTGTGCTTACCTCTGTCTTTCTGCGGGGGAAAATGGGTGGAGTAACTGTAATTTTCTCTGGTTTTTGTTTTGTTGTTATAAACGTTTGCTTAATCCTAGCTCTCTTTGTTAGGCCTAGGTGTGTTACATAGCTTAAGAAAATATAGGAAATAGCATATGATAGTCATTAGTGATAAGACTAAGTAGCAATTCAACTTGAAGGAGTTAGGTATCACGGACAGTTTATGATGGCTTAGTCTAAGGAAACAATGGAGAGATTTTTGCTCACAGAGATAAGTTGGAGCATTTCATAGGCAAAGGATTAGAAAAAACAGCTTAAATGTAAGTTAATTTCTGCTTCATTGAAATGGTATAATCACATTACCTTATGTGTAGGTTCAGATTCACTTATATTATGATTAAGTTAATAAAACTTAAGTTCCTGTGACCTTGAACCAACATTTGTGTTCAGGCTTCAAACTGTAGATTCCCAAACCCTTGAAACTCAATAATTGAGCCTAGGTAAATTTGGGTAAGATTTTTTTTTCTCTAATTAAATGGATGAATTCCCTTTTCAGTGTCCTTTGAAAAAGAATCTTTATATGTCATTTTGAAGTATTTCTTTTTGCATTGTTTTTATTTTAATTTTCTATCTGGTTAGTCATCTGCATATGTATCACACAGTGTATGATTATATTGAATAAACTGAAATTATTTTTACTGATTACTACAGAAGCCTAGTCTTTGAGTGGATTCCCAGAGCACTTGTGATTTCTTAGTAGGTGTCTGAAGGTCAAAGGTAGTTCCTTTGAAATGGAAATTGATCTGTCTGGATCCTAGGAAGTATTAGAAGATAAGACTTGAATTTGTAAAGAAGAATTGCCTCTTTATTTAAATATACATACCTTCTGATGGGATGAACTGGAAAAAGAGCATAAGGTAGGGAATCCTTTTCCAGCTTTCTGAATGGCAGGAGTGGTTGCTGTATTAATTTCTGGTATGTTGTGGTCTGCATCCTCACTCTTTGTAAGGATTTTCCTAAGCTTTATCACCATTAACTTGCTTCTGTTCATCATTAAGAAGGCTCAAAGTGCACAACAATCATCAATAGGTCTATTTGAATGGCGAGATAGTACCTGAATGACAGACCCTTTCCTTTTGATCAGCCTACTTCTTGAGGAATTGCTGCTGCCCTTTCTCTTCAAACCAAAGCAAATCTTGATGGCAGTTTCATTCATCAGTATGATCTTGCCATGCTGCTTTGTTTTCTGAAGTATTTCTTTGCTTTTCCCTTAGAAAATACTACTTAAGAAGTTGTGGAAGAGTCTTTTCGTGTACCAGTGTAGGAGTTCTAGCAAGAGCCTACCTGCTGGTCAGACTTTCTCAGCTGTGAGAAAACCTCTTCCATCCATCAGAAGAATCCCCCTTATGACTGAATGGGGAGGTCTGGAAATGCTCTTCTCTGTAGGCATCTTCTTCTTTGGATGAGGCTCACGTAGGCTGCAGAATTGGTGATAGTGACTTTAAGATGTTTTAGTACGCTTCGAGGTTGTCTGCTTTTTACCAATTCCATTAATACCTGATATTTTTTTGAAATATTAGTTTTTTTTTTCTTTCAATTTCCTTTTTTAATTAAAAAAAAAGTTTAATTTCAAAATACGGGTAGAGCAGCACTCGGTGGTACCTCAAAATACATTGGTCTCGAAGAGGGATTATGTGTAGGTTTGTTTGTTCATGTACAGCTTATCAGTAGCACTTCTGCTGTCTAAGGTATAGGTGAAGATTTGGTCTAAAGCAGTCGTGGTGTCTTGTCTTTTTTTTGCCTTCATGGAACAGGCACATTATTTTTGGTAAGGTCTGTGGAAAGTCCTCTTCTGCTTTCTAGGCTCCAGATGGACTTTAATGTGGCTTCTGATTCCTGACTCCCAACAACACAGTATAGTTTTTTACATGTCTGTGATTCTGGAGCAGATCTAGAAATTTTAAGAATATATGCTCTATTGTGGAATGAGACTTTTTAAGAACTGAGAAGTCCATTCCTTTCCAAGGAATTAAGGGTAAGGATGAATTTCTGGAAATCCAACTAGATTTCCAATTGCATTCTGTGGAGTTAAGAATGCTATTTTACTAAGTATTTAAAAATTAGGATTGGCATGCAGAAAGTACCCCTGCTGAAACAGGAAGGTGTTGTTTTTATCCCTCTATGCTGTACTGTGTATCAAAAACCTCTCAAAGACAGTAAGCTTGGTGGGTTGTTGAGAAACATTATCAAGACCTTCCACGATCTTAAGAAGTTACTTTGCCTTATTATTATTTAGATCAGACTATAGCCAGTAAGCTGATTCAGAGTTTGGTTTTCCAAAGCTACCCCATCTTTTCTTCCTCTCCACATTCCCTTTCCCTCTGTCTTTGCAGCCTAGCTCAGTGTAACCTTTCTATTTTCTGTTTATTTGGTGAATACCTACAATAAGGAAATGCCAAACTCATGCAAAAGCCAGGCGGGTGGAACTCTAGTGCTGTTCCTTCTGACTAGGATGTTTCTCAAAGAACTTGTCATTTTGGGATAAATCAGGTTATTTCTTCTCATTTCTAGCTTTTCTTTCCTGTGTACCAATGTTTCAGTCCTTCTGATCCCACTGTATGCCAAAGAATAAAATTTAGTAAAAATGAAACAACCTCCAAGACACAGAATTGCAGATACGTACATACCAAATTAAAATTACTCTAATTTAACTTAGAGATGTACTTTAAAGATACATAAGCCAAACTATTAAACATCATAATTTTCCCTAAACACTGAAAGAAGTCTTCATTACTCCTGATATTTATAATGACAAAGGGAGCATGTACCTCTGTTCATTTAGCCTTTCTCCTTAAGAAGGGTACAAAGATGTTCATTTTGAAACTGGGATTTGATTCAGAATATAATATTCATGTGAACATAAAAGCTCCTCAAATCTTGGTTTAAAAATTATCTAAAAACAGGCAAAGAAAAGCTTTTTTTTTTTTTTCCTTTCTTTCTTTCTGGTAAGGTTGGTAAGGTAAGCTGGCTAGCTAAATGCACCCCTTCATGCATATGAACTCTGTAATTAAAATTTTATGGTATAAATTTAGTAAGGGGCTAATAACGATGATTGGTACACAGCAATTACATCACTTAGAGCTCCCAATACTGATTCCAAATAAGGTCAGTGTACAAAAGGGGTTTGAATGAGCCATGCAAAGGTATTTATAGCTCTTCTTGGACTATGTCACTGTGTATCCCAATTATGTCCTTGTGCGCAGTTTTCAAAATGTCTGCGCCATGCATGTGGTCATAAATAAAGGCAGGGTATTCATAATCTATCCACATTTTCTTCTGCTTGTCTCAGTGAAGTAGTGCCTACGAATATCCGAAGTGCAAGTCCATCAGTTTTCTAGTGTTTTGCGAGCTCTCCCCGTGCATGCCGATTAAAAAAAAACTTGAACGGGTGAAGTTGAACCTCACTAACTACCTTTCACTTCGACACATAATAATTAAAGTGCTTGTGCTGTGTGCTGTGTCACAGCATTTGGTCTTTGCCCTTTCTTCAGCCAATAACCTGTTTAAGGGATGAACAGGTGCATTGCTGTCTAGGTGGCAGTTGAGATGTACAGTGAATAAATAATTTTGTTTGAGAGTTCACAGCTGTAGGGTTGCTGATCTGAAGCTTCACTTGCCAGGGCAGCTAGCAAAAGTCTGTTTGTACCTGGAATAATCATGTAGCTGAGACAAGAATATGCAATGCTATTAACTGTTACAAGGAAGACAACTCTTCTGGCACTGAGAACGTGTAAGGGTAGAAGTACTTTGTGGGAGTTGGTATCTTATTAGAGGCAAGCACTGCGTGAACCATAGGAGGAGGGAAATGGCAAGAAATCTTTAATCCTAGACCCAGGCGATGCCCAGGGTCTAACCAGGTGCATAACGTATAGTAACAGGACATGTGCCACTGACACCATGTACATTGCCATCACTGGTGGTGGTGGAGTGATTGTGTCATGAACGTCTTTCAAAGAATCTGATTCCCTGTTAGATTTCAGTTTATGGGGACATGTCATTATCGCTAGAGGAAAGCTCTCTCCCTTTCCTTGTCACAGGAGGTTCTCCTTGCTTCTCTTGAGCATGAAGCCTGTTTGCTTACTTTTGTTTTTATATCTATGTCTAGCTCAGACAAGTCATCCTTCAGAGCTCTGTTACAATTTCACAAATGCTCACCTGGCAGTTGCTGGGCAGACTACCACTAGGCCTAAGTTATGCTACTATCCATGAGTAAGTAGTTCATTCTGTTGTAAGGTTTTTGTAGCTAGCCCACCATTGTGTGCATGAGCAGAAGGATTATGCTGCTTGGGCACCAGGGACCTTTCCTTACTTTCTGCTGTGGCAAATGTGAGGTAGATTGAGCTCTGTCTCCCGTGTTTGTGTTTGGAAGCATGTGGAGAATTTTGACAGATTGTTGGGGGTAGTGTCAGAACTAAGAGCCCCTGTTGTCTTAGGGGACATGAGTGAACATCATCTCCCAGAGCACTGGACAGAAGGAGTTAGAGATTACCCTGTCACTAGAGGTTGCTTACACAGTTGTGTTTTCTACAAATAAGCCTAACTTGCCCTGTTGCCTTCTGTTTTAATGCTTTTTACCAGAATCTACTAAAAGCACAAGTAGATGCGTTGATTCTTGTACTAGCAAAAGAGAGAAATACCACCTGGAAGCAGGGAGGGGCAGTATTCTACCTTCAGGCCATGTGAGAAGCTGAATGTCTCTTTGAGTGGATTTAATAAGAAGTCATTTCTATTTCAGGTTAAATTTTGTGTTTTCATCTCTTCTTGAGCAGAAGGTTTGTGGCCCTCAGCTTACAGGGTGGCTACTTGGGCATAGCTATCTGTCCAGCTCACAGAAGCTAGCAAAGACATAGTGGGATCCAGCCACCGCTATTCAGAATATTGCTAACAAAGCTCGGTGAGAAGATGAGTCTCCTCAAATCTCCCTGTAGGGTAGGGGCCCGTTCCATAGTCCCCAGGAGCCAGATGCAATAGCACTGTGTGTTGTGGCTCTGTATGTGCTGAGGGAAGTCCCATCCATCCCTCCTTGCTGGTACAGGTAGAATATTCTGTAAGTGCAAATGCCAAGTTAAAGATCCAGGGCAAGTTATTACACCAGATGGCTCAGATGTTGTCTCAACCAAAGTAAACGGGTGTAAGAAAGCTGTATGTGAAATACGAGAGGTGCTCGAGGTGGTTAGTTCAACACAATTTATAGCTCTTCTGGGCCACAGGGTAAAAGGTTATCGACAGTATACTTGATTGGAAGCATGTTACTCTAAAACTCAATTCTGTCTCCCTGCCCAGCCAGGAACAATGTCTGGGGTATGTGTTTTTGTTCAAATGTGCAAGGAATTGCTGACCACCATCTCTTACAGATAGGTTTGGCATATGTCCACTCTCCAGTCACTGTTCCTGCATCTACATCAGTAGGCTCAAAATCCCAACTCGGTGGGTCAGTTGTCATGTCTCCTTTGCTTTTTAAGGTTATACTTAATGTGTAGGAGAGACAGGCATCCAGGCAGGCCGGTGCATGAAATACTCTTCATATGTTCCTCTTCTCTTTTCAGAGCTGTCCAGCCCTTTAAAAGACCAAGTCAACTCTGCTTCTAGGTTAGTCTGTTTCCCTCCATTAGGGTTTTGATAGCTGAACTTGCGACTGAAAATTAAGATCTGTGCCTAGAGACATTGCACTTTTACCACATTGAAGAGTGAGGAAAAGGAAATTTGTTAAAAAGGCAGAGTGTGCCTTTTAGAGTTTGGTTTAGAGGATTTTGTTCATCTGTATGTCAAAACAGTTTAATTTAAAAGAGTTTTGCAAGTGGCCAATGTCAAACATTTTAAATTACTGATTTTTCAGCTTGAGAAAACTTAAATATTTACTTGACTTTGGGAGTTCATGAAAGCCTACTGTATTTCTCCGATGGCGTAGAACTGTGATGTTCTCAGGCTTCCCCTGAACGCTAGGAATCTAACCATCTGTTTGTTACCAGCTTGTGGCAACTGCTCACATTCACCATTTGCTGTGAACACGACCACGTTTATTTATGTTTCTGTCCTTGTTTACAGCACTGCTGTTTGTCAACAGTCCTTATATCCAGGCTACACCCTAACAGTGGTTCCGTCAGTCAGTTCTGGAAATATCTGGCACTTGACCCCTGCTGCTGCTTTAGCATTTTGATAAACTGCTCAGGGGCAGTGCAGGAGGTAGCAGCACGTTGGGCAGGGCTCCTTGGCCCATTCCACTGTTGGGATGATCCTGCTAACTCTCTGAGCTGATGTTCTCAACCCACGTTGTCCCAGAGGGGGAAGAACAGTCGAGATGGCCATATGTCATTACAGGCTGTTGTTGAGAAGAAGGGTTGCTTGCTACACTGTCAGCTGCATTGGTTAAAAACTTAGGGTTTAGAGCTCCCTAACTGATGAGTATGGCTTTGTACTGTGGGCTGCAACAGACTGGTAGGGGAAAAACATTTGACTGCATCTTGTCACTGAGAAGTTAACCCTTAGAAAAAAATCCTCATGAATTAATAGTAGCTGAGGTGATTCTGACTCTTTTCCTGTTTTCTTAATATTTCATTTGCTGCTTTGCTGAATGTATGTCCCAGGTGCACATGGGCTTGCGTGTGTGTTCTTAGCACAGTATGTGCCCGCTGCTCTATGTATCATTTGAGTGAAGTTTAGCCTTTAAATGTCATCACTGGTATGGAAATCTTCAGCTGAAATTTTCACACTTTTGTTATAAAAATAAGTTCATAATTATGACTGAAACTGTTCTGACAATGGTGGTGTTGTCTTGCTTTGTATGAATCAAGTGAGGGAATTCGGAGGTGAGGATGGAAGGCTGACACTGCCTCCTAACTTCCCACGCTCCTGTTTGCTCACTTGGCAGCTGGTTACCACTTCTTAAATTTGTGGCTGGTTTCTCTCTCTCTTGTAAGCTGAAGGGATAGTTTTTAATCTTACATTTAAAGTAAACAGTTCTTCAGGATTACACTGAATATCAGAATTGATAATTCCCAAAGCAGGGCTAACAATTTACTGCATTAAAAGTGAACCTATGCAAAATTTTACTGTTTGGTTTAAGAAATGTTTATGATTGCACAAGTTTTGATTTGGCTATGTTTCTGGACACAAATAATTCTATTTTTTAAATTATTTCTTGTAAACTAGGCAAATGGTGGCTCGAAGTTTGCTGGACACTTTGAAGGAAGTCAGTGATGATGAGAGAGATTGTATTGCTGTGTTGGAGAGAATCAGCAGATTAGCTGATGATTCAGGTAAGTCGCATTGAACATTTTACTGGGTTAATGAGGGAATGTCAGAATTGCTCACATTGGACCAGTGTCTTCCCTTTTTTCATCAGTATTCAAACCAGGTTTCTATAGGATGCAATAATGCCATAAAATCCATTTTCCTGAATCACCTCTCCCCTTCCCCAAGACAACATTTTTCCTTACTATTTTCCTTGACAAAATTAAGCCCCTTCAAAATGTGTGGCTGCCTCTTTTCATCAGTATAATTTTAAAATATTTTAATGTACTTTTGCTACTCAGCAGATCTACACGGTTGTTGTAGATTTGTAGATAAAGATGATTTTACTGCTTTGAAAAGGATCTTGAAAAGCATCTGTGCAAAACTCCCATTACTTTTGATAGAATTTGAATGCCAAAGTTATTCTTTTGGTCTCTTTTGGGCAGCCGATGGTGAAGATGAGAGGCAGCAGGAACTGATAAGCAAGATGCAGATATAAGTAATGAGTAAGAAGGATCCATAGGGAGGTGCTTCTGCTCATGAATTTTTTGAGACTGCTGGGTGTTTGGAATAAAATGTAGAAGTAGGAGAATAATGAAAAACAAATGTGAGAGAAAGGAGGAGTTCTTAAAGAGGGCTGGCCGGGGGAAAGAGTTGAGGGAAAAAATGGTGTGGACAGAGCTGCAATGAAAATTCAAGGTTGAAGATTCTCTATAAAAAAAAAAAAATAAAGGACTTTAACTTAACACAGGGCTGATATGGTGGAAGCACCAGAGGAAAGAATTAAAAGGCTTTAGCAGCAAAGCATCAGAGAAATTCATTTGTCATTGTTGAATGCCATGGAGAATTAGAAAAACTTCTTGTTAAATTTAGTATGAGATGAAAATCTTTCTTTTGTTTAAGGTGTGTAGTTCTTCTCCCTTACAGAATTGCATAGTGTGATGCTTTCTAAGGGTAAAAAGTATTCTCTAAGATCCTACCGTCTTCATTTAAAATGCACATTTTTATTTTGGGGAGCTAATGTCCTTGTTTAGCCAGGAAAAACAGCCCATCATAAGCATTACATAATTGTATTGAGTACTTCTCCAACAATTCTTTAAGAGGAAGGAAAAGTCACTATTCATTTTAATGGAAACGTTTTTAATCATTAACAGTGGCATGCAACTGTTCTAGAACACTTACCTAGCTAAGCTCTGCTTCTGAAATTTGTATAGTTGCTGTGGTGCTCTTAACAGCTTTGAGCATCAGGAACTTGCTGAAGTTTCATTTCAGCCTTGGAAATAAGACAGATGTATGAAGGAGAAAATGACTTTGTGTAGCAACTTTGTAGCCTTAGGCTTTTCCTTGGTGATCAACCAAGTGTGTCAAAGTCAGGCTTGTGTAGGTAGAAACGTAATGATTGCCAAGAATTGAGCTCAAATCAATTTGTTTCCTTTAACAGGGGTGGAGTACATTTTTAGTCAGGGTTGATATTTTCCCAGCGTCAGTAAAAGCAGCATTTCAGGCTTTTCCTGCGTCGTAGAAGTTGTCTTAGCTCTGCCAAACTAGTAGCACTGGATTCTGCAGCTGCTCCACAAATTAAATTTCTGCAAACTTAGCTGTGAGTTTCATGCCTCGAGCAGTTGCAGTGTTGGACTTAGTATATTTCTATAACAGGGATGATTAGAATAACCTTACGTCTTTAACCATACCAAAATTCATTAGGAAACTAGATCTGCTTTGTGTCCTTACAATGTGTGTTCTTTCATATTACTTAAACAGCAGTGTTGTGGGGTTTTGTTTTGTTTTGTTAAGGTTGCTATTAATAGAATTGTTTTTCATTTTTCTCATATCTGACGCTTTTTTCCATCATTTTTCCAACTTGCTTTGTAAAACATAAAATAACTGAATTTGGAAGAAGAAAACATAATGTCATCTGTGCATTTTGACTTGCTTGGTTACAGCCGTATGTGTATATGGTTAGGGCCATCCTGGAGTCAATTCATGTTTAAATGCATAAATAAAAAATTTGCTGGGAAGTCAACCTGAACTGTGTACAGGCCTTCTCATTTCTGATAGCTGTTACTTAGTAGCCTGTTTTCCAGCTTTGCAGAATGTTTTCTTGTCAAATCAAGTCAGTAAAAGTAAGACACTTTCTGGTTTTCGACAGTAGTTGATATATTAAGGTTTGAATTGAAGAATGCAGCTGCGATATACAACATCCATGCTATCTTTGTACTGCAGGTGTTATCTAAAATACTGTAAAGATATCTAAGCAATCCTTTGCCCTGTTAATACCTTTTAACTTCTGAAGTCCTGTTGCTAGGCTGATGTTTTTCAGACATTTTCTTTGCTTCTCTGCCTGAAAAATAAATTTGCTTCATTTTTTTTTTGGATGAGTTGGGACTACAATAAGGCAGCTGTTTCTTTTTGTGTTTGAGAGCAAGAGAATTTCAAAACTAATTATTTTTATTGTTGTACTGTGATAACACTTTAAGAATCTAAATGACATCTTTGTTGTGCTAAATACAGCAGTAATGTGAAATAAAAATCTTTACTAGAAAGAGATCTGCATTCAAATAAGTGATTGCAGGCAGGGAAGCACAAAAATCCATGAGATGGTATACTGATACCATACTGACACATTTTGACAGACCAATCCCTATACAGGCCCATCTTGATACACCAACGGGCTAGCCATGATGTACATTTTTGAGGCATCATGACAAAGGCAAATATTAGCTAAAACTACTTATAAAAAACCTGGTGACAAAAATTTCTTGGATATCTTTTGATAGGAAGTCAGTTGGACTCTTGAAGTGTTCTTGTTTGCATCACTGATTTATGAAAGCTTCTTTGTTTGGGTATGGAGGGAGAGAATTAAGTATTGCCTATTGAATAGTGTTTGTGCAAGGGAGTTGTGTCTACCGCTGTGTAGTTACACGTACAAATTGTATGAAGAGGGTCTCTTCCTGGAAGGGCATTTTGGATGTTTTCTGATGGAGGGATTCCACACTGCATGCGGCTTCGCAGCTTAGTGTTAGATCACTCGTATCGACTTGAGACAATATTGAAAATGAGGTGCTGTCAGCTTTGGTGTGCTGAGGGAATACAGGAATTGCTGTGCCCTAGCATCATATCCTGCTGTAAGAGGTATCAAAGAATAGCTGTTTCACTGGAGGAAAAGCATCAGTGACAGTTTAGGAATAATCTGCTGCTTCCAACCCCCTTACTTGCCAAATAAACTTTTTCTTCCCTATGGTCTTTGGTAGTGAGTTACCTAGCATAGGTACAGCTGCGCTAGGGAGGTGGTACCTTCTATTTCTTTGGAACCTACTCTTTAATCACTTTGTAATTTCTCTTTCTTTAGAGTTGCTAGGTTTGGCTTCCTGCTTAAATGTTCTTATGGTGTCTTTGAACCCATGCAGGCTTGGTGATTGGCAAATGTGATTTTATTCCTCAAGAAACCCTTGTTAGTGTTAGAAACAGCCGGGCCATCTTCATTCTCAAGTGTAGACTAGGCACAGACTTACACGAGTTTGAACAAGGCCCTTATGTCTATTTCACTTGTATAAATTTGTGTTCATTTTTTTCGGACCAGCTTGTGAATGGATCGTACAGTGTAGGGCTTCATAGCTGCATGCACAAGCACCATGAACTCTCTTTGAAAGTTAGCCTCAGCCAGAATTGAAACATTCTTGGCATTTGGCATAGTGTGACTGCAATACTGTGCACCAGAAGCTTTACATCTTTTGCAAGGGTTCTTTTAGAGGGAGCCTGTCTTCATTTTAAAAACGTATGGGGTATTTTAGTGTACTGGGAAATAGATGTACACAGGTATCGTTCTAGAGAAATGCTGCAAAAAAAGAGAGTGACTTCCTGGAGGAGCTGCACTTACTTGCTCGATTGTAACCAGCTAGAAGAAATGTTTTCTCCTGAATGAAAAAAAAACTTTTTTTTTTTTTTTTTTCCCCTGCATAGAATCAGTTGTGAATGCAGTTTGCAGAGCACACTGATTTTTAGAAACAATTATTAGACTAATTGGTCATTAAGTTTCGAAGCTTTGTAATCAGCCTTAATGTGGATGGCCTCGCAACCTTAATTACTTAATAGCATGTTTAACCTGTGTTAGTAACACCATTCAAATCAAATTGCAGTTGTTACAGTGAGAGGTGCCAAGTGTCTGTCCAAGAGCACATAGTACAGCATTGCATTTAACGACATCTTCATATTTATGAAATACCAGTGGGAGCAGGGAGTTCCCTTTCCCTGCTGTCAGCATCTACCCTCATACCTCTTCGCCCACCTCCTGCTACGTGAATTTCCCTCTTCTGGTGCAATCCTTTTTTCCTCTCCATGCTTCTAATTGATGACTAATGGTGACTTTCCCCTCGCTCATCAGTTACTCTGTATTTCACTCCTGGTCTGTCAATCAGTAATGAAATTGATTTCTATTTAGTAAAAGAAAATAACCTGACTAGTGAAGCAGCACACAAATCAGACGCATCAGTCTGTCTGATGGACCCTTAAGCTAAAAAGATGGGCTCTGGTCACACAGTGTATTTTCACTTGTCTAGGCTTTCTTTGGCCTTCAAAAAAAGGTAGGAAAGGTGGAGGGATATATGAAATAGGATATGAGAGAAATCGAAAAGGGAAATGTAGTTAACACTAGAAGAAAAAAGGGGGAGGGAAAATTTATATTTGGGAAGGAAGGGGGTAAAGTTTGAATTGGTAAACTGTAGAATTTATTTAAAGTTTAATTTTGACCGTGCAAATGGCTCTTTCCATTGGTATCTGAATGATGTTGATAGATTGTCATCTCCAGTATGTTGTGGATTTTATACTCAGGCTGAATACATAAGTGAGCGTCTGTACAAGGGGATGGGTATGAAGGTGTTTTCCACATGGCTTGTTTCTCTCTAGTACATGCAAATCAGTATTTTTATTTAGTCTTTCACCAAAAGATTTTTTTTAAGAATGAATGTGTAAACGTAAAGCTATGAATTTATACATCTTTCTTACAACCCTCTCTGAAAACAAATATTAATACTGAATTGTGCTTAAAACATTAATCAGAATCCTCAGTTCAGGCAACCTTAACGTCACCAATGGTTGTTACTCTTACGTGTTTTTAACAACACAAAAACATCACAGCTCCTTACAGAGGTAGGGGGAGTTAGTCATTTTTGGATAACAAAAGCTTTGCAGAATTTCTTTTAAATACTGTATGCGTTGCAGAATAACCTATTGTGAAATAAGTCTAATTGAGTTGGCTCTGGAATAAAGCCTCCATTTAAAAATAACTGTTCTGGGGCAATTAGTCTGCAGTAATCCCCTTTTCATTTCTAGTATACAGCTAACCATGGTGCTTTACTTCCTCATAGCTGAAGAATACAGTAAGCATTACACATTTATGTAGGAAAACTAAGCGTATGTGCAGGAGTAGTCAGATGAAAATGCTGGCACTTTGCTTACAAGAGGGATGATGTCAAATTTTAGGGGAAATTGAAATGCCTTTCACAGGTAGGGAAAGAACAGTTAAGTATTCCTATGGTATTGGAGTCAGTTTGGGATGTTGATACAAGTGGTGATTGGTGAAATACCTAAAACTGAAGGCTGATGTGTGCAGGTTAAAGTCTGCTCTGGTTTTTGAGATGTTAGAAGGAATATATTGCTGGTTTTGCGTGGTCTGGAAATTGAGGGAGGTAGAACTGTATCATTTTATTATGGCAACTTCTTTATGAAGTTATTCCACAAACAGAAGAAATGTAAGTCTATTTTCATTTCTTCTGTCATTCTTTTACCCTAGATTGATTTCTAAGGCTTAGTTCAGTAATTCTGTGTCTAGAGAATACAAGAGAGCTGACAGAATGTAATAAAGTGCAAATGAATGAGAAAAACAATTACGAGTTTGCTCCTCAAGTCTAATCTGGTGTTAATATTTCTTTCCAATTTTTTTAGACAAGTTGCAGGGTTTTTTTTAGTAGCCTACTTCTTGAAGACACAGACATTTACCTTCAGGAGATATTATTTTTAAATGCTCTTCTTTTCAGATTTACTCTGCCAAGAGGAGATAATACTGTTCCAAGCAAATGGTATGGAGAACCTAATTGTACACAGTAAATTTGCAGAGTGCTTAGAACAGAAACTTTTAATCTTGACATGAAGTGAAATTTTTCCATCCAGATTTTGTTTGTATTTTGTGAAAGCCTGGATCTGACTGTGTTGTGCAGTTTAAAAAGTAAATAAATATATATGAAATACAGATGTGTTCCCCAGCTGGATAAGCTTATAACTTAAGAAGTGGCATGTAATAATTCTGTTTGATACTTCCACAGTCCATTTGCTGTGTTGGTGACCAAGGCATAAATTTGGTTATAAACTACTGAAAAGTTTAAATGAAAATGGCATGCACTGTGTTGAAGCCTGCTGGCAGGCTTTTGGAGCTGCAACCCATCTAAGCTGAAGGCAAAGCTGAGGAATGAATTACAGGAATGACAAAGTGCAGGATCTTTAGTAGAAGTCTTTGGCATTGAGTTATGTTTCCTAAGGACCCAAGCAACAACAAAAAAATTGCTCTGCTGTAACCTTGTCAGACTGCAAGATTAGACGCTATTCAGTGCACACTGGAACATATGCTTCAGTGTTTGGAAGAATTGAGGTCTTATCTAAATTGGGAAGCTTACAGTTCAGGTTCTTGCACAGCAGCAGTAACTCTCTAGAGCAGCACAGTGCCTTTTTGGTAGTGAATTACTGTGTTGCTTTACAGAGCCAGTGGCACACAGTGCTGGTTTGTTTGCTGGTTTTAATCAAGCTTACTAAGATCTCAGAGGCACGTACGTAAAACTTAGGAGATGTATGAACTAAGGTGCCTCTACAGTTCAGTTCATTCCTGGGCATGAATTTTTCACATCTTTAATTGTATCATCCCATCTGTCTGTGTTCCCCACGAAGCCAGAGCTTGCTGAGTAGCTCAGGAAGAAGGGGGCTCACTTTACATGAGCAGCTCTCCAATATTGTCATGCAGTATGGCTGCTCTCTTAAGTGATGCATAATAGATGAATCCTGTTTTGAAGGAAAAAAAAAAAAAAAAAAAAAAGGATCTTCTGGGTTTGGCACTCATTGCTGTTTTACAAGAGCGCTTCATAAAGAAATTCATGAAGTCATTTCCACAGCAAAACCCATCAGTTTAGGGAAAGGGAGAGTTGTCGTGACGTTATCAGTGGGCATGTAAACTGTAGAGGTATCAAAGTCAAAACAGCCTACCATTGTGAGTGCCTGGTGTCTGGAGCTTTATACATGGCTCTGGGTATGTTTAATGTGAAGCTCTTGTTGGGTTTGATTGCACCAGTATCCTTTATACAGCAGCGAAGCCAGAGTTAAGACTCCAATCGAATGAGTGGTGTGCAATTACTCTGTGAGGGGTGTTTGGCTTAAGCATTTCACACAGCTTTGTGCCGGACGGAAGAGGTATTTTGCTGCTTCTGCTCTATTTAGATAATAGTGTCACAGTAAGTAGTCCCTGTGCCCTCTTTTACTCTCTCCTTGCTTCTGTCATCAGAAAGTTCTGCTACTTGACAGAAATGTGTGATTGCACAGGGAAACCAATCCAAGTGCCAGTTCTTTCTGTTTAATCATCCTCGTGTGGTGGAGCAAGAGCTGTGTCAGCCAGATCAGCTCTTTGATAGGGCTCGTTGTCTGGCTGCACCAACGGTTGCATTGGCATAATGGAAGGGCCAGCTGCAAATTTGGGGTTTGGGAGGATGGGAACTGCCTGAAGCAAATTCAGGAACAGTTTAAGAAGCGCTGCTGCCAAACATGAAGCCTCAGCTGAATTTCTCCTCTTTCCCACTCTTCTTCCCAACCACCCCTACCCCCTCGTAAGTATCAGTCATCTTCTGTTTGCTGCAGGGAATGAAGCAGGGGTCCTGAGATGTGAGGAGATGCTAGTGATAAGCGTGGTGACACAAGCCTGGTGTACCCTTAGATCGATCATGTCCTGGACATGTTTTGAAGTAGCAGCTTTATGGGAAAGGTGGGGGGAGGAAGTCCCTGCAGCCCTGGCGTTGGGCCCTGCTTCCAATTTCTTGTCCAGCAAGTTCCAGTCTGTCTTTCCTTCAGTTGCCAGTCTTACCTCATCGTTATTCACCTCTCAACCCTCCGTGCCTCTATTCCCAGCCTGATGGTTCCTCACTGTGCTCTCGGTTTCCCTCTGTGGCTGTGCTTCAGCACCTTTTCTGGCCTTTGTCCCATCTGCATTTGAGTTGGATGCTTTCTTCTGTTGCTTTGCTGAGGTGTTACCCAGCGTGTTACTGAGCCTCAGAGTGCTCAGCCAGGAAGGACTTCTCCATTCCTAGCTGCTGTACTCTCTGTTGTGTACTGGACAAGTACAAACGGAGAGGGTTTTAAAAGCCCTGAGCTCTGCCGCTGTTGGGCAGGTTTTCACATAGATGGAAAAACACTTTCTGATGTAAAAGGACTCCCCTCTCTTGCACGTATTTCTGTGCCAGAAGTAAAGCTAGGCCTTATCTGATAAAAGGAACAGAATTCAGTGTAGGAAGAAATTAGATGGTTTTGCCAAGTTCAGTCTTGAAAACAGCTGATCTGCTTTTGGTTTTTCCAAAGAAGACCTCATCCAGTGAAGATTGGCAACTTATGTTATCCTGTGTTCTAATGACTCTTTTGGCTAATTTTTGTAAGGAAGTGAAGGATGAGGTACAATGTATTAGGCAACTTTAAAACTAGGCAGTGCTGAAAGCTTCCAAAAGAAAACTAAACAGAAATTAGAAAAAAAAAATAGACTGAAGATGTTAATTTTTTTCAAAACTTTTTAGGAAAAAAAATCCATTTAGCAAGAATTAGTATTTCCTTTCCCTATGTTAATTAGATATATAGAATTTTTCTTTCAAAATTAATGATCTCATTAAAGTTTGCCCTATATACAGGTGCTTATTTTGGTCAACTGTTAATGTTTAATGTTACAAACATCGTGTTCAAACTGAAATCCAAGTCTTCCAGTATCTATTTATTTTCATTATTTCAAGTTTACTAAAACTTGCGTGTAGTTTGAGCAGTATTCTTTGAGGTCTGGCTTCTTCAGTACAGTCTTATATGTGTATTGCTTATGGAATTCTGAAACGTGTAGGTTGAACATCTGAAATTTAAATACGAAGGCATTTGTCATGTATGTTCCTATTTCATTGTTTTAAGAAGAGAAACAAAGCAGGCTGGGAGAGTTTTTCTTGATCATGAACAGCAAACCTATTCAGTATTGATTTATCTATCTAGCATTTCATTTTGTATTTTGAACTTTGTCAGGAGGTCATAAACTTTACAGAGTTCTCCTGTATTTTTTTTTCTATAGGAAAGATAATTTAAGTCTATAGTCAAAGAAATGGAGCAAACAGACATTTGATTACTTTGTGTGCTATGATTCTGTTCTCGTCCTCAGTGAAGAGACTACACAAAGCATGGTACTTGCTTTGTCTTTGTTTTGTTTTATTCAGTCTTAAGCTGTCAATTTTAACTAATGTTCAAGAAAGCTAAGAGCTGCATTCATTATCCATGTTAAATACAAATCATGTGTTCCTATTTAGCAAAAGGTTATAGTTTTCATGTTTCATGTTAATTCCAAGTGTTCTAGGGAAGATGGTTTTGTCATGCCATTAAGTTTTACCTGGACAGTTGCTTTGTAAAAATATAGTAAGGCACATGTATGCTGTGAACAGTATACATTTTATTATTTAAAATATAAATCAAGTTATTTTCACTTGAGAGTAATTGATGGGATTTCAGTATGTTTTTGTAGGTAATCAGTTCTCTAACAGTAACCACAGATGTAAACAAATTCTGAAAGGAGGGAAATGCTTAGTACTTAGGTCTGAAATTATTTTATTTTATTTGTGTGGATAAGTGGACTATTAGGCATGTGATAATGACCTACTTCTTAAATTGAATATGTTCTTTTAATACTCAGCTGGAATTTAATCCATATTTATTTTTTCTTCTTGTTTCTCCTCTCATTCCCCGAATAGTCAAGCCCATTCTGCAGGGATTAGGATTCATTCAAGCAGTACAGCATTTTCCTAATTGAAAAAGTAAATTAAGCATTCTTGAACCAGTCACTAACTTTGATGAAAAACTTTATCTAAAAGGGTTAAGAAACAACTGGAAGGGTGCAGGACTGTTTCTATGTGACAAGAATATCAGTAGACTTAAAAAGCATAGAATGAAAAAAGCATCTGTGGTTGTGGCTGGTTATCCTGCTTAGTGGAATCTTTCCCATATCAAATGCTGCAGCCAGAAGCCACCCTGTTTTTTTCTTCCCATAGTGGTAGCAGTGTTGGGATGACTTTCTGCGTAGCAATTCTCTTGGAAGTAGGTGATGGTTGTAGGAAATTTGGACGGATTCTGATACTCAGATTGTTTGATAACTTGCTCTCTTGTGTCTGTGTTGTTGGTGATTTCTTTTATTTTTTTGGTAATTGATAATATGGGCCGAAACTAAATTTTGTAGAAGTTCAGCAGTACAGAGTGTATTTGTACCTGGTTGTGGAAAAAGATGGTGTTTATCAAAATGACACCATAAACATACTGAAATGAACACTTGAGAATGTAGTTTGTATACGCAGAACTGTAAAAAAGCTTATTCTGGCAATATCTGGCAGTATGTTAACATTTATCATGCCTTTTTTGGTTTTATTTTGACCCTGACAGAGCCTACGGTGCGGGCAGAACTGATGGAACAGGTGCCTCATATTGCTATGTTTTGTCAAGAAAATAGACCTTCCATCCCATACGCTTTTTCCAAATACTTGCTACCTATTGTGGTACGGTACCTTGCAGACCAGAACAACCAGGTAAGTGTCAAGTAGAAACAGTTTATAAGCTAGTTAAATATTTCTGTTGTGAGGTTTTTCAACATAACTTATTTAGGATCATATAAATGGGTAATATTTTGAAGTGAAAAAGGTTTTGAGTAACTTGAAGTACATGGCACTCTGAAATCATTAAGAAAACTTCTGAATATTTTTCACCTAATATGATCTGTTCTGATCTTGGAGCTTTTATATGGTATTATGTTCTTAGGGACAAAATCAAACAGTCATTCTTCTAAGCTAACACAGTTAAGTTCTGACAAAAAGAGACAATAAGTTACAAAAAAAAAATGACCTCTTGTAATTCAATTTTTTTAAGCACTGTTACATGCTTTCATATTCAGTTCTTTGTATAATGATCCAGTAATTGCTGTTTTATAAGCTGAATTTGCATGGAACTTCGTGTGATTTTTATGTCTTCATGTATGAATTATTTAAACTTTTCTGTAGGATTCTCCCAGTCATTTCAGAGTAAATCCTAGGTGGAAAGTTATCTCAAGTAATTTAGAACTCTTTGAGTTTTAGTAATTTTTTTAACCTTTGCCAGATTTTTCATAATTAAAAGTAGGTATCAAAACCAGACATTTTTCTTCACAGTGGTTGTGGTAATTCACAGATAATACAACAACCATTCTTCTGCTTGACGTTTTCTTGCTCACAGATTCAGTAATTCTGTTCATCTTCATAACCTGTGTTGATAACTATTCCATTTGGCTGGTTTGCTCTGAAACAATGATCTCGATGGTCTTCTCATAATTACTGCATTGCAGTATGTAGTCCAGCGTTTTATGTAATGTTTATATCTCTTCTGATACACATGACCTTGTGTTTGCAAATATTAAGTTCATGTAGTATAAATAAGCTCATCTTTTCAATGTATCTGGATTGTTCCAGTTGACTCCAGCATTTTATGAATCATCTCCAAACTTTTATCAGTAACTTTGGATTTTTTTTCCAGATGATAGCTAATGCATGATGTTATTTTTGTCAGTGCTAGGTGTACAGATACTGAAAAACAATGAGGACTGATTCCCCTAGAAACAATTCTATTGGGCAATTATTACCTCCATGAAATTACTTTTTGAGTGTCAGTAGTTAACTACATATGAAGTCAATTAGTAGTGGTCATCCTGTATTTGTACATTTTTTTTTTTGCTAGATGGAACTAAACAGAATTGTCTCTTGGAATTTAAAACATGTTCAAAATAAATGCGGTTATTTATTGTCAGCCAAACTTGGTAATCTCAGAAAAAAGAGGATTTGTTTAATGAAACTCATGCCATAGAACTTTGTTACTCCCAATTAGCTATGCTGCTTCTCTTCCAGGGCTTTTTTTTTTTTTGGCATGGTAGTCATGACTTTTGGGAAATACGTAGGCGGACACTCTTATAATAGCATTGCATTAGTATATAATAAGCAGGCATTCTTGCATCTGATGCTTTGTTTCAAACACAAAGTGTTTGCAAAAGCATTTTTGGAACACTTGTCTCCTGAGTCCCACAAAGAGTAGGTGTGTAGCAGTGGGTAGGTACAGCTCCTGAAATACTAGAACACACTTTAAAGAGGTTTGGCTTTTTTTTTTTTTTTTTTTTTTAAACTCCTTAGTTTGATTTTTGTCTTCTTCTGTTAGGTAAGAAAAACAAGCCAGGCAGCATTGTTAGTTCTGTTGGAACAAGAACTCATAGAGAGATATGATGTGGAGACCAAAGTATGCCCTGTTCTGATAGATCTGACAGCTCCAGACAGCAATGATGATGTGAAGACGGAAGCCGTGGCTGTAAGTATCAGCAGTATTGAACTACACAGTACAGCATTTGCTTGAATGGTCAGTGTTGCAGTGATGCTGCAGTGTTTCCAAAGACGCATGTTAATGTGGTAGGAGAGAGAAAAAATTACTTTTCTATCCATAACTAATCCCTAACTTTTCCATGCTGTCTTACGCAAGTCAAGCTTAGAGTTAATAGCTTGTATATGCCATGAAGAAAAACCCAACTGGACAAGCCATCGCTGGGGATTAATTTTATTGACTCCTAAGGCATCTGCCATTGATGGCTTCTTGTTTTTTGCAGGTTTGTTTTATGGAGGTTAAAATTGCATATGTGGAAAATTTCCATCAGTAGAAAATGTTTAATGCTTGAATTCTTCAGGTCTTTATATTTGTTCTCTTTATCGTTTTTTTTCATTATTATTGGACAAAATAAAAAGCATTTGTGTTGACTTCTTTTTTGTTTGTTTTTGCATTGGATATGACCTTGATAATTAAAAATTCCTGTGAACCAAATTAAAGTAGAAAGCAAATTAGTAATTCATAAAGGAGAAGGGGCAGAGGCCTTGTGTGCAAATGCTTCTGTTTAATTTTTTCAATTTATGTTGATGGTTTTTGCTGGGTGAATTTTCTTCTTATTGGTTAAGAGAAACCTCATTAATATTTTACTGTTATAATGTGGCCGGACTACTGAACAGGCTGGGCATTTGACACCAAATTTACAGTACTTTCTTGAAGAAGCTTACAAATCTGTAAGGGAATAGAATTCAAACAGAGATTGCTTTGCCCATCTTTGTTGTTTTGAAGATACTGAAACCTGAGAAAGGTTTCTGTACTAAACTAAGTCTTTATTATTATAGAAAAATTAAGTAGATACACTGATATGACTAGGAAAGTTAAAATTCTTTTAGACTACATTCTTTAAAAGAAAATGTAAAAATCTGAATGAAAGAACAGTTACAAGGTAAAGCTGTCACTTTCTTTGGCATGATATGATTTTTCTCAGTAATTTTATGTTAAGGAATTACAGATGACCAATATCAACAATTGTAATTAATTGTTAAATCATACAGAAGATGTAGAAATCACTTAACAATATTAATTGTCAATAATTTTCTGTTAAATGTAAAAAAAAAAATTCCTCAAGTACTGGAATACTATAAGTGTTGTAGTTGTTGGTTTTTTCGACTTTATAATTCAGTTTGGAAAAAATATATATAATTTCTGAGAGCTCATATCAATTAGTTTTCATTCTGATTTAATTAATTGAAAAGCCAATATCTTCTGCAACTGCGTTGCATTATAGCAGGGAGAAAGTTTTTTAAAAAAAAGGAAAAAGGGAAGGGGAAAGAAAGCTTTTTTATAGGAATGGCTAAACTTTTTTGATTCAAGATCTAGATTTTTTCCAATATTTTTCACAATTTTCAGTTTTCTGTATCAGAAGTAAATGTAAAAAGGCTCTGCTTAACTGACACGGAATTGTCTTGTGCAGTAATTCCTAATTATTTTCTGTCTTGCCACTAGATAATGTGCAAAATGGCCTCCATGGTGGGAAAGGACATCACGGAAAGACTTGTTCTTCCTAGGTTTTGTGAGATGTGCTGTGACTGCAGAATGTTTCATGTTCGTAAGGTATGAATTATCAGCATTTAGTCTGGTTTATCTGGGAAAGAAGTGTCATCAACTTGGAACTTGCATTTGTCTAAATGACATTGTCCTGCTAGATTTCATTTGTGACAATTCTAAGTAAAAGCTATGGGGTTTCTTTGTAGCTTGTTTTTCTACAGATTGTGTATTTGACACTTGAGGTTTTTTCCAGAGTACCTACTTTTATTATCAGAAACAAAGAAGCTCTATGTCCTTATGATTGTGTAGGTAGCATTGTGTGCATGATTGTTCACATGAAAATGTGAACCAGGTGTACCTGATAAAGCATCAGCTACCTGAGCTCATAGCTTAGTACTTGGAATTAAAGATGCTCATTAAGATGAAGCAAACCAGTATTCCATCATGGAACTTAGGTGCTGAGGCTTTGTTTCGGTTTCACCCTGCCATTGTATAACTTCTTTTTCTTTATAATTGCTTGGGGTGTTTCATTTGACAGCACTTTGAATGTATTTAATCTTCCTTCCCTTTCACTTAAGTTTTGGGTTGCTCCTTTAATGATTTTTAAAAGGCTGATTAAAGTTGAAGTTTTTTTAATATATTTTATTATTCTTATTTATTATCATTATTATTTTTAAACTATAGAAATTGATGCATTGGGGAAGTGGCTGATTTTTCGTTAGCACCAAAACCTGCTTTTTATGGTTTTAAAAGCTGTTTAGACTTTTTATGCTATTAAAACAATCATTTTAATAGTTATTTCTTGCATTTTGTCTGCAAGGTGTGTGCAGCCAACTTTGGAGATATCTGCAGTGTGGTTGGGCAGCAAGCCACTGAAGAAATGCTGGTAAGCCATGTCTTAAAGGTTTTTTTCCTTTTAATACGAGTCCGTAGTGAGGTTAGAGAAGGTATACAGAAGGACAACTAAAATTATCAGGAAACTGCTATGTTTCCATGGTAAGGAGAGACTAAAATGCTGTGACTCTTAGTTTAATTGATTGGAGGTTTTGACTGAGGTTTGCAAAGTCTTCGAAGACAGTTACCATGAATATATACTTCTTACTTGTCAAATCACACAGTGTAGAGCTGAGGGGTACTAGACCTAGGAGAAGGGTTTAAAACTGACCAAAGAAAATACTTCAGGTTGTGAAGGCAGAGAGTATCAGCAAATTCAAAAAGGCAAGAAGTAGGCAGGAATGTGTCTGCTAATGTCCGTAATACAATGAGAAACTGCAGGTACTGAGGAGTAAGAGGGGGGAGTAGGCTGATAGGGCAAGGCTTGTATGGTCTTTTAATGCTGCAGTTCATTGATTCCTTCTGTTAAAGTTATATTTCCTAACCCTTAACAAAACCTCAGACCCCTCCTGAGAAGGAGGGAAAGAGATCTAGAGGGAAAGAAAGGCAGAGAAAACAAAAGGATCTGGGCAATAACAAAGGGAAGAAGACAGGCTTAAAATGGAAAGAGAGAGAACCCCTGTTTTCTGGGTCATTAAGCAGAGGATCCTTAACAATGCCTCTCATTCCCTTGGCATGGCATGTCTGAGGAGCTGGGGGATGTTGCTAGGCTCAGGGACATGACAGGGTTAGGGAGCAGAAAGGGATCATTCTTTAAACTTTCTTCTCTTGGTGCTGTGAGTGGTGAGCTTGTTGAGGGCTGGAGGAGGCTGATGAGTCAGTCCTGTGAATTAGTGGGATCCTTCTGTGGAGAACAGTGTAGATGAAGGCATGACATCTGCAAATGGCTGCAGAGCCTCTTGTTGATGTGACAAGTAGACCTGATCTGATCCTCAGGAGGTTTCTTATATTCTTACAGTATTTGCTGTGTTGTTCCTTAGGTACTGTGTGATTCAAGACATTTAATAATGGTGTATATGATGGTGCTGAGATTTACATCCTATATGTTTCTTGATTAGGGATGTAAATTGATTTCTCTCACACAGATGCTCTCTTCTTAGTGATACGTGAATTTGGGTTAAATTTTTGTAGAAGGTGCAATTGGACTATAAAAAAAAAAAGCAGTGGTTGTTAGTATGTCAAAGCAATAACGTGGTTGGACTGTTCTTAAAAATGTTGAGAATCTTTCTGTAACAAAAAATGCTATTTTGCATGTTCTTTGTCATGTGAACTTAGTTACACTAAGTTTGCATCTGTTGAGTATGACGGCAGAGAACTTGATGAAGGAAGTGAATAGGGAAAAAGAACCCTCTTTGAAACAAGTACTGTCTGCTAAGACTTGTAAACTTGCTATGTCTTGAACAGTTGCCAAGGTTTTTCCAGCTCTGCTCTGATAACGTGTGGGGAGTTCGAAAAGCCTGTGCTGAATGCTTCATGGCCGTTTCTTGTGCAACATCACAGGAAGTCCGACGGACAAAGTTGTCAACCCTTTTTATTAATTTGATAAGTGATCCTTCACGATGGGTAAGAATTGCTTTTTATTTCTTGAAAAACTGTTATGGTTTAAGGTTTTTACTGTGGTTTTCTATATATAGGTTTTCCCCTATGGTATGGATACTACAGGTTTCACACATCTTGAGCAAGACTCTTGTTGGAATGCCTATTTTGTCAATAGGCATAAAGATATCCTCACGTTTCCACTGCAGTATATAAGAAAAATTATGTCACTAGGACAGCTTTTCTTAGCCACAGAACTATCCGTGACTTCACGTTGCTAAAGCTCATCAACAGGTCTTAAAAACTAGATGCAATTTATTTATATTTCTCAGGTCCCTACCACCATCTCTTTTTTGTCCTCAAGGTCTACTCTTTAAACATTAAGTTTGTTATTGAGCAGGCTACTTTTAAGAGCCAAAATTACATCTTTTGCACAGGGGCAAAAGATCGTGCAAGTTGAAGAAAAAAGTCATGCAAGGTGTAGCCTAGCAGAGTTAATCAAATAACAGAAATGGGCATAGATAGGATCATTGGTGAGAGGGGAAGAATAAACAGTAGGAGAAAGGAGAGGAGCAAATGAAGGATGTAATGAACTAGAAAGGGAAAAAATTCTAAGCTTGTCATCAGTCAAATTCATGATAATGAAATGTGTGTTTGCCACAACACTTCCCTTCCAGGTCGTTAAAATTCTCAACTGAGCTTTCAGATTTACACTTCTGATATTTAAATAACTGATTTCTTTGGTTGTGGAGAATGGGCCTGTCAACATACAGTTACCTGTGATTTAAATGTTTTTACACTTTTTTCTTAACATTTTTCACCTATCAGTCTAGATATACAGCAGGCTTGCTTTTCCAGAAAAGAGCCTCTGCTGTTGCTTTCCTTCATAGACCTATGACCCTTAGGTCCTCCTAACAGTGGACTTCTGTGTTTTGTAGGACAGCACTATTTATATAACTTTATTTTTCTTGGACCCTTTCCACTAGGTCCGTCAAGCTGCTTTTCAGTCTCTGGGGCCTTTCATATCAACTTTTGCTAATCCATCCAGCAGTGGTCAGTATTTTAAAGAAGAAGATGGTAAAAACCCAGAGGATCATGGTTCTTCGCAGGAAAACAGGTAAGGAATTTCCTAAATCTACATTTTATTTTTCCTCCTTATTTTTCTTCTGTGTGATTTGCAAGTTCAGAAAGTTAACTTTCCTGTGTAAATCTTGGAAAAATCTGGAACTTCTCATCTTACTGAACAGACTACCAGAATTTTCAGTTATTTGCTAAAAATACAAAACTATTCATTAATTTAGGACTCCTCCAAATACCTTACAGCATTCTGTCTATGATGAAGTAACTGACCTGGTGGATGAGGGGAGAGCAGTGAATATTGTCTATATAGATTTCAGTAAGATTTTTGATGCTGTCTTCCATAAGATCCTCAGAGAGAAGCTGTTGTTGACTTATGGGGCTGGATGGGTGGGTAGTGAGTAAGGTGGATTTAAAACTGGCTGAAGAGCCAGGCCCAGGGACTAGTGGTGAGTAGCATGAGGTTAGTTGGAGGTGAGTAAAAAGCAGGGTACCCTGGGTGTACTGGGTCCAGTTCTGTTCAACATCTTCAGTAATGATCTGGATGACAGGGCAAGGTGCACCCTCAGTGAGTTTGCAGGTGACATAAAACTGGGAGGAGCAGCTGATACACCAGAGGGTTGTGCTGCCATCCAGAGGGACCTTGAAAGGCTGGAGAAATGGGCTGGCAAGAACTTTGTGAAGTTCAGCAAGGGGAAGTGCAAAGTCTAGCACCTGGAGAAGAACAACCCCAGGCACCAGCATGCGCTGTGAGCTGCCGGACTGGAAGGCAGCTCTGGAAAGTAGAAAAGGTCCTGGGGGGTCCCGGTGGACACCAAATTGAACATGAATCATCAGCGTGCCCTTGTGGAAAAGAAGTCTTCACCACAGGATCATCCTTCCAGGTCAAGGAGGGATCATCCTTGCCATCTACTCAGCACTGGTAAGGCCATATCTGGAGTGCTGTGTTCAGTTCTGGCAAACCAGTATGAAAGAGATTGAGCAACTGGAGAAAGTCCAGCAAAGGGCCAAGATGATGATGGACTGGAGCATCTATCCTGTCAGGACAGGATAAACAGAGCTGGGACTGTTTAGCTTAGAGATGAGAAGGCTCAGGAGGGGATGTTATTAATGTATATAATACCTGAAGGGAAGGTCTAAATAAAGATGGTGAAGCCAGATTCTTTTCTGTGGTGCCCAGTGGCAGGACAAGAGGCAGTGAGCACAGTCTGGAGCCCACGTTCCCTCTGAACATCAGAAAGCACTTCTGTGCTTCAGTGAGCGTGACTGCGCACTGGGACAGGTTGTTCAGAGAGGCTGGGGAGTCTTCCTCCTTGGATATCTTCAAAACCTTTCTGAATGTGGTCTAGACGTCCCTGTTTGAGCAAGGGGCTTGGACCAAATGACCTCCTGAAGTCCCTTCTAATCTCAATCATTCTCATTCTTTGATTCTGTGACTTACTTATGCTGTAAGTAAATCTAACTTGATAAATAACAACACGATAGTATTTTTATGAATTTTCAAAAGTATCTGTTTGCAACAAGTTTATTTTTTAAATAGTTTGTTTGCTTTGTCACTCAACAGTGAACAAATCAGAACCACAGAAGATGTCACAGCAGAGGATGAGCACAACAGAACAGAGGATCTGTCTTCACACGTCAATAACGATGATTTTGCAAGAAAACTTGAAAATGCCATGGGAGATGAAAATGCAGTGTCAAATAACTCCCAGGGGGAAAGTGATTTCCAGACTGAGTCACCCTTCCATTGCACTTCATCTTCAGAACCTTGTGGGGAAATGGCTGACGAGAACGAGCGAAGTTCTCATCGCTGTACAGCAGGACTGCGGGAGGCTGGGCTAAGTTCACAGGAAACCTCTCTTTCAGAGCAGGAATTGTACAACTCCTTTCATTTCTGGAGGACTCCACTTCCTGAAATAGATATTGACTTTGAGCTTCAGCAGACTTCTGAGATAATACTCGATAGAGAAATTCAGGAACTCACAATGCCAGTGTCTCCAAACATTCCTATGGCAAGAAGGAAAGAGCTGGAAGAAATGATAGAAAATTTGGAACCCCACATAGACGATCCAGATGTAAAAGGTATTGTAAAGATACTGAAGCGTTTTTAGTATTTGGAAATGCACATAGGTTGTTTTAGCAGTTTGGGCTTGAACCTTGTCTTTAAAAGTCAGAATTGCTTTCTCCTCCTTGAAGAAATCATTTCTGTCTTGATTTAAGTGGGAAAAGTGATGATATACCAGAAGGGAACTTGCACTTGTGTAAAAATGTTTAAAGGTAGTATGATTCCTTCCATAAACTGACTGCACACAGCAGTATAAAATTCTGACTGCCTGTTTTGACAGCATAATCAAATAGATGGTTCAGTGGTATAGGCTGTAGATTGTGATATGAATTTGTAAGTAGCACACTTGCAAAACAAAGCAGATGAAGATCTCTTTGAAATACCAAAATATGATAAAAGTGGCTTTACTTTTATAGTTAACTATTTTTAATTAAAATTAAAATCTTATTTATTTTTCTATAAGATTTTGATTATTGCAGTCTTATGTTGTCTACTTTGGTGTGCCAACTTGAAAACTGATCCAAAGTGAGTTTCTGAAGTGAACACACATCTTCCATTTAAAAAACTTAACTAGCAGGTACAGCAGCATCTCGGAGATGCCTCCTGGGCTAAAGTGATGTGGCTGTTTCATACATACCTACTGGAGATAGGTTTCCTTGGAACTAATATGATGAATAAATCCTAAGGCATGTCAAGTATGAGGGTTACAGCTAGAAAATCCAGAGCTACTGCTAAGGGAGAAAGCAAGTTATTCTAAAGCTGAGGAATCCCTAGAGGAAAGCACGCATCTATAGAAGAAAAAGTAGGAAGGAAAAAGAAGGGGAAGTTTGGAGTGGGGAAAACCAGATGTTTTAGAACAAACTGTTACTGCTTCAAACTTCTTTTTATTCTGTTACCTGGGTGATACGCTAAGAATATTACTGAAATCCACTTGGGGTTACTTCTAGCTGATCTATTGTAAAATCAGCAATTTTAAAAATTTATTCTTAGAACTTGAAGAATGCTTTGTGCAGTCTGTCTTTCTAAGGAAGGAGGGAAAAAAAAATCAGCCTTACTGATGATCTCAGTCTTTAAATAACCCATCTGTGAAGCCCATTGTTAAAACTTACACACAGTTCTGTCCAGTTATAAAACATGCCTTAAACAGTTTTTATTAAGCTTGATGTAGGCTGTGTGTTGTACATCCAGACTTGTCTTGTGTTACGGGGTTGTGTCGAGTGTTTTCATGTCTTGTCTCAGAGCCTTGTTTTGTAGCTCTTCTGACTGGCTGTCAGGAGGCTTTCTGTACAGCTGCTGACCTGTACTTGTGCATTTCAGTGGAAGAAAACTAGATTGTCAACACCATGAGTTCCAAGTGCCCAGAGTTTAGGAAAGGTTTGAACTGGGGTTACCAGAGCCATTTATTGTGGTTTGTTTGGTTTGGTCTTAATTACTCGGTGACCCTTCAAAACCTCTGACTTGGTCAAGGCTGTGTACTGAAGCCCCATGAAACACAACTTTTAAAAGCTTGCACTCAACGCAGAAGTGCTTGTTTCGCTTCTTTCCCTTGCATGTGCTCTCATAATTTCATCCAAATACTTCAGAAGCCAGAACTTTACAACATGCCTGTTTCAACTTGCTATTTTAATTTTATATTGCAATTTTAATTTACAAGTGCACTGAGGCATAAAAAAGTTGAGACCAAAACTGATAGAATGAGCACTGAAGCACTAAAGCATACATGAAGTGGTGGGTGTCTGGACTTCAGTCTGTTAGTAGCTGACTTAACACCTACGATTTGGGACTTACACCTTGCATTTAGTGGTAAGAGGGAGGTGGACTGCCTTTGGGGGTGATCCAGAAGGTAGGAGCTCAGACCCTGCCTCCTTGCTTCTAGTGATGAGAGGAAGAATGCTTCTATCTTAACCGTCTTAAGACTGTTTTCACAAACCAATGGTTCATATATTTAGTCCAAAGTTTGTCTCAATTTGTTATTCTCGTAGCAATATTCTCTTCCCTTTCTTCTGACTTCTGTCTCTTTTCTCCCTGCATACCCAGCCATAGGAACCGCTGTACATTTGTACTTCTGTCCCTTCCTCCATACACATTTCCCCTCCTGCTTCCTTTTTTGTTTTTCATTCCCCTTTCTTCCTATACTCTGTGTTCCCCTCTGCTTCTTGTCTCTCCTCGCCCCTGTACGTTGTGTAGAGGTGCTGCTTTTCTCACCTGCTTGCACCTTTATGGGGGCAGGACAGAGAACAGAACAACCTCGTTCCTATCCTAGGGGTACCTGGGGATGCCACGGCGCTGGGGAGGGTCGGGTGAACAGAAAGGCAGTGCCAGCTTGTGCAGCCCACAGGGCAGTGTGTCCAGTGCATACCCCCGAATTCCAGGTGTCCGGCTGCCAAGCACTAACGAGTTCCTGTCTGTGTAGACGGAACAAGCTGTTTGTGTGCTTTTCTCTGTGTGTGTGGTGTTTTTTTTGTTTGTAACTCAACTGTGTTTGCTGTCTTTCTGCAGTGCACCTCCCTGCCATCAGAGCAGTCTCCATTTCCAATTTCAAATCCTTGCTCCAAGGCACGGGAAATGATGAGGTCTCTAGCAAATGTAATTTTTGATGGTGGCCGGCAATTGCCACTGAACACATTATTTTTCCATAAACTCAGTGTCAGAACAGGGTGAGCCGCTTTAACTGAATCTCCCTCCCCAAAATCCTTACCCTGAGGCTTTCTTTCCAGAACTAGCCCGATGCCAAAGTGATAAATCTGCGCAATAGGTCATTGAGCAGGCAGCAACCAAGATAAAGGCAGCCTGTCTCTGCTACCCTACGTTTGAGAGCTACCCAGGCTGTGCAAAGTTAAGCAGTGTTAAGTAATTCCTCTTAATACGACCTTTCCGGTCAACTGGCCACACATCCTCAGGGGCTTAGAAACTGGGAGATGGAAACCTGCATGTTCCTCTGGAGTATGTCAGCTCTTCTAAAAGTATCACAGGGGCTTTAATCAGGTCATATTTTTCCAGCTCTCTGAGGCTGCTGCTGTCTTCACTTACTTCAGAAGTTGCTTTTCTTTCCCCATGTACTTTTATCTCCTTGTTTCTCTTTCCAGAGACGCTATCTTGAGCTTTACTTACCTCTTTATGTTCAGGAAGCATTAAACGATGCAGTGTCAGCTTTTCTAAATATTTGGGGGAAGATGGAAAGCTTGGCTTGCAGGTTACTGGGGCTAACCGTGTCTTATGCCAGCTCCAGGCTGCTTTGGCAAATGGAGAATGAAGATGGGAAAAAACAGCTCAAATGTGTTGTGTCTACGGACACCACTCAGTATAAAAACTATGAATATGGGTTAGGCTACAAGCTGTGCCTACAGTAAAGGTGTAAAATGGTTGATAATGGAACAGGAGGGGAGAAGCAGCTCCTCTTATTTTAATATTTATTTGCTATAGCCTCTTCAACTCAGAGTCCCTCTTGCTTGGATGCTATCGGCTGTGTTTCCTTAGTGACTTGCATTGCAGTACCCACTAATGCTGCCTGTAGCTTCTGCCTCTGAGTAAGAGGTGAATGCCAGGAATGCAGATCCTTCAGAAGAGAGAGTGCTGCTTAGAAATGTTCATGTCTTCTAGTGAAACATCAGGATAAACAGAAAACAGCAAAGTAGTGTATTGAAAGGGCAGAAACTCCTGAGGACCAGGGAGTAAAATAAGGCCAGGTAAAAAGTATGTTTGAATTTAAAGGTTGTGCCAGATATTTTAGAATGTGGCTATAGTAACCAAGAGTAAACCATTCCTTGCTAAAAAAAAATATCTGAACCTGAAGTCAGAGGAAGAAAGAATTAATTAATTAGCTTTTTAATTAGCTTTCACAACTAGTAGGTCTCTGTCCACTCTCCCTCCCAAAATCTTGCTTCCCAAGAGCTCCGAGGTGTGTGTGTCCTGCATGAGAAGGAAGCCTTATCTTTTTGCTTGTACTTTTAATGGACTTCTGGAAAATGCTGCCTGTCTTACAGCTGTCGGAAAGATCTTTGTGAATGAAGGGGAGGAGAAGCAGCAACATCAGTTAGGAGGGTGTGTGATGGCATGATGAGGGCATGTGCCCCAGCAGTGAAGACAGCTCATCAGGACACTCTGGAGTGTCAGGATCTTCAAGGCAGCCACCTAGAGCTATGCACACATATGCACATACTCTCTCAAGCACTCAGTTTCTCTTTCTGCTTTACCAAGCACTCCACCATTTCCTAGTCTTACGTGGATTTGGCTTTTTTGGCTAGGACCTTAAGATGTCTATGGATTTTAGGTACTTCACCTTCCAGTGAATTGACAGCGTTGGAGTTGCATTGGGTGGCAGGACCTATGAAGGACCATTCAAAAAAAGAGGAAGGCACTTGGTAATCATGAAATCCTTGGGAGTTTGGCTTTTCCTGAGCTTCATCCCCATGTCTTGGGACTGTAGAGTTGACAAGAAGCTGAGAAAACAAACACTTGAATCCTGTCTCCCTTATGACAGGCTGAGGAGGCCAGGATGTGTGTGGCCTTCGTCCCATTAAGGCAAAAAAGCCCCTAGGCAGGGGTGTTCCAGGCATGCACACTGGAAGAGAGTCTTAAAAAATTCCCACTTACTAGGTAGAACTTTGTGTGAATTTTTCAGTAAATACATATTCAGGATTTAAGCAGTTTGCGGTGTCTAGTCACGGTAAGGCTTTCCTGACTTTCAACTGAAAATGAGAGGAGGGTACTTTTTTTTTCCTTGAAGTTGTCTTTCATGAGAGAAGTCTTCATGAAAAATGTCTCCTTGATGTGTGGCAGGATATAATTCCATTTAATTTTCTTGTTGGTTTTCTCTAAATGAGAATAAACCAGAAATCTGACTGACATATCTTGCCTTAGCAAAGGCTCTGAAATGTCCGCCTATTTTGCATGGTTTGTAGTTGGTGGGTTTGGGGGTTTTGCTTTCTGCATGTGGGGTGGGTTTTTTTCCCTCATTTGATTTGTTCTGGAGAAATTTACTAACCTTGATGCCATTCATTCTCATGGACCCTGAGGTTCTGAGGATTATGGGCAGTGAAGTAACACTTGAATAGTGAAGTTGTAGCAAGCTTTGGTTAAACTTAAGACCTCTACTGTGAAATTTCCTAATACTGTACTGTGTTTATACATAAAAGGTGCATTATTATGTTCTGAAATGGTTTCTTTTTTTTTTTTTGTGGAATTATTACTATGATGTTGGCTTCGTTTTCTAAGAGTCTAATTTGCAGTAGGTTTTTCCTGTTGAGGTGAATTACAGTAATTTTACAGCAAGCAAATCTTTCAGTTATTTTAGAAACTTGACACAGCCCTGGAGCGGGCATTGCATATTGAAAAAAAATCATCTTCACTTCTGCTTACCAGACCTCACCTAGAAACCAGTCAACCAGCTGTGTGTTTTACAACTTTTCCTAGCTGAGACTGTGTTGAGTTACAATTTTGCTTCTTGTAATGGATGTATTGTGTAGAAGAAGTACCTTCTATCTACAAGTGAGTCCAACTTTTTGTCTAATCTTGTTGGTAGCTATCAAAAAACTAGAGGAAGAGATGCTGTAACTTGGCATGGCAAAGTGAGATCGGACACAAGCGTGTGGTTTGTCATTTAATCTGGAAATGAGCGTAGCCTTTAAAAAACCTTAGAAAAGCCATTTGTCTGCTGAGCAGTGCTTCTGGATGTCTGGGTGAATTTAATGGCTCGGGAGGTGGAGAAGAGAAGGCAGGGTAAATCGATCTGCACTGAATTCTGTGCTGCTTGCAGGGAGCCTTGCTCGTGATACCGATCTGCTTCGGTCAGGCTGTACCCAAGGAACATTGCTCGACAGAAGTCTTCTGTTTTTTGTTTTTTAAATTAGCAGGAAGCAGAGGGTTGGAAAAGCAGAAGAGTCTCAGAACTGCTGGGTCTCTTAAAAGAGTGGATGGCAGAGCACGAAGTGCTAACGCATCCTTTTGATGAGAGGACATCAAACAGGGCAGCCTTCCTTACTGGTGTGGAGGGTGCAAGGAGTATAAAGTATTCTGTGCAGTTCCAGGGGTCTAGGGCCTTCCTACACAGATCCTGCTGGTGTTGCTGTGAGAACTTGATAATGTAATGGTCAGAGAGAGAAAGAGACAATCTCTTAGAACTGAAATCTGCAGCCCCTTCCAGTATGAATAAACCTGTTCTCAACCTTTATTTCAATTACCTTTCCCTCTCTTACCCCAGTTCCCACAAAAGCCCCTGCAGCTGTGTTGGTATTCATGTGCTGTTCTGTCCCAAAGACTGCACTTTTAATACGGACTGAGATTCTTCCTGGTCCTGCAACTGCAACTCCAACAACTGCAGTTTTCTGCTCCTGTGGTTTTTGGTTGGTTGGTTGGGTTTTGTTTTCATTTTTATTTTATTTTGGCTTAAAGACAAAATTTCGCAGAACTGTACAGTTGTTTTCCCCAGGAAAAGAGTGGAGCATTTATCTACCTTGTCTTTTATGTTATGTGTCCCCAGTGCAGGGTGTACTATTGGTCAAGGATCTTGAATGTGTTGTCAATGTAGCTCTTCAGCCTTTCTTCAATTTATTAGTCAACGTCTAAAAGTTGGTTTGTGGCCTTGCTAAAAGTTTATTGCAGTTCAGTCTCTCACGTTTTCCTTTCCTCCTATGCTGCAGCACAAGTGGAGGTGTTGTCTGCTGCACTCAGAGCGTCCAGTCTGGATCCTCAGGAAGAGCCGATGGCCAGCATGGGCAAGGGAACAGACTCACAGACTGAGCTAACCATCAATGACCAACAAAACTTTAAACCTATACTGGGTGATATCGTGCCTTTAATTGGTGACACTGTCGAGGTAAGAAGCGTGCTTTGTGTTCCTTTTTTTTTTTTCCATTCAGATTTCCAGGGCTCCAGTGAGAGCTGTATTCTGTATTTGTGCAGTAACTGCAGTCAAATGCCTCCTGCTTTGGCTAGCATGATGTCTGGTTTTGTTGGCTGGTATTGAAACGCTAGCTACTAAAATAAAGTGAGTTGTTTGGGGTATTTTTATTTTTGCTGGTTTTGTTTTTATCCAGATAAATGCTTGAAATTGTTTCCATTAAAATCTTTGTTGTGACTATCATATTTTAAGACATTTTAATGCTACTGCAGTTTATTGCTATGCAACTGTCTTGCTTAAACAGTCCTGCTTGACAGTAAGTGAATCTCCCTACTGCAGTACCCTCCCTTGCTCCCTCTATTTTTCTGGTGTGCAGAAAGAGGTAGGTTGTTTCCATGATCCTTGGAGAAGTGTTTTATGGTAGTTTACTGGTTTGCATGAGAGAAGTTCAGGACCCGAAACCTAGGATGTTGTGTAATGGTGGAAAGAGAAACTGTCTTCTAGCAACTAGCAATGTTTTGAAGGTTTTTTTTGTTTTGTTTTTGTGCCTATTTCTTCACCCTTCTGCCACTCTCCCCTGCCCTACTGAAGTCTGCGGTATTTGATACTGCTCTTAATTTTCTGTTACCTGCAGCGTCAAAAACACTACGTCAAAAACAACTGTTTGCTGCATACAGTGCTGCAAGTTGTAATTACGTAGCAGGCAAGGGTTCCCAAATACAATTTCCATTACCTACAACAAGTGATTTGTTGAACCATGTTGCGTAAATGGCATTTGCAGATGACATTTTGATCAGTGTCCGTGAGAAGTCCAGGAGCTGACGTCACCCAGTGCAGACTTTTTCAGCCCTCTCTAATTAGAGCAGTGTTTCTAGATGACAATTAACGTTTCATCGAAGCTGTTGGACTATAGAGCCCCAAAACATTTGGTGAGTGGAGGAATGTTGTGTTTATTTGGATACTGCCCTGTGTACACAGTCATAATGTTAACACTACAAATGTGTTGTCCTTTTTTTTAAACAAAAAGCACACGCCCCAAATCCTGATATCCTGCTTGATGTGTTTCTTTATCACAGCATCCCTTGTAGTCACTTTTTAATGTTAACCTGTAAAAGGATAGCGTGAATGAATCCTCCGTCCTGATTTGGGGGAATAACGAGGGTAGTCTTTGTTCAGAGGGACCTGTTCTTACGTTTCATTTCTTTACAGAATAGGATGCTGACAGAAAGCATAAGAGCGTGTCACATTTTTGGTGTACATTGTTTTTACATGCTTCAGTTTTGCTCTTTAAAAGGATGCTCTTAATCTGCCAGTTCCTTGTTTGTTTCTGGCACTGAACCAAATGCTTATTTTACAAGTGAAAGGATGTCGTAGAGGTGACCTAGAATCTGGGAATCAAGCTGTGATCTGTTGGGCGAGTGGCCTGTTGCCTGTGGCAGTGAAGAGAGCTCTGATTTTTCGCAGGTGGTTGAGGTCTTTTTGTTGTTTTGTTTTGATTTTTATTTTGTTTTAGGTCTCAGCGTAGCTAAGAATTGGTAGGGGTACTGAACTGGAAGCTTTAGAAAAATCAGGCTACAGTTTTCTATATTTGAAAGCAGCCTTCACAGTTCTGCACACAAAGCAAAATCAAATTGCTTGTCCTCCTACAGCTGTATAGGCTCCTGAGTGAGCTAAAGCTAGATGTTAGAGATTCTCTATTTAAATGAAAACGAAAAAAAAGATAGAACAGATAAGGCTTTGGAACATTGATGTAGCTTGTTTGTTGAGTGTGGTGTTCCTTTTATTTTTTTCTTAAGAACAGCCATTTTGGTTTTCTTTAGGTTGTCTGCTCTTTATAAGGTTTCAAAGAGGATGACTGTGGGAGTCCCCTCTTTTTGGTTGAAGGGAGAGGGGGAAAAGAAAGAGATGGGAAACTTGAGTACAATCAGCCCATCTCTGTCGGGCTCAAGTACCTCTCTAGGAAGAGGGTGGGTGCCAGGAGGAAACAAGGGGCTCCAGTCTGGACCCCTGAGACTGGCCCCTTCTCTGTGTGGTGGCCTCCTGCCCTGACTGTCGGGAGGCACCAGCAGTGCTTGTCCTGGTGCTGTGGGCTTGGTGTGCAACCCGTGGCACGGAGCAGGGGTCCTGGGAGCACAGCCACAGAGCTGTGGTTATGCTGCAGGTGAAAGAAATCTCGGCTTGTAAGGCCACAATAAATACTCTGCATCTCCGAGGTGGTCGCTCAGCAGTTTGGTATGCAAAAAGTTTAAGACTAAACCCTGATAAATTCTTACGCCCTGTCTCTCTGCACTGCTCTGTTCAGTGTGTGCACGTAACATGGAAGAAATACAGGCTAAATTGTCCCTGCAGGAACAGAGGTACTGCTTAGGGGTAATGCTGAAAATCAGTGCTTGGTTAAAGCAGGTCATGGATGAGGAAGAAGCAAGTGTCTGAAGTCACACCTAGGAAGACAGATGGTATCCTGGATGCTTTTTTGGAGATGCTTATAATTCTTTGCTTGAAAATTCTCCTCCTCGAACTGATCTGAACAGCTCGCAGAGTAGGCATGCTTTTGGAGCTTATATTGACCCGAGAGCTCACCCTGCAGTGTCAATAGATACGTTGGATCATACCTGGCAAAAAGGTCTTTGTCCTGTTCTACCAGACAGCAGCCTGATCTGCTTTTCAGATATGAGAGGTTTGAAGACTGGTGCCAACAGCCATTGTCCGCTAGGGCACTGCATTATAAGGTGGAGCTCATCTGTAGAGATGATTATAGAGTAATCACCTCCAGGGAAGGAGCAGCAGCATTAGCCTCATCAGTTTCCACTCCTGTGTGTAAGAGTGGCTTTATTTTGACCTTTTCCTAGCACAAATGCGAAGTACCAAATCCAACAAAATCCACTACAGATGTTTTCTCATTTTCCCTTTGGGGAAGAAGCGATGTGACCCACATGTTATTTACGTTTCCCTTAATGCAGTTTCAAAGGTACTCCTGTGATTTTCCTTCCTGAAGAACCAAAATGGAGCAGATTAAAAGGAGTCTTTCTTTGAAATTTAAAGCAGAAAGATTTATCTAATAAGCCTTTTGATTTCAGGCTGCATCAAAATTGTATTTGATATTAAAACCTGTATTTCTTTAATCTAAGAAACAGACCCTGGGGCGAGGGTAGCAGTGCCTGATGTTGGCGGTTTTGTTTTAATCCTTGAATGTATTTTGTGTTTTTGTCCATTTTTAATAGAACATGGATTCCACGCTTCACTATATCCATAATGATTCGGATTTGAGCACCAATAGTAGTTTCAGCCCTGAAGAAGAAAGAAAATCCAAAGTACAGGTAAGTGACAGTGATTTCTGTTTTACCTGCGTATGTCAGAGAAGTGGGATTTTTTTTATAAATACGGAGATTTCTTCTATGCTGTCAGTCTCATGCAGTCAGTTTCACTAAGTCATTTTTATGTAATTTCTATAAAATACAGCAAACCTCTTAAATAAGCAATTTTAAAATAGTGTTTCCAGAGATAATGGCTTAATTTGGCAGTTGCTTCTGTTTTAATTATGTATAGGAGATGACAGTACTTCTTGATGCAAGAACAACTGTCGTAGGCCTCCAGGTTCTGGTTTCATTGGGTTTAATTTTCTATGGGAGCTATTCTGTAATGGAAATTAGGTTATTGAGGAAACAGGGTTTTTTGTTAAATGTTTTGAGCGGAACCACCCTCACCCTGTGACAGCTTTTTGAAGAAAAGGTGTGAAAGCGTTTCATTAAACTCAAGCTGTCTCTGTCATTTTTTCTTAAGGAATTTCTGGTGTTTTGTAGTTCAGTATAATGTATGCCACCCCACACACCGTGACTCTTTGAGTGGGAACTGCTTCTGTGAGCTGAACTATCCAGCAGCTGCCTGTTAGGGAAGTGCTCTTGGGCAGAGTCAGTGCCTGAGATGAAGTGACAACAGCTGAAGCAAAGACAGTGGCAAAGTCAACACAAAGAGGCTTTCACAGAAGTCGTTTCAGATGCTTTAATGTCTCAGTGGAGAGAAAGAATGGTCTTCACCAGAGTTCTCTGCCTCTGGAGAAGCCTTTTCCTTTGTGGTGGCTATTTAGGGAGGCAATACTGAACGCCCTGTATACTCTTGTCCCCTGCTTCCTCCCAAACGTAGTGCTTTAATTTGGGTTTCTTCTCTCCTCTCCCCCAAAAGACAAGCTTTTGAGAGGAATGGCAAAACAATTTTTGAAACACATCTTGTCATTTGCTCTTCTGCTCATTTTATGGATGAGTTAAAATAGGCAATTTGCACAGTCTGTGAGACTGAATGCTTGTGGAAAGGTAAAATGTAGTCTCTTCTATCTCCAGCTTTGCCTAAGTAGACAGTGATCCACCCACCACTCATCTGTTACGTCGGTCTGTATATTTTCTGATAGCCCCCAGACACATCATCGTTTCTTTGGAACTTTTTTGGTGGAACTCTGTATGAAATATAAAACTTCAGCATTCTTATTAGGAGACTTCAGTTAAATAATTCTCTACAGTTGTGGAAAAAATGTTCTTCTGATGGTGTTCCCTGGAATTTTAATCAACTTTTGAGGTTGTATTGAAAATGATGCTAACTCTCTACCCTTCTCTTGCTGTAGGATGTCGTACCTCAGGCCTTGCTGGATCAGTATTTATCAATGACCGATCCATCTCGCGCACAAACAGTTGACACTGAGATCGCCAAACACTGTGCCTACAGCCTCCCAGGCGTGGCGCTTACACTGGGCAGACAGAACTGGCACTGCTTGAAAGATACCTATGAGACTCTGGCCTCTGACATGCAGGTAAGCTCAAGAAGCTCTGAAAAAAGCATAATGTGAACTTTTAGGATGATTTCTCTTGTTTACTGGGTGTTGGTTGCTTTGCTTTTTATGCGGAGCTCCCCATTGCTAACGTTAGGTATTTGTATAATGAGCGAAAGTATAACTGGGAGTGTGTGCTACTTGAGCAATAGTGAAATGAGGCGGTTTGAGTGCATTTGTGGAGACGGATCTCAGTTGGAAATGTGAGGAAAGGTCTCTGATCTCTTCTGCTTGCTTGAGATCTCATGGCAGTGCCTGTGATTCTCACAGGTCTGAGCATCTGGGCTGTGCTGCTGTGTGTGAGCAGACATGTGCCCGTGCAGGCATGTCTGGAGCTCAGTGAGTCAGGCTCACACCAGGATCTGGTGGCCTTTTGATGCTGCATCCAGTTAGTCATAAGGGGATAACATCACTATCACAATGCAGCGTTGCTGGTTTAAAAACAGATGCTGGAAATAGCAGCATTTTCCTTGTTGTCAGGTGGTGAGGAGGTGGCTTTGTGCATTTTACTGTTTCGCAGTTGTTTCCCAGTCCTCCATTCCTTCCTTTTTTGGAGATGCTCTCTTTCTTTGAGGCATTCTCAGACTACTTCACCTCTCTTGAACTTGCTGCTTGCGATGTCAGAGCAGCAATTCTCGGTGATATGTAGTGAGTAATTTTATACATGGCTATTGCTCATATTTTCCAAACTGTTCTGCAGCCTTTAAAAACAACCAGCTAATAAATTTAAAACATACATAAAAATAAATTACACTGTTTTCAAAGCTGTTCGGTTTCATCGCCACTCTAATCTAAGACTGAATCACCAAATCCAGGTAAAAGAATAGTACCCATAATAACTGGAAGGTGCTAAAGCAGAGATGTTACTTAATGGCATAACTAGATGCTTTTAAAAATTAAAACATTGCCCACTCAGTTTGTTGACTGAAAGCTCTGCTTACTGGTCCTTGAACTTCGGGCTTACCTATTAGGGAAGCTGAAAGATGCCAGCTGAAGTACTGTGGGATATATTTTTTGTTCTGTTTTTATAAGTTACGTGAGTGAAAGAATAGTAGTATGGGACTGATTTAAGCAAAAAGGATTTGAGGCAAAGAATTCTGAGATATTCAGGTGCAAGAAATGAGACTCATTTGCCTTGGATTTGTAAGCACTCTGTCTCTCTTGAAGTCCAACAAAGATACTGACCCTCAGGTTAATACAGAAAATTTCAGATGATCCATTGATGAGAAATATTTGTTTATCACTTTATTTATTCATTTATTTATTTCAGTGGAAAGTTCGGCGGACACTAGCATTTTCTATCCATGAACTTGCCGTCATCCTTGGAGACCAACTTACAGCTGGAGATTTAGTTCCTGTATTCAATGGCTTTTTAAAAGACCTAGATGAAGTCAGGATAGGGGTGCTTAAACACTTGCATGACTTTCTGAAGGTACGTCTGTGTTCATCTTTTTTTCTGATGACATTCTGTATTTTTGCTTAATTTCTTAGTGTGCACTTGCTGTGTCACTTAACACCAATATAACTCCTGATGGGAATCCAGTCAGGTAGCTGTTGAATGCTAGGGTGTATTTAGCATCCGCATCACAAATCTGCTGCATCCTTTTCTCTCTTTATTCAATGCACAGGTGCTAGTGGCCCCTGTTAAATTTCTTTTGGGTAACTCTAATCTCTCTGCAGCAACTTAACTCATAAACTTTTCTGTAACTGCCTCATTTTTGTAACTGAAATACACAAATCATAAAACCTTTAAAATCACTACTTTACCGCTTACTCTTCTTGCTTCCTAGAGTACCAGCAGAGACAAGATCAGATTTTGCTTTCATAATGCCCCATGCAATTTTATTGACTGAAGCATGATAGAGCTCAGCCCAGAAAAGCAACCCTATTGCTAAAGAGTAATTATTTTGAATCAAAACAATTGTTTCATTACTTGTATTTTCAAGCTCTTGCTCCTGGTCGTTCGTAAGCTGCATTTCTGTATATAAACTTATGTTTGCTGTTACAGCTTCTTCATCTGGACAAAAGACGAGAATATCTTTATCAGCTCCAGGAATTCCTAGTGACTGATAACAGCAGGAACTGGCGTTTCCGTGCAGAGCTGGCTGAGTATGTGGTTTTCTGGGTGCTTGTTTTTATCGTTGTGGGTATTTACAAATTCTACAACCATAAAACAAATGTATTGAAGCGACATTCTTCCATTAATTTTAATGGTTTGTCTCTATCCTCCACTTGTTCCCTTTGCTTAAAAATTCCTAGTAGTTGTATATCACTTAAAGTGGGAACTTGAATGTCTTTTCTATCACCGTATGTTGAAAACATTAGCCTTCTGTTTAAAAAAAAAAAAAAAAGGGAAGAAAAGGTTGCCAAAAGAGGGCCACATTAGATTCCAGTTGAAGTGAATAGAAGCGTTCTAGCATTTCGACTTCAAATTTCTGAGTCTGAGTAGGCTGAGGCTCTGACCAGGATGCAGAGGAGACCAAAATCTTGAGGGGAGTAAAGCAAGCAAGTAGCAGAGTACTGTCCTTGGACTTCATGTAAGCCAGCTTCGGCTTTTTCATGGAACTGGTAGGTGGAATCCCATGGGAGGCATCTCTGAAGGGTGAAGTTGCTCAGGAAAGCTGACAGATTTTTAAGAACAGCATCCTGCAAGTGAAAAAATGGTCCATCTGAGTGTTCAGAAACAGAGAGATTTATCAAGAACCCAGCTTGGCCAAGAAGGGAACTCGTAACTCAGCTTGAAAGCAAAAAAAGATTGTCCAGGAGGTGAAGGCAGCAGCAGGGCGCAAAGAAGGCATTTAGAAACATTGCCCAGGCATGTGACATTGTATTAGGAAAGCCAAAGCTCAGCTAGAGCTGAGGCTTGCAAGGGCTGTCAGGGGCAACGAGAGTTTCTACTGCTACATGAGCAGTGAAAGAATAAAGGGAAGGAAAACAGAGCTGTGGCTGAAGAGGGGGGGTGGTTTAGTGATGGGAAATGCAGAGAAGGCTGAGGTACTCTGCATTCTCTATTTGTCTTGACTGATAAGGTATCCTAGGCCTCTGTGATTGGAGTAGGATTCAGTGGTTTTTAGCTATCAGCTGAGGGCTTTCCTCAAAGAGCTCAGCCCACATCCATCCATCCACGTCTAGAGGGGCTGCAACTGAGGATGCTGATGGGGCCGTCCCGTGTCACAGCAGGGCTGTTTGCCATCATCTTGGAAAGGTGGTGGAGTTTCGGGCAGGTCACCTGAGGTTCTGTCCAGCCTGAAGTTTCTTAGGATCCCACAGTTTGCTTCATGAAACATGAATGTGTTTACAGTGTTGTTTACAGTAGTGTTCTTGAGTAGGAGTGAGCACGTTGTAATGACAGGATATCTTTTGAATTCAATCTTGAACATATAAATGATCATTTTTGCAGTTAAAGGTACCGTTTCCATTATTCTAATATTCCCTGTCTGGTGGTTCTTCCATCTTGCAGGCAGCTGATCTTGCTTCTAGATCTGTACAGTGCCAGAGACATCTATGACTACTTGCGACCTATTGCTTTCAGCCTCTGCGCAGATAAAGTGTCTTCTGTCCGTTGGATTTCTTACAAGCTGGTAAAGTAACCTAAGGAAATTCAGGATTTCAGACTTCTGAGAGTTGGTGGTCAGAAATAAACGTTTTTTTTTTCTTCTTTCTTCCCATTTCTTCTAGGTTAGTGAAATGGTAAAAAAGCTGTACATGGCTTCAACATCAACCTTTGTGGTAGACCTCATGAATGAACTTGTTGAAAAGTTCTGTAGATGCCGCAAATGGTCTGGTCGGCAGACTTTTGTCTTCATCTGCCAGGTGAAATGTCTTTTTTATTGGAGGAGGGATTATTTTAATACATTAATAATAATATGATTATTATTTTAATGGGAAGAATTATGGGAGGGATAAGCACCTGGAACTCTTTAAGCTGACTATTTTTTCATGAATGTTTGAGAATTTGTTGCCAAGGAAATGGATTTGATGGCTGCATCCTTAAGTATTGCCCCATAGATGAGCATGCACACATCTTCGGCTTAGCCTATTGGCATCAGGTTGTCAGATCTGATACTGAATGTAAAACCAAGTCATTAAAATAATCCCTTAGGAAGCTGCTTTGTTACTCAGCGTGAAGTGAGATTTTATAATCTGCTTCAGCAGCTGGACACCCTTTTGCATTATCATTTAGAAATCAAGTGCTCAGAGTTGCTTGTCCCTCTGTAGCCAGCTAGTGCAGGTTGGTCGAAACTGAAGTATTCTCTGCAAAATAAGCAGAAGGAGATGGTGATATCTAGAGGCTGTAGCAGAGGTGCTGTCTGTGTGCCAGCGTGACTGTTGCTTAAATAGGGCAGCGCTTTGAAGCGTTTGGAGAGATGTGTTGAGCTTATTTAGAGAAGCATGTTTGGATACAGTGGATGTTTGGGACAAACTGTTCTTGTCTTAATATGATACCTCGTTACAACGAAGACAAAATTCGTGTTAAAAGGTAAGGCAAGAGGTTTTTGACTTTTTTCTCCTGCTTTAAAATGTTATTGATTTAAAATAAATAAGTGACTAGACTTCATACAAAATAAAATGAGCCTCTTACTAAGCCTGAATTTCCTCAGCCCTAATATGCTTCATCATTTGTGCTAGTAAGTATTATACCACAGTTTAAAACGGAGTGAATACTACATACTGTATTCTTGCTAGGAAAGTAATAAGATCTGTCAGCTCTGATTATGTGTTGGGATTTTATCCTCACTGTGCTGAAATCTAATGAAATTGCATCTGTCTCCTTGCCAGACTATCAGTGAAGATGACTGCCTGCCCATGGACCAGTTTGCCGTGCATCTGTTGCCACACTTGCTACACTTGGCATCTGACAGGGTTCCAAACGTTCGAGTCCTGCTTGCGAAAACATTAAAGCAAACGCTTTTGGAGAAAGGTTAGTGGTCAGAAATAGTTGCAGTGGGCTGACTGCTTGTTTCTTTGTCACTTCACTTCCCTATGCTCAGCTGGGAAAGAAGCAGCAGCATGAGGTGTGGGACACACTAGCTTTTTTTACAGCCTGTTTGGTGTGGGGTGATGCCTTGGCTGAGATAAAACCATAAACCTCGTGTTATCAGAGCCACTGTTCTGTAATGCTGGAGAGTGAAAGTTCATGCTCGTATGCCAGCCTTTTTTCTCTTGCACTATTTTCCGGAATGAGCTAGGCTGTAGGGGTGATCAGGGTACAGCAAGTATGTGAGAACTATGATGCGTATAATAAGATTAAAGAAGAAAAGTCCTTCCCTACAAACCTGGCATCTCTTCTTTTGCTGGGGTAGAAGAGATGGCTGCTGTTTGTTTTAAATTTTTAAATTTTATGGTAGCAGTGAGAAGAAAGTTTCTCTGGAGTGCCTTCAGCTGCAGACTTTGCTTAGGAGAGGATCCTCAATGCACAGCAGATGCCAGAAGAGTCAGCAGTGCTCAGATTCCAAAGCACTGCAATGGAAAATAGCATTAGAAATATTATGCCATTTTGTAAACCAGCTATGTTTACACTTGAAATACTTTTTGAGGAAGAAAGTGACCAGAAATAAACATACACTGGCTCGAGGACTGCCATTGCTAGCACGGAAAATTTGTGGAAACGTGGAAATGGCGTAAACTAAAATGCAAAATGTTTAAAACACTGGACAATGCAAAGGATGCCTGCCCAGTGAGAACTGGGCTATCGCTAGCTGTCGTGTGTGCTGGAGGCTCTGAGTAAGCGTATGCAGGCAGCTACGATGGGTCAGCTGATGTGCAGTAATATATATTATAATGCAGGTAGCTCCTGCCTCAAAGATGTGTGCGTGACGAGGGGTGGTGGGCAGATGATGTAAAAAGAAATTCAGACGTTCTGGGACCTTAGATCTGAATTGCCCTTCCTATGAAGTGTTTGTAGTTATGTGGCTTTTATGCAACTCGTGTAGTTCATGAAAACCGTCAGATATTGCGACTTCCTCTGCTTTTATTTTATCCTATATGCATATATTTTATATTATCTTTATTTTATTGTTTGATCACTATTTGGCAAGCCTACCAGTGAGATGGAATGGCATGGCCAAGGGTTTGTGATACCTTCCCTCCATCACAAACACATCACACTCCTCCCAAGTCCCTTGTGCGTTCATTTTTTTCCCCTTTGGTCATGGAACCTGTCACTCTTTTATTGATGGACTGTAGAAATGTTGTACTTCTTCTGGTGCTTCAAGAGCAATTCTGCTTGGAAATGTGGAATGATTGTGGTGTTCTTTTTAAGTGAACTCATAGGTATATTCAGAAGCATGATGTTCTGATCAGACTGTACACGTGCACTGATTGTCTCCTGAGATCTTTGAACCCTCATGATAGCGTGCTGAGGTTTGCACTGAAGTGTCTGCTGTCTCTTCCTCCTTTAAGTCCTGTGTGTTTTCTCTTACAGAGTATTTTCTAAATTCTGCCAACTCTCATCAAGAGGCCGTGGAGCAGACAATTATGGCTCTTCAAATGGATGGCGACAGCGATGTCAAGTATTTTGCAAGCATACACCCTGCCAGTACCAAAATTGCAGATGATGCTATGAGCACTGCTTCATCAACGTATTAGAAAGTTCCTGAATGTTGCTATAATTAAAAAAAAATGAAACAAACTATCCTCATGCTTCTAAAATGGTTGATATAGGACAACCTCTTTGGAAGGAGAGTTTTCTTGCCAGACTTAACAGGGGGATGTTATCTAAACCTGATACCAGGGATTTTAAGTCAAGAAAAAGTAAACATAATTATGTCAGCTTGACTTTAGAAAAACACTGCTCAGAGGATTATTTTTGCCACCGAAGCCTTAAATCTTCTGTCTTCCTGAACAAATGAAACTTGAATTGGCAGATCATTTTCATTGTAGAAAGGATGTGATTTCCAGACACCTGCATTGTTTCTCCTGAGGAGTTAACTTAGCAAGTATTTTCTATAGCAACTGATAGCTGAAATGGCTGGAAAGGCAAATTTATACCGGGATGTAAGACCTCCAGTATTAGTGTTCAAAGTTTTTATCGTTCGAGGACTTGATCTGTGTGCAGTTGGGCACACCCTTAAGTGGGAATAGCTTTGATGTGTGTAAATGGGGAAAGTAGAAATTTGGATTTCTCTTAAGGGCTCAGTGCTAACACTAAACTAGAATTTGATTTTAATCCTTAAATGCAGCATATTGCTGTACCCATTAGCAGAAAACTTTGCTGAGTACCTGTGTCCTAATTATTTTCATGCTGGTCATGACCTAAAGGAAATTTATTAGCACATATACTTTAAGTCAGGTATTTTTAACTTGATCATGATCAGCTCTGAGGTGCAACGTTTTTCTTCATTTACTGTACATATCTGTGAGCCTCCTTGGAGTGCTGCAGTCTTTCATCATGTTGTTTAAAGCTGTTGTGATACAAGTTGTTCTCTACTTGTTCAAATAAAATTTATTAATAAGATTGAAAGCAATCTTGTGACCTTTTTAAGACATTAAAAGAATAAGTTTGAAATTCGTGTCCTTTTTTTCTTCTGGTACTCTGCACTTTGTGGTGGGGAAAATGGATTGCATAACGATTGTGAAGGGATCTGTATTTTGAGATGGCACGGATGCACTTTGGTATGTAATTGACGTTTTGCTAGGTTCTCTTTCAAGAGTCCCTGTTTCTCTTGGGAACCTGCTGCTGCAGTGTGAAATGGCACCTCTGGATTGCTGAAGCGAATCCAAACATCCACCTCAGTCAGGAAGCTGTAAGCCCCAACTGCCCTTAATCTGTGTACAGTCCTCTGACTGCTTTTCTTTCCTCATTTAAAATGACTGATGCAGTACCTACTTCTGTGTCCTCCAGGGGCAGCTTGCTCATGTCACCTTCCTTCCAGCCTGTGAAACCTGAAGTGCGAGAAGCTTATTTTCCTGAGGAGGTAGAAATGGCTACGGCAGCTTATCTGTGATGTGTTTTAGCAGAACACTTAGTTGGGTGACTGATACTCTGACAGTTCGGCCTCAGGCAGGTTTCTCTTCCCATTTTCTTGGGAAAAACAAATTCATCTGCATTTTCTTCTATAGTAAATGGGAAGGTGCAATTTATTCCCTAAAGACCTGCTGAGTACGGCCAAAGACTCCTCACTATGGCCATGGAGGTGGTTAAGATAGTCATCTCTGTCTGCCTTGAGGCCTGTTGGGTTTGTGATGGTGTTGGTTGGTTGCTTTGGGAAGTTTTTTATTATTATTATTATTATTATTTTCCTTGTCCCCTTTGTCAAAATCAGCTCAAAATTTGAAAATGCAACCCTGCATCCTGTTCGGAAGTTTCTGTAGCACAGGTAAATATTCTAGTCAGATTTTCTTTTCCTGGTGTTCTCCTGTAATTGTTCGGAAATGGTGCACATCGCTGGACTGTGCGCTGTGCCGAGTGACAGCAGATCATCAGAAGGCTGTGAACAATTCAGGCAGGAGGAGTCCTGAGCTCTCCCTGCTGCCATACAGAGAGCAACTGGCAGTAACTAGTCCTCTCCCGGGCCACATTATTCCCATTTTAGAAATATGCAGTGAAGTCCCATCAACTTCCCCGTTTTGTTCAGGATACAAAAATCCCTTCCTGTTCCTCCTCAGTGTAAATTGAGTTGTTCCTGTGTCGTGGGCATTTTTTGAGGAGACTGGGATCAGCTGTTTGCTCAGACCAGAGCACGCTTCACATAATCCTGTAATTGTGAGTGGAGCCTAGTATTTACAGGAGGAGTAGTGGGACTTCTGGTGAAATCCTCGTGTTTGGAGTCTGGAGCATGTCCCAGCCTAGTTCTGCTGCTGCACTAACGCACTGTGCCACTAACCCAGTTAGACGAGGGTTGTATCTGACACTTTTAGATGGTTTCTGTTATTTAGGGTTAAGATACCTTCAATTTGAAACAGTAAGATTGGTCTTCTAGATGTTTTATTTCTGTCCTGTATTTCCTCAGTGCTTTTGGAGGCCTGTGAATTAGAAGGGGCATTCTGAGGTTTTTCCTAGGGGAAAGTCCCGTGTTTTCAGCTGCAGCGTGCCTTAACTCCCCTGACTTGCAGCAAACAAAGATCACCTGCAGAGAGAAAGAGGAAAAGCTGTCCTCCTCCTTATCCAGACATCCAACGTGTCATTTATCTGTCTGCTTTTCTGCTTCGTTTGGTGATTCCCAGGAAGTGAGGGGGAAGGAAAGACTTGCCTTATTCTGAGAGCTGCCCCAGAGCATTCAGTCTGCAGCCTGGGGGCTGTGGGCTCTTAACTCTGACAGGGAGTTTTCTCATGTGAGCAATGCTAGAAATGTCAGCATTGCGAGCTTGAACTCCAAATGTCCCTGAGGGTATGGGGGCTTGGGGAAATGCATATCTCACTTCTGAGCAGTGAAAAAGGAGCTGATTTTTTTTTCAGTGTGGGGCAACATCTGGGAACGCTGCCAAAGATGCTGCTACACTCCCTCATGTGCTGCTTCTCCTCCAGAAAGACTCAAGCTGCGTCTAAATTTGTTCCTTTGCTGGTCAGTATGTCTTGAGCAGAAAGTGGGGTAGCTCCCAGGTTGTCATCCCAGGTCTGTGGTTGCCCAAAAGCAGTGTCGTCGTTCTGCCGCTGCCTTCACGGTCCAATACCAAATCAGTCTTTCACAAACAGTTCTCATTGTTTTCCAGTTAACGTCTTGGCTCACTCATCTTGGGGTATTTTTCCTGGGAAATGTTTCTTTTTTCCCCATGTCCTGGTTGCAGCAGTGTCCGCGTTTCTCCCACATGCTGTTTTTCACAGCGGGGTCCCTCTCCTCTGCTGTGTCCTCCCCAGAGACTTGTAAGGATTTGGAGGGCGTTTTGTCACCATGATTTCTTGCGGATTTCACGCCAATAAAACTGGTAAAATGCATGGAACCATCTAGAGGGGGATTTGCTTTTAACCTAGTCATGACAGATGCTTGCAAATCATATTTTTTTGCTGTTTTGGATGTCCCCAGTGGCTTTTGACAAATTCTTGGCCCCCTGGGTAAGATCCTGCTTTCCTGAGGGCTGCAGAGCAGCCGGGCTGATTTCAGCCCCGCTGAAATAAATGTTTGTGTGGGTTTGGCAGCCTCGGTGAGAGACCAGGGAACCCTCCTGGGCAGGTGTAGGTCTGGTGGTGATGGTTTTTGCAGTAGGTCAATTTGATTGAGCTCCCTTGGTGGTTTGTTACCTGTGTGGTGCTGCTGGCCCCTTCCATCTGCAGTCCTCAGAGGTCGGGCATAGGGGAGGCTGATCCCAAAGGGGCAGGGTGAGAGGGAAGTCTGGGCCATGACTCAGGTACCCAGAACAGATGTTTTGGTTGGGGCTCTTCCTGCCAGCAAGGCTTCCTTTTGTTCTTCTCCTTCGCTGGGGAAAGCTTTGTTTAATGCTCATGCTCCAGACTGATTTCAGCCCGGGAACCTCTGTCTTGTTAGGATGAGAGGAGGCTGAGACTGGCAGGTGGATACAAACTGAGTCTGTTTTCCACGTATTTTCTCACATCAGTTCTCTCTAATACTGATGGCAAAGGCTTTTCTTCCTGTCTATGCTGGCATTCAGGCAACACAGAAAATAGATTTAAAATGATTAACCTTTTCTTTGGATGCAGAGTTAGGCTATGCTGCCAATAGACCACCTTAAATATGTACGACTATGACAGGAAAGCTCATTTAACGTGCGTGATGACAACTCCTCCCTTCCCTTTCCTCTCCCAGTGCTTTCAGGCTCTTTTAGTTTTACTACACAGGATTTAGATCAGAAAACCAAGAGCTCAAGGTAATGGAAGTGCTTTAGGGTTCAGTTGTGGTAGAGGCTGTGCTATGCCTGGCTGAATAAACTCCACTGTGAGGTAGCAAAGATAAGAAAACAGATTTGGAAACATCTTACAGCTCTGCGATCATAAACAGCCTGCTTTAAATGCTGTGACCTATTTCTGCCGAGATGGAGCAATGTGGCTGTATATAAGGTATTTTAAAAGGCTTAGCTGCAGGTGGTTCTGAATCCCAGTTGTGAAAAGTGAAGGTACCGAGCGTGTTTTTAAATGTTTTACCAAGAGCAGAAGAGATGCATTGTTTGAACATCAAAAGAAACCTCAGTTGTTTTCCATCATTCCAGGTTTTCTGTATAGGAACGAACCCGGGTGAATTTGGTTTGAGTAAGATGCCAACAAAGGCTCAAGGGAGACTTGGGCGTTTCTGTCACACTGATCATTTGTTTTCGCAGTGGTTTCTTCTGGTCTCTTGACAGAGGGGTTTGGCTTGGGTTATTTTTTTTGGTCACCTGCCAGATTTCTGTGCCTGACAACTTGGGTTCCCATAAGCAGCGGTGTCAGCACAGATTTCCTGCCTGTACCCACCTCTCGGCCTCACACCCTGATAAAATGGCCAGTGGCTCCCACTACTGGGGTGAGGCTCTGCGTAAGGAGAGAGCAGCAGGAGCTCGTCGGGACTCCTGGGCCAATGCCTGGTGTGCCAGCAGATGGAGGTGGATGCAATTGGGCTTCCCAAATCACCTGCAGCACGGTGGCTGAGCAAGGCAGAGCTGCTGGCTCCCCTCCTTCCCAGGGGCAGCTTCCAGCTGGGGCACGGGAAGCAGCACTGGGGTTTCGCTCCTCTCCCGAGAGCCCAGCAGAGGAGAGCCCCAGGTCGCATTGGGTCCCTCCGTCTCCTGTGGCCTCTGTGTGCGCCTGCTTTTGAGGACAGAGCAGCCCCTACACAGCAGGGGCTGTGGGTGGGCAGGGATGTGAGTATGGCCCAGGCAGGCAGGCACGAGGGTGGATGTGGCGCATCCTGCCTAACACAGCATCATGCCTAACTGCTCAGGCAAGTAACAGGCCCCTTCTCTGAATAACAGCAGCCAGGAAAAAGATTTATTGGGAGAAAATCTATTCGGTATGCAAAACGTCTGAAGCTGACTCACTGTACAACTGCAGGATTTCAGTATGTTATAAAGGCTGTCACGTTTCCAATTCCAATGCAAATAACCTGCTGCTGGCAAAAAAACAGAAAAAAACAAAAAAACAATGTTTTTAATCCTGATTGAGTTGGGTAGTACAGTCCCAGTGACTTGTTCGTATAGTGTTTCTTGCTCGTTTTGGGTTTCTGAATTACTGATTTGACAAAAAAATCTACTCCAGGCTTGTGTTGAAGAGCACCTTAAAAGCAAGTGTGGGCATGTAGCTGGTCCCTGTGCCCCCATCCTTGCTGAAATACTGCTCTGTGGAAGCACTTGGGCTCACAAGAGGAAAGCAGCCAGGCCATACCAAGCTGTTGCAGGAGTTTCATTAAGTCAGTCCGGAATACCAGACCGATTGGGGTGCAAGTTTAATTTTTTTTTCTGGTTGTCATTAAAGGTAAGTGACTATTTTGTCCGAAGGTTCTGACAGAGGTTGTGCTGCTGCAGGCAGCATGTAAAAGACATTCTGTGTCTTACTGTGTCAATTTAAATTTGTTTAAAATAATTTTAAGTCAGGTATTCAAGAACTGAGTGGACTACGTGATGGTACCCTGCTGTGCCAGCACTTGCTTGTGAGCAGGCATCGCTGGTGCTGTGGGAGGTGCTCTTCAGAGCACGGCAGCCCGGGTTTCTTGGTAAGACGGCACCTTGGAGCTGCAAGGCAGCCTCAAAATGTGACCTGAGCACCCTCAGCTCCTCGCATGCTGTTCATTAGACAAATACTTGGAGATAATTTGAAAGAATTTTTTCAAGAAACATGTTTCAGCTGTTTGGAAACTGCTGTGTGCCTGCAGAAGCAGCAATTCCACCTCTGTCAGCTTTGAATGGTGAAGGCAGCAAGAGCAAGCACGCCTGGTCGTGTGCTGGAAGCAATGACGTGAGTAAAATAGGACGAATCTCTAATAATCGTTAATTTGATCAAACTGAACTTGATTTTCAGCTTAGTTGTGGAAATTGTCTCTGAAATTTAATTGTGGACAACGTTCTTTTAGAGGAGCACCACATTCATTTTACTCTCAACTGCGGGGAGCTATCCAGGAAGAGTAAGTGGCGTTTGCTTTAGAAAAATACATGTTATAAAGTAGATAAATTAGAAACTACTTTCAAATGGCTGTTGAATTTATTTGCTTGATAAATACAATCCTAACAAAATAAAAGTTAACCAATATTAAGAGATTTTTCTGAGGAACATTAGAAAAATCCATGACAATTCAATAGGAATTAGTGTGAAATAAACAAAAAAAAAAGTTTAAATATTGCCAGCAAATATAAAATGTATGTAACGAAGGCAAGGGAGAATGCTTTAGTTAACATTTGTCATCTGACCACATTTTTCTGTGTTTATAAACTTTTTTCCCCAAATTTTAAAAAAATACTATGCCGTTTTCTATAACATATCAAAGCATTATTTGTACAAAATCAAATCATGGCCAATGATTCACAACAGTGCAATAGATACAGAATATAACCACATCCAACAGGTGCTGAAAATAAATACCCAGATTAAAAAATAGGCCAGGCTCTCCGCGCTCCGTGGCGCTTGCTGTCTATCTGTAACGTGACGGACAAGTCTCACGAGCATCTGGAACATTTCACGGCCCTTAAGCGCCGGCTGGCTGGAGGCTTTGGAGGGGCGGAGGCAGTAAAACAGCCAAACCAAAAGCAAGTCCCAGGGTGCTGGGGCTTAAACAACAAAAAGAGGCTCTTGCTGAACCCTCGGTGCCTCCAGCGGGTGTCATGCTCCAGGCTTGTTCAGCACGCACAAGCGATTTGTGTTTGTGCAGCTGGAAAGCGGTATTGCTTGGTCGGGCAGAGCTCCCCGTTACTGCCTAAAGCATCCGTCAGTGGCTCACTCAGAGGGACCGGGACACGAAATGGGTTAAAAGAAAGCTGTTGGCTATCGGGCAGCAGCAGGAACACGGCCTATCCTACACAGGTATGACAAGGGCTGGTTTATGAATGAGCAAATGGGATAACTACACTGCTAGAAGAGGTGAGCGGCTCTTGAACGTTTCATCATACAGAGACATAAATAACATCTGTAAAGTTTTACATTTATTCAGTACATCTTAGAACAAAAAAAAAGAAAGTTAAGGGCATGTTAGGTAAACATGATACCCCACAGTCTCCCAACTGTTCAGCCAACCCAGAATAAATTTAAAGCTCCCGTGTATATAATCTGCATCAGAAAGGTATCAAAGGCACAAGCAAGAAGTGACTAGGTTAATAAGCAGAAATAATGGTGAATGAGAATGAGCAGATTCACAAGGCAAATAATTAGTAAGTGTGGGTGGGTTTTTGTTCATTTACTGAAAGAGAGATCTTCAGTTCTGCTCTGATGAATGTAAATAATGGTTTTGGTTTAAAATAAAACTGTTACGGAATTATTTTAAATCACCTGAAGGAAACCAGTCTTGAAGTAATCTGAAACTAACTGGAAAACTCTTCTGGCCTTTCTAAACTCACCTGAGTCTGATGAGCAGAAGCCACAAGTGCTGGAGACAAAAGTCTCCAGGGCTTAAAAGAAGTTTCTTTACATAATGTACACAGCCAGCGATTATTTGTGCAGTTTGACTCAAGTTACAGTAATTTGCACAGTTCAGTTGATTTTATGAACACCCAAGGAGCCTGATCAAATGGGAGTTTCTTTCCTGTCTTTACTCGGTGATGGCTTCACTTGCTGCTCCTTGCTTGCTTTTGGCTGCTCTTTGGCTGCTTTTGTCTCCAGGACACTGTCTCTTGGCTGCTGAGAAACACCCCCGCGTTTTTCCGCTTCTTCTTCTTCCTGCACCTGCTGCTCTGACTTCGCTCGCTGCAGCAGTCGAAGCTGCACGCGCAGCTCGATGATGGCCTCCCGCTCCTCGTGAATTGCTTGGTTCAGGTGATTGTTCTTGATCTTTTAAGGAAGGAAAACAAACGTCAGAGCTCCTTCAACAGACCTGCTGTAGCCTGGGGAGGCCAGTAAGCGCTGCACAATGAAGCGTTGAGGCTGACCCAGACAGCAACGTGGCCTCGCACGCAACAGTGAGTTAAAAACAGAGCGTGTGGGTTTCATGCCTGGGCATGAGCGACGCAACACACTGAGGAGGAGAATACCCATCAATACCAGGATTCAAGTCTTACCTCCAACTCCTCGTTCTGCCTCTGCAAATCTTCTAGGATGACCTGCAGTTCCTCCTCGTCTTCGCTCTCACTCTCGCTCTCGGAAGAATATTCCTCTGTTTCGCTTCGGCCATGCTGCTGGCGACTGAAAGAACAAGGACATGCTCAGACTGAAAGGCCTTCTCAAGTTTGCCACAAGTGTAGCAGATTACAAAGGTTAATTTATGTCTACCAAATAATCCACAATGTTTTAAAAAAAAACAAAATCAGAATTTGGTTTACAAGCTTAATTTAACACATCAGTGATTTCCTGTGGGGGTGGCTTTCTTGGTGCCAGCGCCTCATTCTCTTTATATTGTCACTGCGTTGTTACACCAACGGAAAATATCCTGAAAGGTGCAAAGATGGGAGGTTTCAACAGAAGGGAGAGGCTTTTAAATGCAGTGGTGTGCACAGTGAGATCTTTACAGTGTGGTGTAGAGTACTGTTTCAGAAGAGCACACAGGCACATCAGAGTGCGTGCCTGGCTGGGGCTCTGGCAGGAGCAGTCTGCCCTTTACCTTTGTATTTCAGCTATTTCTGCGCGAAGGCGATCGATTTCTTCCTTCTCCGAGGCAATTTGTCTCCGCAGAAACTGCTCCATGGCCAGCAGCTCTTCTTGTTCTGTTAGGATCTCATTCTCCTGCAATGACCAATTAGTTCACTTAAAGCCTTGCCTTTAAGTTCTGTGGGAACACACGTAAGGGATCCTCTACTGCCTGCCCTGGGAAGTGATGAGATAGGCAGTTCTCTGAACGACCTCCGGAAGAGATGCTTTGAACTGAGTCACCTAGACCTCAAGCCAAATCTAAGTTCCAAGCCAACCCTGTCTGTTCTGATTCCTCAAGGTGATCACTGGACTGAACAGTTGTGGCGACGATGCACAAGTTCTGGCGTGTTCGGCTGTTTCCTTAAATCACGGGGGAAAGCTCTGGATAACTCGAAAAACTCAATTCTGAAAGATGGCTTTGAAGATGAATATAAAGAGTAAAGCACAGAAGAGAGAAGATCAAAGCAACTGCAGGCAGAGGCAGGCAAAAAAGCCAAAATAGTTGCCTAATTTCCTTTGATCAGCAGGAAAAGAGGCAACAGTACTACAACTGGTTAGATGTGGAGTGCTTTCTAAACGTGTAACCAACACAGCCTGCTTTTGTTGCTGCAGCATCTCCTTTCTGTCCTTAACAACAGGGCCCAGTTCCAGGTTCAGTCCTGAAGGCAGCGTTCTTCCCCTACTTTATTTAGACTTAACAACCGAAAGATGCAGAACAAGGAAATTCCAGCAGACAGATAGGCGCTTGCCATCTACCTGTGCAAGTAGAATATTTATAACTTCTTCATTCTCATTCATTTCCTCTTTGGAGACGTCCTCCTTTGAAAGGCTAGCGATTTCTTGTGCAATCTTTGTTTCACACTCCTGCCAGAGAAGAGCACAATTTTCAGAAGGCCAGTCTGCCCGTCACTATTTACTGAATAAAGATGGCAATTCTAAATTTGGAAAAGAATACATTAAACAAATCTGAACAGCAAATAGTGACGTTGTTATATTCAACCTTGAAGTTTTCAGGGAGGTCTGTTAAAATGTTGTTAAAAATACTATGACGTAATTTTCATCTGTGATTTACGTTTGGCCAATAAATAGGTTACCCACCTGTCTCTTAGCTTCTCGCAGTTTCCTCTTAAGAGCTGTTAAAATTCTTTGCACCTCCCAGAGTCTCTCTTCTTTGGATAAGTCTTTTATCCCTGCTTGCAAGTCTCGGTGTAAACAGTTCAGTAGGAACTCCTAGAAATATTGTCAAAGCAATTAAGTGCCTGTAAGTATATCATAGCAGGGCAGACTGGATAAAAATATGGTTTTGGCTTCATGACAAAAGGCTTGCAGTTCTGTTTTTCAACGCATTACATGTGGTAACCCGCACAGGACAACTGTGATATAACCAAAAGGTGTATTATTTTATGCTTATAAGAATTTATCTTTGTCCTGGGCTTGACTCATTCAGTAGCGAACAAGAACCCTGAAGCAATTACCAACCTGTCGTCTAATTTCTTCTTTGATGCTCTCTTGTGTTTCTGGAAGAGCTGGCATGGTTGCCATATTTGACCAACGAAGAGGTTTTGTCACCTGTTTTAGGGTCACGTTCCCAAAGAACTCCTGGACATGTGTAAAAAATACATACAGGACGCGGTTGCTGATCTGCAAAGAAAGGACAGGGCGGTTAAGAACACTGGTAAAGATGATTTCTTCACATCATCTGTATCTGTGAAGCGTAACATCTTTCTCCAGAAATACAACAGCCTTTAGTATCTGCTTCTGTAGTCTTAGTTTGCACAAAAAGACTAAAATCTGGATTAAAAATTCTACTTCAGATGGCCCAGTACTGGCCTCAAGCAATCACTACGCTGTCTCTCACCTGTGTAGCTGAGGCATTTTCATTCTAAGCTTGGAATTTTCACGTCTCACCGTACCACCATTATTTCCATCGCTTATATTCATACAGAATTTAAGTAACATAGGAATTAAGTATTTTTTTCTTCTTGACCACGTAAAGATAGACAGTGATAGCAACAGGTAAGAGGGGAACACCAACCATACTGTGCTATATCTGGCCACCTTCTCTCACCTCCAAAAATTTGAAGTATTTTCTACAACTTCTCTCTCTGATGATTTAAAATAGTAGAAAAAAAGTAGCTGAATGGAGCTGGAACTGTATGCCTTGCTTTAACATGAGAGAGAAGCAAATACAGCTTTTGATACTACCAATAAAATTTAAAAATTTATCCCGAAAGAAGGATCAGAATTGCCACCACTACCTGTATTGTAATTGCTAAAATCTACTTCGCAAGAAAGCGTGATTGGGCCTGGATCATTTTACATTAATTGTTGCTGCTTTTGTTACCTAGAAAGTGACTGGCACAGCAAAACAGCAGAGAATAACACCCAGCCCTTTAGCTGCTGGGCCTCCACCTAGACTCTTAATAAAAAGGCAAAGCTTTTCTGAAGTGTGCGTTTTCTTCTAGAAGCCCCACACCCAGTGCCATGTTCCCACCGTGGACAGGACTGATTCTGAGCTGTGTTTAATTTAAAGTTTTTTTTTTTAAGAATTCGCCAATCCAGAAGCCACACAATCTTAATCTTCCTAGAAAATGAAGTCAGCGATCTGACTGCAGACACCAGAGCCGTTAGCCCAAGTCGTTACCGCACCAGGAAGACCCATTTGCAGCACAGGGTTTGTTGGCTTGATACTAAAATTTAGCAACAAAATAGTTTTCACTAATTTATCACCAAATCAGAAACACGGAAATTCTCTATCTGCATGACTCACGGGGATGAATTCAACATTAAATGGCTTCTGTTACAACAGAATTAAAACCTCTGACAGCGATGGTTGTAGTGCCTCCGTAATAACCCAGACATCAGATCCGTAGCATGCAGCCCACATTCAGAGTCTTTTGTTCCCCCTCTCTGCAATTTAGGTTCCCAAGGTATAAAGAAGAGCTTAATTTAGCTTTAATCTATCAGACAGTAGCTGACTCGCACCTGCAAGGGAATTCCTGTAAAGAAGTCCTTTGTGGGCTGAAGTTCTGCCCTACCGCTTGCAGTGTGCTGCACGTACCTGGACAGTAGGGCTGAGCACTATGGAAATATTCTGGATGTTCATCTTGGTTTCCAGTTCCTTGGCAATAACATGGTCCATATGCACAACCAGCCACGAGATGAGGAGATGGTTACACTCTGGCAGCTCTTTCAGCAACCTCTGGCACTCCTGAACCTTCTCAGCTTCTGTGCTCTTCCCACAAGCATCCTCAAAGCGGGGCATTAGCTCTTTGGTAAGCAAATTTTCAGGCAGTTCTCGTAGGTATTGTTTCAGCAAGCTGGCTACAGTATTGGGCTCGTATTCTTCCAGGTTGGGAGATTCTTCTCGATCATAGGCTGCTTTTAGCTCATCGACTTTAGATTTTATTCCTTAAAGTATTGAAATCAAGAATTAAGAGAAATCTTCAGCTGTAAATGTGCAATAGTCAGAAGTGTCTTTTTTTTTTTTGAGATGCACCTCTCCTTACAAATTAAGTTAATTGAGGAATACCTCTAAAGGTTATCTGCACGTGACAAAGTTAAAATCACAACTTGAAATTAGTTGATCGCTGCATCTAAAAGCACTGAACTCTCCTATGAGGCTAAACCAGAGCACGCCTGATGTTCTGAATCAGAACTGAGGTCAGCAGTTTCCCTCGCATCAAGGAACATGAAATAAGCAAGGAGGGGAATGTAAAAACAATCATTTATCTGACTTCTTTCAGGCTGTTCAGTTCTACAGCCCTAAGCCAGTTAGCAAATATGGCCTTATCCACTCAAACACCGTGCAACGAGTTCTACGTATCAGCCTTCCTCTGGCAAAACAAAACCCTTGCCTTCGAGTTCCCAGTTTCCAGCTGGAGGAATCTCACAGCGGATTCTCGGTTCGAGGCACTGTGTGAATAAACATGTGTTCACACAATTATCCAACCTTGCCAATACTGTCTGCATGGTGTGTTTATAGCTCAGTGATAAGAAGTCAGACAAGTTTCGTTCTTCAAGCTCAAATACTCACCTGGCTTTCACTGACTTACTGCGTTGCCATGGCTTGGCTCACATACAGCAAACAAAACTAGGTGCACCTAGCCCATGGCTAACGCCAGGTAAAGTGTGCTTTATTTCACGTCCAAGTAAGTTGTCACAGCTGCTAAGCCACTGCAGTTGTCTTTCTGAGCTCTCCCTTTAAACAATCTCACACAAGAGGGTGCTGTTGCACTGGAGAACACGTAGGAAGCACAAATGTCAAAAACGCCTTGCAGAAAACAAACCTTCCGTGAAAATTCCCACCATGCCTTGAAAAGAACACACAAACAGGCTGTTCCACCAGGCAAGACTAAGAAACTGCTTAAACTGCTGTGGCATTTACGCATCCCTACCAAATACCATGCAAATTAGCAGCATAAAGGCAGCTTAATGAAGCCTTTAAAAATGGTTTGACTGCTGCTTTGCAGTACTAGATAATAACTTGTTTCAAAAGCTTCTCCTCAAGTTCCTTTTCTCACTCGTTCTTGCTCCCCTAAACGTTCACACGGAAGTACTTACATGAGATGTAGTGCACGAGGAGTTCACAACGGGACTGTTTTGTTTAACATGGCTAAAAACGACTCCGGTTTATGTAAGCTGGTGTTACACAACTGCCACGGTTAATTATCCTTGCTGGGGCTAAGTCTAAATGCCGAAACTCGCATTTTCTGCCTATTAGTGACTCTGCTCAAACAAAAGGAGATTTTATGGAAAAAAATACAACGGAAAAAGCAACAGTGGGAAGCTTAAGTAATACTTCAGCTACTTCTCTCCGTTGCCTTTCCCATCAATTAGCACAGTAGTTGTTAATGCAGAAGTAAAAAAATAACTAAAAATTGTGTACAAGCTTGCCAATCCAGTGAGCTTTGTTCATAACTAGCATCCTACCAGGAAAAGCCGTGTATTTTTACTGCCGACAGCAGTACCCTCATATGAGCAACTTCTCTGGTATTGCAGCCCGAGGGGTCTGCTGCACTGCAGCTGCCTGATCATCTTTTAGATAGCCGAGATCAATGCAGCTATAAACAGTGTCTGGAGGTGTTGAAAGTGGTAAAACAGTAAGAAACGTGTGAGATCGTAACAATCTGCACGTCAGCGTGCCCACAGTACCTGAAACTCTGTAGATGCCCTCGCACTTCATGCCGTACTTCTCTACGTAATCTATACATTCACGGAAAACCGCTGGCAGGCGGATGCCATCGTACATCATGGTCCTGTCCACTGCGTCAGACAAAGGAATGCCAAACACAGGTCTGTGACTTGGAACATCCACTTGAGGTATCTCTGTCTCTTGGATTGGCTTTTTCTTTTTCTTCTTCTCTTTCCACTGTTTTACAACATCTGCTGCAGTTAAGTCTTTTGACTTCTTCTCTTTATGCTTGTCTTCCTTATGCTTGTCTTCCTTGTGTTTTTCATCTTTGGGTTTCTCTTTTATTTTGAAATCCTTCTCCTTTTTTTTGGAAAAGCTGGGCTTCTTGAAGACGTGTATTCCCTTGGAGCGCTTCAGCTTGGAAGGGCTTTCAGCCTCATCGCCGGAGCTGTCCTCTTGAAAGGCAGCGTAGCCTTCGGCTGGTAGGAAAGGAGGGCAAGAGGAAAAGCAAGAGGACAGCTGTAAGTCTGTTCACTTTCCAGACGTGTAAGTAGGAGAGAAAAGGTAATATAGAAGAAGGAGAGAGCAGTTATGTGTTAAAGCAGTGCCTGCCTGGCTCTTCAGGAGGTTTTCTACAGTTGTTACACAATTAAGTGGACAAAGACTAAATGAAGGTCATGTAGTCCCATCAAAGAAGCCCCACGGCTCCTGAACCATCTAAACAATTAATACTTTATGTACTTACTCATAATGGCAATGTCCATCCTAAGGGCTAGTTTCCCATTTAATAGTCAAGGAAATGCAAAATAAAAACAACTGTCTGGCAACTTCTCTACGTTCCTGTAATCAACAGTATAAGAGTCGCTGTTAAGGATCACCACTACACACACGTAACTAACAGACTTAAGAACAAACCACACTTCAGTCACTTAAGTCCCCAACCCCACCCCAAAATATTACGCATTTTCAGATGAGCATGAAGTTAATGACATTTCAGCCTCAAAAAAAAGCCAAAAAAAAAGCAGAAAGTCCAAGCGAACTTACTTTTCCACGGGGAGAATAAAACAAGGGCAGTGCCACTAGCACAATACCTGCCGGTGAAGCTGTATGTCTGTCTTAACAAGCATGTGGGAGAGCTTCAAACGAGTCCTTGGGCGGAAGGCACTGCCTCAGCAGCAAAACACCAAGCGTCATTTAAAACCTGGGCACCAGGGCTTTTACTAATTCCGCCTCTGCAGCTAGCCCTGCCTAGCCTCCAGGCAAGAGCAAGGAAATCTTTAAAGGTAGGTTACGAAAACAAAAAAGCAACCAACCCACCCCAACAAAAAGCAAACCACCACCACCCAGCCCCGAAAAACGTGACCTAAACCAACGTACAAACCAGAGTGACTTCCAGGTCAATGAACTGCGATTTTACATGCGCAGAGCCCGTATGGGGAAGGCAAGCCTGAAACCTGTCCAACAAAGGAGACATTTACCTGTCCTTTGCACAGACCAGGCCCCCCAGCACCGTGCTTCAACGTGATGCCCCTTACACAGCTGTTCTGACACTTCTCTGCTGCCCACAGGCAGTGCGGTGGGCATGCTGACAGCCAAGTGCTGCTTCTGAGGGAAGAATTTCGGGTGGTAGAACATCACCCCCTTCCTTAGATTACACGAGAAAGCATAATGGGCAAGATCACAGGCTGTAATGTTTGCAGGTGAAAGACCTCGTGCCGAAGAACCAGCAGACGTTCACAACTGTCTTTTCTCCTTCCAGCTCTAAAGCACACTGAGCTGCAGAGTTTCTCAGCAGAATTTCAGCACATCCAAGAAGCAGTCTGTATTTGGAAGCCTCCTCGTCTGCTTTGTGGCAGGTAGTTTTTAATAGTCAAAAAAATGAAATCTATTAAAACACGGGACTACCATCAAAGAATTACAACTGTTTGACCAGCCTTCCCACCCTGGACTCTTCCCTAGGCCTACCAAACACAAGCGCTTTCATGGCAGAAAGGAGAAAGGACCTGTGCACTGTTCCTGTCCAAGTGAATTTTTAATACAAAAATGCAAATATTAACTGGAGAATGACCAGCAACCAGGCCTCATCCTCCTAGTTTACTGGCTATTTCATCGCTCACTCTTTTTGTGAACTAAAACTTGGAATGGGAAAGGACTGAGGACTCCAGTCTCACCGTGATAAGGAGAGAACTGCTGAGAACATCACCGTTAGGTTTTGTGAGAATGAGATGGGGCTGGCACTGAGAGTTAACACAGGGTTCACGGGTGTAATTCCTGAGCAGAAAGCTAAACCTCCACCAGACAGAGCCCCAGACTTCCCGGTGGCTAGCCCTAACAGCTCCCCCAGCTGCAGGGTTCCCCTGGCACAGCACTGTGACCACCAGCAGCACGTTCTCAGCACCAGCAGAGGGGAACATGCTCGGAGGCTGATTTCAGCAGCAGGCAAAGCGCCCGTCGCATGTTTCCGTGCCTGATGTCGCAACGCAAGCCTTAAGTGCTCTCCCAGATCTTTGGTAACGTAATACCAGCAACGGCACGTTCCTGAAACTGGTATTTCTTGACTTTGTGAGAAGACAAGAAGCAGCAAGTCGCAGACATAACCTGTCTACCTGAATCTGTCTCAGCAATGTAAGTTTAGAAATATGAACTGATTACAGCTTCACAGGGAATCTCTCACCCATACCACGGGGCTTTCCATGACATCTTTCAGAGTAGGCTGACTCTACTTAGAAGTAACCATAGTTCTGGTAATAAAATCACTGTATCTGCTTCATCAGACATACATTTTCTTCTGTATAAATTTAGGTTGTTTATCAAAAGCACTTGCTAAAGAAAAAGAACAATTACCCATCACCAGTGAACTATTTCTGTTCGCTGTTTCCTCAAGACTTTTGGTACTAACAGCCGGTGTTTCCCACCACCCTAATGTGCGTTAAAGATGTTTTCCCGCACCTACAGAGGACAAGTACCAAGTTAATAAATACTCCAATTCCACAGACATAACGACTGGACTACCTGCATGCAGTTTCTTGCTCCAGCATCTTTAGAACTTCCACAAATACACGTTATTGAATGCTTTTGCTGTAGTTAAACATGATGTTAAAAGTATAGCTCCTATCTTATTGAAAATAAAGGAAAAAAATAAATTAAAAGACTCAGTGTTACTCTGGTAGAATCTGATTTGCAGAATTAAAAGCTTTGTCATGCAGTAAGGCCTGTTTCTACTAGCCGGCAAAGTTGGGAGTACTCATTTTCTGAACCCTCACAGCGCAGCTATGAATTCACGCTGTAGCATTTACTGTTAACACAAAGGGTTGCGTTATGTAGAACTGCAACACTGCAAACCTACCATAAGGCAGACTTTGTGCATCGGGTTTCTGATGAGTTTCACGTCATTTATACTTCTCTATCTTATTGTGGTTCCCTGGGGATCTGCATGCCTCTGCAGTTAGCTCACTACAAGAAAACACGGACTGTTTTTACACACAGAAGATTAGTAGGTGAAACGTGACTATAAAGACCAATGAGCAATGTTAATATGAGTTACTTAACTTCAGTTTGTCAGAGGGTTTGCCACCAACTTGTATGCCCTTTCTAAATAAAATGGTAAGGAGGACACATAAACATAATGAGCTTGGGTAGATGGCTTCAGTTTCTTCTCCTTGAGCACACAAGGTGTTGTCATTGTTAATAGAAATTTCCAGCTTCCAGGCAGTACCAACACTTTACTATCTGACTTCCAATTATATCGCTTCGCTTTTAATACACATTCAGCTCCTGAATACAACCCCATCACTCCCGAGCAATTTCTGCACTCACATTGCCGCGCTTCCCTTTGCAAGGAGAGCAAAAGCAATTTTGCTCTCATGTGCATCATGGGCAGAAAATTCCAGAGATGTCTTATTCTGTAGACCTGGAAACTGTATTCAGAGCTGCTCAACACATGAAATCAATAAAAATAACGTTTTCCTTCCAATGGCAGCCACTTGGTTATTGTGCAAGATGACAATGGGCTCCTCACGATTTCTAACAGACCTCTCTCCGAAGAGTTGGTCTCCACTGCTAGAACTCATTTCCATCAGCATTTCGCACAGAAATGAAGGATCATAAGCACAGAGACAACTCATCATTTCAGTGCTTTATCTGGAACAGCTGGGAATACTATTAGCGCTTTTGTATGGCTGCCAGACAGCCACACTGCTGATACATTCCTGAGCAGAAATTAGGAGAAAAATCCCACAGGACGATGACAGGCTCCTATCTTCTAGCTGTTGGTGTCCGTCAGAAAGAGCTGCAGATCCCGTGAACCCCACACAAGACAGAAGATAAAGGTTAGCACACAGCTGGAGACCAAACAGTGTTCAAAGAAGGTCCCCACATTAGCAGCAGGAGTATTTATGTTCTCATCTACATCCCCCAAAAACATGGGAAATCTTCCCAGCACATTAGGGATTCAGACTTCAAAACGATTTCCTGAAAAATTCAGCAGATAGTTATCCCTTCACAAGACTGTTTAGTTTACAGTTCAACCAATTCTCTATTTTCTAAAGAAATATTTAAAGAAAGTTATTACAAATTAAAAAAATCCTAGCTCCATATTGAACCCATGCTGCTCAGTGGTATCAATCTGAGAAGTAAAATGTACAAGCAGAGTAAGATCCGCAACAGACTCTCTGAGACTGATCTCCTACAGCAATTCTAGTGGATGGAATAGCTTTTTCTTCATAAGCATTTCTTACGATCTTTTGTAAGGAACGGCATCTTTTGTGACTTTATCAACACATGATTACTGAAAGGAGGCTAAACATTTATTTTGTAACATCCATTATTCTGGTCACTGTCTCATATAAACCATTACTGCTTCAGACAAATCTGGTTTTGCTCTCACGTTGCCACAGCACAAGTTCTTGCATGCACAAGGGTTGTTTTGAGTCGGGAAATAGATTCAAATTAAAACTATTCCATAAAAAGAAAATTCATTTTAACCCCTTAAGTCCCCTAAAATAACTTACTCTACAGCTGACCTCCACTCTGGCTATCACAGAGGAGTGGGGAATAGAAATCACAGGCATATGAAAACCAATATGCCATTTAATTATTATTATTATTATTATTATTTTTTACCATTTCCAAAACATCTTCAGCATTTTTTCTCAGAATAATTGCTGTGTATTATTAGGTATTGCCACTGACATTAAAAATATCAAGTCATTATATTATCCATATAGAAAAAGTGATCCCTTGCAAGCATACCATTTTTCTTTCAACACATAATACTATTGAAGCTAGGAGCACCTTACTCCTGCAGGTAAGATTTATCTGAAAAACTGAACCTAATAACCATGGGATATTTGTCCTCCTCTCTCCATATACCCTCCTGTTCTTAAAGCATTACTGAAATTTACACTTAAGACTTAAAAAATACCCCCAAATCTTCGTAGGATTAAACTTGCATCCAGTTTCAGGAGTCTGGATGACAATGTCATTGATTCAGTAGTATTTTAATTTCAATACACATTCACTCTGCCATCATGTCATTTGATTGTATGTAACATGTAACTTGTCTTCTTTCCTCAATTAAATGTTTGATGGTGTTTAAATCACAAATTACATGACCATAGCAGGTTGTGTTTTGTCTAAAAACCAAAGCATGTGGCCAGAAAAGTGACAAGAAACAAACTGAGCACATGAAACAGAATAAGGTGGAATAAAGTAAGGAATTGAAAGTACAGAAGGAATAACAAGAGCCTAAGCTGGAAGGGGAATTCTTGAAATCAACCACGTTAAGCAATTGTAAAGAACCCTTGTTCCATTAGATAAGTAGAATGTCCCTTCAGAGTACATTTACAGTAATGACCATGCTTGGATTGCATGAGAGAAAGCTTTCTATTTAACTTACTCTTGTATCCGACTGGCAATTATACGACGTGTACAATAGGGCTAAGATGTGCTGAACGCATTTTATATTACAGCTGCAAGAGATAATTTGATTCTTCCTGCAGTTTGCATTTTTGTGGTTTTGATGATTTTTCACATCTTTAAAGCTTCCAAAATGCTTTACATCAGCTACACAATGCGTTATAATCTCTTGTGGAAGAAAGCAGTTACTTTGCTAATGTGCACAGACCCGCATTTATTTGCTGAAGAAGCATTTTTCCTCTTCATCCTTCGGTTTGACTATAGCCAGGAGACATGCCGAACTGCACCACAAAGAAACCCACGCCATGTGTAATGCTAACCTCTAACAATTCTAAATTTAGAGGCATCTCACTGAGAATTATAAAAGAAAGTTGATGTGCGAAGAGGGAAAAAAACAGCTAATGGCTTTATTTTAGACCCATCCAACTAATACAGATTTTTGTTCTATCATCAATTCAGTATTAGTATTGGGTTAATGCCATTTACAAAAATAAGGTATCTGTTTTCTCAAGTACAAACTTGAACGGTTAGTTTTAACTAAAGAATAACACATTTGAGTTCCAGTCTCCTTCAGGCACACAGCCATTAGTTAGTAACAATAGTCCTTCGAAACTGTGGCAGAAGCAACAATTCCTGCATTCCTGGAAACTGGTTGGATTTATAGTGCTGTGGCAGCAAATTCTTAAAGAGTTATTGTTTAAATATGTGCGTGCTTGTTACAAATAGTCACTATCTTCATTCTAACATGCCAGAATATTGCGTGCTTTCTCATTGGTTTTGATCTTCCAAATTGCACTTTTAGGAAGCAGCAAGGTAAAATGGCATCCAGAACTCCCTGCCTTCAGAGACACAGGCAATGGAAAATATGAATATTATTTTTAAACTTTTTAAACTTTGTTTAAAAATATAAATCACTGAAATTCAGGCTGTAATACTTGGGTTTTAGAGGGTTGGTCAGTAAGGATCTTTCTGATACTGAGGGTGCTCAGGATCTGGTTAGTATTTCTAAGTGCTTTGTTCTTTCAGAATATGTAGGATAATTATAGGAAAAAAAGCAATTTCACATTTCCAAAATTTTCTACACCACTCCAAAGCTGGGAATCAAGATTTCTCTTCTGTTATTCTGGGTGGTTGGGTGGGGGTATTTATTTAAATGAAAGTTTCCTGTTTGCATACAGATACACCGACAAAGAACAGCTTCTATAGTCCTTTACTGTCTTTCAACCCTTACTCTGTCAGTTCCTAATTGGATGCTGGCTTGCACATTTTTGAATTCTGCCATAATACCTAGGTAATGCTGGAGGACACCACCTAAAGAAAAAAGGACCCATTTTATTACTTCTCCAACAGTGGCAGAGTATGCAGATGAAAACTTGAGGTCGTATGCAATGACAAACCCCAAATATATGAGGCACAAAGGAAGAGGGTCAAAGTTCTTAAAACCGTCTCTTCCAAAGTTAGAAGCGGAAAATTCAGATCATACTTACTGTTTTATTTTAGCTAGCATTTCAGCTAAAATTTCAAATGGCATGTATTTCGAAACACACTTCAAAATCCCTACTTAGAATCGGAGCAGATAATGAGGTTAAGAACCCCGTGCCAGGCAATTACTAACACATTGTTAAAGACGTTGGATAAACATGTTTATTGGTAATTCTGGCATGTGCTTGGCACCTGTGCCCATGCAATCCTTTATGTGGTTAGGGGATTTTCTGGAAGAGAAACAGGTATTGCACAAAGTCTGTTTGAGTAAGTTCACTTCCTTCACGCTTAAACAGGTTTAAGGAAAAAGAAACAAGAGCAAACCACTGGGAATACTAAGCGGTTTTGAGAAAGAAAGAAATAGAGAAAGAGAAATGGGAAGCATGAAATAAGACAAGTTGCCTACTCACTTCTTTTTTCTTTCTTCTTAAATTTTCCTTTCTTCTTCCCATGCTCCTTTTCATCATCGGATACTATATCTGGAGGCTCATGCAAGCTGTCGTGAGGTGGCGAAGGCTCACCGGTGCGGTACAACCCAGGGAATTTTGTGGGACTGATTTCTTCAGAGCTGGGAGTACGAGCAAGACCCCCACTGTGTTCTACCCGACGGTGTTCACTGGGGCTGCTAGTGGGAGGCAGGAAGCACTCGGTCATTCTGATTCCCTGATATCAAAGTGAAATCTTCTGCTACCTGTCCATCACACCTGTAGCAGGGGGAAAAACAAAAACATCATCACAATTTTAAGCAATGGTTTTCAAACACCTTGTTTAGAGCTCGGTCCTGAAAATATTACAGACAGCAACGCCGTTTACAATGAACACCGAAACTGATGTCACGGGGCAGTAATATAACAGCAGGTCCTAAGCTCAGTGTTTGCAGAATCTGCCCATTAACTCCTAAGCCACGTTAACAGAGCTGCTATTTCGGCCACCTCTGCTTTATACTGTGTAAAACATGACATATTAAGTATGTATTTTTACATTTGAAGTAACTCTTACAGAACTCAGAGGCAGTTTGCATGCTGATTGTTAATGTTTATTATGAAATAGTCAGCTAACTTTAAATTTGTTACATAAAATAGGGTTGTCTGGGAGCTTGAAGTGTTTGCGCGCACTGCAGCTGCACAAAGATGATTTTCATCTTTCCCAAGCATATTTTATAGATGCAAATAAGAACTTGCTGAGCCTGTTGCAGTAAGACAGAAATAAGTCTTGAAGTCAAATCCATCTTCAGATCATGCTAATACAAAGTAAAGAAGTTAGAACAAGAACAATCAAGTTTTTTTATCGTCTACAGCAATCACTACTTCAAGTTTGAAGAAGCTGTACTGGGTCATCAGCACCCAGATGCTGGTATGGTGTTTTCTTGGGAATTGTAGCAAAATAAAAACTAAGATGAAAATTGCTGAAGGAAGCCAATACACAAATCTCAGCAATGGAACTTGTAAGCAAAAAGGACTTCCCAACACAGATACATTGCAGAAATTCCTCGGGAAGAGGAATGGAACATCATAGCTCCAGAGTCAGCTTCCTGAATTTGGCCCTTTGTGCCTACAGTGGTTCCTCTCAGATATGACCCCTTCCTTCAAGGGAAGGAAAGGTAGGAGTTGGTCTCTGTCATCCTTGTGTGTCCCTTCCAACTCAGGATGTTCTATGATTCTATAAAAAACAGATTTTTTCCCAAAACACATTTCCATCCGTGTAGTTGGATGACAGCTCAAGTCATGGTTAGACATTAAGTTTAATCCAGCTCAAGTCTGTGCTGCTGTGTTGCTTTTTAAAGGACTGCTTAAACCTACTGGAAGGCAAATAGAAGGAAGAACACAGATACCCAGTATTTTACGAAATCCTCATTCAGGGAAACAAAACATACCTACTGGCTAAGCAGGAACTCAACGTCCAGGTCCCTGAAGCTTTAGGCTTAGAGATATCAAAAAATATCAAAACTTTCCATTACAGAAGCACATTCACTACTACCACTGGCAGAGACACTGTTGTACCTCATCTGAGTATGGGAACGAGCCGTACAATCCCTACACATCGCCTCTCTCTATTTCATCCACCAAAAAAAAACACAGCCCCCAAACCAGAACCCCAAACAGCCCTGCCAAAATCTACCTGAAGCTGTTAAGTAGCATACACCACTGCAACAGTAACTCACGGAACGACTACGGAAATATTACACATCATTTCGTTTAGTGAATAGGATGGCCCACACCTTCAAGTCAGCCTATGTCTAGAGCGGACAAGACAGGTAAGCGTGAAGCGGGGAAGGACAAGGTCGCTGTAAAGGATGTAAAGAGCAACCTGGAAAAGCGGTGCTTCGCCTCTGGCCTCCAGCACATTACACAACATCCTACAGCAGTGTTTTACTCAGCTGCTCAGCTCCTGGGGTCTTATTTACAGACTGGGAGAATACAGAAAACAACACGGAATTGCGTTTTGCCAGGTTAATAATCTTAAATGTGTCCAGCTAAGTGCTGGTGGTTGGTTTTTTTTTTCACCCTTAATTTTTAAACCCTCATCCCTCAGTTCTCTGTATGCAGACCAGAGCGAAAAATTAATTACATGTGAAACAAAATAGCTCCCTGCAGGAGATCACTCACAGAGCGGTTATGGAAATCACAGCTACTCAGATAAGGATTTGAATAGGGCACAGCGAGACACAGGATTAGGAAGGGAAACGAAATATTCATGAGATCTTTTATAATGCTCATTCTTTATTCTAGCTAAACTAGAGGCACTAAGAAAAAATAAAGATGACGATGAGTATTTGTAAATACAACAAATTACAAAGCACTCGTGGTTCATATTCTTTATTTTACAGCTCTAAGCATTATTCTTCTCCATGTGTAACTTCCAATCCCATCCCATCGAGGCTTATCAGCAGAATCAGGGCCGTAGGCCTACCCCAGAAATCTCTTCCACTGGCGCTAATGGATGTTAACGCAGTGCTGCCACACAGCTCTGCACCCTTCCTCTGGCTTTCAGGAATATTTGCTGACAGCAATAGATGGCGAGACTGAAGAATCACGGATCCTCCCAGCAGGACCCTTCTCCTGCCAACTCCTCTCTCCGCCGTGACCCTTTCTTCCCGGTCTGTTACCGCTTCAGTCCTCTGAAGCCACGGTGCCAGGAAGGCACCCAACCCCTCTGACTAGCTCAGGGCTGTGGTACAGCTCCACCACCCACACCGCACTTCGTTCCCTGCATTTTCCCTGCAATTTCCAGCTTTGCTTTCTTTACCTCCTGCTGCTAGTACTGCCACAGTTCCAGCCTGATTTCCTTTTCAACCTCAGCAGGTCACACACAACACGCTTCGGCCTCTGTGACCCACTCCTTGCTCAGGCTCGTGCTTGCCCCTCCCTTGTTCTTTATTCAGTTGGTTCCTCCTCTCCAGCTGCACGCTGCTTGCTTCCAGATGTGGCTCTCCATCTTCTTTCTCCCTGATTAGCCATCGGTTTCCACTTCCTCTGCGATGATGTTCCCTGCTGCAGTCATTTGTTTCCTCGTAATTATCTACCTTATCTTCTCACCTAGTCCCCATTCCTCCTACTGGCCTTCAGCCTCTTTCCCTAGTACTGCAAAAAATCATTGCCTTCCTCACCTCCCTGCCAGCAGCAGGCTCCTCGAGTCCCAGCAGCTCCTGCTTGCTTGACTTTGGACCCTTCTTCCAGAAGAGCCAAGAAAATTGTCACGTGGCAGCAGCAGAGGGTTTCTCCCAGTTCCAGCCCTGCTCAGACCTACCTGCTCTCTTCAGTGCTCCCCAAACGCAGTTTCAGGAAACATCTCCCTGCCCAACACGGACCTGAATATTCAGAATAATTGAGTGTGAAAAATAAAGAGCTTTTACTGAACGTGTGCAGGATTTTGACCTTTCCTCTATCCCCCCAGGAAAGAGTAAATTGAAAGAGTTTTAAACAGGGGGGCAGAAGGCATATCCTTAACACAAAAACTGCTCAGCCATCACTACCATCTTTCAGGACCAAATGCAGGAATGTGGGCTGGGAAGAGGAAGATGCTTGCAGAACTAAAACAGGCGAAAAAAAATGTATTCTCCTAGCCTCATTTTTGAAAATACCTGAACTCTTCCCTAAGAGCATAGCCTGAGCTGTGTGTCTAAGAAAGAAAATCAATGTCAAACAGCTGAGGTTTGGCAAAGCCGCAGAAAAACAGAGAGATATGACAGGCGACTTTAATAGATCTCGCTTATTACAGCGTGTCACAAAAATTGGCACCAACGCATTAAAGAGGCCCAGCCTAAAAGACCAAACTCACAGCTCTCTTTCATCCAGTACAAAAGGCTCCATTATTTCTATTCTGCACTGAGCCTGTATTATGACTTTGTGCCTCGTAACCAATTGCAACAGCTGAAGCGAATTGAAGCAGGTGACTGCACACACAGATGCCGCTTCGTAAGACTGCCGCGCAGAGTCAAAGACACTGGGAACTGTGCTGCAAGAGTTACACAAGACCACATCTGAAGCGTGGCGGATGTCCCCAGGTCATCCCACTTTGCCACGCACAGGCACACACTGAAAATCTGGATGTCCCACTGAAAATAGCCCCAGCAAGACAGCGATCGGAGGACAGAGGCAGAGTGGGAACGCTCAGGTGGGAACCCGCTGTCTTAACCCCGCAAGAGCAGGGCCCAGAACACAGCGGTGTTCATCACGGGTCTTCAGTGCAGAAGGCCACACGTGAAGTGATGTTACCCGAAGACACGAGGCACACTGCTCTGGGGCAAAATCACCCTAGCAGTAAGCATAGCTCCACTTTGGAAAGTAGTAAGACAAGAGGAAAGGACAAAAACTACCCGCTGTGGCCTACGCATGTCAGAGCACTTCAGAAACTGTGAGTGGTACTCCCTGATAGGACGGATGGTGAAAAAAGATGGCTTGCAGATGAGAACACAGAGTCTGAAGCAAGTTACTTACTGCGACTGCACAGCACCCGGGATATGTCTAGGTTCTGCACCTCGCTCAGACTGCTGCAAAAACGTGGGCAGCCATTAAAACCATGGGCCTTCTAAGATGGCACAGCTTAGCCCAAAATTAATCATCTTCTATTTACTGATGGCTGTCATCTACAGCAACAGCTTAGGCAAAGGACAAAATTTTTACTAGCTTAAACCTGATGCACCGCTTATGTTTTACTGAAGTCACTCTGAAGTTTTATTACTGTAATTAAACACATCAGTTAAAGTTGCCTTGAGAAAAATGTGCATTTTTACGATGTATTGAAAAGCTTAATACAAAACACTACTTATGTTCCATCATTTTTTAAACCGACATGTTGCCAGGCAGTCAAATAGCAAGCCGACATCAGAAGCCACCTCTTTTATTTACCAACCAGTCCCAGCAGCGCCGCTTTCTTGGTTGAACAGGGCAACGCGATCATGGGAAGAGAAAGCGAAGCGCATCAGGTAGACCAGTAAAGCAAGCTTAAAATTTCCCTAGTCAGAGTAATCACACAAACAGCATGAAGTAACCCTCGTGAGTCATTCACTTTCCATAGCTGGCACTAATCACAGCTTCGGGAAGGTCTGGACTCAGATTCATGAGGCTGCTGGGCGCTGTAACCAGGCCCGACTTTTGCAGAATACCTTGCCTAGTCAGATACCTGCGCTGCAACTGCTACTGCCCGCCCAGAGAAGTTCTCATTTTTCAGACTTCTTGGGAAAGTGCTGGTCCACTATCCGGGACTTTCTATCCAAACCCTTCTGCAAAGCCTGCTCCCATTCCCCACGGTCTTGCTGCCACAAAGTAACCCACTCCCAAAACTTCCCCTAACGTTGCTCAAATCCAGTGTAGTTGTTTCCCATTCCATGGTCTAGCCCCACAGCTTCCAGGCCCGATCCCTCTCCTTTAGCGTCTCCATTCCCTCTCCTGCTGTGCTTCTCAGGCATGCCAGTTCCTCCACCAGCACTGTCCCTCTTCTCTCTCACAGCCTCCTTCCACCACCCAGGTGCTCAGCACCTAGCCCCACACAACTTCGGTTTCACCATTCCTCCTCTCCACACCCAGTGCTTCATCTAATCTCACTTCTTGGCTGCTTGCTGTTTCCTAGGTCTTCCCTTCCCACCTTCTGTTTCTTCCACAGTCAGTCCTACTTAGGGCTTCTGAGAAGCATTGTCCACCCACAAGCAGGGAAGTTTGGGAGGTCATCTCCTGCCAGACTTAGGTTTCCCCTCTAAAATACAAATAGCGTTAACAAGGTTAGCCTGATTACTGAAATATTTTTTCATTACAGAACAGGGATTTTCTTCCTTGCTAGCTTAATTCTCAGAAATAGCTCGAAGGATTTGGTTAGTGCTTTTTAGATTTTTAAAAACCAGCCAAAGAAACCCAACCAGTCACTTTTCAGCCCAAATGAAAATGTGGTAACTTCTGATACAGGCTCAACTACTGAGAGCTGAATTGAGTAATACAAACTGTCCTGTGAATGTATCAAACCCTCCTATGCTTCTGAAAAAACCACCACATTATTACTTACATTGGCCTTAGAATTATCCCCGGTATGACAATCCTGCCCCTCTTTCTCCTGTCCATCTCCCCAAATTCCCACTTGTGCCAGCACTAAGGCTTGTGCAACACATCAGGAATTTCTACTTTTACCACAAAAGGGAGGAAAATGCCGTAAAAGGTGTGCAGTTTACTTTTATTTTTAGAACAATTTCTACAAACAATTCCTATGAAAAATACATATATAATTACTATTACCTCAGGTTTTGTTTGCTCTCAGTTTTATACAATTCACATTTTCTGATAAGAGCCGTCTCATTAATCCCTGGTCACCACAGGTCTGCAGCAAGTCATACAGCTACTGATGACCTGGAGAATTAAGACTAATTTTTATACTTTCATCAGGTGCTGGACATCGTTTAAGGACAATTCCCTTTAATTCCCTTTTATCACACAGATTTCAGCTACTGGTATCATTCAGTCACACTCCACTCCCTCAACTTGGCCAGCTTGAAGACAGAAGTTCATGTAGTGGCGACAGTTTAAAAAAAAACCAAAAAACAAAAAACACAAAAGCAAACACAAAAATAACCCCCCTGACCGGTTGAACTGAATGTACTAAAAATGCTACTCAAAAAAGCAAGTTCTAATCAACTGAGTGAAGGAAAAATGAAGCAGATTAGAAGCTGACAGATTTGGCATCGAATACTTTATGGACTTGCTGCTCCAGCTGCATGCATTTAAGTCCACAGGGCCTGATGGGATTCGTCTCAGGGTCCTCAGAGAGCTGGTCGTGTCATTGTGAGACCTCTCAATTATTTTTCAATGGTCTGGGGAATCCAGAGAGGTCCCAGTTGACTGGAAGCTGGCAAACACTGTTCCAATTTGCGAGAAGGGCAAGAAAGAAGACCCTGGTAATTACAGGCCTGTCAGTCTCACTTCAGTGCCTGGTAAAACTATGGAGATTATTCTGGGAGTTACTGAAAAACACCTGAAATACAGTGCAGTCATTGGTCACAGCCAGCACGTGTTCATGAGAGGAAAGTCCTGTCTAACGAACTTAATTTGCTCTTATGACAAGGTCACCCACCTAGCTGACCAAGGGAAGGCAGCTGATGTAATCTTTCTGGATTTCAGCAAAGCTTTCAGTGGTGTTTCTCACAGTATCCTTCAGGACAGAATGTCCAGCACACAGCTAGACAGAAACACAATGTGGTGGGTGAACAACTGGCTGACAGGTCCAGCTCAAAGGGTTACAGTCAGTGGGGTGACATCAGGATGGCTGCCAGACACTAACGGGGTTCCACAGGGCTCCAATTTGGGGCCAGTTCTCTTCAGTTTTTTCATAAATGACGTGGATGCAGGACTAAGATATACTAAATACGTTTGAGAATAACATTAAATTGGGAGGAACAATTGACTCCATTGAAGGTAAAGAGGCCTTGCAGAGAGATCTTGACAAATTAGAGGCTGGGCAATCACCAACAATATGGAGTTCAACAAGTGCTGGATTCTGCACCTGGGATGGCACAATCCTGGCAGGCTGGCCAACACGCAGACTGGGGAACAAGAGGCTGGAGAGCAGCCCCACAGAAAGGGATCTGGGGGTTCTGGTCGATGGTAAGGTGAACATGAGTCAGGGTGCCCTGGCAGCCAGGAGGGCCAGACATGTCCTAGCACAGCACTGCTAGCCGGTTGAGGGAAAGGACTGTCCTGCTCTGTGCTGATGCAGCTCCATCTTGAGTGCTGTGTGCAGTTTTGGGGTGTCACAGTGTAAGAGAGATATAAAGCTGTTAGAGTGTCCAAAGGAGGGCTACAAAGATGGTGAAGGGTCTGGAGGGGAAGACATACGAGGAGCAGCTGAGATCCCTTGGTTTGCTCAGCCCCGAGCAGAGCAGGCTGAGGGGAGGCCTCATGGCGGCCTGCAGCTCCCTCAGGAGGGGAGCGGAGGGGCAGGCGCTGAGCTCTGCTCTCTGGGGACAGCGACAGGACCCGAGGGAACGGCATGGAGCTGGGACAGGGGAGGGTCAGGCTGGGGGTTAGGGAAAGGTTCTGCACCCAGAGGGTGCTCGGGCACTGGGACAGGCTCCCCAGGGCACTGGTCACGGCACTGAGCCTGCCAGGGTTCAGTAAGTGTTTGGACACTGCTCTCAGACATAGGGTCTGTTTTTTGGGTGGTCTTCTGTGGAGCCAGGAGTTCGACTCAACGGTCCTTGTGGGTCCCTTCCAGCTTGGAATACTCTGTGATTTCAGTTTTAAGCATTTCTGATATTCTTCCTAGAGCACCTACAGACTGAACAGGATGGATCATGCAATGGAGAACCAGAGCCCAGTTTTCCCCATAAGCCAGAACTCCACACACTCAGTTCTGAGCCCCCCCCCGCCCCCCACCTTATAAGTACTGCAAATGACAAGTGTAAACAGCAAGTTTACACCTGTTTACAACAGACACCTCGCTTTGGCTTTAACCTTGGTAACAAGCCTGGGACATGCCTATACACCAGAAATAAGCAGTAACACACTGGTTTATCTGTGACAACAGTAATTTGCCTGGCAAAAACAACAGCAGCAGTGCTGCAATAGCACCCCGGGGCCCCTGCCAGCAGCTCTGGGGAAGCTCTGGGAACACCCTCAGCTCACACACAGGCAGACACCAATGCCACTGCATGTGCACCAACACCTTTCTTACCCATGCCCATTACAAGGAAACCAGGACAGGTGGGTCCCCCTCCAAGCATCCTGCGATTTTTGCCTGCTGGTTTATCCACTGAAACTCATTTGCTACCGCACAGTACGCTCTGGTAGAAACAAAGCCTGGCTATACTGCACAACCCTGCTTAATATGTAGAGGAAGCAACAAAGAGCACATATGCTGCAGGAAGCACTGCATGCTTAATTCAGACGGTGTCTCTTTTCAACCCATTACTGAGAGACTATCTTTTAGACTGGATGTAGAAAAATCAATTAGAAGCACCATGCTTCTTCGCTGAACGGACTGAATTTTGCTCATTACCTTAACTCACTGAATTTTCAAACAGTATTATGTTCATTTTACACAAGTCACTTCAGAAGCACACGATGGCTTGGGTTGGAAGGGACTTTAGAGATCACCTAGTTCCAACCATGGTAGGAGTGGACACCTCCCACCGGACCAGGCTGCCCAAAGCCCCATCCAGCCTGGCCTTAAACACCTCCAGGGATGGGGCATCCACAGCTTCTCTGGGCAACCTGTTCCAGTGCCTCACCACCCTCTGGGTGAAGAATTTCTTCCTTATATTTAATCTAAACCTACCCTTGTTTAGTTTAAAGCCATCAGGCCTTGTCCCATCACTCCACCTCCTGACAAAGAGTCCCTCCCCAGCTTTCCTGTAGACCCCCATTAGGTACTGTCAGGCTGCTCTAAGGTCTCCCCAGAGCCTTCTCTTCTCCAGGCTGAACAACCCCAACTCCTTCAGCCCGTCTGTATGGGAGAGGTGCTCCAGCCCTCTGATCATCCTTGTGTCCCTCTTTTGAACTTGCTCCAACAGGTCCATGCCCTTCTTGTGCTGGGGGCCCCAGAGCTGAGTGCAGTGCTCCAGGTGGGGTCTCGCAAGAGCAGAGCAGAGGAGGACAATCCCCTCCCTTGCCCTGCTAACCACACTTCTTTTGACACAGCCCAAGACATGGCTGGCTTTCTGGGCTGCAGGCACACAGTGCTGGCTCATGTTGAGCTTCTCATCAACCAGCACCCCCAAGCCCTTCTCCTCAGGGCTGCTCTCAATCCCTTCTCCAGCCAGCCTGCATTTTTGCTTGGGTTTGCCCTGGCCCAAATGCAGGACCTTGCACTTGGCCTTGCTGAACTCCCTGAGGTTCACACATGCCCCTCTCCCGGATGCCCATCCCTCTGGATGAAATCCTTGCCCTCCTGCATGTCAACCACACCACTCAGCTTGGTGTCATCGGCAAACTTGCTGAGGGTGCACTCGCTCCCGCTGTCCCCTGTCACTGGCAAAGATGTTAAATAATAATCCTTTAACTGGCAGGTCAGCGTTAATGTTTGTCTTACCGTTGAACGAATATTCAGTTCTGAGGCCTATCATTCCCAGAAATAAGCATTTCCTAAAAGTAAAAATAACGCCATACAAGCCTTTTGTGTTAAAATGTGAAAAGTAAGTTTCCTGAGCTTTACATTCAATTTTTGCCACCATGCATTGAACACAAGAAGAGTTCTATAAATTACAAGCTGTCACTTGATCTGACAACTCCATAACCTAATGAGAAACTAAAAACAGCTTTACTTGGATGCCTTCAAAAAGTGACACATGACACAGATGATCAGTTTCTATAGATGATTTTTTTCACCCTGATCCAATATAATTCAAGCAAGTCACATCCACCTTTTGGTGACTATTATAAAAGAACTGTGGTGGCTGCTCATTTCGTAGCAGCAGAAAGGAAAAGCAAGGAAAGATTTTGATGCAGAGAAACTGATTGTGTAAGAGCTTATCTGACCACTTTTAAAAACTATTTACTAATTTTGTGTCTCAGCCAAACCCAAAGGTGTTGCAGATAAAGATCCTGTGTAGTAGCAAGGTAACACCAGTGGCTCCTGCCCAGACACCGAAGTTAACAAAAAATCTCCCATCCAGCCCTCACCAGGCATTGCATTACCCCCATATCCACTACAGACTGGGCTGCATGCAAATGTTTTCCCAACCTAACCATAATGGACAGTTGGAGATTTTTCTGCATTCCCAGCACAGCAGTTTTAGCAAAACCTTATTTTTTAAGCAGTTTTATCCAATAAAACATTTTTTTTCTGGTATAGCTCATTCCATTTGGAGATCTGCATTGAGTCGTGCCAACAAAGCAATCGTTCCATCGACCCGTGTTACATCTACAGGAGCACAAGCTGCTGAAGTAGAGGCCGATGCCTTTCATACAGATCCTATATGTAAAAGAAAATGATCTTTTTTAATTAAATTGGTTTAGGAGTTTCTCCACAAAAAAAGAGGACCACACAATCTCCTTTTTCAGGTATATTCCCATTAAAACCAACGTCAACTCTTCATTAAGACCACGTGAAGTATTTAGCCTTTATGTAAACATTTAAGTTTTGTTATTTTGTTCACTATCCTACCTAGAGTTGGAACTGACAAATTCTGTTTTGCACCTCTGCCCCAGATTCCCCCACCACCCAAGAGGAAAGTCGATTTACATATGTGTGAGCTCAGCAGATTGTTACTTCTGATTACCATCACCACCTCCAGGGCGGAGATGCCGCAAAGTGCCCCGAGCGCTGCCAGCGCCCCCCAGCAGGTACGGGGCAAGGTGGGGCACCCCGCGGCGTGGGGAGGCCGCTGGGCTCTGTAGTACCTGCGTGCAGCCAACAGCCTTACAGGAAAATGTGTATGGAACACCAGCTTCCTACAAAAACATATAAGCATCTTTAAAATTTCAGATTAAGTTCATATTTATTTGCTAAAACCAGCTCCAGAGTATGATAAAACAAGCTTCAACTAAAAGCAGCCTCAGAGTACCATTAAAAAAAAACACATTATCCCACAAAATGCACAACAATTGCTGTTTTCAACTTGATTACTAAATATAATAAAAATGAACGGGGTAACTACACAAGTAGATGCTAAAACAGGGCACGTCCCACCTCTGGCCAAGTTCATTATCGCACAGCACGGGACAAAACAAGGTCTGAGTGCCCTTCCCGCACCTGCCGCATGGCCCTGCCTACACAACAGCAGTCAGGTTACTTTAAATAAAATTAGTGTAGGTACTTTAATGGAAGCCCTGGTATACACAGGCCAAAATAGTGTCGTCGTCCTCCCCTGCCTCAAAAAGAAAATAAAACTGCCTCAGCTGGCATAAGGCGTTTTTAAGAGTGGTAAAATCCTCGCTGTTTAGGGCTAAAAGATACTCAGTGTAAATTACCTGTGAAAAACACAGATCTGTGACTGACTGCCTTAATGACACACACCAGCTCTAAGCTTCATTGACACACAGTTGTAGATGTGTTAGACGCCTTCAAAGTCTGACTGAAACAGCGTATTAAAAACTGACTTGTGAAAGAAGAACTTCGAACTAGTGACCAAAGAAAGCTGAACCATGAGAGAGAAAGGTAAGCCAGCTCACCATAAGACTGTCAGCACACAAGAGGACTACTGAAGGGAACAACAGATGCAACTTCTCTTTTTTTTCCTTTGGTAGAGGATTTTGGCACATTCAAAGATAAGTTTGCAATAGTCGTTGCCAGGAAATTAGTTCTTGCTAATTATCTTTGTTGTAGAACTTGATTTCAATCTACGCCTACATGTGACAGTCACATTCATGCACGGAGCCATCCAGACAACAAAATCAGAACTGCATATATTCATCTCATCCTCCTTCACCTGGGAAGCTGAGTTTCGGTTCTTTTAAATCATTTGCAGAACAAGACAAAAAACCCACTTGATCACATGAGTTACATACATTTTGGAGAAGCGCAAACCGAAATTTCAGGATTAAAACTTCAGAAGCATGAGCTGTGAAAAATCTTGTCATTTCAGATGAGCTGTCTTACATTTCTAGTCCATTCAATCAATTAAAATACCCCATCAAATATGAAAAGCTCTTTCCACTGTCTGAAAAAAATAGCATCATTCCTGAAGAAGCCTCAAGTGAAAACTGAAAGAGGAGGGTGTCAGAAAACACTTTTTTTCAAATTCAGTTTTAAAAAAGAAGATATTTTAGGCTTTATACAGACTGGTGTTATGCTTTCTGCTATTATGCTTTTATGTGACAGTTCATTCACAATATGAAAGCTACAAATATAGTAAAGTATCTGCAAATTTACTATTTGTATCAGGCAACATGACTGAACATTGAATTTCCTAGTGTAAGTTAAAGCAGTGTATTGGACAGAGGAAAAAATAATCATGCAATTCCATAGAAACAGGGTAATAAAGCACTACAAATACCCCGAAGTAAGAGAGTTTCGTTGCTGGCATGTTTACCTTTGGAATCTGCATTTTGCATTCAGTGTACCTCTTGCTAATAAAAACCAGTGAAAATTTGTTGTCATTGCAACATCCAAAAAAATGTTGCTCTGTGACTGGTGATGTGAATTTATGTTTAAAACACAGCTGGACAGGCTAGAAACGTGAAGAGAGCAATACGCCTAATTACCAGGGTAGAGTTAAATAGTAAGTTATTATTACAAAAAGTAATATATATATTAAAATTGTAGCTTCTAATCTGAGGTACAGCTCCCATTTTAAAAAGTTAGGTATGGTTTTAAAGAGAAGTGATGTCCTTGCAAAAATCTTGCTAAAATTTTTGTGAAAAAGGCAAGCTGCAATTTTTGTCAGTGTGATAGCTCTTTTTCCAGAGGTGTCAAGTTAACAGTACCTCTCTCATACATGGTGCCTTTAAAAACCATTTTTCCAGCTCAAGCTATGGTTGCACCAACTCAGTGTTCTGTCCCAAGAGCTCCTTCCTGCCAGACGCCTTTTTCCTAGCATGAAGCTCCGTTATGCTTAACACAAAAGCCAAGGGAAACCGTCAAAGCTGTAAAACAGGAACTGAATTTTGTTACTGACTTAATCTAGATCATATACACAGAAATGTGAAAATTTTCAGACTATGGAGGACAAAAGTGTACAGATAAAACACATTTTTGTTTCGTAGCTACTTGAATTAAGCGAGTAGTGTTTCAATAACTACTATCAAACGTACAAAACAGCAACGAGACCACATTTAATTGGCTTAAAATCATTTTCAGCTTGGTCCAAAGTTGCACCTGCTCCGCACTGTTCCTCTGCATCAGCCGCCTGGCCCCGTCCCTCCTCAGGACAGCACTCATCCCTTTCTTCCCTTGTATGCCTCCAGAGACAAACCAGCCAGTCAGAAAAAGCTCAGCTCCTTGCGAGCAAGGTGAATAAAGAAAGCAAGGTGGAAATGAGAAAGCTGCTGCTGCTACTTCCAAAGCTGCCCCTTCGTTGCACTGAAGTGGAGGGCAGCAGATACGTGTACAAGAACACCTTTCCCCCAGAAGCTAAAATTGTGGACCTCTACACATTTATATGAGGTCTTCCCCAGCTTTGTTCTTGGTGCTGGTTTATGGCTGGCAGAAATCATTCAGCCATTCCTCATTTCCTCCAGGAAAGACAGCAGTCTGGATGCAAGCGAGCTAGGCACTGCCCACGAGGTCATACCAAGAACTGTAATCCTTCTTTTTAAGAAATTTTAGAGCTGAATCAATCACTTAAGGTCTACGTATTTTTGTAACACTTGAAGGAAACTGACGGATGACAAACTATTAACGATTAAGGGTGCACCAATGAGGATGAAGTGACTTAAATCACTTCTTTACATTATTATTATAACAACAGAACAATGACACGATTAATTCTGTACACAGAAGACTATTTCATTTGATTATTTAAAACTAAGTATTTTCTCTACCAACGCTAATGCTAACTAGGTTACATACCACAATCATCTGAACTATTCTAATTATTCAGACTGATACGATTATTGTTTTAGCAACTGGTGAGAACCAGTTTCTTCATTCATTATTTACCTCTTTATTATTTTAAAATTCTGTACCCATTAAGCAATTAGTTGCTATTTTTTATTCAGGATCTTACATCAAGCTGCTTCTGGAAGAAACTGGGACTTGCTCGAGAAGATAACCTTTTATTTTCTGTATTTTTCTTTGCTTGGTATTACAGAAGCTATGCGAGGAAAAAAACCAACCACGTTCTCTATTTAAATACATCTTACTTACGTACCAAAGGAAACCCTACTGGCTGTGAGCTGACTGCTCCTGAACATTGCGATCTCGTGTTTTTCAATTAGGAGATCTCAGTCTCGCACACATACTTGGAATTCATAGATAAGAAAAAACAAAGCTGCTGCTTTTTCAATTCACAAGGAATTATAAGCGACACCTCGAACTCCTATTACATCTCCCAAAAGCTTTTTGTAAGACCTGTTTAGTTTTGATGTTAACCGTGCTTTTTATCTCCCTCATACATTATAATTATAGTACCCTCTGAAGCCACTCTACTTTTTATTAATCTTTTTCACAAATTCTTCCATGCTAGTTCAAAACTGTCACGATACTTTACTTGTAAAGCCTAAACCAACGGTGCTTCCTGGTACACTATCTCCGTGTAACAAAAGAGAGCAATCTCTCATTTCTCTGGATGCCTTCCAGCTGAGCGCTCTGCGCTGGCTCCCCACCCGTCCCGAGGCAGTTGTACATCCCTTCCTGGAGCACTGCCCCAGGAAAGCAGCCACCCCTTTCATTCTGCAGCCTGAAGAGAAACCTGGAGGAATTTGCACAGGTTACCTGCTGGCACTCGACTTCAAAGGCCAGACTCCTTCCCTCCCGCCACCGCCAACATCAATGGCTCTGCCACTGCACCGTACCTGCACGGCTTCACCCGTCTGTACTGCTGATGTTGAGACCAAAAATTGAGGGACGGGCCAGGGATGGGCAGGAAAACCCCCTTCCTTCTGCTACAAGCCCACCTGCATCCTCACCCTGCTGGCTTCTGCCACGGCAGGCAGAAGACAATCGCTACCTGAGCAGCGCTTACCCCTCACCACCACACTCCCAGCCCAACGACACGCTCAGTTGATTTTGTTGTTGTCGGCTTGGATTTTTAAAGCAACAATTTGTGAATTATGGTCCACAAGACACTGGTGAGCTGAAGAAAGCTGACAAATTCTTTAGGTGAAAAGCTGAAGCTGACATATGGCAAACCACGACTATTTTTAAGGGTTGTGAGTCACTCACTGATTCAAAATAATCAGATGCGCTAGTTCAGAGAAAAGCTTAGCAGATTATACCAAACATACAATTAAATGGAGATAAATGTCATACTATACTGTATTTTGACATTTTGAGGCCAGCTACATGACACCAAGCTTTACAGAAAGAACCTAAATTTGCATTTGTTGGTATTTATTGCTAGACAACAGCATCTTCCCTTTTTTCTCCGAAATAGCTTGTCAGAAATAGCAGCGTGTGCTGAAAAAACATGCAAAGCCTTGCTGTAAGAAAACACAGCCGAAACATTTTAGGGAAGTGCCTAAATGTGAGATCAGAACCCCAAAGTGCTAGGTGCGTACGTGCACCAGGTTAGCTTCACCTGCCCCTACGCAGCTAAGCCATGCAGCTCTGAAGCCAGCAGGCAGTCACTGCAAGGCCAAGGCAACGCATTCCAGCATGGGCACGCACATAAAGAAATGGAAACATGGCACCCTATAGAAGAAACCTTTCCCCTGTACAGCCATAATCACGCAAGGGCTTCTACAGCAAAATCATTACTTTTTGAGAAAAATAACATCCGCTCTGCCGCCCAAAGCGCCTTCATTCATGACAGGACAATGCCAAAATGACATTGCATTAGACCTTCGAGGCAGGTACACCTACCTTCTGTTTCATATACAATAAGATTAAAGAACAACTGGTTTTCCCAAAGTTAGAAATGAGATCCCTAGCACAGACAGCTCCAAGCTCCCTGCTTCTCCTTAATAAATAGCCTCTTTCCGACCTAGTTACCTGGACACTGCAGCAGAGCAGCTTGCTAAATTCCAAGCACCTCCAAGTAGTAAACACTCAAACCCCACAACAGTTTGCAAGGTTTTTTTTCCCCCGTTTCACTTGTCTGTAGAAGAGAGCCCCTCAACAACACGTGTTGCACTGACTGCACAAGACCATGCTAAAACGATCTGAAGTGTTTCATACACTGTGTTTCATCAGCAACTTCAAATACAAAAATGTATTTGAAGGGATCTCTCCCCAATTTTTTTTTTAAGTTCACTCATGAATGTGAATCATTACAATCCGGGATCATATCCCCAGAGCCTTACTATCACCCTCAGAAGGGTGCATGACAGGCGGAGAGTCACGGTGAGCTGGTCACAAAAAGGCTTGGGTTGGAAGTGCGCTTAATGACCAACTGGTTCCAACCTCGCTTTCCCGGTGAGAAACAGGTACAAGGATGCTGTTACAGCTGGCTTGCGGTGCTGGAACGAAGAGATTTACAAAAATCCACCTCTTTTACACAACTTCCCAAAAGGCCTTGGCTTATTATTACTCCTCATTAAGACGACCACCAACCCAAGGACAACGAGGGGGGGACAGACTACATTTTCATGGACAGACACCCTACAAACACCCAGCGCGGCCAGGCAGGTTTCAGAACACACAGGCACTCCGCGAGCTGCCCTGTCAGGCTCCCACAGCCCCCTCGGGGCACGCTGACCCCACCCCAGCAACAGAGAGCAGCACCCAGGGCACCCCCCTTGCATCCCCGACCCCATGTGAAGGCAGCCAGCAGCCCCCGCAGCCCCCTGGGTGCCGAGGCCGCCCCCCACTTCCCGGGTCCCCTCATGAGATGCGCGTGAGGGCGCTGCCCTCCCCCCCCCAGCAGCCGTTAACAGCCGGGGGGGGGCTCGCGCCGCCCGTTACCCCCCTCCACAGCCCCGGAAGCGGCTTCCTCGGCGGGGTTACCGGCGTTAGCGGGGCTCCCCCCGCGGGCACTGACCGTCGGGGTCCCGCTGGCCGGCGCAGCGGCTCCGCCTGCGGCGCCCATCCCGGCCCTGCCCCGGCTCTGCCCGGCCCCGGCCCGCAAGGACGGCTGAGGAGCGGCGCGAGCTCGCCCACCGCGCACGCGCCGCCGCCGCCGCCGCTCGGGGCAGCGGCTCCCGCCGCCGCGCGCATGCGCGGGGAGCCCCCCCCCCCTCGGAGAGAGCGGAGAAAGGAGCGGGGAGGGAGGGAGCTGCGCACGCGCCGTATAGCGGGACGAGGGGTGGTGGGCCCCCGCGCGCGGTGCATGATGGGTGTTGTAGTTCCAGAGGGAAGGGGTGGTGGAGCTGCTAACGGCCAACGGACTACAACTCCCAGCTGGCTTCGCGGCCCCCGCGTGCCCAACGCCCCGTAACCGCCGCGCTGGGCGGGAGGGGCCCCGCGGTGCTGAGGGGGGTGAGCGGGGTGGGCGCGTAGGGTTTGTTCGAACCGCTGCCGGCCAGCGCTCTTCTGAATTATTTCACAAATAAACGTGTCCGTTAGTAAAGGTTACAGCAGCACGCGACCGAATCCTGTGTGACTTAAAGCCCCTTAACGTCTGTAACGGCACAAGCACCAAGCACACAGCCCAGCACCACACCGGAGGTGCCCACACCTTGTCCTCTTTCTGGGTGGCAGCCCCACAGCCACAGCTCGGAGGGGAGGAGCCGCCTACTTGGGCCTCTTCTTATAGTTAATAACACAGCAACTTGAGCTGCTACCAGCCTGTCTGTGCCATTCGGCACGGCGTGAGATAATGGAGAGGCGCGCTGGAGGCGATCTGTGCCAAGAACCATCTCCAGCTCAACGCGCATCCTGTTTACAGAGATGTTCAAAGGAATTTTACATTGTCTCCTAATACAAGTTTCTGTTATGTTAAGCACCTGCGTGTCTTGAATCCTTTTCAGGATTCCTAACCAACAAGGGAATTTGTCTCAGTAAGAAGCACTCCGGTTCATTCCCACAGCCTCAGCCGTAATCCCGGAGCCACTGGACACATTAATACAGTGGCAGCGTGCCACCTGCTTCATTTATTCACTTGAGATTCAATGCTTCTTAGTCCCTGTCAAATGGGCTCTTTGTGCAACCTTCTGTGGTAATGTAAAAGGTCCCCCACAGGAATTCGTGCTATTCAGTGGGAAATACAAAGGGGAGGGTTGTAAGCACTCCGATTAGTGTTGGAGCACAGAGATATTGTCTCCACAACATATTACATAACTACACAACTTCCAATTTACCTCCTCCCTTCCTGAAGAAACGGTTTAACAGCAAGTACTTTCTGGTTTATTTAACTTAACATCGCAGCTAATGTTTTGGGTTTTTTTTTGTCGGGCAAAGGCTGTATTACTTGTGGCAGCAGAAGAGAGAGGGAGGTTACTTTGGTAATATCTGAAGTCATCTGAGACGATTGCCTGTGAGGATCTCCACTTGAAGTGACAGTTGCCAGAGGCTCTCAGCTCTGAAGAATAAGTATTATCAGCGGCTGTTGCCAACACAAGTTCTCACACAATGGGCCCATCAACTAATGAACACGGAATGAATCCTCTCCCATTTTTTGATGAAGAGAAACAAGAGATTGTGAGCAGAGCTTAGAATACCAATTTCCTGCCATGGGAAATACATTTGGCTGACTTCTGACTTTACAAAACTCATTGTGGTCTGAAGCCTGCTTACACAGGCTTACACAGACAGAGGCACGTTCTTACCCTACACACCCTGCATTTACTCCTCCCATACTCATACTGGTTTAAGGACAAAGTCAAGCAAAGATGGCAAGCTCTCTGCTTTGAAAATTGTCTTGCTGCTGCACCTGAGCCTCGTACGTGTAATGAAATAATAATGGAAATATAGAAGGCATTTTTGTCAGAAAAAAAAAGGGAGAAAAAAAGCACAGCTGTGTAAATAAGCAATTCCCTTCCATTTTCTCTGTTACAATACTACTTCAAGAAAGCCAGCTCGGTGGTTGAGGTTGTCTGTTTATTAATGAAAGACAATGACTTCTTCTGATTGTTGGTCTAAGGTAGTGCCTCAGAAGCCATTTTAGTATCTCAGGTTCTGAGTTTGTCCGAAGTTAGTTAGAAAATAATGCTCCTTTGAACAAGATGGCTCCTGCCAAATATGATCAGTTTAATAGTTAAAGCATGTTCAGTGGTACACTGGCACTCGGTCTATGCGGTTGGATCTGCTGGTACCGTGGATGAAATCCCCAGGAAATAAAGCACTGTGAAGTCATTTTTGCTTACACAACTAAAAGAGCTTTGCACACAGTGGAAAGTACCAGATAACTTCCAGAAATCAATTCAATTTCATGACCAAAGGCCAAAGCAAGCGCACTCATTTTAGTGCAGAAACCATCAATCTTCCTTCCTTGACTAACCACATAATTGAATTGAAAGCTGAACTTGGTATCGTCATGAAACACCCGTTCCTTCAAAGGTGAAGAAAAACTGGCAGAACTTGAAAGAAGGGCCTGCGCTCCCCACGGCCTCTCTTTCTCCCAGTCCTGACTGCACCACGACTTAGTCTTAATGGGGAGAGGAGGTGACGAAAAATGCTCTCTCAAAACCCTCAGAGAGGGTGTCTGTACAACTCCCTTGAGAGTTATGGAGGTACGCTATTTTAAGTTCTTTGCAATAAGAAATAAATTTTAAAATACTTAAGCATGAAAAGGATATAAAGAACCTTGTATCTTGGCAGCCTTACCTCTTGGATCTGTTTGAAAGGGATCTAGTTTGTTTCTCGCAATTTTCTATACAAGCAGCACAAATCTTAATGATGTACTACTACTTGGTGAAACACTGTGCCACAAACGCATCCTACCACCAGCATTGGCAAATGTCTGGGTGGGGGATTCCCCATATGGTACCTGGAGACATGACCACTCCAGGGCTGTCCCACCACAGCCCATGGGCCGTGTGAGTCCCGTCACCGCAAGTGATGGGAGAGGTTCTCCAGAGCTTACAGGGGAGCGGCTGCCTGCAGGGGTACGGGACTCCTTAAGGGATGCACAGGAAATGTGTTTTGAGATCATGGACAACTTACTGTGGGATTTGTAGGAGAAGGACAAAGGCAGGGAAAGAGGAGGATTAACCCTGCCAGGCTAAACTACAATGACTAAGAAGGGGCAATAGGGAAATAGGGAAAAATAGGGTTGAAGAGTTAATTCTCTGTGCTATTCTACTCATTCAAATTAGTAACTTTTATACTGTGCTTCCTGGTAACATTTGCCTTGATGAAATCACGAGAATGAAAACACATGAAACAGTAATGTCTTTTTATTAAAATACCTCTTAAAACACTCATCGTAATAAAATACATTTGCTATTGCTGTATGGCATTAGCAGACACGCAATGCTTACAGCAAACTCTAGACAGCGTTAAGAATTACAAAAATAAGGCAAGCCCCAGAAAGTGTGCATCCTCACTACCTACTCTCAGGCCATTACACAGACAAATGTATTTACAGTTTTATGCTGTTCCCCCAGTGTTTCCCCCACACGTGTTAGGCAAGTCCCCTCCGCCCTCGCTACTCCTTTGACTTGACCTCACAGTGAAATTCTGGTGATGTGAGTGGAGTTGGTGTCACAGATCCACGACAGCAGGTGCCTACCCAGAAACATCAGCCCTGTTTTTTGTTTTTGTTTTCTCCTCTCATGGAAGATTCTGAACTACGATAGTGTTTCAAATAATTTAACATTGTGAAGTCTTAAACGTGCTAGCAACCTGCAGGAATGCTTACTACATGCTTTCTGTCTCGGTGAAGAACAACGCATCGTCCTCCAGCCAGAAGCAGGCACAGCTACTCCCAACATTTTCTCTCTCTCCATTCATTTTAAGAAAATCAACAGAAAGATAACATGAACTGTCAAATATGCAAAGATCAACTCCTTCATTACAAGCTAGGTTCTTCTATTCACATCTATGACTTTTTATCACTTAATTGCAAGTTTAAAGTATGCAGGTACTCCATTATCTACTAGTTCAGAACAAATATTCATCTTTCAAGTACTTCTTTATAGCTGAAAAAGAGACTGAAGAAAGTAACGTTACTTCACCAGAGTATTTATATATTGTCTTCATGAAAGAGCTGTATGAAAATGAAAAAAACGCTCAGGCAACCTTTCAGTAAAATAAACGTAAAATGACTGCTTTCGTTTGTACATGGTACAGATACACAGGTGTGACTAGAAAACAGTGTAATCCCTCTAGACTGAGGTTAGTGAGAGAAACATGACGAGTCCAATTCTTTGTGTGTGCATATAGACATATGCATAGATGCATTAAAAAAAAAACAAGGAGTTAAAAAACACAGCATTATAAATACCAGAAGCTGATCCTTAACTACTCACACACTTTATTCCCGTACTTAGTACCATTATCAGTGGAGACTTCATTGGGTTGTAACAATCGCCAGGTAACTGTCAACGTATTACAATTCTTTCTTACAGACATGGACAAGGTTCTATACTCAGAACACACTACTTTGCCTTTGAGGACACATCTTCAATGACAACATCTCATGGGAAAAAAAGAATTAAGTTTTGGAATAAATATTCAGAGCAAACTGAATGTGAACATGTCTGCTGCCAACTGATCAACCGTAGCACCTGCTAGTTCGTGCTGTTTCATTCTTCTTTATTCATTTAGTTATTAAATTCATAATAAACTTTAGTGTTCCTTTTACTGCACTGAATGTTCAGAAACTAAGAGACCCTAGAGAACAGTGCAAAAAGAGGGAGATGCAACTGCACCTAACAGCCTTATTTTCGTACTCAAGAAAAGACTGAAAAGATTTTTTTTCAGTTCCCAATGGACTGAAAAGTGCAGGGCAGACAAAACTTGTAGAAGCGTCCCATACAGTGTTTTGTTGGGCAGCCCTTCTAAGAAGTTAGGATTTTATCCACGACAGCCCACATTTTGAATTTGAAGGGAAAGCATTACTTTTTCCTCTTCCTCAAATACCATCTTCACGACAGAAGGCTACGCTCAGAAAATGGAGGGTAATAAAGCTTGAAAACAAAAACAAAGGCCAAAACCAAACCAAAAACCTAAAGAACAACTCTCCCTCTTCAACTCAGTATCCATGTAATTATTTGTTGAACTTAGATGATGGGAATCTCATTACCATACTCTTAAGGTTTCCCTACTCTAAACTACTAGCTATAGCATTACATTCCGAAAACCAGCACAGTCAATAGTTTCAAATCAGAGGAAAACAATCAGAACAGCAAGGATGAGCATGGCTGTACCATTCGAACAGAAACAAAGAAAAATAAACTTAAAACATAATGTTGAAACATCTCCAAGTTAGCCTTGCTTGAATTAAAAAAAAAAAAGGAAATAGGTTTCAAATTTTATACATCTTTTTTTCAACCAGCTACATTTAATTGCAACCAGTAGGCACTCCACCACAAGGCAGTGTTTTCCAATCCCCAGCTCTGAACTGAGAGGGATTCCTTTGGCCTCCGTATTACTGTATATCGATTTTCCTGCTTCAAAACATACAGTTCATACATTTTACAGTTTTGCTGCCATAGTCGATACATTCTGGCCCAATACACTCACAGCAGGCGTTGTGAAACCATCGGTATTTGGATGCTCCCATGGACTCGCAAGAGATCTTGCACTGATGTATTGACATGCAGTCATCAAAATACACCACAGTACACATGTGTTCTAAACCAAGAAGGGGAAAAATGGTTTTAAAGGTCTTGAAGTACTTTAAAAGGTCAGTTAAAAATTAATTACACATACAGCTTTGGAAATAGGAGCGCAGATCATCATGACTGTGAGGCATAAAGGAAAAAAAAGGTGATAGGGAAAGCAGAGAGAAGAGGCAGAGACCCTAGGTGAGTAAGATCTATCAATTTTAAGTTCTCAGTGTCTGCAACTCAGCCTGTTGTCTGCTAGGATGAGCTATGCCGAAATAACAAACAAGCACGTGTCCTCTGGGGGTACAATCTTTAGCAGTAGGATACCACTGTTACTGTTGCTAGCAGTCATTATGTGTTATCACAAACTACTTAAGTTTTAGATAAGTTATTTTAAAAACATCGCACCCCACTCATTTAAGTATAAACATTTTCCCCTCGTCCCCACGATTCAGCAGTATTCTTACACCACATTAAATCAATGCATCCAGAGCTACAGAGTCCCACTGTCCTCAGCCTGAAGCAGCACACTTTTTTAATTATTATTTTAAGCAGCACCCGCTTTACTACGAACATCAGGAAATCCTCTCTGCCTTTTTGTCTAAGCACTGCCTTTGTTGTTCTAACATCCGTGCAGTTATACTTGAAATGCCATGAAGTTTGGTGTTGTAACCCAAAACCGGAGCTGGGGCTTTCACCACAGCTACAAAACAAAACCATCCCTCCACTGCCGGCTTCCAATTCCCCAAGCTGATAGATCCCTCCAACTTTTTTCTCTGCTGGGCGTGTGATTACGCCACAGATAACTCTTCATCCTCCAAAGGATCTTGACTGCACCACATTTACCCCCAGTGCATGGATTTGTGAGCTGGGAACGTCAGGAGGCTTTCCAGCCTTTAAGTGTGTGGATCCAGAAGAAATGTACTGGCCTACATCCCAAGGTGGATTAGGAAAATGTAACCCAAACGCAGGTAATAAATCAGACCGTGCTGGTTTCATTGTTGTTTTCTTTTTTTATACTGATTATGGAGATATGGAGAAGGGGAAGCAACCGAAGGACGCTAGGAGCGATGCAGCTGTTAACCACAGAACTTACGCTGCCAGCCCACTGAAAACAAGAGAGTATTGACTTCTTTGTTCAGGCTCTGAGCTGACAAACTTCTTGCAGACACCACATACAATGCGAGAGGCATGAGGAGTCTTGAGGAGGAAGCGCAGAGCCAAAACTGAGGCCGTTTTCAGCTCCCAGGAAAGCTGTGCTGTGAGTAAAGCTGCAGTTATTCAAGAAATCTTGGAGAACTTGAAGGACTGCTGGGAATGTCAACAAAAATGCTGTGGCTGTGTAAATCCTGTCCATTCTTGGCACTTCTCTTTCCACAACCCTTGAAATTAAGGCCCAGCAGGCACCCAAACACACACACCGGTCCCAGGACACCAGGACACCCCCGTTTCTGTCCGCCCCACTGCTCACGGGAGGTGCTCAGGCATCAAATGGAGGCACAGAGCTCCTGCCGCAGGCAATCCTAAATCTTCCTGGATTAGCTGGGATTAGAATAGTTCAGTAGGAAAGGACCTACAAAGATCTCCGAGTCCAACCGCCTGACCACGTCAGGGCTCACCAAAACTTGATGCATATTACCGAGGGCATTATCCAAATCTCTTTGCTGCGAAATCAGCTTTTGAGATGCCAGCTCCACCTGACTGACCCTAATCTCCGGACTAGCTGCAGAAGGCACAACACTCGGGGCTGAATAGCAGCAGAACAACCTTTGAAAAGAAGCTGAAGTCCGTAATTTTTAGGGTGCAAAAATCACCGACACTGAGCTACCCCAAGCTGAAGTTGCCACCTCCTGCTCAGTGCAATACAGCCCACGCGTGCTCTGCATCGGTGGCTCAGGACACAGCCACAGCCTGTGGAAAAGCAGGCTGTAGCACGGAGAGCAGAGCACACGGAGCTACACACAGCTACATCCCCCTGCTCCTCCTCAGCAGAGCCGCTGTTTCTGCACTGACGCCGAGTTTCTGCAAGAGCTCCTCACACATGAAATCCCTCTTTACAGGCTACAGAAACAGGGTCGTAAAAAAATAAATACAACCAAAACTGCCGGCTCAGTGGGGATCTGGGGAAGTATTTAAATGGTTTCACAAACCTAATTACGCAGGCATTGCTGAATCCCTCTGCGCAGATAAAAAGGATGCTACTTACTGCATTAACAGCTCCTTCATTAGCATTTTGTCAATTTTCCCGCAGGAAGGACTATCAGATACAGATGGATGGGGAAGGGGAAGGAGAGCGGCAGGAAACCACCAGCTACCTAGCTCTTTTTTTCCTCACAACATTAATTTTTCGCCTCCTCTACCCCCGGTTCACACCAAATGAAGGTTGTGTGGGAGAAACAACAATGCAGAAGCAAGTTTAAATTCAAAACGACCAGGAGAAACGGACTCGTGTTTCTGTCAGTCTTTGCTACAATGCTCTTGGTATGAGATCTGTGCTGGTAAGCTACAGAGGAATTTAGAAAACAGTCCCGTTCTCGTAAGTTAAGGAAAAATGCTTATCTACAAGATGAGGAGACCTCCAGACCTCAGAAACCTCCCCACTTAATTACAAGTCCCTATATGCCCCCTTTGAAATTAGAAGTGCTGTGCAAGTTAAGCTGGCTGTTCGTTGGCAGAAGAGGAGGTAACTCTCTCAGGCAGCCATATCATATGTTAGAAGTCAAAAAAAACAACAAAAGAAGCATTTTTTTTAGTATCTTCTTGGCACACCTACAGAGGTAGATGCCCTTTATGGGACTGCCAGACCTCCTCTACCTGGCTGGCACTCGCGGGAAGCCTGAGCCCAGAGCTGACGCCACGCGCCGTGTCACCGAGCAGTTTAAGGCGGAAACCCTCAGACTACAAAGCAGATTTTGTTTCATCGGCTGCCAAAAGATTATCTGACTTCCCCCTCTCCCTCTTGCCAACATCCTGTCATCATCTGCAGCACTTCAGCTTGTTCAAACGCCTGAACTCGCTGCTCAGAGCTCTGAGGGTATCAGCGAAAAGCAAAGCAAAAAAACAAGGATATAGCGCAAATGTAACCCAGATTGATAACCACTGAGTAGTGGCTCGAACGCCTGAAGCCACCGATACGAAGAGCTCCACGTGCTTTGGCAGGCAGAGACCGGAGGAGAGGGAAGATGCTTGTTAGGATAATAACGGGGAAGCTCGACGTGGTGGCCGCGGTAGGCCGGGGCAGGGCAGGGATGCTTTATGTCCCGCTGCGTTCCCCCTCAGCCCACCTCCTCCTCCTCCCAGGGCCCGGTGGCTTCCCACCGCCAGGCACAAAGGCCTTTGGTTCCCAAAAAGCCAGCGCTGCTTTTCCTGGCACCCGCCCAGGGCTGCATATAGCAAGTCTGGTGGCCCAGAGCAGCTTCACGCCCATCCCTGCGTGAAGGCGGGCTGAAATTAAAATCAGAGCTGTGTCGCAGCGGCAAGGGGTATTTATAGGCTGAACCTCTCCAAATTTGGGGATGTTTTCCATAGGACAACGCACAGCCTACTGTCCCCGTACCAAAATCTTCATCTCTCCCTTTACAGGCAACAAAAGAGAGGGGCTGCTGCCAGCGCACCATGCTGGAGCGAAGCACGCAAGAATCCGCAAAAGCAGCCCAAAATAGTGAGGCACAGCACTACAAAGAAAACATAAAGCATCTGTGTTCCTGCTCACAGGAATTATTTTTACAAAGCCCTGAATGTCGTGGCCTTAAAGACAACTGCCATCTGAAAGACATCTCCATCTGCGAGATCTAGCAGCACGTCTGGCAAGAAGGAAAGGGCACCGAGGCTGTCTTCAGTTTCTTCTGCTGCAGGCTAAATTCGTATTTACTGCGACTGAGCACGCAGCCATACATGCACACAGCCCCATCCTCTGTTACAGTGGTTCTTCTCCCGCGTGCTGGCTTGTTAAACCACAGCGACTTGATTATGGGCCTGAACTTCGCATGGGAAGCAGCCATCAGACTCCTGCAACTTCCTGGGCTCCGCTCCCTCTACATGCCCAGGCTCTTCGGCACTTCATCTCCTACCCCTCCACCTTTTAGTCACTGCTTCCCCAGTAAGCTCATCCAAAAAGTTTTAGAAACAATGCCACCGCACGGGTGGCGTAACGTCCAACACACCAGATGCAATTGCCCGCGTGTCCTTGCTTCCACCATACCAAACATCAACCGACCAAGGCCGGCAGCCAATTTTTCTTTCCACCTCTTGTTCTCACAGCTCGACTCATCGGTGGCTTGAGAAGCAAACCTTAGCATGACTCCTCACCAGGGTTACATATTTCAAAGCAGAGGGTATTGAAAGCCATTTTCTACCTTTTCCAGTTCTTCACTGATGGCTAAGATGGAGGAGGCGTAGCCAGAGATTACAGAAATGGCTCTGACATTTATTTCTCTTCTAAGTGTCTACTGAAGCCCGAAAACCAGTGGTATTTGGTAGCTATTTCCAAATATAACTGTTGGTTTTGGAATGTCATCATTCCAGCGAAGGCTCTCTCAGCCTAATCTCTAATAGGTCCTTAGCAAATGAAATGAAGGAGACTTTTGACTACGAAAAAAATGCAGTTATGTATTTGTCCGTGTTGTTAAACTCAGAACTCCTCCACACCCTTGAGATGCAATTCAAATTCCAAGTTTAATCCAAAGCTGTCATTAGCCCGTCCTGTTGGTACGGTAGGAAAGGACTGCCGGGGAACGGCCGTCCAGGCTGCTGTACCTAAGTACAGTGGGCTATATTCAAGATTGTTCCAAGCACGTTTTTTTTTTTTTCCAAGTATAATTTACATCCTTAAATACTGCAGTGTTTGCACACATGGCTTTTTGTGGCTTGCCATTTAACGTGGCTTTCTGCATCGCTCTCATAATGGTGACCAAGCGTTTTAATAACGTCAAAGACGCATAAATGAAATGTTTTCTGACCATCTGGCTTCCCGGTTCTGGAATTAATTTATTTTTCTAACGTGCCTTAACCAAAGGAAGCTAGAAGAGTTGCCATTACAGTTCCATTTAATCAATAGCAGTCCTGCTCAGAAACATAACTAGGTCAAAGGTTCACGATGGCATGGAAAAGCAGCGTGTCCATCAGTTAGGGTATCTTGCCTTGGTAAGATAAAAGAGCCATCACAACAGCGACATATGGGGTTACTAATACTTAAAAGTGTGTGTTGGGAAGGAAGCAAAGCATTAATAAAACAGATCAGATGCTCTTTTCCCCTGTTGAGCCGCAATCTTACTGAGAACTGTTTATGAGATTCTTTTAAGTCTGATGTAATGATCTGCACGGAAGAGTATTTCAGGTTTAGTATAGAAACTGAGAAGCACTGAGAGTTTTTCTTATCCCACTGCTGTCGTACCTCAAACTTCTCATCTTTTACCCCCTCACCCAGCATACAATACTCTAGAGTGCCTCCTCCAAACTGAAGGTGGAAATGTATATTTTATATATATATATAAAATAAATATAATTATATATACATATATGTAAAATAAGGGCAGTAAGTCCTTATGCTGAAAGCCTGCTACCCCCAAAGTACTTATTTTTAAAACTGTCTGTCAAATCCCTCCTCAGCATAGGCAGTCATCTTGCTCATCTTACTCAGGTTTACTATTAATGCTGGATTTTCCACAAGCCGGAGCTCAAGGTATGCCAGCTCAGACCTAAGAAGCAAACCCCCACCCCAGGTGCCGTGGTTTATGGCACGTTGCTTTCTCACGCCGCTGTGTTGCGCTGCACCAACACAGTGATGTGGGTTCGGTTTCGGTCTGTCCTGTCTCCTAAGCTACAGGTATCTGCTTCAAAGGACATACCCTGCTGGTGCCCATGAGATTACCTGAACAAACTGCCTCGTGCCGCAGGAGGAGCTATATGGATGACAAACTCACATGGTTCAGCGTCTCCTAAGATCCTCGGTCACTTTAACACCGCCTTCCAGGTTCCTCAACACTTCTGCTTCACTCTTTTTTGTTATGTCACGCTCAGAATTAGCCTGAACTTTTCAGGTATTTTATATGGGAAAAGAAGAAGCTAGCACAGAGAAGCACGGAAGATGCACTGAGAAAGCTCCTGGGAGAGACCAGAGGAAGCGCCAGGAATTCAGACCCTCTGCTCATTACCTTTGTCACTAGAGTAAGGTGTGTGGACGTTGTTGCTCGGAACAGAGACGTTCTGATGCTGCGGCTGGTTCACTGTTTCTAGAAAGGAAACTAGGTTCTCGTGGTGCGACAGTTCTTCTGCAACGGGGAAGGAAACAATATTCCAGTTCAGCTGGGTATCCCCTTCTGTGAGCGCCCGGAAAAGCGAAGGAATTGGTTCGTGCAACTCCTCGACAGTGCTCTTGGACGTTGGCGGCGTGTCACTGTAATTGCGAGGGTTGCACATACCTGCAGAGGAACGAGAGAGCGAGTTACGCGAAACTCCCTGAACTCTTCTTGGAACACACGGGAATATTTAGTTTTTTTTTAATTTATTTTTTAATAAGCAGAACACAGCCCTTTTTTCTATATCCCCGTTTTAATAGCAGAAGCGCCACCAAAGACAGCAGGGCTGGCTTTCCACGTCGGCAGCTTTCAGATCACTGTGGAGCTCCACAAAACGCACCTGCAGCCTGTGAGATCCAAGAGAAAAGAAAAACCTCTCTTTCACTTCTCTTTCTGCGCTACAGCATTACACATTAGGACACGAAGAGTTCAGCGGAAGGTTCGTTCCCCCTGGGAAAGGAGACAAAGCGCGGCGTAATCGATACCAGCACGAATCTGGAATGGAAGCTTCCGACTGAACCAAGATAGTATCTTGACAAGTCCTGAGCTACACTAAACTTTTGATCACAATTCAAGTATTCGATCTCATTTGCCTCAGCAGTGTGTTAGATCTTACCAGTCACCTGCCAGGGGTGCAAAGATCAGTATCGGGAGAGAGCAGGAGTCTGAATTACTTTACCTGCTTAGACACGGCTGAGGTGTACCTGGCTTTTCTACTTAGTTGGAGGGATCACTACAGGCAAAAATGTTTATTTCCTTGCTACCTCTCCCACATTTTTCTCCATCTCCTGGGGAATCTTTTTTTGAAGGCTGTTGTCCGCTACCGTAATCCTCTTTGGCAGTTCCTACAAGAAGGTTTTGTGATGTGCAATGCAGGGGCCAGATTTTCATTAACCATTTAAACACTACTGTGTATTACCAGCAATGAAACTGCAGGGTACCTTCATCTCATCAAAACACCGAAGCCTCCAAGACTGAAAAGTTGTATCTGCAGAGGTATTTAAACCCAGAAGCCATAAAATACTATCACAAGTCACCTGGCAAGAGACAGAGAAATCTATTTTCCTCACGTACATCTGGATATCATTTGGGGTAGTTTCACAGATACAGTTTTAGGCAGCTACAGCTGCAGAGCAAACCAATCCTTAAATACTCTTCTTCCAAAGCCGTATGGGACGTAGGTGTTTGAAGTCTACCTGCCCCACGCGTTCAGAAAAGCATCTCTTGCCCCGCAGACGCATCAGGAGGCCAGCTTCAGAAACCATGTTTAACTAGATCTTCACACAAAACGCCATCTTTTCAATGTAAGTTGGCGTATTTCTGTAATGAACAAAGAGTAAAGCCTGCCTGTGACAATGTCAGCATGGGGTCTGACAAACCTCAAGCATGCAGTCAGCGTGACCGGCATCTAGTAACAGAAACAGCACCTGACAGGCAACTCCTGCAGAAAGGTGAGCCAGGCACTGGAGAGAAAAGGGAAAAGCCTCTCTTCCAAAGAACATTGGGTCACTCTAAAAAACAGCTCCACTGAAGCCAGCTTCCCACTGCGAACACTTACTTTGCTACTCCTCATAAAACTAATTGTTATTCACAGATGTTCTTGGACTCAGTGCTTTAACTAAAAATTTACACCACTGCATTATCACCTTTTAGTGAGCCCTTGGAATATTCACAATAAACTTGTAATCAGGAAAGCTCACCTCAAATTTAATTAGGAAGGTGTCAACTTGGCACAGCCATATCAAGAGATGTTGTGAAACGGAAACCAGTGAGCTTTTCCAGAAGCCACCTCTGTCAAGTTAGATTTGAAGGGGGATTTCACCGATAAAAAGGACACATGGGGTGGAAAAAAGCAAAAAAAAAGCAGAAAGAATGTTTATCAAATGATTGCAGAACGCATACAGTTTGTGCGCATATCAATCCAATATGAAGATACTACCTTATAATGAACCAAGAAACCACTGCTCATACCATTGGTAACTGCTCATTCCACAAAGATCCTTCCTCTTACTGTTACAGCATTTTAAAGAGTACTTACAGTACAGTAGCTTTGGTTAAAATGAAAATAAAAAGCTTAACTTATGAGCAACTGGTAAGGAACAAACATGTCCACATTGCTGCTTTGGAAGGCAATGATTTATGGCAAAATATGGCAACTAGATTTTAAAACATAACTAAGACACCATGCTAGAGCCAGGTCCCTTGTAACAGAAGGAAATGCAGATGTGTTTGACCGTAAAAAAAAAACAAACATAAAATATTCCTGTCAATTTAGGTACTTTCCTTTCTTTCCTGCCCTCTTCTTGCCCAACTCTCTCACTACAGATTGTTGCTGAAAATCCAAGTTCCCGACCAGCGTGGCAGCTCCCCCAGGGATTTTAGCCAGCCACAGAGCTGTACCCTGCATTCCCAAGCACTCCCAGTCCATCCTTCCTGGGTATGGATGCAAAGATGCAGAAGTGGACTGCTGAAACAAGGGAAGCAAGAATGCCAGGGAAATCTCTCCCCCCCATTCTACATTAAAGGGAAGCATAATTCCTTCTGAACAGGACCACACCACGCAGCCAACAAGTTCTGAGGCACCAGCAGAACCATCTGGAGATGTTTTTGTTTTCCCAGTAATGGCAAACTGAAACTAGACCCTTGCTAACTTCTCTCCTGGGTTGCACTATGGGAAACAGCAGCGGAACAGGGAGCAACCTGTGGATTTAGAAAAAAAATCCCCATGTGCAGAGTTTATTTTTTCTTCACAATCCCAATAGCTAGGTTCTTCCTCCTCCTGAAGCACATCTGCATGCTGAGCCTTGCTTCCTACAGCAGGTAATGCGTTGTTCTGGAGGAGGGAAACCACCTCCTCTCCTCCCCACCCTCGCGACTGAACAGGACCACAGTGCACTTCAGTACTGCAGTACAAGAAGCAAGATGTTGGAAGGGCAAAGGGGATGGGGAAAAAAAGAATATGTATCACTTTTTAGTGATTAGAAAAATCACTAAAAAAAACGCATTAAAAGATTTCAGCTCAAATAGAAAAACCAAACGCAAGGCCTCCTTCTAAATTTATAACCAGCGCAGGTTCAGGGGCTGAAAATACTTTGTGCCACTGGGGAGAAGGAGATAAGGATGGGAGTGTGCCACACTGCTGCTTACTGCAGGATGGAAAAGCAAAAATAAGGCAGTGAGAACCAAGCGAGAAGCAATTTTGTCATATTCACATTGTGGTGGAATGAACTGGAGAACAGGAGAATGAACTGGATGAGCAGGAGGAACAAAGAACAGCAGTGACAAAGAGCACTTTGAGGCTAATCATCCTCACGGACTCGGAGGAGAACCAACCAGCCAGAGAAGCTGCGAGCAGGTACAACAGTCAGGATGCATCCCTCTCCTGGGAGCCAGATGGATTGTGAACGACAGAAGAGGGAAACTTCCAGCAACCACAGAGGGCTGAAGCTTTCAGCACATTTAAAACACGAGGCAGAACAAGAACATACCCTCCTTCAGCAGGGGCAGCATTCACTTGCAGAAACCTTGGGGCTCTGAACACAATCTGTTAGTAATAAAGCTGCTCTCGTCAGGGCTGTCATCTACTACAGTGCGATGCCTCTCTCTCACCTTCCAGAAAGAGCTCTTTTCGCAAATGGAAGAGCGATGAGAGAGTTGGGCCATGCACATTTACGACTAGACCCAAGGATTCACAGGGGTGAAAGCTAAAGCTAAGCTAAAACTGTCCCTAGGCGGTATCTGTCAGTCCACTTCACAGCCAGAAACCTCCATACAGCGTCCAACCCCACAAAACAGGTGCTGCGTGGTTTTGGTGAGATGCCATATTGAAAAAAAGTGTGTTTTAGAGGCAAAGCTAACAGTCAGTGATGATGCTAACCCAGCCAATGCTGGACCACCACCAGGCCCCACTGCACAAAGCAGATACGGCCTCGTGGTGTTTTGGTTTACCCACAGAGATGTTTAAAGCACAGATTCTGCCCTGACCTTTCACTTGTGATGACTGCGAGCTCAACACATGGAGGAGGAAGCAGTTTTTGGAAAAAAAAAACAGAAATCCCCCCAACAAATGCGAACTTACCAACGCAGTCACAGCACTCGTCCCAAAGCGTGCCGAGGCAGAGCATGCACTCCTTACAGCAGGAGCAGTTCCCTTCCCCGGGGCGGCACTGACACAGCTCCTGAAAACAACACGAACGTGTTACACCGCAGCAAAGCCAGACGTAACGTGCCAGTAGGGCAGAGCTTGAACTAAAGGAGCTCAGGACACTACCAGAGTGAGTATACGGTAAAACACTTCAAGCCAAAGCGGCAATCTGAGTTTACAAAAGGATCTTTTGTGAGCTTTTTTTTAAAGATTAAATTCTAAACACAGATCTGAAGTCAGCTTACAAGCGTTTAAAAGAGAACAAATCCTATTCATGGGAAAGCTGTGTTTGCTCCTGTGTGCCTGAATCTACAAGTTCTTTGAATGCCTTTCCCTTTTCCAGAGGAAATTCAAAGAAGGATGTTTCTTTCTATATAAATAGTGTGCAGAAGCTATAATTTAGCTGAATTAGGAAGTTACCATAAGCAGCGTGCAGACAGAGGACGTGCAATGCCTTCCATCACACCTCTCCGAGGATTCTAAGAGGAACTTACTTGGTTAAGCCAGCTGGACAAAACCATTTTGTGCACCTCTGGATGCTTGCTGCACGTTGCCCTCCGTTTGCGGTATTAGTAACTGTATGTGAGTTTTTTATCCCGGGCCCAGCTACCTGCAAAACGACTCCCTGGGCACTTCAAAGACTTCAGTAGTCTCCAGAAAGTAAAATGGTGTGCACATGTATTTTTCTTTAGTCATAAAGGCCTGGAGGCCAAAGACAAAGCCCTTTTTCTCATTACCCAAACCCGAAGGCAGAGGTTTAGCAGTCCCGCTGAAGGCGTGCGCTTGTGGGCCTGGAAGCATGGAAACATCCTACACGTACGAAGGAAATCTAAAAACCAGGCGGCGTGCTTCCTCTAGCTCACAAGCACGTAGCAGCAGCTCCAGGAACCAAAAATTCCTCATTCGGGCGTTATTCTGTTTGCTTCGTCCCAGAGTAAGAATTACAAATCTTCCCGAAGCCAACAGAAAGACCAAATTCACAAAGTACCGTGTCCTGCACAACTGCCCGAGAAGTTTAATTGGAAGTGTTTGCACTTCTGGGGGATCGAGTGTGAGCTCCTGCTGTCCACGTGTGTTTCTGTGATACGTTTCTTAAGCCTTACTTAGAGTGGAAAACTACCAGGGCTTCTTACTTCTTCACTCTCAAAGCTTATTCATGTCACCTATTACTCTGCTGTTTCCAAGCGAGCGATGAAAAACAGGCTCATTAAGGAGAAACACAAAGTTTTCCACACGAGGAGACGCCACAGCCCTAGAAAGATGACTTATGTGAATGAATGACGCATTTCTAAAATATTTATCTTACTGTTCAATAAACAGATTGTGTCAGCCTCCTGAATGAAAAAGCCTGAACAGAACGACTTTTAAAACCAGCCACGAGCAAGGTACTGTTACACTGGCAGAAAGCAGTACTAGTACGTATTAACATTAAAATAAAACCTATGTCTTTGTTCTTCAACAATAAAAGCAGGCAAACAACCTCACGCTTACTAAAGACGTTGCAAAACCAACGAGCTAGCGTGTGGGAGGAGGTTGCTCTCCATCAACCATTAAATGTAACAGAAGGAAGCAAAGACAGAAAAATCACCAAAATCAGGCTGTTTCAGCTCCACGGACTGCACCGTGAGAGCCTAAGAGTATTCTTACAGAACTGAGTGTAACCTTAAAAAAACATCTTCTTGGTGCCTGTGCGTGTACGGACCACCGATCTTACCGACGTTATTTTTATAGGGCAGGCTTAGGAACACCGCGGTTTCTTTAGGTTTAATGTCGGTTTTGTTCTTTGTGGTGACTTCGGAGGAGGAAGATGGAAGAAAGAGCAGCCAAGCTGGTCATCCATGCAGTCCTGCAGCTCCCCGCGCCGGCCCGTCTCCGGCGGGCAGCGGCCGTGTGTTTTTCCATACGTGCGTTTTTTGCACGTAGACGGTTTCCTTAAACCGCTCTTGAGCTCTTCCCACTGACTCATCCCGCTGGACACCCGCACAGGATACAGCTTTTGAAAAGAATGCTCGCTTGGGACGTGGGTGAAGCGGAGCCGAGCGGGGAACGCTCCCTGTTGATAGCTGGGGGTGGCGAGGCGTCAGTGGAAGAAAGCATTACTCATGAGCGGAGCTGGCAGCCTCCCAGGCCCGACTACCGAAGGTGCACCAGAGGATGTATTTTGCTGGGCAAGGAATAAGCCTCCCAGCCTAAAAATACGGCACTGACTAGGAAGCAGACATGTTTGTACAATCAAGATATTTCTGCTCCGGAGAGCAAATAAAAGATTTTTTTTTTTACAAGGGATTTAACATCTGCATTTTTTCAAAGCTTTCTTGAAGTGACACAGACTGTTTTCTCGGCGCGGTGCGAAACAGGACCTGAAGGCATTGGCAACCTCTTTGCAAACTGGAGGGGGGAGCAAAAAAAAAAAGAGCTAATGTTTTTTTTTTTTTTCCTAGAACAGTTAATAACAGCAAATCTCCTGGAAGCAAACCAGCCGGAATAATGCTGTTAACCCAACTGCGCTACGTACTACGGCTACAGAACGCAGGCCAGCAGAAAGTTTTAGATACGTCAGCCCCGAAGTTGAAACGGGGTGTTTATTTCACGCCACGGGGCAAAAAAAAAAAAGGTCTTGGAAACGCTGAGGACGTTGTGTCTGGGATTGCGAGGAGGCGAAGACCCAGAGGAAGGGAGGTTTGAAGCAGAACGAAGGGGCAGAGCCTCGCGCTCCACGCGGCGCTTCGTTAACCAAAGGGATCTGCGAAATCCCGGAATGCAGGCACGAGGCAACGGCCACCCCAACCCCAACCCCAACCCCAACCCCCAACCCCAACCCCAACCCCCAACCCGCATCCAAAGCCTTGGAGGGAACCAACTTTGCGGTCCCTCCCTGCCCACGCTCCCAGGTCCCACCCGCGGCTCCTCCAGCAGCTGCAGGAAGCCGCCAAGTTTCTGCGAAGGCCGAGCCGGTGCGGAGAGGTGCCTCTGGCGATTTTCTTGCAGATCTTTGCTTACAGCAAACACGAAAGCACAGCACGAAAGCACCAGCGGAGCCAGGGCCCTCAAGCCGCAAGCCGAATGCGTGCGAGTTGTTGATCTCACGCTCTGTGCTGGATCTGACAAAATAAATATTTACGTAGGGACCACCCTGACGCAGAGCAGCTCACGAGGAGCGGCCGTAAGGACTGTACTGACTTCTAGCAACGCTGGCTAAAAATATTTACGTTAACCGTATGCCTTTCAGGGTGCAGGTCTTCAGCCTGCCCGCAGCTGCGGATGACAAACGCCACGTCCTGCCGGCTCCCCCGGGCACCTCGGGGCTGCAAGCCGTGGATCGCGCCGAGCTGGGAGGGTTGTAAAAATAGGACAGGGAAACGCGCGGTGCGACGGTCGAGCGAACTCGCTCAGCGCAGCACTGTGAGTTCAGATTCCTCCAGAAGAGTTTAGAGAGGGGGAAAAATCGCGGATGTGCTCTGCTTGTGCACGCACCCAAGAAATGAGAGGAGTAAGCATGGAATGAGCACAGGGTGAGCACGGACCGGCACGTCGGGCCCGGCCACGGCGAGAATGGGCATCGGAGTCCAAGTGCTCTGGGTCACGGAGGGGTCTTGGAGAACCGCACGTGGCTTTAATTTTGGGGGAATGTTTTAAGAGGGGATTTCACGTCACCTACACCAAGCAAGGGAGAGTGCCTCCACGGCGAGCAGAGCCGCACCACTGCCTTGTCACAGGCACAGGCCCACGTCACCAGGTGCCGGCGTGACCCCAGCAAACATCAGGCTCCCAGACATGGGGTATGGTGGCTCTCAAGCCCGACTCCCATACAGGTACACGAGGACTTGGGATGGAGAGCTCTGTGCTCTGATGGGCAGCAGGACCCAGCTGAGGCAGGCAAAAAACCTTCCTCAGCTTCCCCTTCACCCAGACCAACAGCTTTCCCCTGAATAGATCAACACATCCGTACCTCTGCACGTGCTACTTGTGTGCCTCCCACATGACTGGCACCTCTCTTTGGACAGGCTTCAAGCCTGGAGGTGACACGAAAAAATGCAAGGGAAGGAACCCGCACGTGCATCGCTTTGCCACAGCGCCCGGCGTATCTACACAAACACCAGCACTGCCTTCAAGAAGGAAGAAGTCAAAAGCTCCTCTCATGCTCACACATTTAACAACTCTGTAGACAACGGCTGAGCTAGGAGAAGCAGCATTTTTCTACTATCATTACTTTTTATTTTTAATTTAAAGCGATGGCCGTGCAGAAGCCAGAAAGAAGGTGGTTCGGCCTACAGCCAGTCTTCGTTCTGCTGGGTGCACTTGTGAATCTGGCAACTATTTTTATTCATAAACCAGACAAATAACGTTTATACAGAATGAAGTGCACGTGGAAATGCTTCATGCCACCTCCGCATCATTTTTCAGACTGTAATTGTACATTTACTGTATGACTTACTAGCATACGGTATCTGCGCTCTCTGCTTTTGCTTTTACAGTCTACAAAGAGCCACAAGGAAATGGTTTATTTTAAAGAAGCTGGAACTGACCATACAAAGGCTGGACTCATGTTTAACACTGACTGCCCCCAAGTTCACCTCACAAGTCCATTTTTAGGTGGACCTGCCTGCTTTCGTTGGCTCTGAATGGCTCGCTGCCCTTAGCAGCCAGAGACCCTTCCTGGTCAGAAAGCTCTTCCAAAGGCACCCCAGGGCCCTGAGGCAGCGTGGCTCTGTGCTGGTGCCAGTTCTCTCAGGGGAGTTTTTAAGCATCTTTTAATTGCCCACGCAGACCGTGTGTTATGGAGGCATCACCATCAGCTACCGAACCCTGCCTGGGCCAGGAGGCTCGTAATTCTTCAACGAAAACCACACAACCCCCCAGCCCGTTATCTAACACAAAACCCCAGCCGCTTCTATCGCCGTGTCCTTCCGAGAGACGGCTCCCGAAGGGCTTCAGGCGCTCGAGGGCGAGCGGAGGCGAGGCAGCCCCTACCTGAATGAGGCATTTACTGACGTCGCTGGCGCAGAGGGCCTTGTTGCAGCCGGCGGACGGCTGGGCCCACAGCAGGAGCAGCAGCAGGACGGTGGCCGTGGGCGCCGCGACGTGCCGGGGCCTCATGGTGCCAGCGGCCGGGCGGGATGCGCTGGGACGGAATCGGGCGGCTCGAAGGGCTGCTGGAGCCGACGGCTGAATCCTGCTTCCTTTCCCCCTCGCGGTTCCTTAGAAGAAAGGGATAAAATTAAGGATGGCATTTTTGGCGTCCTAAGGGAGGTCAGAGCCCTCCTCCCCCACGCCAAACTTCTTCATCCGGAGCTTTCTGCTGCGGCACCTTTGGGCTAAAGCCGCGGTGAGGCTGAGGGGCACGACCCCGAGCTCGCAGTGCACCCCATAAGCAGTGACATTGAAAAAAAAAACCCTTGTAGGAGAAATCCCAGCGGGGATCCCCCGACAAAGCGGGCAGATACCCCGGGTTGCCACAGGAGAGCCAAGCTGGTGTCACCCCCCATTCCGCTGCCCGTTTCCACGCTGACAGCCGCCACCCGGGTCGGCTCCCGGAGCACTCACCAAGCGGTTATTTTATTGTTGGGCTAAGAAAAATAAGCATTAAACAGCCCTAAAAAGCCCCAAACCCGGCGGAGCCGCTCCCGGAGGCTTCGCAGCGCGGCGCTCCCCGGGGCGCTGCAGGTGGCCGGAGCGGAGCAGCAGCGAGCCAAACCCCAATAAAAGCACAAAAACCCCAAAAAAGCCGGGACCGGGACGCGCTGGGCTCCCGGCGAGGCCGCTTTGTTCTTATCGAGGGAAAAAACGAAGCGAGCGGGGCGCCGGGCCGGGCCGGGCCGCCTCCCTCCGGCGGCCGGGGAAGGCCCCGCTCGGCTCCCCCGGCTTCGCCCCGAGCCCCCCCGGCCCCGCAGCCCCCTTCCCCCGGGCCCCGGGGCTCCCCTCACCGCTCGGCGGCGCCGCGGGCCGGGGGCAGCCCCCGCGCTCCAGCGGCGGCGGCTCCGGCAGGGACGGCGCGGATCGGCCCCGG
>CM021766.1:108135634-108234924 GCA_011076525.1 Nettapus auritus | reverse complement strand
GGGGCGAGGGTTCTGCAGGGCCCTGAGGTGACCTGGAGGGGCTGAGGGCAGATGGTCGGCCCTCGGGGAGAGAGAAATAAAGCTGTGAAGTCGTGCACCGAATGCTGTTTCCTTCTCGTAAATAAACCTGGAGTAAAGGGGATTTGCGCCAGCCTCGCCAGGATCCCCAAAACGGCGCCGTGGCGATGGTTTATCCACCCAGGTGCCAGTCCCAAGAGACCAAATTCAGTCCCTGGAAGGAAAACCCAGGAGGAGCCCAGGAACCCACAGCACCCCGTAGGCTCCCAGGAGGCAGCCAGACCCTTTGAAGGGAAACCCAGCCTTCTCCCCAGTGAATTGATGCTGTGTTTCACCTCAGCTCTCCGGACTCGCGCCGTGCGGTGGAAATGATGGAAGCAGGCACTGGGTGTCATCCCACAGTGTAAACCTGAAAAAACAGGGCTGGAAAGCAATCCGGATTCAAACCAGGTAAGGTGGGAGAGCATTGTCCATGGGACTGCAATGCTTGAGGCTACCCTTTGGGCAAGGCAATGTTTACTGGTTGGTATCAAAAACAATCTGTTGTGTGACACCGATACTAGCAAGGCGTCTCTCCTTGTTAAGGAAACACAGGCTATGCCTGAGAAACATCCATCTTCCCATCTCCTTATAAGGTATACTGTCAAAATAATTTTAATTAAACCAACAAAGTGCTGATACCCCCAGAGCACAAACACTAAACAGCTTGAAGCCTTGCCCCTGCTCAGCCCTGCCGGACCCACTCACTGTGTGAGCCGTGGCTCCGCTCGACTCCTCCATCGTAACTCCACATCCACCCCATCATCTCCTCCAAACCGAGTGCCTTTGTCATCCTCTTCTTGCCTAACACATCCAACTCTCCCACAACCCAATGCAGCTTCTCTGCTCTTCATGATGCATTCACATCCCATACTCCAAAGAAGTCTGTATTAGGTTTTCCCACTTCCAGATCTATGTTTACTTTTTATTACTCCATGAATAATCTGATGGAAATAAACTCGTGCCCATTTACTAGTTGCAGCTTTATCCCTTTTTCCTGTCTTTTTAAGCAGGTGACAACCCAGATTTCTGTATTATTTTAAAAAACTCATCAGAAAGCAGCTGTGAAAATTTGACTTTCAGAATAACACTGTGTTTGCATTTTCCTTTGTCTGCTTTCAATTCTCTGTCCATCAGGTAGACAGTCCCACATAAAAGCACAAACAACCCTTCCTCCAATACCTGGCAAATTAAAAGTCAGGGAAAAAAACAAGGCACAGGGCAGGAATTACATATCAATGTATGCTTAATCCAGTTTTACTGTGCTTGAGTTACTGTTACTTTATTCTTGACTTGAACTGGCACCGATGTGCATACAGGAAGGAGTCTGCTGTACCTGGGCATTCACACAGACATAAGGAGTAAGTACTCCTTCACCTGGTATTTAAAAATCAGTTCAAACCAAGTACTGTAATATCTTTTCCAGGTAGCTGCCTCTCTTGCATAAGCCCCATTTCTTTCAAAATGAATTTCACAGACACCAGATCCCAAGCACTCTTGAATGATTTATGGACTAGGCTGTAACAAATCTTTTTCATGAATATCTATAACCTTCTCGTAGTAAATAATTAACTAACTACTCACGGTTCTAAGGATTAAAAAAAAGCCTAAAATTTTGTTTTTGGGTGAGTTTCCCTACATACATCCTATAACGGGAATGATGACATTTCATAATAATCAAATGTTACAGTATTAAGAAGAAATTCCAACTAGTAACATGACCAATAAAATTTATTAAACATTGTATTTACAAATATTTACATATCCTTCCATAGATTATTAAAATAGACAATATACAATTTAAGAATTTTCATTCAAAGGCATTTTGTTGGAAAAAATAGGCTCTATTACGAGACCACCATATAAGAGATTTTTTTTGTTGTGTTTTTTGTTGTTCTTGTTTTACACAAAAATATTTTCAGTATAGTAAGTCGTAGGTATGGCATTACAACAGCAGACTAATATGAAATATGTTTTTTGTAAATGCTACAGTTGTTTAGGTATCAGTTACTGAAGTAAAGGAGTTACGAGTTCTGTGAAGCATGCAATACAGTTCAGTTTCAATTCTTTTACAGTTATGGTGATGAAACAATCAGCTCAACTCAAACACATGCCATATTAAAAAGAACTGCCAACCAGGAACACACTACACTTAATAAAAACAACAACTTTGGTCCAATAAAACATTAGACAAAAACAGTTTTACAGTTAAAATATCTATATTATACAGGTTTGAACATTAATTACAAGACTATTTACATTTGCACAATATGTATAAAATAAATTATTTAAAAATGAAGACAATATTACATCTTTTTTTTTTTTTTTCCAAAAAGAAAACTGTACAGTAATTTACAAAATATAATAAGATTAATAGACTATTTTCCTGCAAGTCATATATTGTCTTCCACAGGCTTTTTCATCATTTTTCTGCGGGAGTTCAACTGTTACTGAAATTTCATTATACAAAGCTTCAAAGCAGATTTTAGGTATCTTTTTTTTTTTCTTTTTGGTGGCTGTTTTTGTTATTAACAGCTTCCAGCGCTGCTAACTCACCATGTCTCGTCATCTTTTTCAGCAATAAGCTCTAAAGCTGTAAGCACTTTTAAAATACAGATAATGGTATTTACTGGGAAACTGACTTCAAAATTAGCATCCGTCTTCTGTATTGCGAACAAGACCCCACACAACGTTTTTCTGAAGAATACCTGAATTATTACGAAAGGCAGTATTCCACAGAATTAAGTGCCCTGTCTTAAACAAACAAAACCTTGTGATTCAGTGCACCTCAGTCTCTAGTTTTCCATGGGAAGAGCCAGAAGATACTAGTTGTCATATTGGTGTCAATTCAAAGTCGTCGTTAACATCAACAAGAGGAACGTAAAACTCTTGAATTTCATAAATGCTGATAGATTTGTAAGTAGCGGGATCAAGTTCTTGCAGTTTAAGCTGCCACTCCAGTCTTTGTACTGCGTTTAAAGCTGCTGCTTCATGCTGCTGCCTCATCAAAAGGCACGTCTGTTTTGAAGTTAGAAAGAAGATATTTCAGGATTCGAAAAAAAACCAACAAACATATTGCAACAAAATTTTAATAATAGAAAGATCTATGAGCTTCTTTGGTGGTAATAACTGCCCCACTACATATTTAATAAGTCACAGATCATTCTATTAAGTTATATGGCTACTACAAAGGTGCTTTTTAAAATTAAATATTACTAGACCTTCATTCATGTTGCCCTTAACACATTTACAATAACTTATGAATTTGCAAATATATACACAAATCTATGGTTTCTTAATATACTTATTATTCTCATCTTTGCAGTGACATTAGAGGCACCTTTTTTTCCCTAAAGATATGGAGAGATGAAGATGTATACCTTTAATTTGTCAAACTTATCGTCAACGTCCTGTAACCACGACATAAACTGTCTCGCATTGAATCGATCCCTCACTGATGTTTTGCTGTCATCAGCCTGCCAAAAACAAAGAAACAAACAAAAACAAATGGTAAGTTATTCGACAATTCATCTTAGACATGCTTTAAAAACACGAAAGCATACTTTGTGGGACCTTCATAAACAACACCTCAGTTGAAGAATAAACTCCAAGTCAGTGAATCAAGGTTCATATGTATATGTGAGCAAATATGTTGAGCACCACTCTCACTGTGAGCCAGCTACTCGCTAAAAATGGTTATTCCCAGGTTCCTCCAAGCTAAAGCTTTCCTCTATTTTTAAAATTAGAGTACGAGGCTTCAAGATTTATGCCGTAAAGTCTTAATCAGTACAAAGCAGATCTTCCACAAAAATTGCTATCTCTTTCTGTTCCTTTGAAAATTCAGTAACAAATTAAATGAATGTCCCCTAGGGGAAAAACAAAACATTAATCAAGGAAAACTTGAGCAATCTGACTTAGCTGGCTGCACAAGTATTCAAAAGCAATTTAAAACAAAAAGTTACCACAAAAATCTACAAAAGGGGATTAAAAGTGTCTTATTTGTCCTGCCCAATGAAACCTCTTGATACTTTTAAAAAAATTATTTCATAAGAATCTGGAATATCACATTCATCCATTGTAAGAAACTAGATACTGCATAGATAGTCCGAAAGCCAGACTATGTCAATTTAACATTTAAATACTAATCACTAAATAGCACCAGCTCCTGTTACATTTTTAGAAAAGAAAGCCACCTCTTTTGCAAGAGTACATGAACTGCAGTAATGGGCAAGAGCAGGGGAAAAAATGCAGACACAGAGATCTCCAGAAAACAGCTGTCTGAGATTTCAGATGTTCCTCAAGGGAAAGCTGACTAGAACACAAAGGGCCCTCAGCAACACTGGTTTTGTGGTCCCGCACTGTAGGTGTTCAGGTGAGCTGTACCCAGCTAACAGTCTGTTCTTCACAAACTTGGGCCTTTTTCCTCCCCCATCTTTGTTCTGGTGCATATGACTACAAGGAATAGTTCTCAAGGTCTGCATGAGATTAGCAGCTGTAAAGGCAAGCTCTGAAACACCAAGAAATCCCACAGACACAGCTCCCAGACAGTCATGTTCCTACAAAATAAAGCAGATCTTTGCTTACAAATCTTTCCCAACCATTTGCTCAAAAAAAAAGTTGAGTTAGAAAATGTTTCTTCATCGTAGAACAAAAGAGTTGCTAGAAGGATAGCAGGAAAAGCATCAGAATGAATTACAAGGGAATTATTTCTGATCTGTTTATATTCTTCCCGTGAAGATTTGAATTAACACGCCAATTTCAAGCTCGCAGTTTCACACATTGTCTTCAACGGTAATTAAAAATATATTTAATACTTTGGTGAACATTATGTGCAGTATTTTCATTTTCTAAGAAAAATTAGCACAGAGGTAAGGAGAGGCATTTTACTACTACTACTACCGTTACTGTATAAAGATAGTCAAAGCAGCAGCAACATGGTGAAAAAACTTCTCCCCCTATAAAGATCCTTTTTGTCTTACATAATTCAAATACAGAATCATTATATTTAAAATCAATTGAAAAATGTTTATAATAAAAAATGCAGGTATATATACAATTTGAATGCATCTCAAGTTCTAAGCACTAATAGTAATAGTCTCTGAATTGAGGCAAAAAATGATTCTGAACTTCAGAACTAACAATGACTGTATTTTGACTGTTAGGGAAAGAGAAAATTCTCTTTTGATGATGATGACTTAAAAATTTGTCAGTATAAGGCTTAAAATGGGAGAAAAATACAGCCTCCATAAAACTGCTGTTTTGTGCTGAATCACCTTCTTGTCCACAGCTCGTTTTTTAAAGATGGAAAAAACGTAATGACGCAGATTGAGGAAACGTTGAAACCTGTAATAAATGCGTAAGGGGCTCCAGGTCTCAAGTAAAATTCCACATGTCAGAAGTGTAGGTGTTTCATTTAAAAATGCCCACCATTCAGTACATCAAAACTTTTATTACCTCTGTAAAAGCCAATTTTTTCCTTGCATTACATGCTTCTCAGTCACCAAAACAGGTACTGAATGCAGTTTTCACTCCTGTTAGTAGACCCATTCACAGAATACTGACATCAAGAAACCATATTCCCTAGAAACACGGCTGTGGTAAACTTCTGAGTGGTAGCTCCTACAAGGCATGCGGATTAAAAGCATATTGCTCATCTTATCGTTTAACCAGAAACTAAACACTAACACTGAACATGTAAACAACATGGAGCATGTAATATGGAGCTTGAGGTGATTTTGAAACAAAACAAAACAAAACAAAACACTTTTATCTTGTAGTGTTCACCATTTCATGGTTTCTCTTTGGTCTTTTTTTTTTTTCCATATAGAACAGTTCTAATACTTGCCTTACAGAGAAGAAGAAAACCTTACACAAGTGTCTCCACAAAACATTTCCAAGTCTTTGAAACCAGTCTCACACATTAATTTGTCACTAGTCCAGAGAACTGGGATGCAGTAATCTTATTTTCTGACATTTAGTTGTTTTGCTTAAGATGTATTTGTGAGCTTCCAAAACAGGTTCTATTTGCAATTTAAATTTGACTTCATAAAAAAAAACAACAACAACAAACAAACAGCAGTCATGTTCGTATTTTATCTTTCACATCATTTCTGAAGGTGAAAAAAAACAGTACAAAACAGAAAACCAAGAAAAACAGTTTACATATGTGTGCCCTCTTGTTATTGCACGCCTGACATGGTGTGCAGTGTAAGGCCTCATCAAAATAACCTACAAACAACATGCAAAGACTTGATCCCAAGCAAATCAATGACAACTTCAGTATGGGAACAGAATTCTCTCCAAACACTCATTTTGAGTCAGACGAGAAAGATTTTTTGTTTGAAAATCTGAAATGTGTCTCTTTACCTGAGCATCCAGAGGCACATTATACACCTCAGCATCCAGCAGGACAGTGCAGGCACTGAATGGTAGTGTTTGATTAGCTAGAGTTCTTGCTGCTCGATAATGAACGCGTAGAACTTCTTGCTCATTAGAAACAATAAGCTTTTCCTAATTGAAAAAAACAAACAATCAAACAAACAAAATAAATTATTATTAAATGTATTACCATATAAGTATTTCAGTTTGATTCATAAAAACGTCTATGCATTTAAACATTTCTCTTTAAGGCTTACACTTTTGAGAGACGTGAGAAATGGACTGACAGGGAAAGGGGTAACTTTTTAATCCAATCAACTCCAAAATTCCTGTTTACTGATGCAAAGAAAGTTCCCTGAATCTCAGAACTGAAAACTTTCCCTCCTCCTCCACTGCTGGGTGAATGCTATGCCCAGATTTTCCACTCAGTGCTGATGAAGCAAGTTGTAGTTGATGAAGGTGAAGGATGAAAGGCTGAGGCACAGGACTGGGATATAGGTTTGCAAATCTTGACCGTATGAAGAATTTTACACATACTTGTCAAGTCAGGTACAAAGGCCAAGCAATATCCTTTGCAGATTTTTTGTTTTATTTTGTTGTTGTTGTTTTTAATTAATAAAACAACATGCAGAACTCCATCAATTCATCGCTAGGCAAAATTTCTTGTCTTAGTTCAGGAAATAACTCGACTGGTTTGCTAATTCACATTAAAGTTAGCATAATCAAAACCCACTACATTGTGTTTTAATGAGCCAGCTGCTTGTGTAAACTATGTGGAAACTCTTAACATGCAGTCTGCATGAAAAAGAGGCCCTGCCTGTGTCCACAAGCAGAGTGGCCCACAATATTGACCAGACATCTAAATGTAGGCTGCCTGGACAACACGAAGAATATACTTAAACTAGGGATATTGTCTCAATTTCTGTGAATTCGGTGAAGCCTACACATGGTGTTCTAAAATAATTTTAGACAGTTTTTGGAAGCAGAACATTGCAAACAGTGTTTTAGTCAGAACTTGGGATAACTGCTCCACCTCCAGAGGACTGGAGCATCTCTCCTATGAAGAGAGGCTGAGGCAGTTGGGGTTGTTCAGCCTGGAGAAGAGAAGGCTCCAGGGAGACTTCATTGTGAAGACATTGTGAGACTTCATTGTGTGGCCTTCCAGTGACCTAAAGGGGGCCTAAAGGAAAGCTGGGGAGGGACTCTTTGTCAGGGAGTGTAGTGATAGGACAAGGAGTAATGGCTTTAAACTAAAAGAGAGTAGGTTTAGATTAGATATAAGGAAGAAATTCTTCACTCAGAGGGTGGTGAGGCACTGGCACAGGCTGCCCAGAGAAGCTGTGGCTGCCCCATCCCTGGAGGTGTTCCAGGCCTGGCTGGATGGGGCCTGGTCTGGTGGGAGGTGTCCCTGTCCATGGCAGGGGGGTTGGAATGAGGTGATCTTTAAGGTGGCTTCCAACCCACACCATTCTATGATTCTAACAATGTCTTCTACCAATACAGTATTTGCTGTTGCTTAAATTCTTTTAACTGAGTGATTTTAGTTCTAAAGTCTACTACGATTATTAGCTTTCAAAACTAGAGGCTACAGCTTTCTTTCCACTCCCTGCTGCCCCTAGGGAAAAATCTGAGACACATCTTAGAGCAGTTAAGGGGAAAAAGCTGCTGTCTTACGAACTTGAGTATTCTGGTAACAGTTGTCCAAACTATCACATAATACTGAATTAGTTTTATTTATGTATGTATTTACAAGTTGCTCCGATTCACAGATTTGGTTAGAAGGCAGTTTATATCTAAAACGTTGTTAAATTGAGCAAAACACTGTATCCACTGAAAAGAAAAACCCTGAGGTTGGAAAATAAAATAAAAAAAAACTTTTTTCTTACCCTTTCAATACTGTGCTGCAAGCGTAGTTTCATCCTTACAACCTCCTGTTGTTTAAACAGTTCCTTAAGAGGGTCCGATAGTGAGGGAGGTGGTGTAATCTATGGAAAAAGTTTCATAAACAGTAGAGTGAATATATATTTAATATATGTTTAACATTGCCTGTATGACTTGAGCATTTACTAAAAAAAACACAAGATTAGTTTTTTGTTTTTTGTTTTTTTTTTTAAAGGAAAATATGAGTTTTGTACATGCCATTAATTATATGATATCAATCCATTTGCAATAAAAAGTTTTAAGGTTTCTTTACCATGAAGTTAATGAACCTGCCTGAAATGGCATTTCAAACTGCTGAATGCTTTTAACCTATCATTGTAAGCACGTAACCTTTCTTTAAAAGACCTGTACATTAGAAGATATACAAAATACAACTTTATTTCAATTTTAAAGACTTTTAAAGTACCATTGTTCATTTTGAAAAAAAGTTAAAAACTGCCTAGCCAAATGTAAGAATAGAGATTGCCTTAAAAAAAAAATACTGGGCATATCTGTAACAGTATCATTGGTGCTTTACATGGCACAAAAGATAACCGACTGTATTCCTAACCTTAATATCAGGCAGAACACAAGCACAAGAAGTATACTAGATCCCTAGGCAATGGCTTGAAAATGTTTTCTCCCTTCAGTAATTCAAGTAAGGTTGTTTTGTTTTTGTTTTTAAAAGTTTAATACTAAAAAAAAAAAATGAATAGACTTGTGTGAATGAGCTATCTACACTGGCACTGACTGGCTATATTCAAAACATTTCACATTTTTCAAGTCTGTTATAGTAAACAACAGGTGTAACAGATAACCAGAAACCACAGCTGGAATAAATACCTACAGGTATTATACTCAGCTTTGTACCTATAGTAACACATACACACAGATGTATTTTTGTTCTACAATGCAGATCCTTCGACTGTCAAAAAATAAGAAATACATCATGGAAACATGGATGTTACTAGTTACATTACACGTTATATTATGAGAGTCAATCTTGCATCTATCCACTCCAGTAGCAAAGTGATTTATTATTTGGAAGCTTATTTCAGGACTATTTTTCCCCCAGCTGGAAGTTAACCAATGTTTTTGGAATTAAAGAACACAATTGGTTAACTAATTGTGGCGTATTCTTCAGGTCATTATGTAGCATAAAATTATATGCAACTCTATGTTTCAAACTTCTGACCAACACACACTTCTCTTCTCTCTTAATGAAAACTCTTTAGCTCTCAAAACACTGAGATTATGGCACGTGCCATTTTATTATGCAAGCTATCGGTGTCTAAAAAAACCACAAGAACAAAACACATGCACACAAAAAACCCCACACCTATGGCAATCATTTGTCTCAGTTATAGTGGATTTCATTATGTCTGAGTTCAGCGTAAGGTATTTTGCAGTCTCAATTTGCCTGGAAACTTTGTATTCATGGCGCACTATAACTTGCTGCCTTATTCTTTCCAGTAAAATAAGACAAGATGCTGATAATTATACCACATCTAGCTAATACTACTAAAAATGAAAAGATCTCTCAGAAAGCTCAGTGCTTTTGTTAATATAAAAGCACATAGCACAAGCAAGATAAACAATCCATCTATAAATGTTGATTTTATGCAGGTAATTTATCCAGAAACAAAAATTTCAGAAGTTTACAAGCATCCCTATCAGCTGAACAATTTAAAATTGTATTAACAAATGTTTTTCTTTTAAATTCACATACCATGTAATTTTGCAACATGGTAGAAAATAACTGGAAAGGATGGGATTATTTAGACAGTGAACTTGTATGCACTTTCTTTAAATATAAAAGAAAACTCTTGCCTGTGAAGCTGCTATTGCACAACAGCTTTTATAAAAGTGTTTTTCAGATCCCAGAATTGTTTTATTAGATTACTGATTGGCAACAAATGCATTTTCTAACCAATATTTAAAAAGAAAATGGAAGTTTCATGCCACCTAGTAACTAGCAAGTTTCCAGTAGCCAGTCTCACTAAGATCCATGGCACAATAAAGTCATTTCAAGCAGCAGGTGGCACCCTAAAACTGTAAATCAAAAGGCACTGAAGGCACTGAAGTTTAGCCCTTGCTGACAGATTTCTTTTGCAACTCCGGATGTCGATTAACCATGTCCTGATTCTGTTTCAAAACCAAAATTTTATTTCCTTGTAGGAATAAATGTACATTCTAGAGATCCAACCATGCTGGAAGAACCATGCCCCTAGGTTGAGGGCTTGTAAGTTGCAATAACTGTGGCCTTCCAACGAAGGTCGAACCCTAAACATCCTCACAGCAACTCTCTGCAAACACTACTAGCAGTATGAAAAGCGACAAGAGATGTTTACGATCCCAGAGATTACTACAGCCTCTGGATAAATTTATAAACACTTGACTCCAGTAAGCCTTACCTCGTCTTCCAAAACATAACGCTTATTAATACAGGACTGAATTTGTTTCCTGTAATCCCTCCAAATAATTCCCCCACCCCCTCTCGTCTTGGAAAGACTGGAAGAAAGCCTCAGATCCCCACATTCTGCAATCCGAATTCCAGTAGTCTGACACCACCTACTGGAAATCCCAGAGTGTGAACTGACGCTGGATTTGGACAAAGCAAATGAACTTTCTGGCCTCAAAGGAAACTGAAGTAAAAGGTTTCAAGGGAACCTGAGGACAGCCAGAGGAGTCTCACTGATGCTCTCTGCTCAGAGACACCGCTAGTAAGAAGACAACAAGAAGTGTGGAGGGAAAAGATGACCACATATGTTGGCACTGCAAGAACAGAGCATGAAACAGGATGCCACAAGGAAAAAGTGACCTCAGTTTCTTGTATAACCCAAGTAAATTATCGGACTAGTTTCTTAAGGGGCCCAGGCTCCATACAGAACACTGGTGGACAGATGACCTCTGCCTTCTCACACGTTCTCTAATCCTAGGCTGAGCAATTACCAAGAGAATCTGGACAGCATCCAGCCCTTCACCTCTTTGCTCCACAGCACTGGCAGGCAGCAGCCTGGATGGTTTTGTTTGGTAGCAGCTAGGGATCAAGTCATACCTGCAACACCATCAACACATGAAAATAAATTACGAGTTTCTTGCATGCTTTGTAACGACTGCCCCAGGAATACCAGCTCTTCACTCTATAAACCTTCAGTTCTCATTTGTGGCTGCTACAAGAAAGAGCAGCACTTCAGCTAGCAGATTAACACAAACACACAAAAAAAAAACAATTTCCAAGATTATTTGCATACATCCCTCTCCATCTCTATCTCTCCTTGCCAACTGGCCTGCTCTGTAGCTGCTACATTTCATTTATTTAGAAAGCAAGCTTCTGTAACATCACTAAAATTAGCTTTTACCACTTAAGTTTCTACACCAATGCCAGGGAGACTGGACAGAAACCCTTTTATTAGAAACATATCTGCTAGATAGCCAGGGAAAGCCGGAAATGAATAACATTGGCACCTCTTCTCAGGAGGCAGTACAGATAAAGGTGACTGAACCCCACCGAACACACTGACGTAGGGCAACATAGCTAAGTACGATTTAGTCGTAGAAGATTCAGATTTGTTTCCTTCTGTTTAGAACTAACCTGTTATCACCTCTCTTATCGTTCATATTTGCACTGGCAAGAGGGAAGCCACAATTCACATGTGACTATCATTACAGCCTTAGGTGATATGGGTCATAAATTACAGTACATAAACAAGGTAGTGGAAATCAAACTTGAACACACCATCTCCTGGTTCCCACCTACAGGATGTTTGAAGTTCATCAGATAAACAACAGCGTGTCATTAAAATTCCAACGCAGAGAACAGTACGTTACACAAACTATTCAGAGTCTCAGAGCTAAATATATTGTCTTCATGTAGACATTCATACAGTGATACCTAAAATACAGTAATACTTTAAGAATAAATATCTACCTTCCTTTAGTCTATGTATGAATGAGGCAGGAATCAGGTTAACAAAGAATCACCTAAGGAAAAATATGAAAACAATCCCAACAGAAGGGTCATTTTACTGCTGCACATTACATTATGCATATAATGCATAACAACACGTGCAGATGACTCAAAACTGGGAGGAGTGGCTGATACACCAGTGGGATGTGCGGCCATCCAGAGGGAACAATAAGGGGAAGAGCCAAGTCCTGCACCTGGGAAGGCACAACCCCAGGTGCCAGCACATGCTGGGGCACCCAGCTGGGAAGCAGCCTGACCAAAAAGGAGCTGGCAGTCTTGGTAGACACCAAGTTGAGTGAGCTAGTGCACCACCCTTGCTGCTAAGAAGGCCAGAGGTGTCCTGGGCTGCATTAGGAAAAGTACTGCCAGCAGTAGTGGTGAGGCCACACCTGGGGTGCAGGGCCCAGTTCTGGGGCCGAATGAAAAGACATTTTAATCAAAAATGTCTATTTATACGAGTGACAGTAATTAAACAAAAGAAGCATTTAAATGATGAAACAAAATTTAAATGCTTAAAATATCTTCAGCATTTTTTCCTTATGTTCTTAACAGCAGGAAGTAAAAAGTTTCACCTGTTCTTAATGCCTGAAGGGAAGAAACAACCCAGAAATCTAAAAAATCAGTAAGTGCAATCCTTCAAGTATATAAATCACATTTTTGTCAACCTGTTAAAAAGGAAAAGCTTTTAAAAGCCATGAGAATGGGGAGCATGTGTTCATCTCTGCTATTTACTGGACATAACTTACCCAAGAAACTGGGCTACACAACCATCTAAATTTATCCTCATGAACTACAGAAACCCTATTACACACATCAAGAGACAGGAAGGAAGAACGAGGTTGTTCTTAAATACCAAGTCATCACCCTCCCTTTCTTCTAGTGCCATTTATGAGCGGGAAATGAGCTCTGTTGCCCAGGTAGAAGATGGGTCATGGAAAAATGTAAGCTACATTTCTTCACTTTCCAATTATCCCAAATTAAACACTGAAGTTTGATGCCAGAACACGAAGTTGTAGCTTGGAAACAGCAGCTGCTAGTCAAGCACATGCTATAAAAAATAAATCTATGCCTCTGGTGATAAAGATATACTCCTGAAGTTGCAACAGCTACTCAGAAAGTTTTCTAGGCCAAGAAAGGCCTGCTATGTTGTAGCAAAGCTCATGATACATTCTAGTTCTCTTACAGACCTAGTAAAACGGTCATCTTACCCACATCTTTCATCAGATTATAGTGAGTTTCCTAATTTCAAAGAACTGTGGTCACCATCAGATGAGACAGAACTCAACATTAGAGTATATCCATACTCCATCAGGAAGATGGAGGGCACAGCGGACAAAATGAGAGGAGACAGCTTACATGGAAATTATGACTACCTCTGGAACAAAGCAAGCGCAAACTTTAAAATTTACTTTTACGTATTAAATTTGTGTTCATTGCTTAATCACAAATAATCTTCCACCCAATTGGAAAAAGCTATACAGCTTCTCAAGTAGGAGCAAGTTATCTTCACTGAACCAACATAGTAACACTATGCCATTCAGAAATAGAGACTGAAGACTGGATGCTTAGATTGTGCACATGAGATTTCATATATACAAAGAAGCTCAGGCATTCTTGCCATTAGAGGGTTAGATGTTTTCCTCATTCCTCCCAAACTCAGAATTCTCCTTAACTTGACACACCGTAAGTAATGCGCACACAATTAAATACTATTGAATTCTGACATTTTCAAACTACTGTATGTCAGTCAAACAGCTATTCTGGGAAATCAAATACACAGTCTCAGCCTATTTCAGCTATTAAGGGTGTCAACTTAAAACCATTCAAATGGGTTTAAGCTAGTATGCTTTATCTCAGAATTAGACAAGTTTAAGTGTGGGCACCCAGACAGTCAAAGAGCATCAAATAACAGACGGAAAACTAGAAAACCTCCTTCTATTCCCAGGAGTAACAATACTCAAAGGCGGCTAGCAAAAAAACCTCAGTGCACTACTTGTTGGGTCCTTCCTCTTCCCCCCACCTAGAACAACACACACAGAATCAGGCCTGCTGAGGAGCAAAGAAAGGAAGTTTGAGTTGAATGCTACCAGGATTATACTGACTTCAAAGTAGAGCCCAGCAGTTCCATGTTATTGTCAGATACCTTGAGGGGCACCTTCACAGCAAACAGGGATATTAACTGCACTGGAGGCAATTCTGTGCTGCCTTGCACACAGGAGTCCCAAATTACAGGCCTCTTTCACAGCTGTCATAAGGAATATGCCCATGCCAGAACCATGGGGAGCTTAGAACTGAACAAGTGGCCCTGAACTATGGATGGTCTTCACCGAGAAGGAAAAGGAGTTCACATTAAACAGAATTCAGAACACTTTAAGTTGATGGATAACAAAAGCTGGGGCACAGCATGTTATATTTGCTGCTTTCACAAGTACTCAGGAGAAACAGCAATAGCTAGCAGGCACTCTCCTACTTAAAACTTTGGTAATGGACTTAATATCTTAAAGCACTGCACTTCCACCCCCTCTCCAAATAATAATAATAATAATAAAAAAACAACTTTGAATAATTAGTTTTTACCAGATTATTTCCAGCAGAAATTCGGAGAAGCTCTAAACAACAGACTTTACAACTTACTTTTAAAACGGAAGCTTCTACAGTAGTAAACACTTTGAAATATATTTGTTTGCCTCTTACAGATTTCATACATGATGGTTTGTATTGTAATGACTTTGACACTACTGTTTGTATTTCCACCAAATGGGGCTTTTAAACATGACATTACTAGTCAATGTTAATTTGACATATTTCAGCTTATTTTCAGCACAAGTATTCAGAAGCAAGTTAGGAAAAACATGCAAGTTACAAAAATAAAACCAAAACATGCCTTTCCTTGTACTGCATAATTAAAGACCACTTTACTTACAGTTGGAATGCATATCTTGCTCAAGGGATTGCCGTCCAGTAGATACGATCCATTGAAGGTCACATATTCATCATAATATTGAGGTGCCTGAGGAATAACACTGCACAGTAATTTACGCTTCTCTTCTATCTTTTTTCTTATGTGCAAGTACTCAAAATATGGATTTGCTCTCTCAGAACTGTATGGCTGGATCTCTTCAAGTTTCAGAGAATCAACAATAGCTGCCAGTGACTGCTGGGTTTTCTCTTTAGCTTGTAGTAAAGAAGGATTCACTTGCACAGGCTGAGGCACACGAGACACCTTTCTTTTACGTGGATGATGTACCTGAGCATCATCATCTTCAGTTAATCTAATCCTTCCTTTCAGAGATGCTGATGATTCAGTCTCTTTTTCTAATGTCTGTATGCAGCCGACAGGATTCTGCTTGCCCTGGTTTGCAAGCAAGTTTGCTCTATTCCTCGTGATTCTTTGAGGTACTTCTTGCTGTTCCACCTTTTGATCCTCAGCGATTTCTTCTTCTAGTTTAACTATATGGCTGTATTTATGCACCTCTTCCTGTATAATCTGTTGTGAACTATTTTCCAAGTTGGATAAAGGGTACTGTGGTGGATCATCTGTCAACACATCATCTCTGTCTTCAGTGCAGGGTTTTTTATTAGCTGATTCGTTCACAATTCCTGACATCCCTGAACTTAGTTCACAGAGATCAGTGTCAGCTTTATTATTAACAACATGTACTGAAACCAAATTTTCTTGCTGTCCTTTTTCATTTCTGACGTCTGCAATATCTGCTGTGTTACCGTCTGCTTCAGTCTGAGCGTTCTTGCAAACAACTTTATTGAATGCATACAAATTTACATTTAATTGTGAACTGCCATCACATTCAGGAATATCTTTTTCTAACAATACCACAGGTAAATCATTCACCCTTTCACAGCTCTGTGAAGTAGCCTTCACAGAGCTCTCAGAATATACAGCAATAGGTGCATCAGGCTTCTTACTGTTTGAAGGGAAGAAACTATTTTCCATCTCTCTGGTACTACTAGCATCTGTACTCAAAGCTGAAGATGCAGCTGGAACTAGAGTTTGTTGTTGTACAAATAATGAATCTTGACTGCTATTGCCTGGTAAAGAAATGTGTTTAGACATATCTGGGAGTGGCTGAATAGGTAGAGAACAAGGCGACTGTGAAGGAAAAAATGATGCAGATTCTTGAGAAGTGGAATTTCCCTTGATTTCAGCATGCTGAGGCAAAAATTCAGATACTTTTTGTTCTTTTAAAGTCCTGTTTTCAGAACTGTGCATTGCTATAACGTTATTAGTATCTTGCTCTGCTACACCGTAACCTGAGCTGTTATACTCATTGTTTAATGAATTAAGTCTGTCAAAAGGCACATCCCACGGTTTGGTTTGCTGAGTCACACCACTTTGACTACATGGCTCTAAATGCGTATTGCGTTCTTCTGAAGGGCTCATCTGAACAACATTTTTAATGGTACTCGTACCCACTGTTACCTGCTTGTTGCTAACAGTTCCAGCTGGAGATGACTGCACACCAGACATACTGCTCTGAAAGTCTCTTTCGGGCATGCTACATGGTAGTTCTGGTTTAGGTGAAGTGCTAGCATATGTCTGAATTGACATTTGCGAGTTCTGGTTATTTTCTTCTGATATTCGAGGCTGTTTGCTGTGTTCAGAAACAGCAGCAGGCATGCTGCATCTTCGAACTTCTACAACAGGTCTACACTCATTTAAAACCAGTTTGACGTCTTCAACAGACGCCGATCTAATGTAGGCTGGTGGAAGCCTGTTTGCGAAAGGCGGCTTAATCCGATCTGGCAACTCTGTAATACCATCGGTCTCTCTTTCAAGAAGGGCTGGTGATTTGGCACTTGCCAAAAATGGCGATTGTGAAAAAGACATTTGGGATTCGGAACCTTCTAGCATGACATCTGAATCATATTCAATTACAGGCCTCGGAGTAGTTACTGTGGTATGGCAAGAATCCTCAGAGCTCGCAACTGAAACCATGGACACCGATCTGGAGCTCAGGCCCATCTTTTCACTTTCTGATTTGGGGGATTTGTTTAAATTATCTAAAACCAACAAAGGCTTTATAACGTTTACATTTCTCGTATCTACTGATTGTGACCTACTACTTGTAGCTTCTTTCTGCTGTTTTTCCTTCATGCAAACATCTGGCAACTCTGAGCTTTTTGAACGAGTCAGTTCTTTGTTTTTCACTTCAGCTAATGAGTGTTTTGGTTTTTCTTTTATCTTGTTGAGTTCTAAACAAGTGCGATTTCTTAAACGTTCCTTCTCTTTCTGTTTTATTTTTTCTTTATGTTTTCTATGCCACTGCTCTATTTCCAGATCTTTAAGGCTAAGCATTCTTTCAAAACTAGTTTGCATTAAATCATCATTGACTAATCTTTTCTCTTTAGGCCGAGCATCCTTTGGTGCAGGAGATGGTTTAGGCTTGAGTTTCTCATGTTCAAGTTTTAGTTTATGTAAACTACTTTGATGCAGTTTATCTTTATGTTTGTCTCTCTCTTTGTATCTGTCTATGTCTTTATCTTTTTTATCCTTCTCTCTGCCGTCTGGAGTTTTCAACAAATCATCTTTTGCTTTTTCTTTCAAAGATGACAATTTGTCATGCATTGTTTTGTTACCTTCTGTAATACTACATCTTCTTTCTTCTTGTATGTGTTTTGAGTTTGCTACTGCTGAAGTCTCTCTGTCTTTGGATTTGTCTTTTTTTTCAGGTTCCTTTTCTTTGTCTTTAGTTCTATTTTTTTCTGACTTAGTATATTCAGATTCTTTTTCAGACTGTTTCACTTTTCTTTCAATGCAGTGTTTTTCTTTGCTGTCAGCCAAATGTCTTTCTTTATCAACTTTTTCTTTGTCATGCTTCTTATCAGCCTTTTCTTTATTTTTTTCTTTGTCATCAATTTTTTTAAGAGTAGCTGTGCTTTTTATTTTATCGTTTTCCTTATGGCATCTTTCTGCTTGCTGGAAATTGGGCTTTTCCTTTCCTTTCTCTACATTTTCATTTACTTCTGCTTTCTCTGTCTTGTATTCATGTTTTATTTTTTTCTCTTTTTCTGCATTTTTTCTTTCCATCTTTTCAGCATCTTTTTCTTTGGCTGAGGTTCGCTTTTCAGTCCTTTCTTTATTTTCCTTTAAATTCTTTTCTTGCTTTTCAGTATCTGTTTCTTTTTCTATTAAGTGCATGCTGATCATCTCATCTTTAACACTTAAGCAGAACAATTCCATTTCTTTATCTGCAAGCATAATTTCCTTTTCTTCTTTTGTATCTTTTATTTTTTCATCCTTCAGAAACCTCTCATTCTCCTTCTTGCTCTTCTCTTTCTCTCTTTCTTCTCTAGCATTTCTCTCCTTGTGGAACTGTCTCTCCTTAACTAACTTGTCTTCTTTTGCCACAGCTTTTTCCAACTTTGATTTTCTGTCTGAAGAAAGAGATTCATGTTCTATATTTAACAACATATCATCAGTTTCATCACTTTTGAAAAAGTTCTCTTTCCAAAATTCTCTGTCAAACTCAATACTTCTTTGGACTTCTTTATCTTTGTGTTTATGTTTTTCCTTTTCTCCATCCTGCTCCTTCTTGTGCTTATCCTTTTCTCTTTCTTTGTGCTTTAATTTATGCTTTTTAAATGCTTTACCTTCCTTGTCAATCTTTCTCAGGGTATACTCTGAATTCTCAAATGTTGGGCTATTATCTTCATCTTTAATTTTAGGACTAGATTTTTCACCAAATTCTAACTGAAAATCTTTCTGATGATGCTTGCTTTTTTCTTTATGCTTGCAAGATTTGCCACTAGAACTTTCTACTAGATAATCAGAATCTGTGTTGTGATCATACCGAACTAATTCGGACTGCAATGTTATTTCAGAGCCTCCTGGTGATAAGCAAGTTTTGGTGTTTTCTTGCTTTAATGCTGTTGCTTGCTTTTCACTTAATCCACAGGGATGCTTAGGAGATTTGCCAGCAGTAATATGAAATAGGTGTAAAGAAGAATCTTCTTTTGGGCTGAAAGACTTCTTAAAAGTTTCTTCCTCTCTAGTTTTATCTAAAGAATCTAAGACAGAAGCAGCTATATTTGTTACTCTGGCATTTTCTTTTTCTTGCTTTAGTTCTTGATTCTCTTTATTTTTACTCTGATTTTTTACTTTCCTTTTAACTTTGCCTTTTTGTTTGTGTTCATTTGTAACAATATATTCCTTCTTCACTCTTACGTCAGAATTCGATGTCTCTGAAATAGAGCAAGGGGAGACTATCTTCTTGTCCTGAAGTATTTCTTCATCTGAACTTTCGGAACTTGAATACAAAACTCTAGATGGTTTCTGTTTCTTGTTTTTAAGTGATTTTGAAAGGACAACTTTTTCTTGTTTCACAAATAAGCTGTTCTTCTCAACTTCAGTTTCATCCTCTTTCCTTACTTCTTTTCTAAGAATATGTCTGTCATCAATCATTTTTTTCACTTCATCTTCATCATCATCTTTAAACTCATACTCATCATGAGCAGATGGAAGTGGTGCCTTACTAGGGACCATTTGTTTGCTTTCGTTGGCTGCAGAGTCTTTCTCTACTTCTGAATCAACGTTCCCCTCTACACTGGAAGGATTTACAGATGGAGCTTCTTCAGATTCTAGATTGAGAAAAACAGAAATTAGTTGAATGTCAATTGGACTTCTACTTTAGTTCAGGACAAAAATAGAAATTTTATAGAAAAATATGTAAAAAGAATATCATTAGGAACATGGCCTGTTCAAAAAAAGTGACAGGCATTGCTGCTGTTTTTATCACATAATAATTGATCCTCACAGAAACCAAACCAAAATGTACAAATATTTTATATCGCATAGTTCCTACCAATATCCTCAAATATCTTTTAAACATGCTCTTAAATCCATTAACTTTTCTGTATGAAGCAAGATTCTTAGTGTTTTTTTTTGTTTTGTTTTTTGTTTTTTTTTTCTGTAAGATTATGAATTTTTCAAGTAAATATGAAAAAAAAAAGATTAAAGAAAGAGTGATATACAGAATTTTTAGCAACAGAAGTCACATCAGGCTCATGAGCTTCTGTACATTTTATAAAAGCATTACTCTTACTTTAATCTTCATTTGTATCCCTAAGAGGTCTACCATATGAACAAAAGGGCAGTGAAACAAGACAGTCAAAGTGCTAAATAACTGAAAGAAGAAAACACCCTCAAAATACATAACACCTTCTTACTAGAATTAGGCTTTTTAAGCAAAATCGAGAGAAATCCATTAGCTCCTCACACTTCACAGGTGTCACCCAGGTACATAAATACACTGATTACCATTCATATCCCAATGTAATACAAACAACTCTTTAAATTTAGCAAACCTCATCTGTTATGTGCAGTGCCTGCAAAACCTTTTTCTCAAGGGCATCCTTCAGTGATGATTAATTCCTGGAGGAATTCATCAACTTTTATGCTCTCTAACAACTAAACCACATTCTCCTCCACATGAGCTATTTAAGTCAAAGTACCTTGTTTCAACAGTAGATGAGTTTAATTCTTAAAAGACAAAGAGCTGCTGGTGTAAAGAAATTCCTTTATGAATCTTTAAACACGTGATGTAGACAGCCTGAAGTAGGCTATGCTATAATTCTCTACAGCTGGTCTCTGCTATACAAGTGCAAAATGCGAAGCAAGTATGATGTCCTGGGATTCCTGACTTGCAAGTCAGGAGCATAAATCTCTCAGCTGCTCCTCAAGTTAATTTTTACACAACGTATGCAGTGCTTTCATCAACCGATCACATGAAAATTTAGAACTCCAAAATCTTTTAGAAATCTTTCTGGATGTATTGCTCCTTACAGATAAGGTCCCAGGCCAAGCCCCTCCAGCTGAATGTATCCATTTGTTTTTTTAAAAGGAAGAGGATTCAGTGACATTCAGTACTATGACTAGAGAATTACATACCAAATAAGAAGCAACTGAAGAGTTTGAAATAATAGTGTAAGGAAAACAATGAAGCAGTTTCAATGCATTAGAATTTTGAAAGAAGTAAAAAATACGTTCTGCTGCAAAATTCCCCCTCATTTCCAGTAGCATCCTCTGTGAACCAACTGCCAGTAAGCAACGGTTAAGTGTATCTTGCCAGGAAGCTTCTCAGCTGCTTTGTATTTTACACAGTATCAAAAAATAGAACCTCGAAGCCACTATTATTTTCTGTATTATCTTCAGCATCCAGAATATATTACTAGTTCACGCTACCAATTTTTTATTCCCCCCTCCCCATCTCTAATATGTACATATCATCCTCCTCCTGTCTTTAGCTTTAATCACTCTTTGCAGATTGTTTGTGCCTTCCCTTTACCCTTTTCCTATAAAGCAGTTGCTGCTTCTTTCTTCCTTCTCCTTATGTATATCTCTTAGATTGCAATTCTTCCACTGAGGATATGAAGTAACTTCGGGGGATATTTTTCCCAAGGAGACCTCTCAGAAACCTCCTTTTATTCTAGTAAATATGGTAGTTACTCTATATATTTTCTCTGCCAAAACCACCATTCTGAGGTAAGGTTGATTTGGAGGGTGGAAAGGGATTAATGAAGAGAGACAGAGATAAAAAAAAAAAAATATTGGAGAAATCAATTCAACAGAAAAATTTGAAAATGTTCTAAAACTTAAAGTAGAAAACAACCTTAAAAACTGCACTTGCTACTTATAGCAATTCCTCCTAGCTAACACTATGCAAAAGATCAAAACCACCTAATTTCAGATGAATTGAGTGTGCACTTTAAGTATGCACTGAAATGTCTACTTTTACCTGAGCAACTGTCCTCATCATCAGAGATAGGCACTTCTCTTTTCAACAACATTTCCAACTCCTCAGTTTCAGCGACATCAACAGGTCTCTCCCCGTGCTTATTGGCTTGAAATGGATTTCCACCATGTCGAAGCAACAACTTCACTATCTACAGCATTAAATAAAAGAACTTTTAGGTTTTCCACAACACACACACACCAGCATAAAAATCTTCCATTGGGCAAAAAAGGCAGATAATGTGACACATAATTCCAAACTCCTGTCTATGAAGTTGATACCACAAAGCAAGACTTCAACAACTAAAATGTAAAATCCAAGTATGTAACATGCTTGTTAGAAGAGCTTATGGGGAAGACTAAAGTTGTCCATGATCACACAGATACAGTATCATCAAAGAAAAGCAACACTGACATTTTTCTCACTGTTCTGGCATCTCTTCGTATAATTTACCTAGTTCCTCACCTACCAAGTTCTCTAATCCTGTGCACTCAGTTCACCTCCTTGCTCCAAGTTTTGTAGCATTTAAGTATAACATTTAACTATTTAATGATCAGGGAAGGTTTCTCAAGTAGCAGTATTATTGGTTTTGCATAGCATTTCGGAAAAGCCCCGTTAGAGATCCAAGTATCGTTGGAGGAACAAACTACTCCCCATACCCAACTGTTACCATACTGTGAAATCATCAATGTCTGTTACTTTTTTTTTTTTTTTTGTCCTACATGCTAAGAATGAGGAAATCCAACAGACAGTGACATGTTTACAAGAAACTTCAAACTCTTCTGATACATGTTACTGAGATGGTCACAGATATGTATACCAAGACCAGATAAGCAAGACATCCTGTTCTCCAAACCTCTACTACAATTCTATGGGCACTCCTCCTCAAGACCACTTCCATTTTGATACCCATAAGAAACCATTACAAAACACTTCGCAGAAATTTCACAGATTATTGTATATATGAACAGCACAGTTATGCATATAATAACATCACAATATACAATATCAATTATTATACTGTACAATACAGATTATATATTCTATAATAAACACAAAATATAAATATTATAGGAGAGAGAGTTTGGAGACATTTTCTTATTGAGAATTCTATGGAACAGAAGTCTTAAAAATCATTAAAATGTGTATTTATTAAAAAAAATGTGAACATTTTTTAGAAGCAGATACTAGCATAAGACATCTTGTAATAGCATTAGAGTGAAGAGCAAGATGAAATAAAGCAAAACAGAAAAAATTAAGATGTCTCCAAAACAGCAGAAGCAGAATTACAAAACCCTATGAGACCAATCTGGACAGTTAGGATTTGTTGTAATGATTGAGTATTACAAACAACTTAGATACTTCCCCTGCTTTCACAGCACACTCACATTTCTATGCCCACTACTAGCAGAATCATGAAGTGGAGTATCATCATCCAAGCCCTGCGTGTTCACGTCAGCTCCTGCCGCTATCAGGACTTTAGCAACATCATAGTAACCAACATTACAAGCTTCATGCAGTGGTGTCCAACCTATAATAAAGAGTGGTCAATGTAAGTTTGAAAGATCAAAGTTGTTTTTTTGTTGTTGTTTGGTTGGTTTTCTCTTGTACTATCAATCCATGGCCTTGAAACATTTCAATATACATTCATACACCAGTTCAGAGGAAGGTAATGCCATCTGTCTAATGAATACATGCTTTATCAACCCTGGCCCTCATGGCAATAAGTTACAAATTTCACCAGGATTACACTGAACAGAGAAATCAATAATCAAATAAACAAAAAACCTGGCATAAAATCCCCAGACTAAACATGTTAGAAATTCTTTTACCAGTACATATTTGATTGCATCACTAGGTGTATATGAATAACATAATTCTATATAGAAGCAGATTAACAATCATGCTATTGGAAAAAATGCAAATTGCCACAACCGGTGTACATTTAGAGTCATTCAACATGTACCAAGTATCACTAATAACATTCAGCAACTATTAGTCAAGATAGCAAGCTGTTAACAAATACTGGCAGGGAACTTCCTCCAGATATTTCTTAGAATATTAGTCCTTCTTAGCAATTTTATCTCAGATTGATATTCATTGCTCATTTTTCTGCAGCAGAGCCTCAGGTGAAGATGATGAGAAACCCAAACCCACAAATACTACATTCCACACCTCAGTCTCCTCTTCCCGACTTGATGCATCCCATTGCTTAGCTATCCTGAACTTCCAGGATATTTTTGATGACTTTCCAAAGACTAGCTCTGGAAAGAGATTCAACTTCTGTCTTAAATAACTGGTGCAAGTCTGGAAGAGTTTACTCACTAGTACTCCACATTTCGTAAGTAATGGTCCTGTACCTCTGTTCAGAAACCCATGATTTATCTAATACTTCAGTAAGGAAATTCCTCATCTTCATCTCTTACTGAACTTCTGACATTCCACTTGTTTAAAAAATAAAAATAAAAATGACAGCAACAGCAACAAAACAAAACAAAACAAAACCACCACCACCAAAAAAATGACAACTTCTAACTTACTCTGTAGCAAAACACTTCCTATCCTTTGTAAATTATTTTTTTTTCTCCCATCATCACATGGGTCATTCACTTCCAGCACGGCCTTGCTACCACCTTCTTTCCATTTTCTTGTCATCTGCCCCTTCCCCACTCACCCACAGTGAAAACACTGTTCTCTCAGCCCTTTGATCCCCGCCTTCTTCCCTCTAACAATGACATACTTAATTTTCTCCATAATTCGTTCTTCTCTGTGTTTTACTGCTTTGCCTTCTATCCTATCAAAACGTCCAGCCTGCCAACACTAGCCCTGGCTTGCTCTCAACATCTGTTTCCTTTACTCCTGTTCTCACACAGCCGTATTGTTCTGGCAGATACCCCACGAGCACGGTTACTTCCTCCATTACTAATTCATTTTCTCCTCCTTTAGTTCTGCCAACTTCTTAGCTAAAAACTCTAATTCTCTAAATTCTTACTTTTTGTCCTACAACTTCTCAAATCCTCCCCCTCTTCTTGACTTCTTCCTTTGCACAGCATTTTGAAGCTCAGCCACCTCTGCTCCTCACTCTGGATTACCAATGGAAATAATCTCACTTGATCCCAAACACCTCGTCCAGACTTCTGAATGAAGCCTTTAATGACTTTCTCCCAATCGATTCCTGGAATCAGTTCTCAACCGCTCTCCATGTTTCCATCTACCTTTAAAACCAGTTAAGTATCTGTATTGGGTCTGCCTGGGACAAAGGTAAAAAGTTAACTTCTTTCATAGCACCCTGCATGGTGCTCTGCTTTCCATTTGTGGGTAAACTGTGTTGATAACACACTTCGGCAAGCATGTGCCCCATCCACACCTGAAATCTCCAATTATTAACATGCCATACAAATGGAATCGAGTGCACCCTCAGCAGTTTTGGAGATGACACCAAGCTGAGTGGTACAGTTGATACACCAGAGGGAAGGGATGCCATCCAAAGGGACCTGGACGAGGCAGATACATGGGCCCACATAAACCTAGTAAGGTTCAACAAGTCCAAGTGCAAGGTGCTGCACCTGGGTCAGGACAATCCCAGACATGAGCACAGACTGGGAGAAGAACTCACACAGAGCAGCCCTGCAGAGAAGGACTTGGGGGTTCTGGTGGACGAAAAGCTTGACATGAGCCAGCAGTGTCTGCTTGCAGCCCAGAAGGCCAACTGTGTCCTGTTTTCTCCCATGAAGAAAGGCTGAGAGAGCTGGACTTTGCAGCCTTTTAATACTTAAAGGAGGCTTATAAAATAGATGAAGAGCAACTTTGTGCTCAGGCAGAAATGACAGGACAAGGGGGAATGGCTTTAAAACAAAGAGGGAAGATTTAGATTAGAGGTTAGGAGGAAATTCTTCACTCAGAGGATAGTGAGGCCCTGGCACAGGCTGCCCAGAGAAGCTGTGGGTGCCCCATCCCTGGAGGTGTTCAAGACCAGGCTGGATGGGGCTTTGGGCATCCTGGTGTGGTGGGAGGTGTCCCTGCCCATGGCAGGGGGGCTGGAGCTGGCTGGTCTTCAGGGTCTCTTCCAACCCAAACCATTCTGTGATATGCTTCTGTGAAATAAGATACCACATACTCGTGTCTAAGCCCAACCGTTGCTAACACGAAAGAAAAGGTTTGAAAACCTCCAATTAAGTTATATTTTTTCATTTATATATAGCATTAAGTGAACTTAAACCTGTTAACAACTTCAGTATTAATGCTGAATTCATACAGTTAAGCAAGTATTTATCAACTTACCTGCAAAATCTTTTACATTCACATTTGCACCTAAACTGATTAGCTCTTTAACTTGTTTAACGTCCCCTCTAATTGCCGCCATATGTAAAGGAGTTTCCCCTCGTTCATTTCTCTTGTTAACTTTGTCTTTTTGTCTTGAAGAGGAACTTGGAGTTTTCTTCTGTGCTGGTGTTTGTAAGGAATGATTTAAGTTGGAATCTACAAAAAAGTTTTTAAATGGTCATTACAAGTTAGGTTACAGTATTTTTTACTTCATTATAATGCTTGTATTCAAAGATGATAATTATCAGCGAATAATTAAAGGATGTATTTGACACTTCACATGTATCAACACAGTGTCTATTTGCAATATAAAAATGGTGTTTTACAAAGTCTTACTATTTTTAAAGTTTTCAAGAATAGACAAATTCTATCCAGACTACGAAGTTCACGTACTGTGGCATAAACTGTTAACAAAGCATCACCATGCAGATTAGTCTTTACCCTGCTTCTCCCTTCCTCTGGCATACTTCATCTGCATTTTTAGTGCAACGACAGTTTAAGGAATTTCTAGCTGTGTGTTGTACCCTGCACTTCCTTAGCTGTGCCAAAACAACTGTTTTGGGGAGTGGGGAGATGGGCAGTGAACTACTATTAAAGTTTCCTCAGAAAATTTTCAAAAAATATAATGCAACTTTAGTAACACATGACAGGGAGCTACAGACTATTAGTCTGGTTATTTTCATCTTCGTGATTCCTTAGGTTTGATTTCTCAAAGAACACAGGCCCATGAGACAGAGACTCCAGTGTTTTTATATATGAGGTAGACTTTCCCAGCATGAGAGAATAAAGAATATCTCTTTTTTTCTCCTAAATTAATTGAGAGTCTGATGAGTTTTTTAAAAGATGCTTCCTCTTGCCATGAAATTGTCTTGCCTTTCTCTACATAGATTTAGCTTTAAACACAGCAGGACACCGCTAACCAACACCAAATTCTTAAAGAAATGCAGACATTCACTTTTAAAAATGCAGATTTTATAAAAACACATTTTTACAAACAAAACCACATTTGTAAAAGCAAGATTTTTTAAAAAATACAGCCGGAACAAGGATAGTTTGAAGTTCTGAATTAAAAACAAGGTATCTCCCATTAAAGCGAGTCCCTCCCCCTTTAAATCCTAGTAAGTTGATTCATTTTCCTACTAAATGAAAATCCCACTCCAAAAGAGAGACAATGAACTCCATAAAAAATTAGCATTTCAGTTTAAATAAGCGCATGGAGCAGTGTCTAAGAGGTAACATATATATATATATATATATATATATATAGTGTTTTACCAGAATTATTAATAATTCAAAAGCCTTTCAATAAAAATCCAGGACTGTTGAAAAACAGTAGTTCGGAATATTCTGATGGGGACAGAACTAAATAGGCAGGAAGAAGAAAACTGTTAGCTATGTAAGATCACCTGGACTGTTGTCTCTTGCTGTCATCTGCATGAGAAGGGCCATCTGCTTGCGCTCTGACAGAGGATAACCAAAAAGAATGCTAACTGGTGTTGATTTCTTGTTTGCAGCATCCTTCTTCGTTTTCTTTTTCTCTGGACCTTCTTTCTCTGGAAATATTAACATTAGAAGACTCAAATTGCTATTCTACTATAAACATTTCTAGAAATACAACCATCTTTTCAAGGTACATGAACTGGTGATTGATGACAGGAGATAAACAGAAATTGCATCTCTAATTTGCTGCATTTGCATTAGTTTGGCTTACCTTTCTAATTACATAAAACTAAAAGCTACCAAGTTAAAGTACTCAGAGCTTTAAGGAGTACTAAAAATTCTGAAAGACAGAAAACCTGTTTCACACAGCAGTAAGACTCACAATTTCAAACTTCAGAGAAACAAGTCATATACTTAAAAAATGGTTTGAGATCAGCTAGTTCCTATCAACCTCTAATACAAATTTGAGACTCTTCTCTCAAGACGTTAAAAATTAGGAAAAGACTTGTTAACGCTGATGTTTGTTAGATAATGGAATACAAGATTCCTTTTCTTGTTCTGTTACTTCACCTTAAAAGCAATTTCTTCTTCAAAATTCATACCCTTCCAAAACATATACCTATTTCACATATTTTACATATATAACTTCTTTTATCAATATCTATTGAAGTTATTTAATACTCCACATCCTAATTTTGAGCCAGGAGCTAAAATTACACATCTGAATAAGCAGATTATTTCTAAAGCTATTCAGTACCTAAAAATTCTCACAGATCTCAAGATCAGTTAAGTGTGCTCTGAAATTAGATAACTTAATACACTAAAAAATTTCAAAATGAATATTTTATTTGTATAACTTGGAAACTTTGATCTGTATCTTCCATCCTTTTCAAACATTCTTCCTTCCTTTTTTCTATACCAAGATTACCTAAACCAAACACAAGCATTTACCTTGAAATATAACAGAAAACAAACGATTTGTGATGCAGTGACTAAATTGCTTTTAACTGGAACAATCTCTAATGATCTCAATATCAGACAAGTATAAACTTTCAATGCATCATATTTCTTTTGCTATGACTATTTTCCAAGCACCTCCCTACCTTGTAACTGTATTTTCTGGAGATATTATTTCTTGCATTTATGTACAGTGAAGACCATTCACTTCCTGTAATTATCTCAGCTTTCCAGACAATTGGTCCTTTTTGTTTGAGAAAGTTCTTGTCAAATTAGCATTTTCTATTTCTTAAGTAGCTTAATATTATGTGTCATGTGTAATGTCTACCTTTTCCTTCAGCCCCTAATGTTACTGCTTGAAAACAAATATGCTTGGTTATTTGGAATTAAAATTTTTGAAAGCAGCAAAAAAAAAGTTCTATTTGATACTATCAAAAAGGAACAGCCTGATTTCTAAAATAGACTCAAATTAACAGAAAGAACCTTTCAAAATACTGAGCAAATACTACGTCTCTTGGTTCCCTTCCCTAGAAGCCCATTGTGAGCTTCTCCTGTTCATTCTGCTGCACCCTCTCCTTTTGGTAGATTCCCAGCCTTCCATGTTCCTGACACGCCTTGAAACAGTCAGAAATTACTCTGCACCCTACAGTCATGGGGAACCCCAATCCAGACTGGACTACTGAGCACAGAGATAAGGGAAGGATTCAAGAAGGAGGAAGGACATCTATGGGCTGCTCTCTCCTCTGTGACTGGATGATGTGCTAAGCCATAAACTTTGTTTTATGTTGTTGCTTGAGATCTAAAAATTACAATCAAGAATATGTAACAAAAGAAAGGGGAAAAAATGTTGGATTGATGAACTGGATTTGACTCCATGAAAATGCTAAAATTTGGTCAGGGATTGGTAGAAAGCAAAATAAGCTTGATTGCCACACTGATGACTTTAGTTCTTGCATAGCACCTTCTTGCATCTTACCCTTACTGTAATCGATTATCATCTGATAAGGCACTGTTCATCCAGTTTTAGTCAATCTTAGTATTTGGGAACATATTAAAAAACTCGGAAAGTGCAGTTAAGGTACAGTTGGAGGGGATGGAATGGATTTTATTTCATCACTGTTCCTGTGATTATATTGATCTTCCAGTTTCCTTTCCTACATTTCAACCTCAAAGCACCTGCTAGATAAAAGCTTCATTGAAAGTCTGCTCTCTGCAAAAGATGAAAAATCTCAAAAGACTCCACTGAGGCAAACTTCACTTCACTGCAAACTTTCTGCAAAGAAGCAAAAATTAATAAAAATTACAAGTAAGAAGCTTAAGTCCCACTGAGGTTCCTAAGCATGTACCATTCCACATTTCATTAATCCCCAAACTGACCTTTTTTATCTTTTGATATTCTCTACTTGTTTCCAGCCCTCTCTCTGGGCCCCTTCTTATTTCATTCATTTCCTCTTAACTCATTTTCTGCCTTCCTAGCCCTCTCTAAATCTCACCTTCTAGGTTTGATTATATGCAAAGGCTCCAGTAGTGCAATGCTCTAAAGGCACAGAAAGCCATGTAAACAGTGCACATTTTCAATTCCATACTGACCAAATAAGAAATAAATGCTTTTACAGACTAAACAATTGTTAGTAAGATTATTTTAGGAATGGAAAGAAGCAGACATATATATATAAAACCTACAGATTTATCCATGTTTAAAAAGGAAACTAGGAGATCCCTTTTACATATGTAATTGTTGAGATTTTTCTGAACTGCTTGCATCTCACACTTCTGTACAACTAAAAATACATACAATATCTAAATCAAGCCTGCTTCCCTGTTTGTGGAAATTCTGCATATAGGAAAACTTAAACCTACAATGAAATTGTATTTTCAACTTTTCACTGAGATTATGCTGTTCTCTCTCTGAGGAGGGCATACTCTGTAACCTTCATCGACTAATTTAGTATTTCCAACAAAACAACGTATTTCACTTTGTCTGGCATGATTTGCTGCTTCTTAGCTTATGCTATTTACCACTTATGATTCTTTTTCAGAAAAAAAAAAAACAACACAACAAAACAACACATAAACAAACAAAACATTCATTTGCATTCTGAATAATTCATAACAATTTTATAACTATATTCATCTTGGGAAAACAATACCTCCAAATGATAGTGTGGGGTTTTTTGTTTATTTTTCCAGGCATCTTTATGCCTTTTTTTTTTTTTTTTTGAATCATGTTATTAGAAATACCTATTAAGCATATGAGTGAAATTTCATCATGTATCATGTTCAGTGCTGTGAAACAACACCAAAGTCCTACCCAATATTCCAAAGCTTTTCACTGGTGCAATAGTGTTTACAAAGTATTTCTATATCTTACCAATTGCTCTCACCAAATTGATGTTAGACTACGTATGGATTTTCAGAAAATCTGAACATTTCGATACATAAAATGAGTACGATCAACAACAAAGCAAAAAAAGGTGTCTTGGGACTACAGCAGGTGCACCTAATGATCCATTTACTGGAGTACATCCTGGAAGAAGCTAGTAATTTCTCCCCAACTCCAGTTCTCATGCATATGCATATTTAAAACTAGAGGATAAAAAAAAAAAACAACAACACAGAACAAATGGGTGGAAGGAAGCAAAAGGGAAATAATAGGGCATAGAAATGAGAAGTTTATCTAAACTAAAAAAAAAAAAAGACTACTTTTTTGATCCAAGAAAAACAACTCTACAACTGCTGATAAAGACATTATACAAAGCCATAGAAAAATCTTATAAATGATTGGGAACTCCCATTGTGTTTATTGCACAATAAATAATTTATTTTCACTGCTCCAAGACTATCATCACACTATACTTCATTTAGCAAGAAAAAGACTAACGATCTAAAGCCCTGATTATTTAATTACTCTTTATCTCGTGTTAAACAAAAGCTTTTCACAGCCATGTTCTTGATGTCCATACAATTTGAACAGTAATAACTTCCTTAATATAGAGATAATATCAGTTTAAGAAATGAAGGTCATATAACGTTTCACTTATAAAATTGACTGTTGAAGTCAATTTTTTTAAAGTGTGGGTTTTTTTTTTTAGTTTTGAATATTTTCTGTTTTCAATGTCTATGAAGTGCAAATGTCTTCTTTCATATTCACTTTCTTGTCACTTTTTGATATTCTTCAGCAGTTCAGACATCAGGGTATTTCTTACGTGCTATTAACTAAAAATCCAAACTCTTCAAATGGATCCACGTTTGATTATCTTTATTAAATAGCCTTCATAATATGCAACTAAATCTATCTGGACAACATTCCTTGTAATATTTTCATTTTTCAATGTAAGTTTTCCACATAACACTTAAGAAAAAGTTTTAAAATAGTCAAGTTATGTGAAACAGTGCTGTAAGTGGATTTAAGCACTTTATTGGGTAGAAATTCATGAAATTCACTCACACTTTTAAAACATACTGGCAGCAAAAACATCATCAGCAATTATTTTAGGAGAATGTACGCATTACAGACATGTATTTTAGGAGAATGTACGCATCCCAAGACAACTGAAAATGTACCTGTTTTGGATTTGGATAAGTTACAAATAATGGATCAACTTATTTCTAAGTGGTTTAGAAAAATAAGATGGCAAATAAAATAGCATATGGATTTCTCAAAACAAGTCATGCCAAACTAATAGAGTATACCATTTTGTAAAATAACCACTTTGGTGGATGAAAGAAATAAAGCAAAAAGAGCAAATTCCAACTTCAGGGCTTGTTATAATTCTACTTTTACATCAAACTCCTGTCAGCGCAAATTATAAGGAATAACTGTACTAAGAAATAGGACCATATGAAGCTAAAATATAAACTGCTTGACATAAAATAAATGCGTCTACAAAGCTGAAATACTAAGTGATATACATCAAGAGACTAATTTCCTTATTACTGGTAACAGTAGAAGACAGGTCATGGTGATCAAACCTGCAGATGAAGTTAAAAGAACAAGAGTAACTCAGGTTCATGTGATTGTGATAACCTGACAAGTTATTTTAAAAAGAAACACATCATGATTGACTGCTGCTTCCTACACTCAGTTAAAGAGAAAGACTAGAATGTGATTCAGGGAACTCGTAGTATACTGCACACTTTAGAGAAATTAAGGTACATATGATGCTTAATTAATTAAGTTAATGGCAGATATTTTCTTAAACTTATATACACATGCACAGAAACACATCTACTTTCCTGTCTCTGGCTCATACAATAGGTAAAAAAACTTGTAACAGTTAAACAGCTGAAATCCAGCAAGTAGTACCACAGCTGTCTGAACAGTCCTTTTAGCAGCCTCACCAACCTATTGTTGAGGTCAGAAAACAAAGCCAAAAAAGATATTACTACAAACAGAAAATCTGGAGGATGTTATTTCCAAGGAAAGTGACAAATTGGTGTGTAATTGTAACTCTTACTTTTCTTTGTGAATAATCAACTATGTAACAAGATTAAAAAAAATGCCTATGCTTAAAATGCCTATACTTCACAATTAAAAGATTTTTCCAATCTGCAGTTACATTTACTTATATAGAGAAACACAAATTTGTTTCTTCAGATTAATAAGGTGGAGCAAGCAAACAATCTTGCCCTTTCAAGTAGTAGCACTTGCCCGTTGTGTTCTCACTCAGATAACCATAAAAATGGATTATTTAAGAATAAACAAATCAATTAAATTACTGACATTTAAATAATGCTATTTAAGTACTCTAAATAAGCGATCTTTCATGCAAATGGTGATTTTGGATTGGAAAACTTCAAATCAGAGAACTTAAAAAAAAGTTATGAAAAATGTTTCTTCTTCCACCATCAGTTCCACCAGTCTTCTGCAAAGCTGATATGTAAAATCCTCCATACGGTTACCGGAAATTAACTTTAATAAAGGTTAAAGCTTTTAAATTTAAATACACTGCAATTAAATTTGACACACACACACATACATATATAGCATTAGTTTTTTGTAGTTACTCTTGATCACAGAATGGGGATGTCGTAACAGAGACTTCAGCTTAGGATAAGCATCCAAACAAGGACAGCACACACAAGACAGATCTGCTCAAACAAATAATAGCCATATAATAGACCTGCACAACAATAATAACAATAACAAAAAGAACAGGATTCTGTTGATAAAAAATCGGCACATAGTGCCGATAGGTGCTGTAGTTGTCCCATAACAGCTCATGTTATAAGTCACAGAATCACAGAATTTCTAGGTTGGAAGAGACCTCAAGATCATCGAGTCCAACCTCTGACCTAATACCAACAGTCCCCACTAAACCATATCCCTAAGCTCTACATCTAAACGTCTTTTAAAGACCTCCAGGGATGGTGACTCCACCACTTCCCTGGGCAGCCCGTTCCAATGTCTAACAACCCTTTCGGTAAAGAAGTTCTTCCTAAGATCCAACCTAAAATTCCCCTGGCGCAACTTAAGCCCATTCCCCCTCGTCCTGTCACCAGGCACGTGGGAGAACAGACCAACCGCCGCCTCGCTACAGCCTCCTTTGAGGTACCTGTAGAGAGCGATAAGGTCGCCCCTGAGCCTCCTTTTCTCTAGGCTGAACAATCCCAGCTCCCTCAGCCGCTCCTCGTAGGACTTGTTCTACTCTGTGCACTTAGCTACCGCAGGCATCTCAGCTGGCACTGCATGACTACACTTAGGCAACAGGATTTGGTCCTAGCCAGTATGAAATTATTAAGAAAGGAACCTACAAGTTAGACATGAAAATATTTTCCATTAACTTAATGCAGCAGTTTCTTAGGCAAAAGCTAATAAAACTAATTTAAATGCAAATCTAGATTAACAGCAGGACTAGGCATTGTTCTAGACTCTTAAGGGACACTACAAATGCAGTTTGTTTTCAGACTTCCCAAAACTGACTGGATGTAACATTTACTTTATACACAGTTTAGTATGAATCAATTTTTTAAAATACATTTCCAAATGAAGTTAACATCCTTTTGGATGTCCATGTTTATTAGCATTTACATAGTTTCTTGACAATACCTGAATAATAATTAAAAAATACAACAAACAAAACACCAAGCACAAAACCAAAAACCGTATCACAAGAAACTAAAAATACCAGGAAGAGGAAGCAACAGGTGGAATTTAGGGGTAGGGAGAGAGGCTGAAGCTGGTGAGAGAAACATGTCACAAGAGGCAGTATTTCAATCCAAAGGAGAGAAACTGGATAAAAAATAGTATTTGTCAAATAAAGGTGATTAAAAAAATAAAGGAAAAAAAATCTTAGATCGTGCATGGATATTCTGGAAATAGAACTGAGACAAGTCCAATGATGTAGTGCTCTAAAAATAAGATATTTCCATTTTTCCAGTACCTCATTTACCTTCCTAAATAGGATGGAACCCAATTATCATGGGGTTTCTATCCTCAGCTAGCAACCCTATCATGTGTCTTGGAGATAAACCATTTCTTATGAACAGTTGTTCATTAAATTAGAACTTTTACCCTATATTTACTTTTCATGGCACTCCTTGATTTTTGTTCACCCAGAGACATTTTTAGAAGATGCCAAGTCTTTAAAAACTTTTGAAAAGCAAACTCAATGGTATTTTATTGATTACAAATAAACTGTTTAGCAAGCTAGTGAGAACATTTTTACTATACTTAAGTCTGAAAAAAATATATTGGAAGTCAATTAAAAGTAAAACAACAAGGAAAGGCTAAAATACATCCTGGAACTATAATGGGCAGGCTGAAGAATGCAGTAGTTCCACAATCTTTCTGAACTTTTCTTATTATTAATTGTGTATACAACCTCTGATCATCTTCCCTAGACTACTTCTACAGATTTTCAACATGTACCAGAAGAAAACTGAAGAGAATTTCCACCCCACCCCAGCACTACCAGATACCAGGAAGCATTTCATCACCTCCTATTGCTTCTGTGTCTGGTTACTCTGTCATCTCCAAAAACTTCCTTCCTTCCTTCCTAAATAATATTTGCCATTCTCTGTACTGTTAGCAAGGAGACACTTCTGTCAGAGGTAACTGTTCAGTAGCTTGGCAGCAGTGTAAGTAGTTAATCCTCACTGGTCTAATTCAGTTGGTTAGGTACAGAATCAGCACAAGAACTGTTCTTTGCTGTTGTTTATTTGGTTATGGTCCCAGTAATGCTCCAACCCCTATGGCCTTTGGAAAGCCTAGGTACCAAGTTCCTCGTCTGCGAAACAGGATAGCTATCTTGCCTTCCTTCCTCAGCAGTAATGCACACATGTCAACATGTCAACAATGAATCAGACAATAAGCATTGATGTTTGCTACACAATAATTAAGAGTTATGTGTCTTCTATTGTTCTGTGAAGTATTTCTTGCCCCTACTTGAACCATTTCCATCATCCTCTGCTACAACTTAAGAAGGTTTTGCAGTGTATGCACTGCACTGTCTGTGCTTGTCTAGACAGCTAGAGTAATCCATCTTGTTTGTGGCAACTGTGACAATGGTTGCTAGAGCAAGAGAAATACAAAATTTTACATTACCTTACGAGATGTTGTGACAATGAATTAAAGTTGATGGGGATGGTGAGAAATGACAAAAGATTTTCAACACAGAAAACATTAGATAAGTGCTAAAGACTATTTCTAAATACATTTAATTCCACTACAAAAAACAGTTATGGTATAACACTGAACAATAAATTCAACAAAGCAAATGCTGGGAGCGTATGTATAATTTATACATGGTCTTTTCAGAATCAAGTGGTATTACGAATAGTTTATGACTGCAGAATTCTGTAAACACACTGAAAACTGAGCTTTAAATCCAGAAGTCCTGTTTTGCAATGCAACTATTTCAAATTTGGATTTTATACCACATTCTCTTTACATTAACAAAAATATGTTTGTAACATCCAAGAATCAAATTGTCTGCATGAAATCAATCCTGGATGAAAAGTAAGTATGTACTTATGTACGTAATTAGAATTAAATGCAAGTATGTTAACAGAATTAATTTTTCTGACAAAAATTATGTTGAGTACTATATGAGAAACTGTAGGACTGAACCTGTCAGAAATCTGGGGAGCACACCTGCTGGTGACCATCCAGAGGGCTTGGATACTGCCTTGCTGGCAGCAAAACTATTACTGGACTACTACATATACCTAATTAGGTTAACTGTACTCTTGGAATTACATTTAGATTCATCCATCTTGATTCAAAAAGAGCCATGTTAAGAACGATATTTTGAAGTCTTCAGATCAGTTGTAATAGAGTATGCTTAAGTCAGGAAAAACTACCAGCCTGTGCAGAAAAGGCATCCCGAGCAGATCAAAGGAGCTCAGACTGAAATAAGTTTGTTCTCCATTGCTAGTTCAGTTAGTTCCATAACCGTAGCAATTTCTTTAATACATAGGACAGAGCACTCCCCATCTTTCCCACTCTCCCCCCAACAGGCTACAAAAGGCCAAGATCTGTGCCACAAATCAAGGTGCTTACATATCTTTTCATCAGTTTACTTGCTTAAGCAAATGGACCTCTAGAGACCACCATGAAAATAAAGACTAATAAAGACAAAATAAAGAAAATAAAATAAAGGAAGCAAAAGAAGGAGGTTAGGAAAGAACTGGAAAATGTAGATAAACTACAATGGCATGCTAGCCTGTGGTAACGTCTGATAGGATGCAAGCCTATCAGACCGAGATGCAACAAACGGAAGCAAGCAAGCAACGTTTATACTTAGTATCCTTTTTAGAGGAAGAAATCAATGTAAAAACATAATATACAATTAATTAAAATAGGATGTATGTTACCAACAAATAATTAGTTAAGGAAATAAAAAGGTTCTACCTGTGTCTGAATTGCGATCTTCATTTCTGGATGGGCTAATAGTAAAAGGAAGTTTACGTTTCATGGAAGACTTTTCTTTCATCTCCTTCCCCACATCACTCCTATCCACTTTTGGAGTTTTGCTGTAGGATGCAATCTTGTCCTTGCTCTAATATAAATAAAAAGTATACTAAGTAATTTTCGCATAAAGCAGGATAGTTTCATAACGTATACAGACTGAAAAGACTGCTATGTGAGAGTGTACGTGCAAGTATTTGTATCATTACGTAGTAGCTCATTCAAAACCTTTTAAAGTAACCTTACTGAAAATAACCAATAGCATTTCTTTCCTTTTAAAGTGAGAAGCTTCCAGGTACATCACTGTAGAACTGCTGTACTACTAGAGCCTTGACTAATAATCAGAGAAACAATACAAATTGGACAAGAGTTTGCTAAGTCTTAGAACCTTTAATGACCACGCCAATTTGTTTCCCTGACTATAGCATAATAATCACATTAACAGTACATTAAAAGCCCACACTGCAATTCAGACTGAACAATAACACAATACCCCCCCCCCCTCCCAAGAACCTTCCCCTGCCTCTTCTCCATCCCCAAATCCACCCATATAGAGAGCTTCCCTTCTATTTCAACAGGGGTAATAGTGTAGTGCATCACCTTCAGAAGCAAAATTTTCCCAGAATGTAGAAAATCTATAAAGAAATTTTATTTAACTGGTATCAAATTCATTAAAAAATATAGGTATAAACAATTTGGAATTTTTAGATGCATAAATCTGTTCTTTTTTTTTTTTTTTTTTGCTTATAAAACATTTTACAATAAACAGAGGAAAACAGGATGGACACAATAACTTATGCTCGATTATTTGATAATCTAGGAGCTTGAAGTACGGAAAAGACAGCAAGTTAGTAAGATGAATGCTTAAGAGAACCCTCTGCAAAGCCCAACATTTTTGCATACCAATCAAGAGGCAATGCAGAGAAACAGCATTTTCTCTTCATTATGTGCTGTAGAGGTACATTCTTCAGTTACTCCAACTCCACAGCTCTATATTATTCAACAGGCAATTGAGTGAAAACACTAGTAGATTCGTTTTCTAAAGGTAGAAGAGGAACATATACTTACTTGCCAATCAACACAAAACAAAAGGCTGTTCCTTTGTGCTTTTGAAGCAAGAAGTTAAAAGATTTATTCTGATTAGAGGAAACTAGAAAGCAACTCCAAGCAAAGGTACTCAAGAGCACTCATCCTTTATTTTAGAACATAGGCAGGTTAGAAGGGTAGTTTGATTATATCATCTGATGCTCTGAGTTTAAACTGTTGGCAAGAGAATAGGCAGCAATGATTACGAAGAGAACCTACAAACAACCCCCCTATGTGGTTCAGACAACAGATGTCCGTACCAGGGAAATCACAAAGAAGGGTAGGAATCAGTCTATTTAAGGAGAATTCCTGAAGTAGCAGGCTGATGCCCCAGAGAAACCTATAGTCAGTCCAAGTTTGGAAACCTGGAAAAAAAAGCAAAAAATACACCCCTTACCCATCTCTCCCCCCAAACCAGAACAAGCCAAAACACAAAACAGAACCCACATAACAAAACCAACCCTCTCCAAAACCCCAAAGACAGCAAACACCTTCCCAGACCTTTTCCTTAAATGCTAGAAGAAGAAAATCTAAAAACCCTAAGATTCCCCTTAACTCTTGGTAGGTAAAATGTAAACGTTATTAGCTTTGAAGAAAGCTAAACAATCTAACAGAACTGATCATTAACACCTGCAAACACACACATCCGTTGACAAGGACAGACCCAAACTACATTAAGTCCGTTCTGATCCCTTCTACTAAAGTCTTCCACTTCTGCCCAGTCTCAACAGGAGCATTATTTCCTTGGCCCAAACAGCTTAATCCAATTATTTCTCATACATACCTATAAGAATCTGCCACAACATGGTAGAATGGTATTACATTTTTATTGCTGTCTTTAGGATATTATCTTACATTTGTTACTATGCAAAAGAAAGGATCAATTAATATTTGTAAACAAGAAACACTCAAATAACAGGTTTAACTTTGTTTTGTAGAAAAAAGACAAGCCTTTCCCAATTGGAAATCCTTAAAAAGAAACATTTTTTTTAGAGCTGATTAGTTCTAAAACTAATTAGTAGGTGCTCAAAGATGCACAAGCTGCTAAAATAATTTGACAGCTTCGCATTTATTCCTGTGTATATGTGCTATATGAAATCTGACTGACATACTATTTTTTTTGTTAATCACTGAATATTCATTTGTATGATCATCTACCTAAAAGGAGAGAGTGCTCAAAATGTATACTTTCAGACAAATAAAAATGCAATGAAGTGAAAGAACAGGCTGCACACAATACACAGAAATTACAAGACACATTTAGAATGAGTATTTTGCTCCTTAGCTATTATGGAAATAAACATTTATCCTTTTCAAATGAAAAGTATCCTAAAATTTGCACCTTTCTACATGATGCTCATTGTATTAAAATTACTTGCTTTGAAAGCAAGCAAGTTTCCCACTTTGTGAGAAACAAAACATATTAAAATGGTATATAATAGTATATAAAATGAGAAAGCTTTATTTAAAGTAAGCATTCAATAGAAATTTGGCAGTGAGTACATACAAGTCATAAGGCACACCAAATAGGCTAAAGGGCCACTTAGAATGTCATGAACAACCAGGGGCTGACTTTCCCATCTGAAGGAAGCAATGAACAGGCTGTTTAAGCAGTCAGTACAAAGCCCAATACTATTTAGTATTTCCAGTGACAATGCTGGTAGAGATGCAATTAGATATGCAGACAGTGTCCTGACTGGGCAAGAGGGAGATGCAAAGATCAATAGCAAATTAAAAATATAATCACTAGAGAATTTGTAAAGCAGTCTTCATTTGATAATAGTTTAAATACAAAACAAAAGGAAAAGAACAGGATAAAAACAAGGTTCTTCAAACTCTTAAAAGCACCGTACAATCACAAGACCCCACATTAAAATTCAGAAAACTCTTAACAGCCTCCTGGACTCAACTTCAAGTAAAGGAAGGCAAGAGGAGGTAGCAAGCCCTGTGGGTTAGAACATGCACTTCAGCTTAAAGAGCGAGCATTCACTGTTTCACCTCCTTCTGGTCCTATAACTGCATCAACATCTTTTTCAGGATCCATGCAAGGTTCAAAATTCAGCCTGAACAGGTCTATGGATTAGTTCCGTGTGATCCACAATAGCAAACTAAAATGAAGCTGACATCTTTCCTTCAGGGGCCTGTAATACAGAACATCTGTGGATTTTCTAAGGAAGTTCATTAACCTGAACTGAAATCTACCAACCGAATAAAACACTGAATAAAGACATGATAATGTTCAGATCCACAAACCAAAAAAAGTGCTCAAAACCAAAATGCACTGCATATTCTCCGTGTCCACTAGACTTAGACAACATTTAATGGCTTTACACTACAACAAGAGGCAAGTAAAGGTAATTTACCCTTCCACTTCGCATCTAACTCCATGCCAGGCAGCACAGTTAAGTATCAAAATCAACTGCCCACGGAGACTGGAATTTGCACCAGTCAAGGCTTCAAAGAAAAGTTCTGGCCAAGATTTGTCAAGAATCGTGTAGATCTTGTTGTGCTCTGGGGCAAATGGATGAACCAGAGCTGCACATCACAACATTTAGTGCACGCCTCACTGGGAGGTGTAGTAACAAGAAGAATTTTCTACCTCAACAAAACCATACTGATGTGCTACGATGAGGACATTTGTAATCTGTTCAACAGAAACAGCCTCAGGAGGCTAACAAATGGCAGCCTGGACAATCTCTTAATATCCCATTCCGGCTCTATTTTCTGCTATGTCTACAATCAACGACAATACACAAAAGGAGACAACGCGGTGCCATATAATTTATAATCTAGCAGATGTGCTAAACCTCAGTAGAATGAGTATTTCTTTCTGCCTATCAAAAATAATTACATACTAAAGCATGTTCTGCATGGTACTAAAATGGCTTTGGGAATAACTATTGTTGGAGCCTTCCAAGATGAGATTTACTTTTTAGAAAGCGAAAATGCATTTCTCCTATGGACAACAGATCTTTTACTTCCAAACTTTCAGCCATTTAAGATATTCATTCAGATACATTAAAATTTCCTGATGTTTATAAAATATCTCTTGCAAACACTGAATGATCTACCTGCTATACAGTCTTACCAATTTTTATGTTCCTAGGGCAAGCAACCAAAATAGAAACATGTACCCTAACGCATATATCATAGAAACGCATTTTATTAACATAAATATTACTCCATGCATGTTCTTAAGTTCTCAAAAGAACTAAAAAAATAAATAAATAGCCAATTCACATAGCTATTTACTGGTTGTCAGAACAGCATAGTAAATATAATCTTTAACTCAACAAGTATGAAAGATTAAGTCTTCTAACAGCAGTAACTTTAGGACTGTTGAATATAGGAACACCTATAATTAAACTACCTATCTTCTCTCCATTTCGTCAGAGAAATTAAGCTCTAAAGTAGTTCAGAAGTACTTCTGCACCAACAAATATGTATTCATGGACACAGAAGTAAGAACAAGTTTACATGCTGAAGTGCAGAAGTGGTTTTGACTGCACTATTCTACAAAAGATTTGAAAAGAAAGCCAAAGCTATATGAAAAATAGAATTTTTGTTGTTGTTGTTGTTGTTGTTTGTTTTGTTTTTTGACTAAGAATCACTGCCACTACAGGAATGCCAAAGACCCTGGGGTCTTTTCATACTACTACTATAGTGGCATCCTTCGTGGCACAGTGAATGGTCACTTGTTAGTCACACAGTACTGACAAGTGTGTAGACAAGAAAGTCTCCAGATTAATCAAGACACTTCAGAATGAAAATGCTTCACTAAAAGAAAATTTTACTTTTGTATTCTTTGTACCTGCATCTTCATTACCTCCTTATAGTATTACATTAGGTTAACCATATAATTAGTCCACCGTTATGTTTCCATAGCCATGTCCTTGGTCAAACTTCCACCTCCTCCTGGGATTTTGGATGCCAGGGAAGGCTGGATTACTTGGGAAAACTAATCTTAAACACTGAGCAACCCAACACATTTGTCCATCTTTCTAATTAGTGTACTGTACAGTCTTAACAACATGTCCTTGTTAGAACAACCAGCTAAGGACAAACCTTCACCACAACCCAAGTGACAATGAAATGGTTTCATATGACTACTAAAAATAGAAAGTTAATTTAGTTCTTTCTAAATCAAATGAAAATTTGCCATATTTCCACCTCCACTACCAGGTACGTAAATAAAGGTCACCATGTTCAGCTTTCTGTTCCCTGCAAAAATTACCAACTTCATTCAAAACAACTACTACCTTTGTGCAGCTCTCCTTTGCCAGAATATTTCAAAGGCTTACCCAACTGTTGCAGAGATAGCAGGGTATGGGTGTTAAATGGCTCAGCAGACTGCTACTGTTATTAGCAGAGAGGGACCAGTTTATGGGGATCAGAGAGACAGGAGATTACTGCAGAGAAAGATCTCAAGGCAACCAGCAAACACTGAACTGGTGTAAGGGTCACTGCTAAGGCAGCTCCTTTGGCAATGGCTGCAAATTGACCAGCCACTCTGGACACCAGCATCATTTTTCTACTATAGTAACATGCAACAGGGAGAGGAGAGTCAGAGGTGGAGCACCGAAGAGGCCTCAGAGGTAAATGCTTGTTTTGACAAGCTGATTTATTTATATTTATTTTTAACTCAGACTGCAGAGCTCTTTGTATGTAAAATTCAAAGCTTATGGATGAAGAAAGTAATCTGAACTATAAAAATATGAACATCTATTTGTATACATTCACACCTATAAATAAATACTTTCCAAGCATCAAGCTGTATCTTTAGCATAGAAATAGGAAAATTTAGAACTCGATATACTCCTGAAAACCCACTATTCCTGCTTTCATGAAAGAGAAAAGATGAAAACGTGTTTTAACCTGTTCATTTTTTTTAATTAAAAACACAAATAAAACTTGAAAAAAATGACAAAGGTGGTTTCCTAACATGAGCAGCCGTTGCTTCAAGATTTTCAGGTGTCAGAAGTTTTTTTTTTTTTTTTTTTCCCAGAAATACTGCAGTGACAAGATGTGAGTTTATTAAGCCAGAAAATATTTTTATTAGTTAAATACATCATCTAAAAGCTTTAGAAACTCTAACTTATTTACGAATAAATACACAAAAAGGCAGTACTGAATTCACTAGGTTTCATTGAAATACATTTCTATTCCTCCTGTTTTAGATCCCACTGATTCCCCCCTCCTTTCCAGTGTTGAATTTCCCAGTATTTCAGTTTACTTGACTATATGCTAAAGAAGAACAAGAAGGAAAATATTTTTTTCATTCCTTTACTGTAAGTCAATTTCCTCTCCCCGTTTTACTCTAACTTCTTTCTCACTTAAGTGTTAGCAGATATGACTAATTTTACCTCACCATATGACTACTTTTTACCTCACTTTACTGGGACCATAAAACAAGCTAAGAAGAGACTAAAAAGTCGAACATTTTGTATAGATCTTTTCGGAAGACACACATTTTGGAGTAGATGCTGGATCTTCTATTCTTCTCCTATTTTTTCATCTCTGTCTTACTCAACAAGTGGTCTTCCAGGAAATACAGACTTTGACAAAATACTAAGTATGAACTACACGCCATCTCCTTCTCTAAAGGAGATAGCTTTAAACATTACTTGGGAGCTAAATGGAATCTGTCTCCGCAGGGCAATGTACAACTTAGAATAATATTCTGTATTGTAAGCTATATCTGTCATTATTCATTATAGCTAAACTGTAGCTGTCCATTTTATAAATGTACCACACAGACAAAACGGAGAAGTGGGTTATTTATGGCTTGCCTCTACAAGTTAGAAAATGATAGGATACTTCACATTTATGAACAGACCACCTTTTAGTGCCAGTGGACCTCACTTACTTTCCAGCACTCAAAAATGGATTGTACAGTTTTTAACGTGTATTCACTTGTACTGGAGTTACTCTCAACCCCTCTGCGGCATTTGGCTTTCAAGTACTCCCAGAGGGAACAAGTTCCTGTATTATAATGGAATCTAAGAAACCTGTGTACGCTCATTGGTCTATGCCATCACAGGCCTTCAGAAATGTTTCATTGGTTTGTTACGGAGACTAAGACACTGCAAAATTAAATTAAATATGAATCCTTGCTCTTGTGAGCGGATCAAGACTTTATATGATGTAAAATATGGAAATTATGCACTAACTTGCATTAAAAAATCAACATATCCACCTTCCTTTTGATCTAAGTTGTAAGCTATAACAAAAGGCATAAATTCTGTTCCCTAATTTAATTTAGGCGTGAAAGCATGTAAAAAGTTGCACTAGATTTTTTTTCCTCTGTAGTTCAGATTTCAGAATATAGATTCATATTTATTTCTTCCCTTCACAGCAACAAAAACCATGATACAACATGCTTTTCATTTCACCAAAACGAAATGGACACAAATATAATTTTATTACCTTTCTTGCAGTTGTTTTTTCCACCATGGTGCTATCACTGTCAGAATTTTCTATTTGAACTGTTTTTGTAGATGCAAATTTGGGCATTTTATAGCTGTTTAGCTAGCTGTATCTTGTATCAGTGGGTTCATCGTGTGTCTGAAAAACAAACAAAACACAGCAAAACCAATATTATATAAATATACAAATTAAAGTGTCATATCAAGAAAAATGTTCTCATTGCAGATGGCAGCAGAGCTGAATTGTACTCCAAAGAGTAGACTGACAATAACAGCAGACTTCAAGCACCCTTCTCACCTACAGCTTCCATCCTGGGGTGAAAGCCAAAATGCTAAACAGAAACATGGCTACTGCTGGGGACAGTGTCATTGGAAAATCACAAGGTCACCAGCTGAACTGCCTCATCCTTCTAGCCTGCCTCTTTGGCAGACTTAAAGCTTTCAGGTATTTGACATCTCATTGCTGTTCACTATGTCACTTTGTTTTATAGTCACTAAGACTGAGAAGATGCACAAAACCATTTCCAGCAACACTGTCAACAAAAAATTATTTTTCTAGCCAGGGAAACTGAAGTATTGTCTACCTACAATATTTTAGAAAGGCAGTCAAATCTCGGTGATGTGCTATCCATCTGATGGAACAAAAGAGATATGTTAGAAGAAAAATCTTTTAAAGGTTAGACCTGGAAGTAGAAACCTTAATTCCCACTATCTAGCAAATCAACCACATAAGCCATCGCTATAGATGTGTGCATATAAAGCTCAAAGAACTCTGTGGTATTTAATCTCTGGGACACACTGAGTTAGCGTCATGACAGTTTCACATAACAGAATTTTGATTTTCCCATGTTACTTTGGTTGCACTTTTCTACTTCAAGACAAGTGAAACATGTTTAATACCTGACAGTAAAAGTCAAGGTCGTCCTAAAAACTTAATTCAGGAGCATAGCAGAAGGCTGCTCTTCACTGCCAACGCTGCCAGCAGCACACAGTCTAGTGATTTTTAGCATTATTCATTTATCATCTTTTCAAGAACAACAAAGTTATGTAGTTAGTATGTAGTTATGATAAATTAAAAATCCAACATATCCTGTCAACACACCAGAATTTTTACTACACAACCCATTAAGTACAACAACATGCAAGTTTAGATAGAAAATCTGCAAATGCTATCAATTCCGAATATCAACCAAGGAACAGAGAAAAGCGAATATTTCTCTTCATGTTCTACATTTAAGGCAATTGTCAAAACAGGAGCCAAAACAGGATGAGAATAAGCAGAGCAAGCCCAGCTCACTACAGTGAATGAGTAAAAGACTAAAAAAGAAAGCCTGACAGATGACATTAGAAAGTTAACCTAAAGAAGTCTGTATCAAGAACTTGCATTTGACTTGGGGAAGCTCATGGGCAACCATTTCCAAGTCTCCAGAGGTGTGCTGTTAATTTACTATGCTCAGGCTCCTCGTAAATCCCCAAATCCAGTAAGAGATTTGTGGCTTAGCTGAGAGTCAAAAGCCAATTCCCAGCTCCAGGTGAAAACCAAGAGATCTAGACCAAAAGCATGGCCTTTAGCAAGAACAACGTCATAACCAAAAATCACAAAATCATTTGCTGAACTCATCCATCTGTCTTGTACCCGTAAAAGCGCCCGAGATGAAAAGGTCATGTGAAAATAAAAACTGCGTTTGACTTCACTTTAAAGCTCGTGATGTCGTATTTGTCTTTTTGAGCTGATGTGTCATGCTAGGCACACGTACAGGATCACAGTCTTACCGACTCTTGCAGTAATTTTTATTATTATTATTTTTAAAGCTCAACTAGGTATTTCAGGTGTGAAGTTTCTACTGCTGCTTTACAGTTCAGATTTTGGGATCATCATGCAGAGAATTTGCTGCTGGTACAGGATGAGGGCCACTGTTTTGGTTTGACACAGGTAACCACGGGACTAGAGCAGCAGGGACTGGTGTTTTCTCTTTAGTGCATGCTGGTCCTCACATCCAAAACTTTCAGATTCAAACAAATTTCTCTCTCCTAAAGACCTAAACCTGTGTGAAATTCTCTTACAAAACACTTGGTTGAGATGAATATTGTGGTACGCTACAAAGTAACATCTTACTTCCTTATTCTTCCATAAGAGGAAGAGAAGAACAAGAGAGGAAGAAAAGTTCAAAATGCCCAGTCCCAAAGTCAGAAAATTAGGAAACACCAAACTGAAGTCTGCTCCTTCCCTCCCCCTTCCCCTGCACTGAAGTATTTTTCTTTTAACATTAACCACAAGCTTATGAAAAACAGGAAGAGCTTCATTAGAAACTCTCACATACAATAACCTGAATCTTGTTCTGGCTAATAAATCAATATAAAAAATACAATACTGTGAAATTCCTAATGATCTACTTTTGCCCAAGAAACAGTAGTGTACTCCCTCACATCAAGTAGGGTCAGTAAGATTTATCAGTGTCAGCACTGACAAGGAAAATAATCATTCATTTTTAACTGATGCTGAAGCATGTATATTTGCCTTTTTGTTTTCCTGTTGTTGTTGCAGGAAGAAAAAAAGGTTATCAAGGCAATGGAGAGGGCTTTAGAACTAGTTTCTTGTATTTTCCAAAAAAAGCATTTCTTAATGCTAAAATTAGCAATGAATTAGTATCTTCACAGACAGCTAATGCCGTGCTGATTACACCATACACACAGCGCTACCGTAACAGCAAACGTTTCTGTTGTGGTGCTTTTAAAAAACACAACCCCCCAGAAAAGCAACAAACCCACACACGCTGCAAATAGACTTGTGCTCAGTTAGCCTCTCTGATCCTAAGTTTCAGCTGCAACAATTCCCAAGTTGAATTGTGCCCCAGTAAGTGCTTTGGTGAATATTAAAAAAAAATAATTTCAGCAACAATTATGCTTGTAAACTGAAATTGTTATTCATCGCTTTATTTTGAAAATGCAACGAATGGCCTATACGTTCTTCCTGTTAACATCTGGATAGATCGCCATGATCACCACTACTTTAAAACCAATCAACAACACGTAAGAACTGTATTTTAATCAAAAACTGTCATTATTTCAATCAAAGGATTTCTCATGGCATATTCAGTCATTTTCTTTCCCTCCTTTCTCAATGCTGCTTGACTCCCTAAGCTCTTCCAGTGCTGCCCCCTCCCCACCTGGCTCTGGCAGCACGGAGCCCACCTCCACCAGCTCCAGGAGGCTGAGCATTGGGGCCGTGGCTCCTGCCTCACCGGATTCACCCGCATTTTGTGAAGACCTGCTTCTCCTTCACGAGCCGCACGGCCCCTGACAGGGCCTTTCAGGTCTTGATACATGGTTAGTTTTTTAAAAAATGGAGCAAAAGGTAAACTGTATGTATCATACATACATCTGAGGAAAAAAAAGAGGTGATCTGAGACAGCCAGCATGGCTTCACCAAGGGCAAACCGTGCCTAAGCAACCTGGTGGCTTTCTACTATCTAGTGATTTTATCAGTTGACAAAGACCAATCGATGTCATCTACCTGGACTTCTGCGAGGCCTTTGACATGGTTCCACGTGACACCCTGGTCTCCAAACTAGAGAGGTGGATTTGATGGATGGACTACTCGGTGGATGATGAGCTGGCTTGAAGAATGTACCCAGAGAGTGGTTGTCAATGGCTCTAAGTACAAGTGGAGGACGGTGACAAGTGGCCTACCACAGAGGTCTGTCCTTAGACCAGTACTGTTTATCTTCATCGACGACACAGACAGGGGGATCAAGTGCACCCTCAGCAAGTTTACAGATGACACCAAGCTGAGTGGTACAGTTGATGCATCAGAAGGAAGGGATGCCATCCAAAGGACCTGGACAGGCTGGAGAAGCAGGCCCACATAAACCTAATGAGGTTCAACAGGTGCAAGGTAGCCAGGACAATCCCAGCCATGAGTGCAGACTGGGAGAAGAACTCACACAGAGCAGCCCTGCAGAGAAGGACTTGGGGGTTCTGGTGGACGAAAAGCTCAACATGAGCCAGCAGTGGGTGCTGCAGCCCAGAAGGCCAACTGCATCCTGGGCTGCATCACCAGAGGGGTGGCCAGCAGGGGAGGGAGGTGACTGTCCCCCTCTGCTCTGCCCCTGTGAGTCCCCAGCTGGAGTGCTGCATTCCCAGCACAAGAAGGGTGTGGGACTGTTAGAGGGCCCAGAGGATGATCAAGAGGCTGGAGCACCTCTCCTGTACAGAAAGGCTGAGAGAGCTGGGGCTGTTCAGCCTGGAGAAGAGAAGGCTCCAGGGTGACTTCACTGTGGGCTTTCAGTACTTAAATCGGTCTTATAAAAAGGATGGAGGACTCTTTACTTGGGTAGATTGTGACTGGACAAGGGGGAATGGTTTTAAACTAAAAGAGGGGAGATTTAGATTAGAGGTTAGAAATTCTTCAGAGCATGGTGAGGCACTGGCACGGGTTGCCCAGAGAGGCTGTGGATGCCCCATCCCTGGCGGTGTTCAAAACCAGGTTAGATCAGGTTGCCTAGAGCCTCATCTAGTGGGTGGCATCCCTGCCTGTGGCAGGATGGTTGGGACAAGGTAAAAACAAGGTGATTTTTGAGGTCCCTCCCAACCCAGACCATCCTATGATTCTACAATGATATGAGGGCAAGTGGATGAAGGAAACGTTTGCACAGTAAATGTAAACTAAAAGTATTCTTTAAATAAACATCATAAATAATGTAGTTGTAAATACAACTTTCAAGTTGTATAATCACAGAAATGTAAGTGAATGAAGAAAGCAAGGTTGTTCCCATTTTGTTCACCACATGATCAAAATCCAAAGTGAACTCCTTTGGTTCTTGACCCCAGGCTAATCATGAGTTGAAGAGAGAAGGGCTCTGGGAGATCACAAGGAGTTAGTATCACATACTGGATTACTAAAGCAGGTTATTGAACCATTCCTACTATCATACAGACTACAACTGCGTTTTCATTAAATGTTTTATATGCCAGGTTGCTATTTTACAATCCAAGGGTATAACACTTTTCAAACACATACCCCAGATATTCCAGAAAAAAGCACATTTTGAAAAGTATGGAGTTTTTTCTTTCAAGACATAGCACTACAGTCCAGAAATGCAAGCAAACTACTCAACCTATGACCCTGTAGTGGACACCACTGTAAAATCCTAAAATGACAAAGTGATCTTACTTTATTTACATTTGCCTGCAAGTTTAGTACCATTAACTCATGTTCTGAACACAGGCATGAGACGTTTGCATTCCATTCCCAGTTGAAATGTAGAACATTAGCAGGTTCTTCTAGGGAAACCTCAATCTGTCTGCTTGGATTTTCCTTCAGGGGTGTTTCTTAATGCAATTACTGGTTTATCAGGAAGTCTTGATGGCCTGTTTCAAATCAGCAGAACCCTAAATTAAAAGTTATACTCTTTACATTTAAATTATTCTCCTTTGTCACAACACTGTCAAAACAAGCAGTTTCATCACTTCATCTGACAGACAGACACAACTTCGCTTTTCCTCTAACAAGTGGATCCATTTCATGCTTTTAGTAAAATGTAAGAACTGCATCCTGCTAAAGAAACTTCCCCAGATATAACAAAAGTGGACACTCTGACTTCCTGATCTTTATATTTTGATGTCTTTGCTGTACATTTATTGGTCAACAACCTATTATTTGAAATACTATGTTAAACTTTTATCTCAGTCACTTTTCACTTAGAGCAAGTTAAGAAAACACGTTTTTGTCATTAAAAGTAACAAAGGTAAGCATTTTGGCAGACCTATAAAGAGTGATATAAAAAAAGATAGGATAATATAATCTAAATAAGCCAACAACAAAAAAAAATCAAGTAACTAGCTACTGAAAAGGATGGTTACATTTAATCCCTAATACCTACAAGTTACTATATTAGATTTGTATCTGCTCACATCTAGGTGTAACAAAGGGGCAGGCCTTCGCACACACAAAACAACCAAGAATTTACACAGTACTCCAACGGAGCCGCGGCCACTGTTGGTCACCCCCTTGGTACAAATTCTTGCTTTCAGCCCCGTCTCCTGAGAAACTGAGGCCCATGTGATTAAGTCGATGCATATGGATGATTCACCGATGGCTTTCAAACCTGGAGATGGTTTTGCTGAAGACTTCTCTTTGCTGTCAGATTTAAGAGATATTAAGCACTTCCAGGCATCATGGAAAAAAGGTGGCTGGCAGAGAATAATTATAATTATCTGTCACTTTTCCCTCAGGGAAAGTTCCAATATGTGCTTCATACCATCCTGCATATGAGAAAAATCCACACAAAATGGCCTTTATAGACCACTTTTCTTTCTTTCCCTCATTTGCAGGGGAAAGTTTCAGTTGAGACTTGCATGCTCCCAGCCAACCAACCACACGGCAAATCTATAAGAAATTAAGCATCGCTTAATTATCGCAGGATGCCTTTGGCCTAACACATACAGCAAGAAGTTAAGTGATGCTTAGGGAAGGTTTTCTTTGGTAGCCCTGATGTACAGCTGATCTTGAAGGTTAGCTGACTGCCATCATAGCAAAGCAGTGGAGCACAAGATTGAACTCCTGTAAGATTAAGAGCAGATGGGTTAATTTCCAGGATACTGAATTTATCCTTGAGCTCTAGAATGCATTTGCAATTAAAAACGCGGGGGAGCTAGCATAAGGCAACCTTTTTAATTACCTTCATTCTTCAGTATTTCCCTTATCTTTTTATCTGCAGAAGAAAAAAAACAAACCTCTCTTCCAATAGGGATTTACTCCAGAGTAGGAAACAGTGAATCAACTGCACAACATTTCTGCTATAAATTATTTGTCAGGAGTACTTCAGAATGTTTTGCTAAAATTAAACTTATGTAAGTGACAGCTAAGGCTGCAAGAAGCGCAGCACATCGAGAGCAGATCTGTGGAGTACAACAGCTGGTAACAAAAATTCAGAATTTACACTAGTCACACTTAGCAGTTTTGCTCCAAACTAGTTCTAGTGCAGCCCCGTGTCCTAAAGGCACTTCAAAGGCCGGAGCACATTCAGCACGTTCCTGAACACATCTCAGTTTAGCTCTAGCCAAGAGGAATCAAGCTTCCAGGTACTCCATAGAGCGAACTGAACTGCGGCAAGGAGAGATGATGGGGACAGTCACTACACAGGTGTACCCCTGATTCAAACCAAGACACTGATGTACACATCCTCTGTGACATCTCCTTCCTCCCACACCCCAAACTTTTCTTTCACATGTATTTAGAGATGACTGGTCTGACCTAGATCTCAACAATATCGAACATCTGTTATGGAAAGGAAGAAAGAAAGCTGGTGGATGAGTAGAAGAGAGAGAAGCCTGAGAGCAACTGAACTGAGGGCAAGGGAGGCAAAAGCCAGCAGTCCAGATTCTGCTCAGAGAAAGCCAGCCCATACGTGCACATCAGCCAACCAACGAGCACAGCAGCAGCTCCAGGCCCGCCATGGCCAGTGTTATCTGTATTCTGGTGGGAGCATCAGAGGCAGCTGAGGTTAATGTATTGGGCAAAAAGGAATGGATATAGCACAAAAGACCAAAATGCACAGGAAATTGTGAATTTAAAAGAGAAGATAGCGCAAAAAGCAGAGTTTAAGAAAACGGTATTAGCAAAACATTCATTTAACTAAACTGAATATTCTGCAGTGTTTTTTGGTTCCCCCCATACCCTTCTTATCAAGAAAATGCAGATGGCTTAAGGATTTTATTTTACAGTAAAAGCATCTTTAAGCAAACAACTTTGAGCAGTGATTTCTTTCCAAAAGAAAGGTTAAAGAAGCTAGCAGGGCCAATGATACATGAAATATCATGATGGTTTGTGTAGCAGCGCTGACTTTTTTTTCCCCCCTTCTCCTTACACGAGTCATTACCTCTGTGCAGCCAGTTACTCAAACATACGCTTCAGCCATACAACGACCCAGCTCCCAGTCAGACTGCAATGCATGTGTTATCCAAGATCAGTATCTACTTTTTTTACTTACAGCTTCCAGTAAGACAATGAAACAAGAATTATGTGGGATATTTTGGTATTGGGTTGGAGACATGTAGAAGGCACAAGACCAGGAGGTTGGGACTGGGGGCGAAGGGACCATTCAGGTCTGGACACGCAAGATTCAACACAGACTAAGAGGTAGGAAAGTCCAGCAGTACGGAGCTGGGCTTTTCTGGCTCAGAAGGTTAGGCACCACATCTGTGAAAAGAACTGCTGTATTTTGATCTGATACATCCCACATGGTATGCCTGTGGATGAGGAGTAAAGCTTCAGATGAGCTAAACGAGAGAATGCAACTGTGATGAGGAAACAGCAGAGACACAAACTCGAGAGGACAAATAGGGAGAGGAGCGCACAGAAGACCCTGTGATCAACCCAAGTCTTCTTTCCCTCCTCACAACGTGGAGCACAAGCCAAAACCTAAATGTTGGCATTCCCATGACCGTGTTAAAAAAAAAAAAAGGAAAAAACACAACAACAACAAAAACCACACACACACTTGGAGAAACAAAGGCTTAGACACTGCTGATGTCTCAGGAGAACATCAAGATGGAAGCAGAGGACAGGATGTTGCCCAGGGCACGCAGCATATTTTCCAGTACCACAAGAACTGGACCAGATATCCATTGCGCTTCTGAGCTTATGGAGGGAACTCGTGTATGGTTCAGCGTTTCAAACCCAGCAGGCTCCATCGGGGTAATTGGAAGTGGACTTCACATCAGAACCAATAAATGCAGCTAGCAGGAGGCAGATGCTGTAAGAAACACCATGTGGGCAGCACTGTCAAGGCACAGTAACAGCACTGGGAACAGAGCCAGGAAGGAGGCCGGGGAGAAAAGATACAGAAAAAGATGGAAGCCAGCTCTGCTTTAAGAAAGCACCAGACGGGGCATTATAGACAGAGCTCTGCTGGTTCCACACAATTTGTCCTTTTCTGTCTCTTCCTATCCCACTCCCCTGCCCATTTTCTTCAGTGGGAGTTACACTTCCCACTCTTATCTCACACTTCTTATCTCTTTGCCATAGTAGAGAAAGTTCAGATCCCAAAATAAGGTGTATGGAAGAACATCTTCCAGATACGAGTTATAATTTCACTGAAAGGCACGCTGTGACATTCTCACAACTTGTGTCTTTATTCTCTGATCACCTGAAAATTAGCAAGTTTTGCAGAAGGAGGGTGTAAATCAACATCAACCTGTCACGAAACAGACAGGTGCCCTGGATTATGCTCTGTTACACAGCTCACTACAGTAAAATGAAAGGTTCTTCCAAAAAATGGTCAAAGCCTTTTTCTCCTTCAACAGAGTAAGATGCAAGCCTGCCATAAAAAGCGACCCTTTGAAGAGGAAGCCTACTTAAGTCCCATTAGAATATTAGACAAAATGGTATTCTGTAATTTCTAAGTAAATGGTGACTGTACCACAGAAATATTAGTCTTTTACCAAGGTTTTCATTGCAGAGGACTACATGAGTACTGCTATCCTATAACCATCACACTAGTTTATTTGGTATTTGCAATGGAAACAGTAGGTCTACTAAAGGCCTCATTTGAGCAAGAGCAGTTCTGGGTCTCTGCTGCAAAATTCTGTGAAAACAAAGTTATACAGATCACAAAAACAAACAAACAAACCCACCCACCCTTCCTCTCAATCATTAGCAACCAAGGCTGCTGCTGCAGTGCAGCGCCCTAGAAGTGCTGTGCATGTTACTGCTCAGCAGTGTTACTCAACATCCGACCTCCCAAGCTGCCAAAGTCAAAGCTGGCTTGATGCAAGATCTCTATAGTAATAGATACTTTTTTTTTTTTTCCCAAAAAACTGTTAATACATTAAATAAACCCAGCCAGAATGGCCTAATCACACACTTAAGTGCATCCGTACCGGCAAGCCCACCTCCCGCTACAGGCCAGAAGCACGCTGTCCTTTACAAACTTAAAGGAAAACACACTGTGGGTAACAGAAGGTGAAGCAAGAAGCTATTTGCATCTTTCACTATTTAAGACCACATTTTACCATCATCGCTTCCTCTGCGTAGTGTGCACTAAAACACCAGACACAAGAGCAGAACAATTTACCAGGCACTTTTTGCCCTTCACTCCAGGGCATCTCACCATAGCCGCAGTAACCTGCACACAAGCCCTACTGCCTTAGGTAGCACACGGGTTTGGTACGTTGCAAAGAACAGTGCCTGAACAACACCCGTGGTGGCTTTTAAAGATGAAAGACTACAAGGATGTTTTTGTTTTGAAAATACTGACAAGCTCTTCCACACACGACCATGACAGTTCAGCCCATGCAGATTCCAATGTCAGAGCGACGGCGAGAGCGCCGCCATCCAGCACATACTCTCAAGCTAACGGTGCCTAAGGCAACAGTCTGTTGTGGAATTAAGTGCAAACGCAGTACCAGCGTGGACATGAGTCACAAATTTGGCAGATTCTGACGATAAAATATGACAAAACACTGTTGGTCCCGAAACGGGGAATTCTTCGTTAGTAGAATTTTCCTTTAAGCCTTGCACAGTGCTCGAGGTGACCGTGGCTACAACATGCAACGCCAAGATCAGTTTTACTGCTTTGCTACAGCTGTTGTGCAACCTCACGAAAACTGCCTTCCCCCTTCCCTCTGCAGCAATTCTCCCTCCGAGGCTTAGATGATACATTAAAATCAAAGAAAAAATAAAAAACAGCGTGGACACAAGTGTGCCTTTTTGAAACGCCATGAGAAGACTTAGATATGTGTACTTGGGAGACTCTCAAGGTCCTAGCTAATACATGGAATGGAATACAGGAGCCTATTTTTACATATTACTTTGCAATATAGAGATACTTGAGATCCAAATATATTATAGAAAGGTTTGTACAACAAATCCTTTTGTTTTTGAAAAACGGTATTTGAACCTCATTTTACAGAGGTGTCCTTGCACAGTGAAATAGGAATGCGCAGCGACTACTCAACCTCCAGAACAGCTTTTAATATACTCCGAAGTACCTACTCATAGCATGCCAGACTGCACTACACGGGGATAGGATGAAGTCCCTAAAAAACAGCTGACACTCAGGCAGCAAGAAAGATTTTCCAGTACTTCAGCTGGAACTCACCACTACTTCCTACCAAAATAAAGAATGTACCTAATAGTCTAGGAATTTCTACTAGGAAGAGCAAAAAATGAGTGGATATACAACACTTTTCTATTCAGAAATGAAAACCAGGATCTTTGCAGGGACCTTGTTATACTTGCCTGTACTCCTACCCAGGATGCCTCATTTTAAGAGCCTGAGTTTACCTGTGCTTGGTTTCACATTTCAGGCATTTCACAACACACTCCAAATTATTTTTAGCCCTCACAGTAGGACCTAGTCTTGTCAGCTTCTTTCTAACAAATACACTTCAATAAGAGTGCAACTGTGACCTTGCTTTCTGATTGAATTTTACTGAGTAAGGAAGCTGTTTAACTAAACACACGCGTACCAAGGAATACAAAAAATGCCAGATTTATAGAACAGTTACGGTTGGAAGGCACGTCCAAAGGTCACACAAGTCCTTTTGTTACCTGGTCACTCAGACATTTTCAGCTCCCCTCCTACTTTACAAAGAGCAGGTTGAGTTTATTACCTGAACAGGAAAAAAAAATGGTAACAGAAACCTTAGCAAACGCAAGCCTTCCTGTTCTTTACCAACTGTAGATACCTATAGTTCATGCAACAGGGTTATAAGCAGCACGTTGTGAAAAAGAGAGAACTTTGCCCCCAAATTTAATTTACAAATCTTATTCACGGATTGGAAATACCACACAGCAGCATGCCTATGAGATTTGTTGCATGGATTGACTTGAATTTTAAAGGTCCCGTGGATGGATCACCCTCTGTATGCTCACGTACAGCCAATAATGGCTGTATGTGAGCAAGAGACTGTTCCTCTGTCATATCACATCTCATCGTTAGAAATACGCCTATGACTCCTTCGGTTTGGACAGCTGTAATGTTTTCTTATGACTACACTTACAATAAACACCGACCAAAAAAAGAACTGAAACTCAGAGCGCAGTAGTGCTGGACATGTCTCGCCTCACACCAACTAAAACTCCAAAACCTAACTGTCAGAATGAAACCAACACACTGGCACTGACTTGTTTCTGAAAGTAAAAACAACACAAAAAAAAGCAAGACAGTTTTACAACTCTGATTTTATTTATACTTCTTCGGACTTGAGCAATATTTTCACTTGCTAGTCACTCCCTTTAAACTGAGCCACTACTTCAGCCCCGAGAGCCTGCGCTGAAGTGTTTCAAGTTACACTCGATACAAAAAGTGGACTTCAACCCTCTGCAATCACTCTTTCTCCTGGTAATCACAGGCAAACTGCCGTAGTACTTGAAGAAACTTGCTTCTTCTGCTGTACGAAAGTTTTTGACAACCTGATGAAGTTCTGAAGAACCACTGACCAGAAGCACGTAGAAAGGGGCTTCATTTGCTTCCACAAACAGATAAACCATTTGTCACTCATACCACTAGTAATCCCTATTTCAGCTTGCCTTCACTTCCCCCTTCTTGGGGAGAAGGAATCAACTTTTTTTTTTTTTTTTTTAAACAAACAAAACCTTTAACAAAAGGGCAACTTACCACGGACAACACCACAGAACCTACTCGCCATAAATTAAAGCTTGAACTAAGAAGGTTTAGGCTCCCCTGCCTCCACAGACATTATTTTCATATTACTGAAGGAAGATGAGAATGCTTTGCTTCCTTCATTTTGCAGATGCTGACTTCAGTTCAGAGAAAAATCAAAAGTCAGGAGTTTTACTAATCTGTTGTACCCAAAATACATCAAGGACTGGATTTTTCAGTTACTTAGCACTCTGTACTTGGTTAGACCATAGCTACGCTAGTGACTAGTTTCAGCTTCTGTCAGCAGCTCCTCTACCCCACCACTGCTAGAAGAAAAAGGTAAAAGTCTCAAAGCAATTAGCCACAAGTGAGGAAAACACACATCAAGCCTGTATCTTACAGTATTTCCAAAACAGATGAGAAAACATTAGTTTTTAGAAGCAATACCCCAATTTCTTCAATATGGGATCCTCTCCTGGCAACCTCTTCCTAAAGTAGAGAACTTACTCCAGCTTCTGCAACAGCACTCCTCTTGGAGCAGTATCCTTGACCACACAACTGGAATTCACCCCAGAGAGCTCACAATCCTCCTCATTATTCAGCGTGGAGTCTCCACCCAAAAAAAGGCAGATCTGGATTCCATTCTTCCACCAGCCGAAGGGCAATCAATGCTACCCCAGTATATGGCAGACAGCATTTCTGACACAGCACAACGTGAAGTGACACTGAAGGACACAAAAAGAGGATATGCAAATACGGACGAGAAGCACTCGTTTCACTTTTGTGAAACACTCCCACTTCCTTCCTTTGCTCTCTTCAAAAATTCTAAGCCTCAAAAAGGTTCCGAGATCCTCCCACTGCAAATGGCACCCCGCACAGCATTTAGTTATGAAAAAAATAAAAGCTATTTGTTGATATCAGATGTCGAAAACTCACATGGAATTAATTACAGTTTAGATCTTGCCAAAGCACTGAAAATCAGAAAAACTAACATTTTGACAAAATGTCCTCGTAGGTGCTATGCCAAACAATCCAGTCTCGCTCAGCATACAGAAATTATAAACAGACCGTGACAGAGGAAAAGAGATCTATAAATGACCTCATGGTTGTTTTGCATAGATCAGTGAATACGGAAGAAAAAGAAAATTATTATGTTAGGCTCTGGTTGGTTCACTTCTGCTTTAGCATCTCACAATAGAATACAAAATACTGAAGCCCAAGTACCCAAAAGGTGTCTTTTTTAAAGGACTGGATGCTCAACAACTCTTCTTCGTTATCTACTGAAAGAAATTTAGAGCATCGAGGAAATGTCTGTACAACAGGTACTCTGATTTATACCTACAGTTCTACAGGTATTTACCTTCAGAAGGTCAGTCCTACCAAGTCAACACTAGGTTACAGCACTATCCATTACTTCAGAGAACACTCTGAAGGGATGTGTGTTGCTTAATAGTGAAGCACATGGACTGGATATATAGATAAACGTATACACACACACTACAAATCAACCTGCAAAACTGTAATCTTAAGAAATACGATTTTCACAACAGAAGTGGAAAAACACCGGTTTCAAAATGGCATACCAGATTGTTCAGGAATGGCAGAATCAATACCAACAGGCCAGTACTATCTTGCTACTTAAAATGAATAAATAGGTTCTATCACCAGTCTCTTTATTCTCTCAATTTACTTTTAATATCCAATAAAAATGCTGTACTCAAAGCATTTAAATTACTATTTTCTGACAAAAATGATTTTAAATGAGGCAGGTTAAAATACTATGGCTGAAACCGTGGAACCTGCATAACACAGATCAGATGGCATTTACATCACAGAATAGTTCGGAGTGATTCAGAAGCAGAACATCCTGCCTGATCCTGAAGGATCTCTGTTGGAGCTTCCTTTTATGCATATGGGTAGGCACACATCCTACCCCTACATGGGAGGGACGAGATCTAAGAAGCAGCATTTAAAAGAACAGGGCTAGCTCCCGGCATTAACGACAGGATGGAAACAAACCCAGAAAGTCATTCCCTCTCCCCAGAACAGCCATAAACCTGCCTTCCAGAAGCCACTGCTACCGACTCCGCTTTTGGCCGGGCTGGAGCAGCTCCCACACAGCAGCGACAAGGGGACACCATGCCTGCCGCACCACAGAGACCACGCTACGGCATTCCCCGCATTCCTCCGCATAGGCCAGTAGAGAACTGCAGCCGGCTGCCAGAGCTCGCGAGGAACCCCAAGGATGTTTGTCAGGACGGCCTTGTTCTCCAGCGCTCTTCCCTGCTCCCAGACTAGCCCTGTTCACGGAAGAAATGAGGGCTGCTGTTTCTACCTACGGCCGGCTGCTCTGCAAGGAAGCGCTGGCAAGAAACAAAGCAGGTGACGACGAGAGTGCAAATACAACTGGTTGAAGAAATACTTGTTTGGCTTGAAAGGAATTCTGCCGGACCAGAAATACCCTAAACGCCTTTTCAGACGTTATCAACAGTGAGGTGATTATATCTGAAGAAATACTCTTATCGGGATGTATGCTCTAGTTACTTTTCCTATTTCTTCTTCCGCAGAAGAAAATAAGGTCGTTTCACTTTCAGTTTCCCACTCAGAAGCTTAAGCCCGAGTTGTACGCACTGGAAGGGACTTTCTTCAATTTAGTTCCAACACAAACAACATAGAATAAATACATGCATGTCTTCTCTTAAAAAAAAAGAAGTAGAGAGTGCATATTTAATACCTGAGGTGAACTGCAAATAAATCTTATTTACACAAGCAAACAGTCACTTAGTTTTTAAAAAAAAGACTTCATTGAGAATCTGTATAGCTGAACTGGGAATGCACCACAGCTTTACAAGACTACCACACACAGGTAGTGCGAGAAGAATGCATCCTCTGACTTTTAAAAATTAAGGCAGTCAGGAAAAATACATAACCTACAGTAGCTGAAAAAAAAAATAATTCTATCCCACATTGGAAAGAAAAAACGCTTGACAGCTCTTGAATTTACCCAGCTTTCAGCAAGGAATCCCATCAGGCTAACAAGCCTTAGCGATATTTTTGTGTGTTATTAGGCTGAATTCCAGGTTCAGCTGGTCATGGCTCCGAGCAATCTGCTCCAGCCAGCCCGGCTCCGAGCAGGGGGACGGACTAGATGACCTCCAGAAGTGCCTTCCAACCGCAGCCAGGCTACGGCTCTGTTCCATGAATTAGAAATGCAGATGTTCTTTAACTCGCAGGCAGCACGTCCACCGGCATTTCTCTCCTGCTGATACATTCAGCATACAAAAAGGTTTTCAGCTTTTCACGTTCTTCCACAACTTACGCCATGCAGTCAGGACAGCATTTATTCCAGGAAAGAACACAGGTGGCTAGAAAAACCTGCATAGCTTGTGAGCACTGATGTCAGTCAAGTTAAATCATATCATTAAGACAGCTGTGCAGAATACACGCTGGGAAGCATCCTATTCTTGCAGAGGCCCATACCTTGCTGTCAAAAAAAACATCTGCATGGAAAAAAAAATTCATCTCCTTACTCAGAATTAGACATCCATAAGCCTCCAGAGTGCCAGAAGGGACCTTTCTGTTCTGGTTAATCTGGAATAAAGACATACATAAAATATATATACTCCATAAAGGAGATTCTTAGCCCTATTAAGAAGAAGCCTCTTCTGGGAAAGAAGAGCAAGCCATGCTTGCCCAAGTACTCTGTCAGGAGCTGAAGGCACTTATTGCAAAATCCATGATTAGTCCTCCCTTTTAATCTACAAGTCTGCACAACTTGCATGTTCACAGGTGCTTCCTCTCGAGTCTTTTTTAGGATGAGCTACGGGTTCAAAGGAAGCACCTGCGCAGATATTTAACATAATGATACTCCCTTTAAGCCAAACGGAGAAGTGGAGTTGTAAAGCAGCAGATCAGAACTGAAATTATTCCCTAAAAATGCAACAAAATCAATCTTTGTGGGCTAAGAAATGCTATTCCATTGGTACACAGCCTACTGAAGAAAAACTTGAAAGCCTTTATGTCAGTACTTCGTCAAGCTTAAGAAAAGCAAACCTATCACCAGTTCAGTTTCTACAGGAACCTACATTCATTCCCTTTACAAACCTAGTACAGATCTGGAAGCCAAGAGATTTCAAATTCGCCCTGTACATTATCCCTAGAACCTCAGTAATTTCTGTTTAAACCTTCTTTAGCTTCTCTGATACTTGCCAAGCCAGGAAGACCCGTGACTAACCGGCATCAGTCCCAGAAGGAACAGCACCTGAAGACACACAAAGGCCTTTCACAGGCTAAAAGCAGGTGAAGCGCCCAAGCCTATTCATAGCCCTTCAACTTCAGCAGGATTCAGCACGGGTAAATGGTTTCCTTGAGCGCTACTGTTAGTGAGGTCTAGAACAGCAGATGCAGAAAGGAAAGCAAGCATCTAACCAGACTTACAGCTCTCCAAATGGGTCACAGGATTTTGGCCCTGGCTGCTTTGTGAAGATGTGCAAAATACCCAACGGTCTTCGTTGCCATCTCATGGCCATCACCACATATCACAAAAGTAACAGAACAAAGTAACATACCAGTCCCTTTACGGAAATGATCTTTCTTTGGGAGAAGACAGTGGTGGAACAGATGGAGTGGAACAGGGAATAGCAAGAATTAGGTTTGCATACAAGTATAACTATTCAGAGCTGTAAAACTACAGTAAGTACTGTGAACAGCACTCATTAATGCTTTAATGTAATGAGTCAACTTGTTCTTTACTTTCCAGCCCCTTCAATTTCCAGATGTTTTCAAGATAAAGCTCTTTGTTTAATCTTTAAAATACGGTTGTCAAGACCACATTAGAAAAAGAACAGATTAGCATTAGCTCTCTCACGAGAGAACAGCAAGGAACGAACTTTCCCTTTCCTTTACCTGTAAGCTAGCAGTAAGAACCCAGATTACCACGGTGCTGAACAGCACAGAGCACCACAGAGAGTTGATTTCTCTCAGTTAGCACTCTTCGTTGCATATGATGTTGAAGCAAACATAACCAAGAAAAGGTGTTTCTGCAAACTGGGTAGGGAAGCGATCTAATCGGAGCCTGAATAGTCTGAGAAGTCATACACCTATTAAGTAGGATACAAAAGGCTCTGAAAGAGAAGAGAATCTACAGGAAATGTCTTAACGCAAGTAAGCACATTTCTGCTGTCGTCAGGTGATGGAACTTTCTAAGATTTCTCTCACAACACCTCTCCTGGAACTGCAAAACATGACTTGGTTTCTGTTGCACTTAATGTCTTCTGAAGCTCAGAGGAGGGTGAAAGAGCTTTCTACCTCTTATCTTCCACTCTCATGAATGCAGGTCAGCACAAGAAGAAAGTGGTTCCAACATCCTCCATCTCCACCAGGCTACTTGCAACTGGAAAGTACATGATGGGGTGAGGGAAGAAAATATCTTAAGTCTTCCTCTGCCTGCAATTTCAGTTTTTGTCTCTAATATACATCATACATGTGACTCAAATACTGGCAACAGCGTAGAACTGCGTGAAACCAATCGTCTTGCAACCTTGTAGCTACCTAAAGCAGGCTGAGTAGCACCCATGTAACTGTGGAGAGTTTCTTCATTTGCTGCTTGCAAAAGATAAAAAGCGCTTGCAGCAGATAAAAGGACTTCAGCTTCGCCAGATCCTGGGAGATAACCCAAAATAAGTCAAGGCGAAGTCACACTAACTCTCAAGAGCTCTTTAAATGAATGTTTAGGTTTTACAGAAGGTGGCAATAAAAGTCCTCAGCCGTACAGATAAGCTACAAAGTCTGGCTCAGCACCCTTACAGAGGAACTTTCCAAGATTTCTCTAGGTTCTGGAACAATAACGAACTGGTAAGGAAAAAAAAGAGTACATTAGCAAGGCTCTGACTTCTGTTATTCTGTTAACAAAACTATTCAGTGTCACAACACAAAATGCAAGATAGAGTTTGTGCTACTATTTATTTCATACCATCTGTCACTGGAGCCTAATGATGCAGTTAAAAAATATAGTCTGGAGACTAAATGACCAATCAACATTTATACCGCTCCATCTGCAACAGAACACGCCAAAGAAAGAAACGCCAAACACCAAGAGGTGGGCTGGGCATGAATAAGATCAAAACAAAAAGTCAAAACTAAGTTGTTCTGAATGTGCATGTTAACATTGCGGCGGCGGGTTAATCATTACACATTTTGTGATCAATAGCTCGTTCCAATTTTACAGAGGATCAACTGCAGCAGTCTTCCGGGCAATTTCACCAGACTAAGATTGTCCAAACATGGCGAGCCGGGTCAACAAACAGAATTTATTTTTATGTATCTGCACGCTCAGCCATTTGTAGGTGCCAGTGCTTCAGCCATATCCCAGGCTCTTCCACCTAGTTAAATTAGAGCTGCAACAGTTTCTGGGTTGTGTAGCAATTTAAACTTAAATTTAAACAATTTAAACAGACTCCAGTGGCACAAATAAGCTGCTGTTCAAACCTGTAACAGTAATCACTACTTGATTTCAGTTTATACTTGTGATCCTAACATAAATGGTAACACAGTAGTATCCCCCCCAGCCAACCTCAAATAAACTTCAATGCTTCATACCAGCAGTCATTCTGCCTGCTCACTCGAAGACCTTTTCCTCAAAGAAGCTACCTATTGTGCAAGCCCGCTAGAAGAAGCCATAAATGAACTTAGATCGTTGCGCTGAGCCTGCTCTCTTACACAACATCTGCCATAAGTTTTGCTGCCTGTAGTATTCAGAGCTCACCAATAATTGTGGATAGTTCTCTGGGTAGGAGAAGAACGCACAAGGAGATGGCAGCGGAAGGGCAGAAACCCTCACATCTTTCAGATTCAGCTGTCATCTTTGCGAAACAAGCACAGGCCCTCTGACCCCCACCGTCCGCTCTCCAGCCAGGCCCAGCGATTACTTGAGAGAAGCCAGTAAGTCAGAAAAAGGACTCGCACGCAGGACATAAAACACTGACACCACCACAAGAATGCTGCCATGGTCCTCTGGGTGCCGAGAGAAACATTTGCACCCCTTGACTTTTTGGCTTGCAAGACACATAACAGGGAAGTCAAAGTACACGGGGGAAAAAAGAAAAAGGAGAGTGAATGGTTTTACTGCTACCTTCCCAACGGGGCATTGTGCTGTAGCTCAAACCCTGCAATTGTATCTGAACAGACAGCTCCTCGAGGTTGCACAGAGACCTCCTGAATTCACCCGGGGTGAGATTCAGGTCCCCAGCTCATCAAGCCACAGGGCTAGCTGGGAATCTGAGCTTTCACCTACAGAATGACAAAAAGCAAGCGACACCCAACATCTGCACAAGCCTGAAAGAAAAGACCAACAGGTGAAACACCCTGATTCCTCCCATCATTTTAAAGCTCTGTTACTCCGGGGACTCCTGCCCCCTGAACCACAGCAGAGGATTACAGCGGGATGGAGAAAAGCACGGGGTGCTTACCTCTTCCCAGCCGCACAGCACCTGCGGTAGCTCCCCACGACCCTACCTCGGTGACAGGCGTGAGCCGGCTGCCATCAACTTGCACACCAAAAATCACACGCCGGCTGCTTCGGCACTGGAGAAGCATCTCCCCCTCAAATCATACATGTTGATAACAGGGGGTTATTTTAATGAAAGCTAATGATTTCTTAGACGTGGTGATCTCAGCCTTTCCCACCGCTCCAGGATTAAACAGTTTTTTCCTGGAACGTCAGTGCGTTTGGCCCGCTCCACATCTGCCCGATAGCTTTGTGTTCCGACAAGCACCACAAGTCGCCCTTCACGAGAGCACCGTTTCATCCCATAAAGTGCGTGGTCACAGGGCGCAAAACACGGCTCCCCTGCCTCATCCCACAAAACAAAGGTGGGGAGAGCGCGGTGACAGCTGCCACATGCCACCCGGCTGGTCGCACCGGGGAGGTGGGAAAGGGAAGGCATGGGACGGAGGGGGATGAAATGAGATGAGGTGGCGTGAAATGGGATGAGGTGAAGTGGAATGGGGTGACAGAAAAGGGGATGAGGTGGAATGGGGTGACAGGAAAGGGGATGAGGTGGAATGGGGTGGAATAAAATGGAATGCTATGAATGCCAGGGAATAGAATGGGGTGAAATCCCTACGTTCCGTGTCAGCCCGCCGCCCTCAAGCCCCCAGCCCCCCGGTAACCCCCTCCCCGGTGCCCCCCGACCCCCAGCCCCCGGTGCCGGCCCCGCCGCCCTTCCTTTGTTGCCGAGCGCCACCTGCGCCGCCCGGCACCTGGCGGCCGCCGGGTGCCGAGGGAAGGGAAGGGGAAGGAGGGCGGGCAGCGGAGGCCAGGCCGGCGTGCAGCCGCCGAGCCCCCCGCCTCCCCCGGGAGCCGCCGTGCGGTGACAGCGGCGGCCATGGCTCCCCCCCGGCCGGCTCCTTACCTCCCCGCCGCCTCCCCGCCGCCCGCCGCCGCTCGGGGCGCGGCTCGCCGCCTCCCGGCCGTGCCCCCCCGGCCGTCCGCCCCTCGGTCCGTCGGTCCGTCCGTCGCTCGGCGGGGTTTGAACGCCGCCCTGCCTCCCCCCGCTGCCGTTGCCGCCCCGCCCCGCCGCTCCCCCCCGTCCTCCTCCTCCTCCTCCTCCCTCAGCCGGGCTCCGCCGCGCTGCCATTGGCCGCGCCCCGCCGCCGCCGGGAGAGGAGGGAGGCGGGGAGGGGAAGGGGCGAGCAGCGCGCACGCTCCTTCCCGGCCCCGCTCGAACTTTCTGGAAGCGGCGGCGCGGGGCGGCAGGCTGCGGGATGACCCCCGGCTCGGCTCCGCTCCCCCGGCCCGGTTCCCGGCGGAGCGCGGCCCCCTCCTCCCGCCGCCCCCGCCCCCTCCCCGGGGGGGGGTTCCGGCGGTGATGGCGCAGTGAGTTTTAACGGCCGGCGCTGCGCATGCGCGGCGGGAAGCGGGCCGGCCCTGAGGGAAGGGGGGGGGGCGCTGAGGGCCAGGCTGAGGCGGGCGTCGTGGAGGGGACTGCAGAGCCAAGGCGAAAAAGGGGCTGGGGTGTGCTCATTAAAATACACAGCGTGGCTTTAACACAGCGTGTGTGCGTGGTTCTGTGCTCGGGGGGCTGCTCCCGTGGGTGGGCGGCGGGTCCGAGCCCTGAGGGGGCAGCTGGACAAAGCCCGACCTCTGACAGGGCTTCTGCTTCATTCGCCTGTTACTGCGAATAAAGCTACAATTCCTCGGCGTTTAACAAGCCAGAAATGCGAATTCTTCCCAATAAAAGGATATTGGGAAAATGAAGCGTTTGCTTCGGTTCGCATAGAAACATTCTGACAATTAATTGTTTTGGCGGGTGACTTAACACATAACCCTTCCTTGAATAATCAGTCTGTGGTACTTAGCAAGAAAAAAAAAAAAAACACGCTTCTATGGTTAAAAAAAGAATTGGAAGTGCTGTGGTGTTCCCCTTTATAGAAACAAAGGCATGTGCTGTTCCTCACGCCCACCATCTTTAACGGCCAGAGATGCTGGGATAAATAAGGTGGATAAAAAATGGGTGGTAACTTCTTTCCTGTTCCATATGCTATATTTAATACCTTATTTTGATGAAGAGTAGGTATTCTGTGGACAGGGTCCACCCCAAGTAGAGAATGGCATAACACACCTTGAAAATTCCCATGCTGCGCATCATGTGGTTTGGGTAAATGCGTTTAATTTGCTTTCAAAAGTTTTTTTTTTTTTTTTTCAGAAATCACGGTACAGATCATTTGTTCTGCAAACTGCTGCCATTCTCATTTGACTCGATCAGCATCCCCTGCGCGCTGTCAGCTGCCCAGGAGCAGGTGCGCGGGCAGCAGTGACCGCATGACGAGGGGAGCCGCGTTCACTTCACCTTCTTTTACGTCCAGTCGATTCCAGAGGTCATCGCTTGAGGTGGTGAGCAGGTTTAAGAGGAGGCAGGCTGTGGACTGCCTGCACGAGTGGAGAGAGAAATATTTCTCAAGGCAGAGTATTTGTTCTTCTCACAGTGCTCAACAGGGCAGATGCTGATGATTCACCCTCTAACCATGACGGGCTGCAGGTGCAGTGCGGTGCTGTAACACTGCGTTCCCATCCTTGTACATCAGCACAAGCAGCGTGCAGTTCCAGGACCTCTGTCTACGTTGGTAGGTGTTCACAAACAGCAGCTGAGATAACAGGGAAACAATTTATATCTTCTGCAGCAGATGCTAAGAGTTGATAATAACATCAGTAACTAAAGAAAATTAATTTCCTTAAGCCTCTTGGGAGAACTCCAGTTCGGACTCCTGAGAAACAACACTTGCTGATTCCTACCCCTACATTAGCGTCTTCCCCTCGTCTCCAGGAGCCCCTCCTTTTTACACACTATGTCTACAAAGTTCCCTCATAGCTGTTTTGTGCTGACTTGTGTAGCACTTGCCTTAATCTGCCTTCGCTAGTGAAACATCTCGTACTATCAGCTGTGTGAGCTACGCTGGTCTTAGCAAGATAAGCACGCACAGCAGCTGGTTCAGCTCTGTCACTGCTGAACTTAATCTAGTAACCGAGTGACTGAAAATCTCAAACTGCAGGAAAAAAAATCTAAAGATAGGGACTTTATTCCAAGAACTTGCAAAATGTGACGCTGGCGAAAGCATGCATGCTAGCCATCAGGTCGCTCAGTAGGCCCACTTCATGCACTGTACGGACAGAACGGAATGTCAGTGCTGCTTCCTTTTTCACATAGCAGTTCCAGATAACCAGATAACATTTTTCTAGCAGTTCACAGAGGACATGGAAATCCTTTCCAACATCAAATGCATCATTGGGCATCTAGTGGAGTTTCCTATTACTCCTAACTTTATTCCATCTTTACCAAAGGAAAAAACCACCACCAGTTGGACAGTGTTGATGTCCACGAGATGGACATCAGAACATTTTCTTGTAAGACAGAGCGAAGCGGGGAGGGAGACGACTGGAACGAGGCAAATAAATGGCCCTCTCCACCTTTACGAATGGGAGGAGTCAGGCATTCCAGAGCTTTGTTCTTAGATACTTTAAGAAAAAGTTCCAAACATCGTAGGTAGGAAACTAAGCAGGGCTAAAACCACCTTTCCCTTCAATCCAATTGTGCAGCCTAACAGTTTCACAGCTGCAAGCGAAAACATGAATAGTAGTTGTTAGCACAGGATAGCTCCATACCACATAAAAACTTTGCAGTTCTCTTCAGCGTATACTTTAAAAACACTTGCCTGCTTTCACAGTAGGCCAACAACAAGGTAACCTTACTTGAACTGAAATACCACTTTATTATCGTTGAGCAAGTTTAGCTACAGACTGGTACATAAAAATTGTCTCTGCATCAAGACTTAGTAAGCTATTTCCTTATTTTATGCTACTGTGGAAGTACTGGAAGGATGCCTGGCCTGCTACAGGAGTGTAACCATTACAAGCACTCCAGTAACCTTTTAGAGGAGCATTCAGCAACTTTTCATTTAAGGAATCTTCAATCCATGTACTAGTTTCTCAGATCAGATCTCCTCTATCAGTTGCATGCAAGATTTTCAATGCTTACTGGGTGACCACTTACGACTTACTTGTATTTATCAAATTTACTTTTCCATTTGTATGCAATTCCAATATTTCATAAGCTTAGTAATGTAGTGGGGATGTCAAGTCTTGCACACAAGTAATATACGCGTTACTACTGGTGTAACTACATCTCAGCGCCTATGAAATGAAGGTAGGGCATGAAACAGGCTACATGAGATTATGATTATGCTGGGAAAGCTGTAGACATAAAATTTAACTCAGGAAAGGGAGAACAGCTTAGAGAAGTACTGTTAATCAGAATGTCAAACAAAACAAATTGAATAAAGAATGCGAATAAACTCCGTCTATCACATTTGCAGTAAGTATGTAGTTCCACGACATAATTTAGAAGAGGCAGGCAATTCCTATGGTTTTTATATGGTCCCAGTGACTGACACATTCATTTCCTAATATTTTAAAGCAGCTTTGAATATTATTTATAATACTTTTATATTATAAAAATGCATCTTCCAGACTTACAAGCACATGAGGCAACCGTCAATATGCACTTTATTTTTTTAAAAGGAGAAACACCTCAGTTTCACGCTTAGATTTTCTTGGAATTAGCTGATACACAGGAGTCATGTCTAAGAAGGGTCTGCGAATCATAGTTTCACGTATTACACTTAGCCATGTATTAAACCGTTCTGGTATACTCTAGCTCCCCTCCCCCCCAACTGCATAACTTGGCTGTGTTAAATAAATTTGTAGAGGAAGTGGTTTCTTGTTGCTCATTCTTGTAGTAGACTATTACTACTACTTGCTTTTTTTTTTCTGTAACATGGCAAAAAGACAGTTTTCACGCTCTTCCTGAATGATAATAGGAAGAGTCAGACATGAGAAGAATCACCAGATTTCTAAAGAACGGGACGACCTTTCCTGTTTATTTTTATTTTTTAAATTGCAGTTAAATGTAACATGCAGTAAAGTTTTGAGAATCTGCTTTCACTTTGTTCCCTGGGCGTTTGCCAAACTTGAAATTTAGTTACTTTTGTTGCCTCTTTAAAGAGCCTTTAATCAGAAATAGCTAAAAGAATTTTCAGTGATAGATTAAAATTGCATCTTTTTATCTATCAATGATCACAAATAGGCTCAGACACTTGACAATCTACAGAACCACTTTTGTCCACTTTTTTTTTTTATAATCTGAATCTCAATTAGGCTTTACTGTAGTTTAGATGACAGTAAGCTAAACACGCTAATTCCTACTGCTTTCCTTCATTTTAAAGTATTAAACGTAAATCGTTTTACTGAGATTAAAGTTCTTTTATTATTTTCAGACAGTTTAGTATATATTACAAAGATCTTTAGAGGCATCCTTAGAGGTCAGCTCGGACTCCAAACCCCGGTCCTTTCGGTGGTTCAGTCAGAGATGTAAGGCCACCAGCTGGCTCACAAGAAAAACGTCCACTCCTGAAAAACAACAGCAGATTTATTCATTGCTGGTACTGTTATAACCAATATTGCTTAATCACTGGATAGAAGACCTTAACAAAACTGGCTCCAGGCTGAAGCCACTTTTTTTATTCATTTATTCATCCTTCACAAATATGGGATGCTACCCTTTAATTAAAAGGCTTTCAAATTCAAGTACCAACAAACAGCTTCGTAACTCAAATGCAAGATATAACTGTTAGGGTTTTTTATTCAATTATTTAAAGGTAGACCAAACAAAAGTGACGTTGATACTAAATACTAAAAGCAGTATTTCAATGTATCAATCATGCTTCTGCTGGAGATGTATCCCTGCACTCAGAAACTGTAGCTTTTAACATTGTTCTCTTATTCTGAAAGAAATAGGGATAACACACTTCAGTCAAATGATAGCAATTAATTATGCCATTCTCACACCCATCGGTGTATTTGGGCTAACAAAGAACAATGGGAAATAACAGGTGAGAAAAGTTCAGAAAAAAACATTTCACAAACTTCCCCCCAAACAGGTATTGATTTAAATTAAATCACCATGTAATAAACAGGTGACATCATTCACCTGTTAGACACTGAGCCAAATGAGGATTTTGTTTTCCCATTTCACGGTCCTGTAGTCAGTCATCAGGAACATGAAACTTCTCTACTCAGTTCTTTCTGGCTTTGAATAAATAGGCACTGAATACACATCATGCTGTTCAGTAAATTAATTAACACTGTTTAGCTGCATGTTGTGAACTCCTAGAGTTGTGATAGGAATTTAATTTCCTTTCTCAAAAGGAGAAGCTTGCGAGTAGTTGGACATCATCATACAAATACAGCGTACCTTGGGCCAGGTTTGGGAACTTTGCCAGCCTTTAGCTCATCGATGATATCTTCGATATCTTTGGGTGTCAAATCCTCCTAAAAAAAAAAAAAGTACAAAGCAATTGTGCTGAGTGCAGCATTTACAATCATCAGATGAGCGGCCGTCTAAACTGGGATCCCAGCACAGGTAATTTTGATCCTGTTGTTGACATACATGTACCGTTTTAAAGAGTAAGGAAAATGAAAAAGCCTCATATAATTTTAATACTAAAATTTCTAATTTACATATAGTTGCAGAAATTATGTTAAAGCTAATGATGTTCACTCTGGTCATCAGTCACTTGGTTTGTGGCTTCAAATTCCTTAGTGTATTAGTGAGCTGAATCTTCACCTTCCCAGTACATGTATGCTGTTGCACAGACTGCAGAATAGAATCACAGAACAGTCTAGGTCGGAAGAGACCTCCAAAATCACCGAGTCCAACCTCTGACCTAACGCTAACAAGTCCTGCACTAAACCATATCCCTAAGCTCTACATCTAAACGTCTTTTAAAGACCTCCAGGGATGGTGACTGAACCACTTCCCTGGGCAGCCCATTCCAGTGCCTAACAACCCGTTCTGTAAAGAAGTTCTTCCTAAGATCCAACCTAAACCTCCCCTGGCGCAACTTTAGCCCATTCCCCCTCGTCCTGTCACCAGGTACGTGGGAGAACAGACCAACCCCCACCTCGCTACAGCCTCCTTTCAGGTACCTGTAGAGCGTGATAAGGTCGCCCCTGAGCCTCCTCTTCTCCAGGCTAAATAGTCCCAGCTCCCTCAGCCGCTCCTCCTAAGACTTGTTCTCCAGACCCTTCACCAGTTTTGTAGCCCTTCTCTGGACTCGCTCAAGCACCTCGATGTCCTTCTTGTAGTGAGGGGCCCAAACTGAACACAGTACTCGAGGGGCGGCCTCACCAGAGCCGAGTACAGGGGGACGATCACCTCCCTGGACCTGCTGGCCATGCTGTTTCTTATGCAAGCCAGGATGCTGTTGGCCTTCTTGGCCGCCTGAGCACACTGCTGGCTCATATTCAGCCGACTATCAACCAAAACACCCAGGTCCTTCTTTGACAGGCAGCTTTCTATCCACACATCTCCCAGCCTGTAGCTCTGTTTGGGGTTGTTGTGCCCCAGGTGCAGGACCCGGCACTTGGCCTTGTTGAACTTCATACCGCTGGCCTCGGCCCATCGGTCCAGCCTATCCAGATCTTCCTGCAGAGCCTTCCTACCCTCGAGCAGGTTGACACACGCACCTAACTTGGTGTCGTCTGCAAACTTACTGAGGGTGCACTCGATCCCCTCATCCAGATCATTGATGAAGATGTTAAAGAGGACTGGCCCCAGTCCCGAGCCCTGGGGGACTCCACTAGTGACCGGCCTCCAACTGGATTTGACTCCATTCACTAAGACTCTCTGGGCCCGGCCACCCAGCCAGCTCTTAACCCAACGAAGCGTGCGCCAGTCCAAGCCATGGGCAGCCAGTTTCCTGAGGAGAATGCTGTGGGGAACGGTGTCAAAAGCCTTACTGAAGTCAAGGTAGACCACCTGAATAGTGTCAGCTGGGACAGAAAAGTGGGTACAGTACGGGAGAACAATTCTTAAAAAACAGTACGTAAATCAGATTGTGATAGCATCACAAAATAGTTTTAAAATAAGTTTTAGAAGTTATTTAAAGGCTGGACTTATTCAATGAATGAATTCTTTGGTCTGATGGCAGCCAAGCGAGCCATAATTCAGAAGTCTGAAAGTTCAAAAATAGCGTTAAGCTAGACCATACTTTCCAACTGTTTTAATGTGGCTTTAAAAGCTTACTGAATACCTGTTTGATTGAAATTCCAGATTTATAGGCAGGCCACTATCAAAAAAATGCATCAGCACAATGAAATGAAAAATACATTAATTCTGTATTACCTTCTTCCCTTTTCCTTACTATGCCACAGGTTTTGCTTCTTGATACCATTCTTGTTTCCTTTCTCTTCCATAGGCTGCAGTTATTTCCCTCAGGAAACTTTCAGGACTCATCAAGCAAGTTAAGACAGCATTACACTAGCAGTACTGTGTATTTTAAGTTAATAGCTGCACTAACTTAAAACTAATTCATAGTTACGGGCTTTCCAAATACACTGTCATGCCTCTGATTCCAATTCTACACTGAAAAAAGAGAAGCCAAAAAAAAGGAAGTGACTGCATTGACAAGAACTTGATTTTAAAAGCAGAATTCTCTTTCTTTAAAGAGTATTTCCATGTTCTCAGGCACAATCATGGCTATGGACTATTCAAGAATAACCAGAATGTGACAGTGGGCAACACCAACTTTTACAGCTTCAGATACAACTGATGACTCTCATACAGTACTAAGATGCTGTATTTACAAGAAATACGAAGCACAAAAGACAAGGCACTAATCCCCTTGATAAGGATGATTTTAAAAAGGAAAAAAAAACAAAACAGTCTTTAAGCTACAGCTACTACAGTTTTGATTTTTGAATTTTATAGCAAGGGAAAAAATCAAAAGGAATTCAGACAACTGAAAGAATTATTTTTAAAAGGACAGTGAAAAGCAACACTTACTTCAAAGGCTGTTAAGCAAACTAAGTAATTGTGGAGTGAAAACTGCATTAGAAGCAGAAGGAAGTGGAAAAAACAAATTGTGCTTTTTCTACGTAGAAGTTAATGAAATGCTGTCAGAAGAATTCTATGTTGCAAGTCTACGTTAATAAATGTTTTCCGAAAGCTGGTTAGGAAGGCTGCAACACATACAGGTCGCCACTGTTCAGGTTAGTCAAAATAAATGAAGGCAAACGTGAACTAGAACCAAGCTGTGAACAAAATCCATCCTGCTGAGATTAATAATCTGATACTAACACACTGGAAAGAATGCTTCAGCCTACCCACACATTCTGTGATAGCTTAGCAAAAGACTGCTACCACATCAGTAACAGCACTCCCAATGTTTCTCTCTGCTCAGAAGGGATCATGCATTAGATGAAGAAAGCACTTTTTTGTTTGTTTTTACATCAGAAATAGTGGTTTTAGTAGAAGAGGAGGAATAACTATCACTGTGAATAGCATCAGTGACACGTAATCCAAAACCACTACGTAAGGCTTTGAAGAAGTAGCTGGTAAGGGAAGACTTCCATATGAAGAACTGAAGAGCCTAGCGCTGGGTTCAAACAGACACCCAGAACAAGGTGCAGCCATTGCTTCATTCTTCATAAATGCAAATAAAGGAAAATTCTGAATGTGCTTTCCATCACTCTTTTCATCATAGATCAACCCGGGAGTACACAAGAATTAAGCCTAGAGCCAAGGAGTTAGCAATTCTTCAGTACAATCAATCACTTCCAGCTAATGAATATTAGGAAGAGACTTCCTAAATAATGTTGCAGGATTTCAGTGATTTCTATTTTTAAGCCAGAAAGTCAAGAATTACTGGCTTCTTGTAAAATTTTTTATATAGGTAACAGATCGATGTTGTGAAGAGGACTGAAAATTCCATTGTGGTGGTCCCAAAGAGAGATTCTGAAGAAGAGGAACTACGTAAACTCTCTTCAGCCTTTCCATTAACAGAACCAAGTAGCCCCCTAAATGGGAAAAAGGGCACACTAGGTGCAAAAACAGGGGTCTCCTGCTTAAGAAAACAAAGTACCAATAATCTGACCATCTGGCAAAGAGGTAGACACCATGCCATCAGTTAGACGTGGATTAACATTCCGTACAATTAGGTACACTGGTAACACGTTAAATCTGTACTGAAGTATACACTACTCATGAGCTTCATGCTTCAAGACACTAAAAAATAAAAAATAAAATAGCAACTGATAGCCCACGTGACTATCAGTAGCAACTGGGTGTTTTCAAGCATCATGGTTTTTGAGCTTTAATCATCACTTAGTAACGTTAGTGTTTTGTAATCTTCTCTCTCAACATCCCACTTAAGAAGTCCATCTTGGACTTCTGTTAAATTACAATTCTTGCAAACCCTTTAAAAATGTAACTGATTAAAAGTTTTTTCTTTGGGGGGAAGAAAACACAACAGAAGTAACGTTTTACTCTATAGCATCATGGTCTGCTGCTTTTTGGACTTTCTCCACAGCGTCTACACAACCCCATGCTGTACATTTTCTTCTTCTTTTCCATTATATACTAGTAAATGACAAAACCAGGCTGTTCGTGCTTCCAGATTATAAACTGTCTGCATTACTTCAAATGACAAAGCACACCTCTGAAACAAAGCCCACAGCAGAACACCTATTGAACGACTTTATTTAGGGGAGGTGGTTTAGTGCTACTGCATGGAAAGGCAAAACCTGGTAATTAAAGCAAGCTGACTTCTGGCAGATGATGCATCATCCTAACTTGCTCATTAAATGAGAAAGGAAGACACTGAGAACTACTGTAACCACAAAAAGGCAATGATGCAGAGTTTAAAAAAATCCAAAGGAAAAAAACATTCTTTGTCCATCTGAAAGCCACCTGTGAAACTGCTCATTCTACCGCATGGATATGCCAAAACACCACTTCCACGAGAATCTCTATCCGTGATCTCATCATCTCCATATGAAAACGAGAGCATTTACAATGTGTGTTCTTACAGAGACCAGGACATCGATACATTATCGCACCGATGAAGTGTTTCAGGAAGAGGCCGAGAAAGTAAAATATGTTCTAAGTCATCCCTGCCAACAGCGATTTGAATAACCGACCAAAAATTCAGAATCAGAAAGAAGGAAGATACAGGAAGCTCAAAGAAATCGAGTTTCTTAAAAAGTAATACTTACATAATAGTTGTCATTTATTTGTACCATTGGTGCATTTACACAAGCACCTAGACATTCCACTTCAATCAACGTGAAGAGTTTATCAGGTGTTGTTTCCCCAACCTTTATACCTAAAAGAAATAAAGAATATTAGGTTCAGCAATGGTTATGGATCAGGATTAATGAAGAATATTGTAATTCCTCCACAATTTCCTCATTACTTGTACTTTGGCCATAAAAACATTTGTACAGTTAAATCCTCTTAAATGAGTCTAGGACTGTGAAGTTGGTCTTTGGATACATTTTGAAGACCTAATTTACAGTTCTGATTTGTTGAAAAATAACCACAAAGTGACAATTCTCAGAAAAGCTCTACTCGAGAATATTTTTAGGAATGGGTATAATGTAATTGAAAAATCTGGAAAACAGAGCTCTCCTATGTTGGTATTAAATGCGTTAATAATCAGTATTAAGTACTGAATCCCCAAATTAACTAAGAGCCAAGTATTAAGATTGTTGGTCCAAATTTGCAAACAGCTTCCAAGTTCCTGCACAAGAGCTTATTTCCTGAACAGCTCCATACACAAGCTTAGCTTCCATGACGTGTTACTGCTCTAGTGATATAACCAAGAAAGATACAGACCTCCCCCAGAGGGCAGGTTAGCAAAAATAACATCTCAGAGTCTTAGCTTGCCAGAATATTCTGTGGAAGGAAAAATCCTAAGATGCAATTTTCCCCCACAGTTATCAGGGGCAAAAACTAGTAAAAGTTTAAGTAAGGCCCGTGTCTCAGTGTGATCTACACAAACACTTAATTACAGGAAACAGTTGCTTTTCCTTTGACTTCTCAAGCTAACTTTCAATTAAAATCAAGCTATCTTTGTAGCAACAAAACCAGGACAAGTTTAATCTAAAAAATGCCTTTTCCAGACAATGGAACATGAGGGAAGCAAGATTATAAACAACTGGTCTTAGCCCTTATCACTGTGTTTTTTTCTGAAAGGTCAGCATAACGTGACTGCATAGGATGGGAAAAGTTAGTCCTTGACCTTACCCTCTCTTCTCCTCCTAACACAACAAGGAGAAAAGTAGAGAAAAAGTACACAAAAGTGGTGAGTTCTCCTTACGTCTCACACGATGCAGAACTCTCAAATGACTTTTCCCATGAGAAATTTATAAATCCCCTTATTTAAGGAGGAAAAGCCTCACTAATAATTTCATACAGCATATACCTTGAAAATCTTATATAACCTTACATATAAATCATATTAAAAAGTGACATGACATTCAGAGTCCTCTCCTGTATATGGGATAGCGCTTAACTCTCAATCCAAGAGTTATATTAGAATAATTCATTTCCTGGCAAATTGCCTTTAAAATCACTTTAAGACCACGAAATGACACTCCTGACTTCTGTTCTACTGCACTGAAATATTTGAATTTGGTACTCCTTATTTTCAAAATTCTACAGTGACCTCACTCTAAAGGAGAAGTATTTTTGCGCTGTCTCCATCATATAAAAGATTTTACTTCAGATAGAAAATAATCCATCATTAAATGAGGGAGAAAAAAGATAAGTGTATTACAAATTTGTATCATACCAAGTTTCTTCTTAATGGCTTCTAAAATACTATCAGAGTCTCTCAGCATGCAAGGCGTGGTAGTGCAGACCTGGATATGGTATTTCCCAACAGGCTTACGATTATACATGGTATAGAAGGTTGCTACTTCATACACTCTCATGGGAGGCATTTCTAAAACTTCAGCAACCTATAACGAGGGGAAAACAAGATGCTACATTGAATTCTCATAGGGCACCAGTAAAGACATTTCAGAAATCATCTCAATCAAGTCACCTGTCCTGTATCTGCAGTATGAGGCTTAGGTACTCCAGATAAACAGAAAGAAGGGGATGAATTTCAAAGTGTAACTATTGAAGTGCTAAGAAAAAACACGTTACTCTGACTGGAGTTGACCTTGTTTGAGCACAAATTCCACTAAACCAAGGATTAGCACGGTGAGGAGCTGCAGTCAATCCTCTTCCAGCATCATACTCAAGCTAGTTTCAAGAAGTCAGCTGGGTCCCAGCTTTCATTATTAGCTCCAGCTCCTACTGTGCTTGCACTCTTGCTGCATGAATGAACAAACTTGTACGAATCTGCCCACGCTAACCCACTTCAGCCTTCTGGCAAAGGGAGCAATCCAGGCTGGTGCTACGCTCGCCTTGTTCAGTTACAGCAGGCCTTCTCGGGTCCTGTGACATACCAGGGCTGGCCCTAAACCCACCACTGCTACACCTGCAGATCAGCGTCCCATTTAATAAACACAGCGACGCACAATCCCCGTGCAGTCAGTTCTGGTGGAAGTATCCCTGACCTCATTAACCTGGAACCCTGGCACACTGCTCAGAGGTTGAGAACTGACAGCTTCCAAAAGCACGGCAGTTCTATGTTCCAGCACCTATAGCTGGCAAATAACAAGCCACAGAAAACATTTGCTTGTTTCAAAATCTTAAGGTCATTTAAAACATATCACTTTCAAAGTAAACAAACATAAAAAGACTTCCTATTCGGTGTTAATGGAGATTTGAGGCTTTATCCTACATTGTATAAAACGGCAAATAATGCCTGCCACTGTTCCTAAGCATGCACTTTAATCAAGATAAACTAAAAGAGGATTGTGAGGATTACAGAAGTTACTGAGTATGAGTAAACTTGAAACTCTTCACTTTAAAACTGATATGCCAGCTTGCAACATAAAACGTGAGATTAATTCGTATGAATAGAAAACTGAGTTGCAAATTTCTTGGTATTTGATTTCTGTCATGCAGCCTTGGAGCAGTGTAGCTGCTTGCTTATTTTGAAACATGTTAATAAGTAACTTGATAAGAAACCAGTCTTAAGGCCTCTTGCTACGAGGTCTTACGAAATACTCATTATACCCACTACACCACCACATGCTTTGTAGAAATCTTTACAGGCCCAGAGATTAAGTACGATGCTGGCCATGCACGTAGTGCCACTGATGTACAGGAGAAGAGGAAAACATCATATTTTTTCTCTCCCCCATATTAAGCAGTGAACAAAGCCTTTCAAGTTTACTCCTACTTCCAGGATGATTTTGGGAAGAGCCTGTCTAAGGCCCACGTTGTCTTTGTTTTGCTCAGTCTGTAGTTGCTAGCAGTGGGCTAACATTACACAGAGGCAAATTTCCTGCATTAGTTTCCCCCCCTCTTTTTATTTTTTTTTTAATGTAGTCTCACAGTGAATACTCACAGTTCTGTGCCACACGTAAATTCCTGCATTCGTACGCTTTGGTAAAAGTACTAATATTGTACTATTGTTAGATGTTAAAAAAAATATGCTTGCAAAATAATTTAGCACTAAATACCTTGTTCATGGCTGATATGGGCAACCATCCATGCTGTCTTTGAGCCAGATCTAGTACTGCCATGACAGCTGCAGACTTGTGTCCCCCTGGGTAATTGTTTATGATTGCTTCTATTCGCTTTTTAAGGGAAAAGAGGAAATAAAGTCAGTACCGAGATAAAGACAAAGTTTGCGTGTTTATTGTGGTTTTGTTGTTTTTTTCTGTCCACATACCTTTTTGTTTTCAGCCGTGAACTCAAAGGGAGTATCTGGATTATTTTCAGGACTATCTCTGTGCTTCAAGAAAAGTAAAAGAAATAATAGGGTTGTCAGGGAATTATTCAGGACAGACTTACTGTTGTAAAATATTTTATTAGACAGTTACAGTTGAGTTACTTGAATAAAACTCATTTGATACACTCCAGATAAAATTTCATAGTATCATAATCATAAATGACTAACCATCTCTCAGAAAGTAATAAAAGTGCTGATAATTATTTCATCACTCTTAAAAAAAAACACAACTTATTCCTGTTATTTCCTATTCAAGTAATTATTTCAAGAATTTGGTATTATTTACAAAATAGACATTTGTAACAGTCGATACAATTTGGCAATTATGGTCAAACTCATCACAAGCAGATGAAGAGCCCTCCGGTTAATACCTTAACAAACAACAAAAGACTAAAACAATAGCCCTTTTTTTTGTTGTTTTCCCATGAGACCTTAACCGTAAAAACTTCAAAACTTCACAAGAAGCTTTCTATATAAACATGTGCACATTCAAACATACATTATTAACCAATTTCTACATTTCATAAATTTGTAAGAGATATCAACATTTCACATACAATTCTGAATCAGAACGGAATAAGCAGAGTTTCCAAATTCCTATTTCCAAAAAAAGGTATTTTATCACAATATTTCTAACGTGGTCTTCTTGGAAAACATCAAATTGAAATTAGTTCTAATTTTTATTTTCAGAAAATACAACTTTGGAAGTCTTGAAGAAAGTGACTTTTACTATCAGTGACTTTGTTATCAGAACTTTTAGTTCTGATAAAAGCCCTTACTCCCTAGAAAAGCTTGCTGCGCAAAACTTTCAGTTATCTCCGGGTAGCTCATTATGATATACTCATAGCTGAGTTTGAGTCCAAGCTTTTTGCTATTTTCAAACTGAGAACATTTCAAATTAAATTGAAAGAGTGCACAAAAATTCAAGCTATACTCAAGGGAGCTAAAAGTCATCCACAACCAGTAATTAAAGCTTTTAAGGAAGAAACCTACTCCTCTGACTTTCACTTTAATCACCCTCTGAAACAACCTAGGATGATTTTACAGCTTCCACGCTACCTTTTAAGGCCAGGCTGGATGAGGCTTTGAGCACCCTGGTCTAGTGGGAGGTGTCCCTGCCCACGGCAGGGGGCTGGAACCAGGTGATCTTTAAGGTCCCTTCCAACCCAAGCCATTCTGTGCTACCTCCTTATAAAGTAGTGAAGGATTTCATGAAAGATCTAACATGGCATGCTAACACTGTGACAGACTGTTGTCAGCGCACAACTTAAAATGTGTATGATTCACGGCTATTCCTGGATTTAGAATTTTAATACAGAAATACCGAAAGGTCAAACAACTTCTAATTACAGCTGGTGTCCTAGTGAGAGATTCCCTTTGCTTATCCCATCTATACGCTGAACAGCCAGTACTACTGCCACTGTCAGTTTGAGGGCAGGAGTATCCCTCTCCCAGTTCCAAGCCTAAAAAAAACCTACAATCAATACATACTTCTCCAACTAGGAGGACTTTCCCCGTAATAACAGGAATTAGAGAATGGTAACTGATTTGCTTGGAACACACTGAGCTTTTAGTAAGTATGAATGTGTTGTCTGTACTGTCTAGAACATAAAACAGCTTTCAGGAGCAGAGTTGCCTCTATTTTAAACTGACCCTTCCGAAGAAAGGTTTTCACTCATCCTAAGTATTGTTGGAGAGGGTTTTCTACCAAAATCCATTTCTTACAAAGAGGCTGTTGAAGGTAAAAAGAAGTGTTTGGAAATACCCTGTGAGTTTTAATTTCTTTCCCTTACAGATCTGCTGTAGGTCATAGCTGCACAGATAATCCATGATTCATGGTTAAGTATTTCCGTAACTTAACATTTCCTTCTCAAATCTGCATGCCTGTTTTATTTCAGGCTGCTATTTTGCCTTCCACTGTTACTTGCTAGTTATGTTTGTACTTGATCTCCATTTCTTTTGCAAACAAATTAACTTTATTGCACTATTAAAACCCCCCTATGTGTCTAGAACAGCTGTTACTTCCACTGTATCATCTCCAAAATGATATCCTTAAATATGCTACATGTGAGTATGAACAATAAAAACTTTACAGAAGTTTTATATATATATACTCCATTATAAAAACAAACAAAAAAACATCCACAAACAGTTTCCTATACTTTTCTAGCAAAAGTTCTGTCGGGGAATAAAAATAAAAGGACTTAACGATGCTATTAAACAAGACAGCTAAAAAATCACAAGAAGCTAACTAAAGCTCACAGCTTTTCTTTTCTACCTCCCTTTTGCTATTTTCATTCTCCTCGCTCCAGCAATCCATTTAAACACTAACACAAGTCTTGCAAAATGCCTGGAGAATTTACAAATTCATCTACCTGACACCACCATCCATTAGCGTGTCAAAGACACCTTTTGCCTGTCTTCACCAATCTCAAGCTACTCTTGAAGTTTCCTAACGCGTCAGCCTACACGCATGTTTCCTGTATTCCTTGAATATCAGTTCTCACTCCATAAATCACCAATGCCTGTTCAGGTTGCTGGAAAAGTACCCGAAGCATGTACTGTAATCCCATTAACTTCATCCAATGGGAAAGCTGTGGAGACAGCTGCAAAAAGTCAAAAAAAAAAAAAGTCTGTCCGAAAACGCTGAGCACCTGCTTCCAACAAAATGGTCAATTCTCCAGCAACGTGCTGATTTCCACCAAATGGTGGAAAAATGCCAAATTACTCAGCTGTTGGACTGAAGTCGAGATAAAGCACTGAATGGAGCAGAATGGGACAGAAGACACGTCTCAGAGATGCTTCAGGTTCTCTTCATAGGTAGACAGACAGCACACCTGCTTTAGGCGTTTAAATATTGAGTGCTTTTTTACCTATGCAATCACGATTGCTGTTCATACATGTTACAATAATGCCTGACGGCCTCAATCACGAATTGCTACTCAACGTAGCGTACGTCATAGCGCATGAACCAGAACTGCATTTTTCAACTGCTAGCAAACAGGGCTAGACCCGGACCTGTAGTTAATTTTGTGGCAAGCTGTAAAAGGCAGGAAATTGGGCCCACAAAAAGTTTCACGAGCTTCCATTACAAATTAAATTAAGTACATGAAGAAAAAGAAACAAGAACTGTTTTGTAATGAAATAAGTTTAAAATCTCACCTGTAATCACACACAAACACTAGCATCATCGTTACCAGAGTTTTCATTACATAAAGAAATGGTATCAAAACAAAACCTTTTGACACTCTTATTGCAACTCTCATAAAATGATTTCCACTAGGCTTTCCACTATAGTAAAGTTCTACACATCAGAAACTTTAGGCAGATTTTAAAAAAAATCACACGCCAAACTCTTGTTACACATCCCTTTTCCAGTAGGGTAAATTACTTACCACAAATAAGGCTCCTCCACTGGAATTGCATGCTGCTGTTCCATGCAAGTAGCGGATTTGTCTTATCTACAAACAAAATAAAGTCATCTGTAATAATTATATATCAGTAGTCTGTAATTTGTATAGCTGTTTTCAGAATGAGTTTGATTTCTTTTCTAATTGTACACCATTGATTCTTTTGTCATCGCTAAATTTAAATTGTGTCAAGAAAAATACAAAGAGCTCTAGCATACTACTAGGAGAGCACAGCTACACCGTCTAAAATGGTCAAGGTACGTTAAGGGGACTTAAAGGATTTGACTTCAGACTGATTATGTTCTACCACAGCTTACTCTGCCTTGAGTACAAATCCTCATCAAATATTTCTCCAAGAATTTTTCAGCATGTTACTTTATATCACATGTGCTTCCCAAAGTTTGCCAAGGGTACCACTTCTACTGGGGTTCTTAAAGTAGGACAAAGACTAAAAAAACAGCCCTCTGTTTCTGTATAAAATCTGTTGGATCTCCAGTGGGTCAGCATCCAACAAGCAAAAACAGAGGCACGGGGTCAGAGCTGGGATTGAAACCTAACTACCAGGCAACTGCAGGCCCTGCTCTTCAGTGAAAGCAGCCCAACCAGCTCAGCCTCCTCTGCAGACCACGCAGTTTGACCTGCCATTTGGTAACTGCAGCCTTTCCCTGCCAGACAAACCCTGCCCAGAAGCACTGGGTTTAGTGTGGAGCGAAAGGGATGTTAGGTAGCAGTATTTCCTCCCTCCCTGCCTCTGGCTCACCTGAGAGCAGCAGCCAGGAAAGCAGTGCAGGCCTGGCTGCTCTGTATCAGACGCCAGAATGACCTCTGGGACACAGGAATAACTCCTTGCCCTGCCTGCCACCTCCTGCAGGCCACCCTCAGCTTTTTATCTCTATAAACTGACATGAAGTGCCTCAAGTGAACTGCGACTAGCATGTCAGCCTCTCGGTGAATGTGACAACACGTAAAATTCAGGCAGAAGACTCGAAGTGCAAGCAGGGTACATGAGTACAGCAGAAATCCTGCAGACAATGGCATAACCCTACTAAATCCTAAGCAAGTTTAGTACACGTATGTACAGTTCTGGCTGTGAGAAGACAGTATTGTAAGGCTCGGGTGCCCAACTTTAAGGGTGTCCAGCTCTAAGGGGCACTCTGCTCGCAGTGGAAGCGCTCTGACCATTTGCTTTAAGGACATCGCTCTGCTTTCCAGAGCCCGGCCCCAGACTCCAGGCCGAGGCAGGCTAACCTCCGGGCCTGCAGGATTTCAGTGTAGCTGACCTCGGCATCGAAAACCAGCGCCAGAAGCCAGCTCCTAACCGCAGCCCTCACACAGGGCAGCACCCCACGACCCCACAACAACCCGCCGGCCGCTACAAAGCGGCGGGGACGACCCCGCGAGGGGGCAATGCCCTTCCCCGAGCCTCCCCCGCGACGGCCCAGGCCGCCCCATCGCTCCCTTACAGCCCGGTGTGGCTTTAAGCCGCCCCCAGCACGCCGCCCCCTTACCGAGCGAGCGGCCGCGGCCCGCAGGGGAGCGCACAGGAACATGGCGGCGGCCGGCCCGGCGCCCCCTCCCCCGTCCCTCTCCTTGAGGCCTGCGCTCGCCCTCGGCGCTGCCACCGCGGGACCGCCCCGCGCATGCGCGCCCCGCCTGAGGAGGGGGAGCCGGAGCAGGCCGTGGGGATACACACACACACACACACAAAAACGAAAAATAAAAGGAAAAAGGGGGGTGTTCTCCCTCCAGGCCGGCTCTCCTGTAAATTGTGAATCCCTGGCTGGTTGGATGTGAAAAGTTTGTGTCAAATAAGCGAACCGTAACACTCTGTGAATTGCAACCTTTTGTGGCATGCACCATTGTGAATAAATAAATAATAATAATAAAAAAAAAACAACTTCAAAAACAGGTATAAATAGAATAAAATAATAAAATTGGGGAAATGTGCAGGAACTAGTGACTTTTTTTTTGTTGTTCTTATATTATCCTCCTCATCTCTCTACCCAGCTTGGTTGATCAGTATACGTAAAGTCAGGACTGTTTTGCGCCTATGTTTTGACATCCTTTGCTCAGAAAAAAAATCACGACGAAGCACTCCATTGTCTTCCCAGCCTTCGGTAAACATTTTCATTTTACAGCATAATATGGTACAAATTGCTGGAACTGAAAAAAACATAAGCAGTTGGTTCTTCCCCAAATGCAACAGAAACATTGGTCACAGTTGCATTGTTGTGAAGGCCCTGTATTGTTCAGATCTTCCAGTTGTGCAATGCAAATTTATCTTTTTTATTGTAAAATAAATTCATGTTTTTCAGATATTAACAATGAAAAAAGGATGAGGACTCAGTGTCGCAGATTTGCCAAGCATCAGCCAATGTTCCAGCATCTCTTACCATATTCTCCTTCCCTCTGAGGAGGGAATTCCCTGCACTCCCCCATACTGTGGCACTTGGTGATACAGTGCCCAGTGAAAATCTATCCGTATTTATTTTACATGAATTGATTATTTGTAAAAAATGTGATATCTAGTTAACATTATGAGTACAAAGTATTCTCAATTCATTCTTTACAGCTTTTTTCCTTCATCCAAAATGTTAATTAACTTGTTTTTCATGTCCTTATTGATGTAAGAAGATCTTTTTTTACTTCATATAAGCATTCAAAAGGCAGGATGAACTACGCTAGAGCAAACTGAATTTTATTAAAAACATTTAATCGTTACATTATGGATTTATATTGATAAAAGACCCACTGGGTCACGATGTTGGCACAAAAGGCCAGTGCAGACAGAACCACAGTGGTTCTGCCTGTGCAGTTGGACCTGGAGAGCTCCTCTAAAGACACCTGTAGGCAAAGCGAGACAAGAGCCCCAATGCACCTCAACAGATAGTTGCAGAGAAAGCCAAAGACATTAAAGAAAATGGTACATATTAGAACAATTTTAAATGCTTAATTTGTTACTTTTTCAGCTAATTGCGTACATACATACAGACATATACATATCTAGCTATATATTTGACCACTGTTAATATAATTAATGCTCTTTTAACAGAATACTTTTAATTTGCACAGATCAGCTAGGATGCGGTACTAGCTGGCTGGTGAGATTGCTGCCTTTTGCATTTGGGTTTACTGTAGTCAGTGGTTGTCTTCCTGCTCCTTATTCTTCATTTCCTCAATGTTGAGAGGTACCATCAGCATCTGTAATTTAAGTGCTGTACTAGTATTTTGATATTTTCCTTCATTTGTTTTCACTAATTATATAGTTACTTCTAAACCCCATTTCTGTACTCATCTGTTACCCTGAGATGAATTCTTCAAACACCTGAAAGGCAGCCTAAAAGAGAGCAAGTATAATGGTGCAGCGATGTTAAGGAACAGACTACAGATTCTGTTGCTAAGCCAAATTTTTATATCCTGTTGAGAGTCCGCCCTAGGCATACAGTCTAAGAATAGCAAAGGCCTTGGATTATTAGACCCAGGGACTGTTCCTGTGCAGATAAATTCAAACATTTACTTGTACACTATAAAATATATAATCATAGTAATTGGTTAATTATATGAGTTAACCCAATATGCATTTTTCAGTAGGACTTCATGAATGTGCAAATAGACGAGAAACAAAAGTATTTGGAAGTATTTGTAAATTAAACCCAGTCTATTTATCAGATGGCAATGCTAAAAAAATAAATTGGAAACAGCATGACCTTGAATAGGAGTCTGGTATCTGCTGCGATCTGCAGACTCGCCCGTTGGCTTTGTAAATCCAGCCTGCTGCACACACTGAAGTGAAGTGCCAAAGCACTGTCTGCTCAGGACCTGATGCATCAGAATCACAGAATCATTAAGGTTGGAAAAGACCTCCAAGATCATCTGGTCCAACCATCCCCCTACCACCAATGTCACCCACTAAGCCATGTCCCCAGCACGATGTCCAACCTTTCCTTGAACACCCCCCGGGATGGTGACACCACCACCTCCCTGGGTGACGCATTCCAATGCCTGACTGCTCTTTCTGAGAGGAAATGTCTCCTCATTTCCAACTTGAACCTCCCCTGGCACAACCTGAGGCCATTCCCTCTAGTCCTATCGCTAGTTACCTGTGAGAAGAGGCCAACCCCCAGCTCTCCACAACTTACATCACAGAGCACATGCATATAACTACTCAGATGTAAGTGATACGTAAGAGGGTTTTTATGGACCAGAATTAAGTTAGACGACTCCTTTTGCAGTGTGACTTGCCAATAAGGGAAGCTGCAGAAAAGGAAACAAGACTGCCTGTGTTGACACTTTTGATAAGGGTCTGGAAATTCAGCAGATGGTGTACATGTGCCGTGTCTCCAGTAGGGCAGGCGTGCATGGACTGGTCAGAAACGGCCATGCTGTCCCTTTCTGTAACCTCACACGCTGTCCCTAGCAGCCTTGAAAGTTCTAATTGCACGGACTGTTACAGAAGAGATGGAGGATGCTATCATTTGCTGCAAATATAAGCTAGAGAATTATTCTTGCAATCAAATAATTATTTACTGTGTCATTGAATTTCTTTATTAGTATGCATTACGGCAAATAATTGCCTTCAGGCTTTTGTTTTAAATGGAAACATACTAGGGATATTTAATGACTGTCACACTACTCTGCATCTTGAAATACAAAAATAAACAAATCAGCCTTAATTAAGGTTCCATCCATTATTCATGTACAGGCTTTCGCTGTATATTTTCTGACATTCAAAAGTAGTACTTCCAGACATAGCAGTACAAGCAGTATTAACCAATCTTCTTTGAAAATATTACATTTTAATTATTTAGTGATACATTCTCTAAAACTAAGTAATATTAATAATAAGCAATTTGCAGAATAGGTACTATTAATGTTGGTAAGTCATTTGAAGAGATTCTTCTGAAAACGGGTCATCTGGTGAGAACATAAATACCATCAAATGGTATCACAGACTTCCTATCACATTGAAAAATCAGCTCTGCTGTCAGCTGTTTAAAAGAAGAAGAAGAAAAAAAAAGCTATTAAGATCTTTCTAAAACCTCAGCATTACCCACTAGTATGTTTGTGTTTGACCAGTACAGTGATCTATTTTATGAAGTGTGAAAACACAGGGGGCAAACAGAAGAGATAACGTTCCATAATGGAGACCTACAAACATTGGAACACTAACCATTTTCAGCTGCGATCTTCACACTGCGACACTGTGCAAAAAACTGCTTTATTTGTCCAGCAGTGTTTCAGCTATCCCTGTGATAGTTTAGATTTAATTCATCAATACTTTATATGTACTGCAGGGCAGAATTAGTGTAACATACAATCTGAGACCTTTTTCTGAATGCAAAACTGAAACAAAGCAGATCTACCTGATCATTACGCACTCACATCAGATCTTTAAATATTAGAATGAGTATTTATTAGCATCCTAGAAGGGGCTCTTCCAACAAAAGATGATTGTATGTATAGTGTCGAGGTTTTACGTGGAACTGACTCAGTAAAACAGTTTTCTTCACAGAAACAGCTGCAGAAGGTTTGAGAATGGAAAGAAAATGAGAAGGAACGTCAAACATAAAAAGAAAACAACAACAACCAACCAAACAAAAACCACACCAAAAATGGCAAAGGAAGGAATTGCTCAGCCACAGCACTGAATAACAATTAAGAACCAAACTGGAAGTGAACAGTAGGAAATATTGCTGTAGGGGGAGGCTGTCTGGGATGTTAATAATTCTTACGTTAACAGAGAAAGCTGGAAGGTGTAGTAGGTGTTACAGCACCTGAAAAGACACTTCTAAAGAAGGGGCAGAACTGCCACAGGTAGCTGGCCTTTGCTGGTGAAAAGTGGAATAGTTCTATTGAAGGAGAAAGAACTGAAGTGATTTTCCTCGTCTGAGGACCTGGCTCACTGGTTTGTAAGATATGAGCTTTCGCGGCCCATTATGTACAACAAATATGTTTCAGTTCTTTTGTTCATGATCACTTTGCTTCCATGGCTTGAGTGCTAAATTTGCATCTTTCTGCTACAGTTCCCATGGAGCAAATGGTATCAGTACCAGTAAATGATGGAGAAAGATGATGAAAACCAACTCAAGCAGTATTGTGTACCTAATGTGAGTAAAATGCTTGTAACCTAGGCATCCTTTTTACTACACCCACTGAAGGAATAGGAGGAAGCTTTGCATTATCTGTGGAGACATCAATTCAGTGAAATATTGATACGTGGTTTAACCAGTTCCTTTATCTTATATCATAAAATTTGGGATATATTTAAATATAAAAGTCATAAAATTTGTGCTTAAATTCAAAGTGGGCTTCTTGTAATTTCTTATTTTCTTAGTCTGTTCTTTATACAGATGGCATTTTGTATGATTAGCAGCAACACATCATATGTTTTATCTTTACAGCGGACTTTTTATGACACTGCGCTATAGTCAACATGCCTACACATTGCTGATGTTCCCAGATGTTGTTTTAGTGTTACTGGGGTCTCATTAGCAAGCTCACAGTGTAATTGGAAACATTCTTCCACTGATAGAATAAGGAATGATGCAAGATGTCTTAATGGTGCTTACTATTTGCCCAAAGGCTTTGTACAGTCTTGTATGTCCCTTGGATAATTTTGTGCTTTCTGCAGATTGCACAGTGTTTCAGTATGCTGTAGCAGTTTCAATTTTACCTTTATGTGGAAGTACATTTCATATTTTGTATGGAAGTGGAAATGTACTTAAAGTTTAAAAAGAATCTTAAATTGAACTTTATTTCTTTACTTCTAGTCCTCATGTTATTTAGAAATAAGTAACAATCACGTAAATGTGCCCATACAGTTATTTGTCCTGGGAATGAAGTAATCCTAGCTGATACGTAATTAAGATTTTTTTATTCAAAGATGAAGACCTTTTTTAGAATGTGATTAGGAATTACTATCTTTATTTAACAGGTAGGAAAATGTGAGGCAAATGTATACTGGCCACTGGTCAGTCACAGGAACTCCACTGATTTATAAGCTGGTGTCCATGGGCCATGCTTTTACCATAGTCTGAGAGAAACTCCGGGGCTGCAGTGTTGGAAGTGCACTGGGAACAAATTCTTCTCAATTAAGCTATTAATAGTTTAATTTGGACGAGGAGGTGAATGTGTTCACACCTAGTGTTAGGCACTTACATGCCCAGGCTAGGAACTTGCACTCTGCATTTAGCTGAGCCTCTCCTGACTACACAGAGAGCATGAGGAGCTTCTTTCCTAAGTCAGTCTCCCAAGTCAGGTACCAAAAGCTGTAAGAAAGACCACCTTCCAAATAGTCTACACAATTTAATCTTACATCTCACATTGAGTCTGTATTCAGGTTAAATATTAATTTAAGCTTAAGAATGTTTTGATATGTAAATAAATACGTTGCTTTAAGAGACACTGCTTTTCTCTTCAGCAAGGCTGTGAAAAGCTGGCATGACTTCCATTGGCATCTCATGACTTTCTCATGTTATTCATCTGTGAAGTTCAAACACCATTCAAAAAAGGGACGAACATCTTTGAGCAGCAGCTTTGAATTTTCTTTATTCAAAAGGGCAGCGAGAACTATAATTAGGTACAGCTAGTTTTCATTATTCAGCTCATTTATTATTTATTTATGTCTTCCTCCCACAGTGCCTGTGAACCTCACAGCTTGTGCTGGCAGAGATGGGAGCCTGAATGTTGCTCCGCTTGTTTCCAAGCCCCAGGTAATGCAGCAGTCACTGTGGCATGCCCCTTGATTCGTGAGCTGCAAGCAGGGTGCTGACCGAATGCAGGTGATGTTGCAGCCTCTAGCATCCCAAGCAAAAAAAAATTATGAACACATTTTCTGCCTTTTAGGCAAGCAGAGATGAGCTCCTGCCTTCACAGTTACTACCTCAACGTATTATAATTCTCGTCACTGCCTCACTGCAGTTGCTCCCTACCTCATGCTGGCTATTTATTTTTTTTTTGACATTTTGCATATTGCTTTATTACCAAGTTCTGCAGGTCCTCTGGGTGGTTGGAGGAAGGGAGCTGTAATTTTTAATGGAGATAAAAGCAGGAAGGACATCATGGGATGGATTTTTGTCTGTTTTCCTGTAAGTTCCTGATGGTCAGTATTAAGGGTTGTTTTTTTTTTTTTTTTTTTTTTTTTTCCACAAAAGTCATGCATGACCAAAATGGTGACACCTTTAGTAACAAGTTGCTTTGCCTTGCCATACTCTCCAAGAACAAGTTTCTTCTTTTCTGCAATATGCAGCTTTCATCTTTCTGGAATTCCTTCCTCCTTGAATCCTTATCTGTGAAGGAGTAGCAGATGGAAAGGCAAGAACTTGAGAACAGCCTGGTGGGTTTCGAGTGGGTGAGGTTAAAGTGGAGTACAGTAGAACTGTTAAAGCAGATAGGAAATTTCTGGAATGCTTTTTTATTTTATTCTAAAGAGAATAAGTAAAGATTTAGTCTACAAGTTGTTTTAGAATGAGGGCAGTGCAGAAAAGGGAAACCAGTGACCTACTTAAAAAGAAATTAAAATGCATTAAACCTCTTGGGATTGAGGTTACAAAAAAAAAAACCTCTAATAACAACAACAGAAAAAGTAACACAATGAATGTGTGCATGAAAGGAGACAACATCTTCATTTCTTCCCTAGAGGCAGAAAAATTCTACCAGGAAGAGTCTGACTTCTAGTCAAATTATTATTATGCAGTTATTATTATGCAGTTTAAAGGCATATTTTTACTTTGCCTAGATTTTTAGGGCACTGACTCTCTAATGTGTTAGAATCTTGTCTAAAAACAAATGCTTCTCACCCTGTCAGGTATCCTAGGGCACAAATAAGTTTCTGTCATCCATGTCTATTAACCTATTTATTAGAACAGTTATACTGTATTTCAGTAACATTGCTTTTTTTTTTTTTTTTTTTTTTTCCCTTTGCTTTTACATAGTCCCCATACTGGATGACCAGAAGCTGTTTTTATTGTCCTTTAATCATTGATCTGTTCACCTTGGATGGTCCTCTCAGGATTTAATGTTTCTGTCGGCATAGCTCTTGCTGTCACCAGGTCATATCACCCTTTCTATTGCATCAAAGTGGGTCCCCAGGGAAGGAGTCTATTTTACCTAATGCAAATCAAAACATGCAGACCTTGTCAGAGCTACTTCCACAGCTCTATGAATAATAATTACAAGCACAGGAATGACATTTGTCTTATATCCAAAGCTTTCGGAGTGATTAAATTTGCTGGGAACAGACAGGCTAATCTGATACCTTTGTGGGTTATTAGATCGAGCTGTTTCCACGCTTTGGTGCCCATGAAGAAACAAATGGCTGCCCCACCAACAGGAGCATCCTGGTGCATGGATTCTGCTTAAAACACTGGAGTTTCCCACAGCTGTGTCCCTTGCACCTTTCCAGGACCCAGCACCAAACCTGGGTGACTGTTTCAGCACCAACCATGTCAATGATTCAAGATCATCACACTGTAACAGGAGACAGAAACCGTGCACCAGGCCCAAAACCACAGGTGCCCTTACCCATCTGCAGTTCACTATTCCTGCCGTGGCAGACACTCAAGTTTCAAATTTCATGTTTGTTTTCTACTGTTGATTGTGCCCCTCATGAGTGAATTTCAGCCCATTTTTCAATGTCTTATACCCTCTTGTTGCACTATCTTTACTCATCTTCAGTCTTCTCCTTACTGCCTCACGTTCCTTGCTTTGTCCTTTTTACAAACCCAGGCAAGATTTAGCTTCTCCCATCTTAATCAAAGTAGTGCCCTTGAACTCACCTGCTGTCCCTGTTTATTGCCTCATCATCCTTTTTCTTCTAATCTCTCAGCACACTTAACAAAGAGTTTACAATTGCTATCTGGTGTTCCATCAAAAACCCACTTTAATGCAGCGTCTGCCCTTGTACTTCCCTGACACCTAAGCCTATTATTTATTTCAATAACTATCACTTTCTCTTCTCTACCCTCAGTAAATGCCTTAGTGATTTCAATCTTTCTCCTTTCACAGCCATTCAGAATATTGCTGCAAATGCTGTTTTTCCAAAGTTGGCCACAAAAATCCTGTGATTACTTTCCTTTATATTTCGATGACTTCTTTTCGCTTCCAGGGCCTCTATCGCCTTATGAAGCTGCATTAGTAACATTTTGATTTCTACTATTCAATCCCCGTAATTAGTATGATTCAACTGTACAGCAGCTATTTCTGTGTCAGAAGCTGGATGACAACAGGAGCTATGCTGCCAACAAACGCACCAGGTACTGTCTAGCAGCACAGACACTGCCTGACAAAATCCATGGTCTGGTCTGCGCTATGCTGCTAACTGATACTCCTCAAAGATAGGCAGGGACATACCTTGACGCTAACTCATCAACAGAAATGCCCATCTCCACCACAGGTGCTCATACAGCGTTCATACAGCGTTCACAGTGCTCATACAGAACGCTCTCTCCATCCTGGTCATTGTCCTCACGCAGGGTGACAAGAAGCTGCTTGGCTTTGAATTGCCATCTGACGTGTGCTGTGAATTCAGCCATCTCAGCTGCAGGCTGGTCCTATATATACGAATATCCAAAATACCATTTCCATTCCTTGTTACACTTCTTCTTTGCACTGATGTCTAAAAAACCAAGAGTAACAGTTAAGACTGCTGGAATTGATACCAGTCATGCTGATGAATACTGTTGTGTCATTTCCTTGTGCTTCCCCATCTGTCCCATATGTACTTCTGTCTTGTTTAATACTTAGATTTAACCTCCTGGGAGCAAAGATAGGAGTTAAGAGGGGCCTTATTCAGAGAAACTGTCCCAGTGACAAAAGTAGTTCTTACCATATACACAGATCCTTGCAGAAATTAGGTCTATTGGAAATTACTGTAAAGACGTTTGGGTGGAAGAGTGGTGTAAAGGAAAGGGAGGAAAGGGGAACCAAATCCCAGTCCTATTGCAGATTTGTTCTCCTCTCTCACAGTTTTTCATCCATTTGTAGTGTGGATGATTCTAAAGTGCCAAATGTAATATTTATAATCTCAAAATCTGCTCATATCTGTAGATGTTCAGCACTTTGAATGCTGTCTTCTCTATTTTGCATGATCTAACTGTAATTGGTGTTAAGATATTCCTATTTATTCTGGAAATACAAAATGTGTTACTTTGCTCTTAATCTGCATAGACTGAAACCATCTGCTGTGATTCACAGTTGAAGAACAAGAGCTTATAAATTCTGTCTAGTACTTATATCCAGCCCTCATTAAACAAATAATCACTCCTGCTAACAAGTTGTAAGTCAGCGAAGTGTCCAATTACAATCTTACATTTACGCATGTGATTGATGCAGTCCCTTGAAAACAACGCAAAATCAAGCAACAGCAAAACCAAACACAGTTAAATGAACTTTTATCTTTTGCTTCCACCTGATGGTCAGAAAGGCAGCTTTTAGTGGCTCAGGTAGAGGATGAGTGAAGGCTGTCCTCAGGTGTACCCCTGGCTCTGACTCCCATGTTGTGGAACAGGTGATTTGGCAAAAGAAAGAAAGGACCAGCTAGTTTGCCTCCAGAATAGCAGAAAAAAATAATCAGCAGGAACAGCTGTATAATAAGAAGACCTAATCGTGAAATATATTTTGTTTGCATTGCACCCAGATATAGAATCATAGAACAGAATCAGAGAATCATTTAAGGTTGGAAAAGACCTCCAAGATCATTTGGTCCAACCATCACCCTACCACCAATGTCACCCACTAAACCATCTCCCTAAGCACCACGTCCAACCTTTCCTTGAACACGCCCAGGGATGATGACTCCACCACCTCCCTGGGAAACCCATTCCAGTGCCTAAGCACTCATTCTGAGAAGAAGTTAATGAAAAAATATGCCACAAGCCTGCTTGATTTAAATGAGGAACATGAGGCATCCCATTTGCCTTGCACCCAGACATACAACGAGACTGTTTGATTTAGGTAGGAAGTGAAATATTGTGTAATATCCGTTTAGCATACAGTTGCACAAAAATAGTAGAGCTAAGATAGCTGTGTCCAGTCTGCAAAAATTTGACAGAATCAGATGGCTAGTATGCAGTTTGCAAAAGTGTAGCGCCCATCTGAAGACGTTGCCTGGAATGGTGCTCAGAAGAGTCTGAAGCCAGTCTGACAAGCCAGAACAGACTGGGCCTGACCTATGGAAAGAGGAAGTAAAGCTTTTCACCAGACTGGTCTTGATCCATGGGGAAACCACATGTAAATACCCATGTAAACACCCAAGGGGCTTGGGGAGGGGAGAATATGCCCCTTTTGGTTCTGGCTTCTCTTTGTGGAGAGTTCTTGAAGTGATCCACCTCAGCGCTGGAGACCAAGAACTGTCAAATGATGTAGCCATCAGAAACCTCGATGCAGCGTCAGTCTCGTGGTATTGTAAACCTAAGGCTTGACTACTATGTTTAACTACTGCTTGTCTTTTGGTTGTTAACAGATGGATTGCCTAGAGGGTGAGCACAAATGGGTACCTGCTTTGTAGTATTGACTCTCCCAGCCCCTCCAAACTCTCCCTTCATGGTGATTTCCAGCTCCCTGATAAGAGCAGCTCCCACAGCTGGCAAAAAGCAGCTGCTGCCATTCACACCAGCTTACACAGCTTTGCAGAGTCTAAAAAGAAATTCCTGCAAGGAGGAATAAAACAGCCCAGAAGCCAAGGACAGGAAAAGGATATCTGAAAATCCAATAGACCAGTTATCCTGTGCAGGTAGATAATGAAGTGCTTTTGATTCATGCACTGGACACCAAATATTCTCTTTGGTTTGGGACACTTAAGGTAGATAGATAGAATTGTATCCTGCCCTTCATCTATGCCCAGTGTTTGTCATCCTTGGGCAATCAAAATGCTGATTTGGGCTTGGTCTTAAATCCTGCCAGATTGTACCAGAGGGGGATTTGCTCCTGTCTGATAGGTACATAGATTATGCTTCTGTCCTAAATAAATAAATAAGAGAAAGAAATAAGAGCAGCAAGGCTCAATGTGTTAGAGCAGATTTTAATCTTTATTTAGCTTTTTTCCATGATGCAAGTCTTTCTTCTGCCCACTATCTACCCTTATGTCTCCCAGAACATATTTTGAATGATGATGCACACTTTCTGGAACTGTTTACTCAACTTATTTGTCATATTTGCGCAACATTTTACAAACAAGATAGGTCAAATTTTTTCCTGTTGACATAATTCCACAGACTTCACTTAGGTTTGGCTAGAAGGAATTTGGTGCAATTAGTTTTGTTTACAGATCTATTCAAAATTAGGAAACGCTTTTAAATGCTAGGTCTGCACCTAGCTTTCTGATTGGCTGACCTTACGATCGGAAATGCCAAGGCCCACTTTTCGCTTGTGAAAAATGCCATTTATGAATAAATGTAGGAAACTTCCAGCTCCTTATCTTGAGGTTTTTGTTGTGTATTCTCTATAAAATCTTTCAGTCATTTTTTTCCAAGAGTTCTTTTTCCCATCCTTTTAAGAAAGCAGGTTTCCCCATAATCTCAGTGGTATGGCTTTCAGAGGAAGCAATAAACTCGTATCTAAACTGTTGAAAGGAAAAGCTACAGAGCTTCTCAATGAATTCAATCTACACTCAAATTAAATACGTCAACTTTTCCTGTCATTAAATACAGGATGTGACAGAAGTTTTAGCAGAAGGGGAAGATACAACAGTGTCGTAACTCTCCTGCATGCCCCAAAGCGATTTAAATGGTTTAAGTTATAGGCAGATCTCCTCAGTCCCAGACCTCATCAGAACTGGGCAGGTGTAAAACTATCTTAAAATCTAAAAGTCTTGTAAGACCTCATAAGATGATTTTAACACAGCTTGAAATCTCACTCTGGCACTTCATATCATTGTATTTCTCATGTCTCATTATGAATATAACACTTTCTTCTCTGTCTGGAAAGGCCTGAGATACTGGGCTTTATCTTCACAGCATTTTTTGGATTGATAAACTTTATGCTAGTTTGGTTCTAAAGGTCTGAGCCTTTATATCTGAGCCTTCAGAGGAGAAGTTTAAAAAAATATTCTCAGCTCTTTTTATCATATATGGTACAAGTATCATGTTTGGTTAGGCAGCCCTCATATCTGATTAACAAGTGTGAACTTCTCCCCTGTGTGTAATATTGCAGCATCATACTTGTACACAGCAATACTTTTATAACTGTGTGAAAACATATCACAGAATCACAGAATGGTAGAGGTTGGAAGGGACCTCTGAAGATCGAGTCCAGCCCCCTGCCAAGCAGGATCACCTAGAGCACATTGTGCAGATTGGCATCCAGGCAGAGTTTGAATACCTCCAAAGAAGGAGACTCCATGGCCTCTCAGGGCAACCTGTCCCAGAGCTCTGTCACCCTCACAGGAAAGAAGTGCCCTCTCATATTGAGCTGGAACCTTCTGTGCTTCAGTTTGTGCCCATTGCCTCTTGTCCTGTTGCTGGGTACCACTGAAAAAAGAGACCAGCTCCATCCTCTTGACATCCTCCCTTCAGATATTTGTACACATTGATAAAATTTCCTCACAGTCTTCTCTTCTCCAAGCTAAACAGGCTGCACTCTCTCAGCTTCTCCTCATATGAGAGATGATTCAGTCCCCTAATCATCTTTGTAGCCCTCCTCTGGACTCGCTCCTGTAGCTTCACGTCCCTCTTGTACTGAGGAGCCCAGAAGTGGACACAATACTCCACGTGTGGCCTCACCAGGTCTCAGTAGAGGGGGAGGATCACCTCTCTGGACCTGCTGGAAAAATCTTCTGAATGCAGCCCAGGACACTGCTGGCCTTCTTGGCCACGAGGGGACATTGCTGGTTCATGGTCAGCCTGCTGTCCACCAGGACCCACAGGTCCTTCTCCACTGGACTGCTTTCAAGCAGGTCTGCTCCCAGCCTGTACTGGTGCTTGGGGTTATTTTGCCCTAGGTGCAGCACCCTGCATTTGCCTCTATTGAAATTAATGAAGTTCCTCACTGCCCAATGCTCCAGACTGTCGAGGTCCCTCTGAATGGCAGCACAGACCCCATACAGATAGTACAGATATGTACAGACACTTGTCTGGAATGGTCCTGGTTATACAGTGAGCCATCCATGCATTACATGGGAATTCTATAAACTGGCACATATTTTTTTACAAACAAGGAGCTGAACGATATTAGGATAACTGTTGCTGTTTTACTTGATGAGGTACATGATGCACCAGCCTTCTCAACTGGCAGTACTGTTACCAGAAGTACCGTTAGGCAGCATCTTAATTAATCAAGGGGCTGGTTCAAAATGGAAAGAGTAACCTATTTGAGCAATGTGTATAAAAATGCAGAACTTACTGTCATGCAGAATCATCAGTGCAAAAATAACATTGATGTTGAAAAAGGCAAATGAGACAAATAATTGGAAAAAAAAAAATACACCATAGGCTGGTAAGCCCAAATGTCACGTCTGGGCTCACAAGTGCCTGAGCTTCAGGCTCTTAGGAATGGTGAGGACTTGCCATGGGTATTTACGCTAGTACAATGCGTCCCAGGCTCTGCTACTGGCCATTGTTGGACCAGGAGAATCTTCAGTATGGAATCCTGCAACCATTTCTATAGTTACGTTTCTTTAACATACAACTGAAAAACAGAGGACTAAGTTGATAAAGTAATTTAACAGGCAAAATTCTAAACATTGAATCAGTACTGTGTCAGACAGCTGTATATGAAGTACTCTTTAGTAGCTTTTTCATAGAAACTGCCAGATTTCCAAAAGAGCTCTCTAGAAGCCTGTCTGTGGAAGTGCCTTCTTGGAAAGCAGGGTGGA